>CM031380.1:13841585-13901664 GCA_018290095.1 Polypedilum vanderplanki | reverse complement strand
TGGATCTCAAAAATCACCGTAGAATGCACCGTACTGTTACATGTGAAATTTGCTCTGCGATCGTAAAAGAAACTGTTATTTACTCTCACTATCAGTCGGTTCACAAGATGAAAAAACCAAAGAAAGTTAGTTCAAGTAAAACAGCTTTTTATTGTGAACTTTGCAAAATTGACAATTTGTTTGTTTACATTTTATGAAGGATTGATGAATACCTAAATTTCCATTTGCTTTATTGTATTATATAGCTCATTTTAAGCCGGATGTATTGCTATATAAATTTTTTCGATCGGTTGAGTACTTCTCGAGAAATGGACGTTTTAGAAAAAGTCGGTATTTTTGGCTCGATGATTTTGGTCACTCATAATTTTTTATCTAGAAAAGATAATAAGATTCAGATTAGAATTCTTAAAAGTACTTGAAATAAACTTAATTTACAGTGCATAAGCGAATTTTTGCCAGTCGAAAAGTTTCGAGAAAAGTCCTCGTGAACTTTTAAGTCGAAAAAATTAAATTTTGTTTGAATTTTTGAAGGTAAATTAAAAATTTAAAACCAAATACAATCGAAATAAAATACATGTTAAAAACTGCTACAATGCATTAAATTTATAACACTTTTCACCGTTTTAAAATTGAGTAAATAGTTTTTGAGAACGAGCCACTTGAATAAAGTAACCTAAAAGTGATCCATTTTTTTTACCTACCTGATAAAAGCTGTCACATGCAAAAAATAAATTATGACATAATTCACAAACTGTTTTTTTTTCTAAACTAAAAAGTAAATTGGCTTCTACAACTTCCTATTACCTCCTATGTGTGGGTATACAAAAAATAATAACAGCTCTTATAGTAAAAGTATAGCAAAAAGAAACTCTTGACGTTAAAAGAAGAAAAAAAATTCAATTTTATTTCAAACCAGTCGAGAAGTCTTTTAATCTTGTTCATATATAAACTTGCTCTCTATGTGTGCAATGCAAGAAAAAAACAAGCGAATGGAATAAAAGAAGAAAAACAATTTAACAGCAAATCAGCGAAAGTATCAATATACATTTTACTCACTGCCGCCTGGCGATTGTTCAACATTTCAAATGAATGCCATAAAACGACTATAAAGTGAGTGTGAGAATGTAAAAATCATTCATCCGATGTCCTTTTTCCTTTCTTTTCCCCTTCTTTCAAACTTTTTTCTTTTTGATACTGAGTGAATTGAAATAAAAGACAAGAGGGAAAAAATTCCAAAACGATCCTCTCATAAAGTATCACTGCGAGACCTATTGAAATTGAACAATAAAACAAGCAACATTTTGTGTGTGAATAAATCATAGCAAAAATATTTATTTTGCCAAAAAAAGCTCTTGCCATAAACGAAAATCTGTGTAGAACACAAACACATGAGATAAACTGTAACAGTTAAGAGTGGGTGTCATGTGAGAATAAGAATAAGGTGAACTGTGCATGTTAGAAGTTACAAGTTTAACAATTTAATCAGACTTGTTTATGAGAAATTGTGTTGATTATGAAAGTGAGAAAACAGACATCATGGTGTGTTTTGCAAATTTGTGGAAAGAAAACTTTTTTTTGGTTGAGGTCACGATGGCAATTTATTGGTTGTTTATAAGAAATATTGATATATTGAAATTGTTTGGAAATTGCGATGAAATGAAAGATGATCGTGCATCCACGCTGTGTGGTTTTTTTGTGTGAAATTGTAAGCTGTCAATCGTAACTTAAACGCCAAGTTTGTGAGATGAAGGTTAAAAATATTTGCAATAAAAAGGGTTCAGTCCTTCACAGAAATATCTATTGGAATTTATCACAATAAGTGAACCTTTAAATTAAAATTAATAAATTTTTCTTTCCTCGAGGGGTCAATGATGCTCTTACTTTCCTTTTTTACTCGAAGGAAAACTTTTTCTTCTTAGCTAACATTTTGAATGTTTATGAAACAATTTCTCTTTTCTTTAGAATTATTAAACATGCTGTTGTTTTGAAGACTTAAATTTTTACAAGAGTTTCCATTTCGCTCTTCATGTCAAGTGATAGAAAAAGGTCGATGAAAAAAACAAGGAAAAGAATAAGTTTATTTTAGACATTTCTGGACAATTTTCTTTTTTTCATGCCATTTAGATTGTTTTATGAAGTAGAAATGAAATTCGGGTCAATTAAATTAAAAGTTTGGGACATTGTAAGGAATTTCTTTAAAAATCATTGAAGTGATATAAAAAGTTCTTTTTAAAAGAAAGTCTCGAAAATATACTTGAAGAAGGACAAAAATTTGCCAATTAATTGAAATTTCATAGCAGATTTAAAATACATTTACTTTATAACGTAAACATAAATGTCAGAGCAATCAAATTTTTAACTAATGATGAATTTTGTGTAAGTAAGGCATCATCGTCAGTATCAAGGATTTTTTTGATTGATTAATTAGCTAAATCTTGCTTTCACATCAACTTCTCATTTACTTGTGTACTTTAATGTCTGTGTCAATAAACATTTATTGATTTTCTCACTCTTATCAGTTTCTTCAATCTTTGAACGAGAAAAGAAAGAAAAGCAAAAAGAAGAAGAATGAAGAACTTCGTGACAATCGATGATGATGAAAATATTCAATATTCATGAGTAAAAACTTCAAAGAAAATTTTCTCAATAAAAAAGAAAAAGTTGATGTCAACAGTTTGACAAATCATAAATGTTCTTTTTTGATGTTTAGTGAATTATTCATGATAAATAAATAAAGAAAGAAAGAATTTTTAAGAAGATTTGCAACTTAAGAATTTATTTTAAAGAGTGTATGAAAATAAATATATCTTGGCAAAAAGGTAATTAGAGAGCTCACTCAAAACTCCTTAATGCATACTCACATTAATTACCCCTTCTCACTCTTTAAGTAGCAGTTTTGTGAGTTGAGTGTATAATTTATACACGCATATATAGAAAATTATGCTCCACATGACGTAATTCACAAATTACTTAGTCTTTTATGAAAAAGTTTTTCTTCTTCTTTCTTTTGTGACAATTTCATGGTGTTCTCTTTCTTATCGACATGTTTGTATCGTGAATGCTTAGGTATGAAGAAAAAGTATCAACAATAATTAATGGAATATGATTTAATTATCTTTTTCTCTCTCTCTCTCTATTTCTTCATTATTATTAATGTTTCTATGTTTTTGTTATTGTAGTAGAAATTGTGCATGCTAAAATAACATCAAGCAGGAGATGAAGATAAGACTTTCTTATTAGATTTATCACAATATGAGTAGAAAACATGTCGAAAAGCGTAGAAGGAAAAAAAATAATTAATGATTTATATGCATTGTGTTGAAGCAATGAATATCAAGTACTGATAACATCCTAAACAAAACATAATATTTGTACCTATTCATGTTCGTTCATTCATTTGTATATAGATAAACTTTTACTTGATATAAATTTTAACAAACAATAACGATGTGAATATACATAAAACTTTAATTTCAATTTCGTTTAACATTCATTCCAGTCTTATTCACATGTGAGCGTGCGAAACAATAATTAAAACCCATTGAGCGTTCGTCTTTCTTTCTCTAATGCATTCAAAGCTGAATTTGAAGCATAATTTAACGTCTAATTTATGTCATTAATCATTCAGATCGTATTACATATTCGCACACTCACATATAAAAGAAAATCGACTTAATTTTCCTTCTTTGCCTTTTTTATATTCCTTGCTAAAATAAAGAAAGAAAGGCATGGTATAATTTTTTTATTTCTGCTGCGGTCGTTGTATGCATAGTAATGGCACATTACCGTAAATACAATATTTTCCTTTCTACAACGCTCATTCGAGGTCTAGCTTTTTGGTTCGTGGGACAGAAAAATTAATCAACGTATTATGTTACAATTTGCCTTCTTGATGCTGTCAGTCCTTCTACCAGTGCCTGTCGTCGTCCCTTTTGCATACTTTTCCTAAATTGTTAAAATCACTTTCTCTCTCTTTTTGCTGCTTCGTTAAAATGATGATGATGATAATGCAACACTGCGTAGGACATTTTTCTGCTTACTTATGATTTTGACATTTAACCTTTAAATGTTGGCTTGATTTATTTACTTAATTCTTCTTGCAGTGATTTAGGAACTTTATAATGATCAATAATTGCCTGCTCTTGATGGTTTTTGTGATAAATCAAACCATGCCAAAGTTTATTTACTCATTTTACGATACGATTCTAATAATTATGGCTTTTTGACAACCTCTTTCAACTAATGTATGTGAATGACAATAAAAAGCAATAATTTGGCGATTGAATGATGTTGTTTTTGTGATTTCCTTAATTGAATAGAATTAGAATGATGAAGAATGAGAATTATATGCATAATAGTGGGTAATTTTAGTCCTTATTGTATATGAAAATTGCCAAGTAAGCAAAAAAAAAGTTTGCTCTCTATTGCTGTAGTTAAAACGAGGAAAAACTTTTTGTTGAATAACTTAGGAAAAAAAGTTTCTTGATTATTTATTGTGAGAGAGAGGAAGAGCGTGTATACATATATGTGATTAGTTTGAAAAAAGAGGAATCAGTAATATAACCGTCAGTGACGTGTTAAAGCGCATTTCCGCAACAAATTAGTTTGTTTCAAATTCATGAAAGTTTCAAAAAAATTATTCCGCCTTTTGAAGTCTGTACAATTTAAACATACACTTGGTCTAAATATCCAAAAACTACTTCTGACATGTTTTCTCGACGTTTCATGACATTTTAAGATTTTTGGATGAAAAAAATTTTTTGTTGCATGTGATGGACATCCACCATATGCATGCCCTTGGGTCAACACCAATCTAAAAACTTTTTATGCCATCTTATTGTACGCTTCAAGATCTTTCCAACGAGTATAAATATGCCTATATTTGGAAAATTTCGATTTTTGGTCCATGTGATGCACCTGTGTGGCACATGCATACACTTAGGATAAAATGTCCAAAAATCATTTTTGACATGTTTTTTCTATGTTTTATGATATTATAAGATTTTTGGTGAAAAAAAGTTTTTTTGGTCCATGTGGTGGACGTCCACCATATGCATGCCATAGCTCGGCATGGAGAACGAATCTCGCGGAAAGCTTCCGTTACACCGGTCTCATAGTCAGAACCAACAGATTGGTGCAAAAAGTTTGGTAAAAAACCGTTTTTGAAGACTAGTTACGGAGACAGACGACAACGACAGACGACAGACAGACAAGTGGGACAATAGCGTTTTTCTAAATCTGATGAAATCGCTAAAATCATGAGAACATGGCACTCAATTTAATAAAATAAGCAATCTACTGTGAGAGTAATTGATTTCTAATTTATCTATCAGCAATTTTTTTTCTGCACATAAATCATTTTTCTTCCATTTTAATGACTTTTGTCTATTTTTATATTTTTTCATCACAGCATAAAGAAGAGAAAGAGAAAAAAATCATTAACTTAAACTGTGCAAATTTATGTCGATTTATTCATTAAATTGATAGCTTGAAGGCATGCACATAATAAATAAATATAAATTCAGAAGTTTCTCACATAATAAATGTATCAAAATCAACTTTATTTATAGTCAAATAAAATAAAATATTCATAATTTGATCGACTCTGACGTTCACTAATTTATTTAATTGATAAAGGAAACGTGTTGAATAATTTATATTCATTTGACACAAAATGAATCAACCGCACGAAAACTTTTAAAATCACCAATGGCACAGAATTGATTGTGGTTTTAGTGTGCAATAAGGAAAAATCAATTTTCTATTCATGCTGAAAATCAAATTTCAACTTTTTCACAAGGGAAAGAAAATTATTTTTTCAAACTAGAAGCGAAATGAAGAAGAGAAAAATGTCATGTTACAGCAAACCCCATCATATTAAAATAAGTTAAGTTTTACCAACTTTCGTTCCTTCTTCCTCTATTTCTGACTTACTCTATAATCTTGATAAATCCACATTTTTAAATGTGAAAGGCGGAAAGTTGAGATCTTCTGCATGTGCCTTCGCATTTAAAATATGTCTCAGTAGCGTAAAGGATAGAAATGAAAGATAGTAAAAGTTTCCATTTCAGCCTCTTGTGTGTGCTTTTCTGATTTTCATAATTCTTACTCTTTTCCTTTTTGCTTTCGAGTTAAAATAATTAATTCTGAAAAAGTAAATTAAGAAATTCTGTTCTATTTAGTTAGAAAAGTTTTCATCTTTAAGAAATTTTATCCAAAGCTTGTTCATTTTCTATGACAAATGAGTATATGCATTGCACTTTTAAGGTATAATTTTAGTTAAGCTAAAGTTTAACCCTAGAAAAAATTTAATTTACCTAAAAGATTAAAGTCGGAAAAAGTAATTAGCAGTGCATATTCTGCAAGGATTAAAATAATTTCCTTATTTTCCTTTAGATTGCCTTCATTAGGCTCATCATTATCTTTCTTCATTATATCTAATGACTTCGTCTCAATATCAAGATCACAAAACTAAAAAGAATTCACATTTGTATTAATGACATAATCATGAATGAAGTAATTAAAAGCAATCACAAAATAATCATCTTATGCCGATGATGTGAAATTAGTTAAAATTGCTCATATAACAATGCTCTTGAAGGTTGATTGATGAACTTTTATTCATATGATCGAATACTGTTGAAGTGAAGGAAGAAAGAGACAGCTATAAATAAGCAATTATAGAGTGAAGAGCGAAAGGCAGAAGAAGTAGGTTAAGGTAACAGATGCTTCATAAATAATTGGATTTTAATTTTATCATCGGTTGCAGTAAAATTAAACTTTTTGAAAACAACCACAAATCACATCTTGAAAATGTTTTCTTGACTTATTTTCTAGTAAAAAATATTCTTGTGAAAACAAAGTTTTTTTGGCAAATTGTAGGATGTGGAATTCAGGGAAAATAAGAAAAGAATGTGTATTTACGAAAATAAACAGCTGAGTTAGAGAGAAAACTGCTTATGACAATGACACATCACAATCACAGTCGAGAGTTAGTGAAATGATATGACAACGTGAGTGACCTTTTCCTTCTTCTGGACAAAAACTTTATTTTTGTCTTTTCTATTCTGTTTGTGATGTTTGTCATGACAATGACATTATTATTCTAAAACTGTACGTGAAATTCTCAAATGAATCGAAAGAGAAAGAACGAAAAATAAATTTTCATATTTAGAAAATAAAAATGTTTGCAATAAAAAAATAGTGAGGAATTTTTTTTCGATATGTTACCACTAAAAATGCAATTTTTCTTCTCTCTTTTTTACAGTCATAAAAAATTCTAACAATTGAATTAAAATATTTATTTTAAAAGCAACGGGGGATGGTGTAGAAAAATGCACAAATAAAAGAGGTGTTGAGCGAAGCATAAATTTTAATTGCCAGCATAAAAACAACAAGCACACTGAATAAGTAATGGAAAATATTTTCCCCATATCTTGCTCGTTTGCAGTGATTTTTTTTGTTTTTATGTCACTGTGGAAATGGAAATGAAAAAAATTTTGCTAGAGGAATTTTATATGAGACAGTAATTGATTATTTGAAGGGAATGCACATTTGAGTTTATGTTTGCCTTTCAAATTGCTCGCTCAAAAATTCTGCAAGTACATGTCATTGACCTTATTTTTTCTACAATAACAGAAGTAGCACTTCATCAATCTCAATAGTCATGAATTGTAAACTTTGGCTTCATCTATCTATCTAGCAATTCATTGTTAAAAAAATTGTATAACTTAATTACGCTCTTTTTATGCACGATGCGATATTTTGTTCCAGTTTCAATTCTTTTGTTACTTGCACGCTGATTGTGTATGTTTGTTGCTCATGTTTGTTTTTTTTTGCTTCTTCATTCTCTACTTGTCTATACCTACCTCTCTATGCAGAAAAAAACTAGACGAAAATGAACACGAAAGAGAGAGAAATGTTATGAAACATGATGATTGTTTTTAGTGAATTTTTGGAACAAAAATCGCTATTATATTCACTTTGGCTGGCTGGCTGTTCGGCTGTTCGGCTGGGCGCTGAGATTTCTTAAACTATAATAACTAGAAACTTCGGAGTTGTTTTAAATGAATTGTGCTATCGTGTAGGCGTGCACAATCTACTTTATATTACGCTAAGTTGTTATTGAGAATGATAATTTGCGAAAAAAAATTTCTAAGGAAAAATTTTTGAACGTAAACAAATATGGCGGAGTGCGTTCTGTAAAATTATTTTTTGAATGCACATTTGACCGTTACTTTCAATAAAATTTTTTAATAAACCAACAACTTTAAGCATAATTTCGCATAAATATTAGAGGAAAACTTCTGTTTTTTCTTCGCAAATTTGAGAAATTCTGCAAATGTATATTTTGAATTGTTTCAATAATAACTTAGAAAAACTTTGTTCGACTTTTTACCGCATATACACTTGTTAATAGACACTGATCTGTTGGGCCAAAATTCGCTCTAATCTAGTATGATGGAACATATACTGATTAATTTCTGGTTTTTGCTATTTCTCTCTCTCTTTTTCATTGTGTATTGTGTTTTTATTATTTATTTACATTTCAACTTCTTACATTATTCAATTACTTAATGTAACTTTAGATTATGATGATGATGTTGAATAAAAAATGCAAAAAATGATTAAGTGAGAAAATTTTAACATTTGAGGTTAGTCAATTGAAAAGGTGATGGTTGAAGAATTTTAGAGAGTGGAATTTTTTGGGTTATTTTAATTAGTTCAATCTACAAATGCACAAGATTGCAAAAACAGAATTAAAATAAACTCTATCAAAAATTGTCAATATCATGACATATAAAAGCACTCTAAAAATAAAATTTTATCAACACAAAAGTTATTTAATCTCACATCTCAATTTATTTTACATCAACAAAAGTAAAAGTGCTACTACATGCATTCATTGTTCTCTTGATTACATTTATAATTCATTTACTCACTATAGTGGCAAGAAGAAAAAAGTTATGATGCATGTACATCCATAAAAAGTTAAAAAATGTTTAATTAATGCAATTTAAAATAGACTGAATTTAATTTTGATTACTGGGCGTTACTTTCTCGTTAGTTGGACATTTTTGAGATATAATTGAGTAGAGAAAAAGCTTTTTTTGACATGACATGGAATATTTGAGTATGTTTAGTTATGTAAGCTAACAAATTTGAGTAATTTGTTAAATCTAGACATTATTAAATTGATAGCGATTTATTAAATTTGAAACATTTTTTATTGTGACGCAAATTGATCAGAAATAAAAGCAAAAATCCAATAAATCATTCAAGTGTCGCAATTGTTAAAGTCAATATTATCAGCAATTTTCATTAAAAAAATTCGTTTTATTAAATCTCAAAATTGATTGATAACTTAACTGATAAAAATAAATTACCAGAAAAATTCCATTCGCGTTTTTTATTTACAATTTCGCATCAACATGAATTGCAACAAAACCGTCGTCAGCATTGTGTGGTAAATCAATGTAGGCATTTCCACTGCCATCGACTGTAATTGTTTTTCCTGTGCAACTTGAACCGCTCTTGCTTCCTGATGCAATTTCACAATAAGTTCCAGCTGGTAATCCTGTGTACAAATTTTGATTGATGCCATATGAGTCCAAATTAAAGGCAATGAAAGCTCTGTTGCCACGTGAGAAAGCAATCTGTTTTCCGCTTCCATTTTCCCACCAATTTTGTACAGCTGCACCACCAGCTGCATTACGGAATTTAACCATGTTGTAAATTTGTCTCCAACGATGTTCGCAAACCCATCCATTAGTGCAAGCTCCTTCTGAATTAAATTCTGGTGATTTCAAATTACCATAGCCATCAGCTGGTGGACCTTGATCGCCATCATTGAAAGCAAAGCTACTCATGATACGAGGAATTCCGTAATTCCATGCGAGATGGAAAGCTGTTGCCATTTTGTAATTCTTTGAGACTTTATATGTGAGAACATTGGCACCTCCCGCTCCATGTCCTCTCTGGTTGTCGTGATTGTCAACAAAAGTAAGAGCTGATGCTGATGCCATAAAACCCCATCCTATCGAAAAAGAATTAAAAATAAGTTTACAAAATTTCTTATGCTTTAAACAAAATTAAATTTAAGAAATTTTTGAGTCTTCTCAAACTTTTTTAGGTATGAATTTAAAAACTTTCTCTTACCTTCACCAAAGTTCTTAAGATATTTCAATAAATCATAACCACGGAAAACTCGTCCAATTTCAGCACTGTATCTAAACTCTGTGATTGTTCCAATGTGCAAATATTCGTCTTTTTTAATTGCTTCACCACCCAAATCAATAACTTCCTGTGTGATAAATGGACGGGCGTTGGCTGGGAAACCGTGGTTTGTGTTCAAATTGTTGAGGCGTGAGACAATATTCTGAACATCTGCTGGCCACATGTGCTAAATATTTTGATGATTTAGCAATAAAATTTAATAAATAATCATAATTTATAATTACCTTTACGGCATCAATACGAAAACCTTGATAAGAGATAAGAAATATTTTTTATTTCGTCGAAAACACTTAAAATTAAGACGAAATTACCTGCAACACCAAGACTAATCAAATCATTTAAGAAATCGGCAATTTTCTGACGGACATAATCACTTCCTGTCTTAAGATCAGATAAACCAACAAGCCAGCAGTTTCTAACTTGATATGGATCATTGTAATTAGTGATATCACCTAAGAAATTTTGAATCTTTGAAATTAAAATTTCTTTAATATTTATAAATTGAATTCTTACATCTTGGATTGAAGTCATTACTTCCATATGGAACAGCTGGGAAGCTTAATTGGCTAACTCTAGATTCACTTCCGCCTGTTCCATAACCATCACCAGCCGCCATATGATTAATTACAACATCAGGATAGATACGAATACCAACAGCATTGCATCGTCTAACCATATCAGCGAATGCATTTCTATCACCTGATCGTGTATTCAAATGATATGAAACTGGCTGATATCTAAAGAAAAAAATCAAATTTCAAATTCCATTTGATAAGAATTTTAATAAATTTTTAACCTTTCCCACCAGGGTCGATTTCCGATGACTAAATTTTCTGACGGAGGTGAAGTTTGGACTCCCGCGTAACCTAAAATTTTAATTTATTAAATTTTACACATAATATTTTTCTTATTTTGTTACCATTTGGTGCTAAGAATGTTTCACATTCATTTGCAATATCATTCCATTTCCACTCAAATAAATGAACAATTCCACTTCGACCACTCCACCAATGAGTGTCCCTAATTTTTAAAATAATTTTCTTAGTACTTGAACTTTGATTTTTATTTTTAAAACTTTTTCTCACCATTGAGCATTGACAGCTACAAAAATGCTCAAAATTACAACTAAAAGTTTCATTTCTATTCCTTTTTTTCCTGTTTCACCTCCAAGAATTCAAAAGAAACTAAAATTATTGCTCGTTTGTAGCTTCTTATAAATCGTTTAGCTGTTGATTGTATGCAATAAAAATGTTTATCACATAGAAAAAAATTAATTGATAATGAAAGAAATCTTATCAATAGCACCACAATGACATACAGAAGCTGCTTTGCTGGGAAACATTTATATGAGTGTAGATTATAAGTTGTTATTAAGTGACTTATTTCTGGATTTTTCATTCGATTGAAGATTTTTGTTGCTGTTATCATATAGCGTGTGCTTAACCATAAAAAATAAAAAAAGTCCTAAAGATAGCTCCCCTTTAGTCATTCGATTGAAACCATGCATCTTTCAGTTGAATAGCACGCTGAAAATGTGTGATACTCTAAAAACCAAAGTCAATTTCTTGAATTTTGTTTGAAAGTCAATCAATTAAGAATGAATGAATGTGAAAGAAACTTCGGCATGCTCTAATAGGCAAAAAATACATGAAAGCTACTGTCAGACTCTTTTTTACTCTCATCTCATCTCGCATGCTTGCAACAGTTTTCTTTCACTCATTTTGATGAATAAAACACAAAAATCGCAATAGAATTTGAAGCAGATGAATGATATGAATATAAAGTAAAGTAAGTGAGGGCCAGTGAAGCATTTCAATAGTGAAAAAGACTCATGTGTGTACAAATATACTTTTTTCATAAAAATACATAACCATAATGAAGCAAAACAGATTGCTCTCTAATGATAAGATTCTTTGTTCGAGAAGTAAAAAAGAAAAAGTTTTTTTTTGTTCATTTCATTCATTAATTTCAACAGTGAAGTTGAATGAAAAGTTCTGGTTTATTTTTTAAGGAAATGATATGTGAATTGCATATATATGATCCATAATAATTGATAGTTGGTTGAATGATGAAAAGAAAAGTTTAAAATGAATTTCAGTTCATTAATGATTAAAGATTATATAGAATTATTTTAAAATCAAAAATTTTCTAATTAATCTAACAATTCTAATAAAAATGTATATTTTGTGATTAATAATTGATTGCTTTCGACTAATTACATCCATTTCTTGTTAAATCAAACAGTTCTGTGCATTATATTACGAGTTTTTAAAAAATTTGCATCAAAATTTCATTCTTGAAAAACATAAACAAAAAATGTAAACAAAACATTTTCAATTTTATTTACAAAAAGTTTTTCATCAAATAAAAATTTAATTTACAATGTTTGTGAATTGTAAGCAAATAATTTGGAAATTTACTTATGTAAACAGTTGAAATTTCATTAGTTTTAAACTACAAAGAAGTTTTTAAGAACTTTCTACGAGATAATGAATGTTTACACAAATTATCTATTGAAAGATAAAATAATTTCGTAGAAGTTGTTCATTCAGTAATTTTGCAATTGTTATCTGATCAATTGAAGTGTCTTTTCTTTGAAATTTTCTAATATCATATTCTTATAATAAAATTATACCTTGTGGCTAGAAAATTTCATTCCAAGAAATAACAACAACAGTAGAAAATAAAAAGAATTCAATAAATCTATGCTCTGATTCAAAACCAACTCTACCCAACTTTTTATTTGCTGCTTGTAGTCTTAGAAGCGGAGAATTTTATTAGGGAGAAGAAAAAAGTTTTTCGATTGAAAAAAGAACATGTTTTCTTTTTCTACCAACTTATAAGTATTCATTGTACAGTGAACACAAAAAAGACAGCAAAGAATAATTTTTATTATTGCATATAAGCGCTTCTTCGCTTAGAGGCTTATGTTATGGATTCATGAAGGATTTAATTGCTTTCGAATTTGCTTGAAGGGCAAAAATGTGCTCTCACTCACAAAACTGCTGCCGCTTCGTTTCTTTTTATCCATTTAAATTCAGAATAGCAAGCAAGCAGCATGTAAAAGTTGAAAAAACAAATAATTGTACTATAGATGAGAAACAAATTGAAATAGAGCAAAAATGAATGAGTTTTGTAAAGATTTTGCTGCAGACATAAACATAAATATAACTTGCAGTAAACGAGAGAAGATTTCACTGTGAATTTCTGAAGAGATTAAATTAATGAAATTTAAAAAAAAACAAGAGAAGTTTTGAGTTTCTTAATTGAATTTCCATTTCTAATTACTTTGCAATTTTAATTAATTAGAGTGAAAAGTTGATATTAATCAATGGCATGACTTTTTGGCCTTTAACATTAAATAAAATCAAATAAATTAATCAACATAGTCTCCATTTTTCATTCCATATAATCTCTCAACCAATGAAGCTTTTGTATATTAAGCCTAATTAATTACTACTGCTACATAATTTAACTTTAACTCAATTAACTAAAAAGACAGTATTACTGCATGATAATAATAAAATGATTTAATTATCATCTAATTTAAATGACTGATAATAATCTACTAGCACATTTGTAGTCCACTTGCAGTAATGAGACACATTTAATGACCATCACAATGTGATAGAAATTGAAACCATCGCCACCACTGTGTTTGCAATTATGAATTTTTTCACTTTTCCTTTGATGAACCGTCGTGTCATGGAATTACATGAAAAAATATGAGACAGTCATGAACAACAAGACGAAAAAGAAGAAGACAAAAAATTTCATAAGAGCCGTCTGTTATGTTTTCTTCTTCTTGTTATAATTTCTTGCAGAAATCTCATGAAAATATTTTGTGTTTTCAGTAATATATAGAGTATGTCATTTGTTTAATAAATTCTGCAATAAAAATTATTATTTAACAACATGAAATGTTTCATGAACTTTTTTGTTTTTTACATCCATTTTGATCATCTGAATTCAAATAATTAATTATTCATGATGACCTTAGTCTAATTAATTTGACATGAAAATTTCATTAAAAATAACAAACAAAAAAGTTTACACTGTCGCTTGTCATTCGCACCATCAACATCACGCGAGAATTTTGTTTGTTAACTTAAATGACACACCAAAGCGCCATAAAGTCGAAATTTCTCATAAAATTCTCAGTTGAGATGAAAATCTCGGCTTTAAGCTATAAACAAAGATGCATTTCATTTACAAAGCTTTACCTTGAATTACAACAAGCTATAATAACAAGAAAACATAATAAAACTAAATGAGAAGCAGCAAAGAGAAGAAGAATAATGAAAGTAAAAGTTGTTGATGTTTTACAATAAAAACATATACAAAATTTTTCATCTTTTCTTTGGTGTCATGTTCTGCTGTTTTTGCATTAAATATTCACAAATCTTCACTGTGTTCATAAATTTTGATGGTGTCATATTGGGTGGCTTTTATTCTCATAACACACAAAAGATTAAGTTTATGGAATTTACAGAAGCTACTGCTGCATTCACACGAGCTTCTTTCACCTCTTTCTTTCTCACTCATTCATTTTTCATTGCCATTTCATAACTGACCTATATCAATAATAACATCAAAGCGATTCAATTGAGTGAGCAGCGCTACAAATTTAGGTCGCATATTGAGATTCGCTTTTTTGGCCTTCGTATGGTTCCTTTCATGACTGATGTAGTTGAAGAAAAAAATTCAGTTTATTATGTAATAAATAGAGCACTGCGGCATCTGCCGACATATGACAATAAATTTAATGCTTTTTTTCCTTCACTTGTTTCGCATGCAGGATGTGACATAACAATGCCCAAAATGACTCAATTAAAGCACACACACATTTTTTAGTTGATCTTTTTTGTCCATGTGCCATTTCCGATATTGTTAAAAAATGAAAATAATTTAATTAACATTTAAATTGGGCAGAATGTGAAGTGCAATGAACGACAAAACATGTACATAACCGCATAGTCTGTTACCAATGTTGCTTTGCTATGTTTGGGACAAGTAGAGTGAAAGTTTATTTTTTTGTATGCCATTCATACATTGTTGCAAACTCCCACAAAAAATATAAAATTTGAACAATAGTGATGAAACTTTATTGATAAATTTTACATGTATGTTAATTTATTGTATATGCCAGAATCAAGTGAATGAGAAATGAAAGCTGTGTCAATATTTAAAGAACATTTCCGAAAATAATTTGCATTTGCAGATTAAATTTTATTTGCTTTTGAAAGCGAGACTTTTAATCGGAAAGTCAAACTTTGTCTTTTGTTAACAAAAACACAAAATTCAATTAAATTTTGTTTAAATTTGTGAATGGATATGAATATTTTAGCTTTAAGCAATCTATTTGAAATTTACCAGCAATGTTTTCATTATCAAGACATCAACAACAATGTAACATCATATTTCACACAATCTGTCTGCCATTCATTCACTAAGCTCTTGTTGTTGAAACCAAAATGTTATTATAATAGTCAGTATTTAGTAAAATAACAGACTTCTGCCTTAATACATCTTCTGAATTTTTGATTATTTTTCTTTCTTTATTAAGACAATTTGGAATGTTGAAATCTAGTTGAAATTTGATCATGTTTGTAATTTATCGAACGATAAAAAATGACTAAATTTTACTTTGATGATGATTTCCAATCTATTCATTCCATTTGATCGTAAATTGGAATTTATCAAAATGCTTACGGCTTTTTTTGACTTTTACGATAAATTTACGAATCTTGTGATTGTAAAATTGAAATAAAAGATTTTTTACTGTAAAAGTATTTCTTGCAAAATTTACTACAAAATCCTCTGTAAATATTGAAATGTTTTTCCGTTATTACCACAAAATGTCATTATAAATTAATAAAAACCACACAGACACATAAAAAAATTATTTTTAAATTGTGGTTTTTGCTCTCCATCCATCAAACCATCATTTAGCGCCCGTCGTCATAGAAATAGCAAAAAATTATAAATTTTTTCACACAAAACATTATTATTTATTAATTCATTCCATGTTGCTGACAATTTATATTCAGTCTATCACCACAATGTGTAAAAATAAACAAATTTTATGCAAATGAGCGAAAAAAAAGCGAAATAAATTTGAATCTAATTATTGCAGCAGATTGCCATTCACACGCACAGATCGATCAACTGTAAAGTGTCTGTCTATCTATTGTTCTATGACCATAAAAAATGCCCTAATTTCTCATCTCACTCGCGATGTGTTATTTTCATTAGACCATGACAGCAACTAAAGCTAAAGATTTGCACTTTTCTCTCATTTTTTTCATTTTCTCTCTTTTTTTAAAAAATGAAATAAATTGGAAAATGAAACACAAAAAAATTGAGAGTTTAAGAGTATAAAAATCAGAACATTGCATGATATTCAGTTGCTTTGCAGATTCTCGACCATATATCGAGAGTGATAGGAAGTAAAAACGCGCGCGAGTGAAAGAAAGGAAGAAAAATTGCTAAACTGACTGTAATGGTGATGTAAAATATGAGTGAAATTTGTAATGAGACATAAACTTTATAGCTATGTGTATATCCATATTTATTTATCCACTGGTGGCAAGCGCTGAATAAATTTACTTCCTTCTTTTTCAAGTATTACTCCTTCGGCACCCTCACGCTCGTCTCACTTGCAGCAAGTGAATTAGTAATGAGAGAGCTTTCGGTAAATTGATATTATAAATAAAAAAGTTGAAGGAGAAGAAATTTTGCATTCAACGAGGGAGAAAAGTTTTTCAGTCACATTTTTTAGCTCATATAAGCACGTTAATGTGAAAGTGAATGGAAGAATTTTTTTTATAAAAGTGCGAGAAAATTTTATAAATAAATGTAATGATTTTTTGCATTACTTATGCTGTGCATGAATAAAAAATGAAATGTGATTTAAAAATAGAAATTTCATTAAATAAACTTTGATTTTTCATTATTAGAAAAAAACGCGTTTGAGAAAATTTTCCAAGGTGATACATTTTTAAAAAATTCCGTTAAGTGCTAAAAAATTTAAATTATTAGTACTAAAAATTTAAATTAGTGCAACCGTTAAAATTAAATTAAACTGTAACCTTCTGAAGATTTATTTACTACAACACTTCTTTATTTCAATTTCAAGGTTAAAACAAAGATAAATACTTTTTAAATTTTTGAGTTGTTTGTACTAATTTTGAATGTTTTTGCATCATGCGAATTGAATGTTTCAATCCAAATATTTTCATTCTTGACATATCAAAAGTTTTTTATTGCACCATCCTGGGAAAAACTCATTTCCGATTTTCACATATATGTAATGCCAGATTTTCATCTTTAACACATATTCCCAGCAGTGAACGTTTGAAAAAATAAAAGAATTGGCAGAGTGAAAGAAAAGAGAAGAAAAATATCATGAAATTGAAACAAATGCGGAAAGAAAGCGAGAATAAAATTTAAAAAAAAAGAAGCAAGAAGAAATCGAAATTAAATTAAAACGCGAGTGTAAAAATTACGTGAAAATCCCATAAGAATGAAACAGATGAAAATTTTAATTTATAAACGCGGAATAATTGTGATAATCATTTGCATGCTATGGATATTTGTGTTATTCTATTACATGCGCATTTTAGAGAATCAGGTATGACAAAGTTCACTCATTTGTATCTAAAAACTTTTTTCTGTCCCTATTTTCCTGTTTTGTTAATTTACGCTAAAAGCTTTTCGATGTCAACACGCTCAATTCATGATGTTAGAAAATTAGAGAAAAAAGAATTTTACTGAATGTATATGGTGTGATGTGGGAGTATGAATTACACATGCCAAGAGAAAACTTTTTTATTCTATATGTATGTGCTAAATATCCGTCAACAACCTTCTTTTTTGTACTGCTACTGATGCCTCTATGATTGCTACAACCATGTCAGTGTAATAAAGTGATTTTGGCTCGAGCAAAATTTCCATAAAATGACAATAAAGTGTAGTTATCGTTCACAACAGTGGATAATAAAAGAATATTTGACTGCCTCTTTTTTTTTGAGAAGAAAAGAATGGAAATCAGGGTTGGTTTTCCACCTCTGTGCTATGAGAATGAAAAGAATGTTTGTATGTGGCACATTGGAAAATATTTTCTAAAGGTAATTTCTCTGAATTTCTATTGCAATTGAATGAGAAGATAAATTGAAATTGTCTGTAACAGACTATTAAAGTGTGAAAGAGTAAAATTTCTGGTCATTTTTAACATTTAAAGTGGAAAATTTATGACCATAAATGGAAATTTCTTGTGCAATTCTTCAATAATTTATGCAATTTTTCTCGCTATCTTAAATGGTGCAAAGACTTGTCACATAAAGTTTTCTTTTTACAAGCTGATAAGAAAAAAGTTACTTTAAAATCTAATTTTTCTTCCCTTTTTGCTACACTTAAGTGAATTAACAATTAGCGAAACTTCTTCTTTCTTAAATAATAAAGTTATTTCTTTACGCTCTCTTCCCCATTAGTGTAGTGATGATTATGATAACCAACATGAGAGAGTAAAAATGAGTGAGTTTCTCTACTATGGTTAATTAAAAGTTTCTGTGTTTTTCTTGGAAGTAAGCAAAAAAGTGCAGTGAAATGAAAAGAAAGCAGTTATGAATTTTTATATTTTAGAATCAGCAGTTTTTCAAATGACAAAGTTTGTAAAGTGTCTAAAAAGTTTGAATGTAAACTATCGAAGCACTTTTGAATTTATATCAAAATATTCTAAAGTTTTTCATTAAAAAGTCAACTTTATATTATGATTATCATCATCATTCTTCTTCCTAAATCATCATCATATTGAAAGAGAGAAATTTCATTTGACTTGAGTGCTATGATATGACTTTAGCTCTCTCGCTTTGTTATTATTACTTGAAGTGCACTTGAGAAATGATTCAACCTCATTCAATTTATTCCATTCATTACTCGAATGATATTCATTCTTTCATCTACTCTATATAGAAAATAATCCAAGCGAATAAATGGCATTAAGTTTTAAGTAGTAAAAAAGAGAGATGTTGTGAAAAGTTCTTGAGAAAGATTTTCACAAGATGATGTACAATAAAAAGCCAAGAGAAAAGAAGATTTTACTATATTTTTCTCCTTGCTTGAATAATTAGGTTTTAAGACTTTTTATGAGAAATCTTAAGAATGTTACTTTTTTAAATCTTTTTTTATGGTTGATAAAAAGTTAAAAGCTTTTATTCTATGTTTATGTGTATGTGTGGAAAAAAGCGAGTTAATGAAGATTACTGCATTGAATGTGTAATTTAGATGATTTATGTTTTAAATGTGACGCTTTTTTTCAAGTGATTGATCATTTTCAATGAACCAAAATGGCTTGAAATAGAATTAATTTTCTCTTTTTAGTATGGTTTGGCACTTGCGTGTCGACAGTCAAGTATCGATGTCTACAATTGTCAAGAAGTATTCAAGTTGATTTACTTAAAAATGTCTCTAGTTTATTCAGATAAAATTTAATTTGATCAAAACTTTAGTGAACTAAAGAATCATTAATTTTCATATTAATTTGCCAAATTTGGACAAAATTAAATTTCATCTCAATGAATTAGAAACATTTTGAGTAAATGAACTTGAATTGTTACTTGACAATTATCGACGTCGGCACTTGACTGTCGAATCGCAAGTGCCGAACCATACTGTTTTGCGATTTTTCTTTTAAATATTAAGAAAAAGAATTGTTGTCACTTTGCAGCCTATCTATAAAATCACTCCCAGTAGGTGAATCAAGTAAAATAAAAAGTCAAGTAAAAAAATTTAAATCAACTTTGTCAAGTGATACTGGAAGTCGAGTAAAAAAGACAAATATAGGCAAATCAAATCAAGTTAAAATATTTTGTCAAAAAAATTGAATTAAACACAATAAAAAACTTACTTATCATGCACAACAAAATGCGCTTTTTCCACTTTTCTATTGATTAAAATGTTTAACATTTTTTAAAAAAATTCAACAAATTTGTCACTCAACAAAAAAAAGTGGTCATTCATAAAAATCAAATTTTTCAAACCTCTACTACCACCACTTCTGGTCATTTATTCACGTCTGTCATGAAAAATTGAGTCTCACACTTTGACCACACGCATATAAACACAAAAAACAAAAAAGTTGAGATTAATGGTTTTTTGATATAGAAAGAAAAAAATTGAAAAATTTCCCATTTTTCCACCTGTCATTCAAAACTATACAGTTCATTCATTTATTTTAATAATGCAAATATGTATTGATATCAAACGCACACAATTTCATCTCATCACATTCACTGCAACCCCTCAATGATGAACGACTATCGACAGTGATTTATGTCACATTTTTTGCTACCGTTCTATCATTGTGCCACGCACATTTTATGTCTCTCTCTCTACACACACCTGCCATTTAGTCAAATGTATGTACATTTTAAGGCTGATAAAATGCATGCAGAAAAAAGAAGGAAAGTGAAAGTAATTTAGATCCTAAACGACACAAGAGAGGATGATGATACGAAGCACTCTATGATATTGATTTCGATAACATTATTTTTTTATAAATTTCTCTTGCGTGCGTTACTAAAGTTTTATGGCAAGTTTAAGAAAAAAGGGCAGTAAAATTGTTTACAATTTAAAATATTTTATTCTAAAACCTTGTTTTTCAAGAAGTGAAAGGAAAAATCAATTTCTTTCGACATTTTAAGTAGCTTCAAGTCTTTAATCTTCTCAATTTTCCATCATCAAAATCCCATTCAAATTCAGAAGAGCGCAACACAAAAAAAAATATTTCACATGCCGTCAGCGAGGATAAAAAAAATATAAAATTTCATTTAGAATTTTTGAAGGCTCGATTACCCTTCTAGCAAATTTTTCTTTATTTTCAGCTCAAAGTCGATGCTTTCAAATTACTTTAATTTTATGTGTATTGAGAAATTGTGCATATTTTACGTTCACATTACATCGTGAGGCTATCAATATTTTATGGCTCTCTCTCGACTTTCTTGATATAAAACAGGATGAGTAGCAAAGTAAGAATGTGCGTATATATGTGGCAGCTTGGATAATAATAGAATGAAGACTTGATATTTATAGATACGAATAACTAAGGACTACTGACTGATAAAATATAAAATTTTTTGCTCTTAAGTTACATTAAAAACTTTTCAAAGAAATGAAATGTTATTTTTGAAAGCTTTTTTTTGATCTAGTTGTTATAGAAATGAAAAAAATGGAAATATCATAGGTTTGACATTTTATAAATTTAAATTCATATTAAAATTTTTTCATGTATTTTTAAAATGGTATTTAAAAGACAATAAAAAACTTTTTAATTATATGAATTTTTTGTTGTTTGTTTGTTA
This sequence comes from Polypedilum vanderplanki, assembly GCA_018290095.1. NCBI lineage: Eukaryota > Metazoa > Arthropoda > Insecta > Diptera > Chironomidae > Polypedilum > Polypedilum vanderplanki. The sequence continues at coordinate 13,880,068 of CM031380.1, read as the reverse complement.
ATCTACACGGAGGAAAATATTTTATAACTGGCATAAAGTTTTTTAGATTTGTCCCTATAAAGTCAAATTTATTAGCGTCAAAAAGAAAATTTATAAGTGTTATAAATTTATTTATGACAGTTATAAAAGTTTTATAACAGTAATAAATTTTTTTATAACTGTCATAAAAAAATTTATGACACTTATAAATTTTCTTCTTGATGCTAATAAATTTGACTTTATAGTGACAAACCTTAAAAACTTTATGCCAGTTATAAAATATTTTTCTCCGTGTAGAGTAAAAAGTTTAAATTGATACTGAAATATTGACTTTATAGATTACAAATATACAGAAGTATAAACTTTTAATGAAAAATAAGTCAATTTAGGAATGTTAATTGAAATCAAGTTTACCAATAAAGTCAAGTCTTATTCAAATCAAGTTGTTTAAAAGTCAAGTTAAGTTGATTTTGTTGGTCTAACAAAAATTGCATATTACAAGCTTTCTATTAATTAAATGATGATAGAAAGCTTAATAAGAACGAAATCAAAAATCTTCTTAAACAGCACTTAAATTTATTTCAAATCATTTCATTAAAATTTAAATGAAATATTTAAGTGTCCAAGCCTTTATAACAAGCAACACAATGACTGCCTGCCTGCCTCCATCTATTACTCTTCAGAGAAGAAGATTGTAATGTATGTGGATGTATATTCTTTTCATTCTTTTGTAACGTATAAAGTAATAAGAAGGAAGCCCACTTTGGAAGAAAAAAGAGAGAGAAAGAAGGTAAATAGGAGAGATTTATGAACCTTGTTGGCGGCGCATGATATTAATCAAAAGTGAAATTGATTCATTACATACCGTGGCAAGGAAGCAATGTTTGAAAAAAGAACATTAAAGCCATTTTTCCATCGCCATCTCTTAATTTACTTTCATTCATTCTTTCAACATAGCGCACAATGACGCTGATAAAGATATATTAATGAAATGTTTCGAATTTCATAGAAATGGTTTAGAAAGAGAGCACAATAAGGTCGATTTATATTGATATCATTTTGGGATTTATTTTCCCCATGAGAGTTGGATCTTCTCTTCTTTTCTCAAATTGGTAATTTAGTATAAATACAGAGCGAGAGTAAAGATAACTATAATTAGATTTCGTAACGAAACTGAATTGTTGTGAGACACATGAGATTTGAATTGAGATAAAATTGCTTTCTCTCTATCATTCACTTAAATGTGAATTAATTTTAATGCCTGTTTTGTTTTGCTATTAAGATAATATTTAAGGAAAGTTAATTTTGACACGTGTTGAGAATTATAAAACAATTTCATCATCATCACAATTTCAATTTCTCACTCAATTGGTCATTTGATGATCTCAACAATACCAAATCACGCCTTGAAAAATATTGAATACAATTTTTTTCTTCCTCAACCTTACTCCAATTTTCAACCTTCATTACCTTCACATTTCTCATTCATCACGAAATCAGTAAAGCGAGAGAAAAAATGTTTCATCAAAATCTTCACATATTGAGTTGTTGAAACGTTGAAAACCTTAAATAACACTTAGAGCTGTGTTAAAATACAATCATGAAACGGAATTGAATTGAAACTTGATGAAACTTAAATGACATTTGCCAATCCCTTCAATTTCTGTCTCTCGTTTGCTCTCTAATCAAATTTTTAAGTCACAATTCACTGTGAAATAGATTTGATTCATTCGAGCGAGTTTTGAACAGTGTTTGGACATTTGGTATTATTTTGTGATTGGTATTTAGAAGATAAAAGTTTTAAATAATTTTTATAATTTGTTAAAGGCAAATGTGCGAAATCCATGAAAAATTATTTTTTTGCAATTTTGTTTCAATTTTCGAATTGGAAACTTGTGAGCTTTGAATAATTTTTGATTGAACTTTAAAAGCTTAAAATTGTAAACAAAATAAAAAATTGTAAATAAACTTTTGAACTTTGTTTACAAAATTTCTTTAGTTATTCAAAATTTCATTTACAAAATTATAAGCAAATAAATTACATAGCGATAAGTAAAAACAATTATAAATGTTAGTTTAAAAAAATTTATGAAAAGAAAAGGCATTTATTGTTATTAACATTTAAAAGTTAGTGACCTTTTAATGATTGTTAAAAATCAAATTTCTCTCTCTGTTTGCCTTCATAAAAAATTAATTATAAGAGTGCTAAATTTAAACATTTTTAACAAAATTTTCCTGTCTGATAAGCAAGATAATTATGCAAAAATATAATATTAACTTAAGCTCAATCGAAAATATAACACAAACTTTTTCGACTTGTAAAAACAAACCTTTATACCGCTTGAGGCGAGATAACCGAAAAAAAAGTTTATATAAGCTGACACGGATGTTGATGATGATGATAATTATACGATAGTTTGATGTTTATATCGTCCTCTTTCACTTTTATTTTATTGGGCTTAATTTGCAAGCAAGTGAGAGAATTCTGATAAAATATTGCTGAATCCGCTGTCAGTAAAATAAATTTTCCAACTTTAATTGAGTTATTGGGATTTATTCGTTTTACTTTTACTGTTCTGTAGCTTGTGGGCGTTGAAAAGTTATTAAAATATTTAAAGCTTCTTCTCACCCATTTCATCTAAATTTTTGACCTTTTTTCTATTTTCATCCTTATGAATATTTATTAGGGCATATGGGACTAATTAGGTCTCATCAAAATGCAAAGTAATTAAAATTTTTTGCTAGTTGAACTTTGATTAGTTTTTTTTGTGACATATTTTAATTAAAATCACAAATTTTATTACTTATTTATTTATCATACGTGATTGTCATTAATTTTAGTTAGTTTATTATTTCTTCGACCACACACGTTGTTCCATTTAATCTTCTAGTAAAGATAAATTTTTGCCTAAATGAAGATAATTGGTCTTTAAATGACCGGCATATAAGCACAACATGAATGTGACCCTTGAGATGAGTATATATAATGAAATCAGAGATTGAAAATGAACAATTTGGGAATCTGAGAAGTGAATTATGTCAGATGTAAAGTGGTTTTTAAAGAATTTGAAGAGATTTCTTAAATTTTAATTATTTGTAGATTTTTGCTACTTGAAATTTAACTCTTGAAATTTTTCATTTCACATTCTTATAATAATTATCGTCAAGAGTGTCATTATGGTAACACTTCCGTACAGAATTCTTTTTTATTTTTCCCTTTTATAACTAAAAACAAAAAAGGTAACGAAAGTGCAGAAGAGAAAGAGAAAAACCTTTTGTGGTAAAACAGTAATGACGTACTCAAAAGAGTACTTCTCAACAGACATAGAGCATGGATGAAAGAGTAAAAAGAAATGACACAAATATGAAAGGAATCAATAGTAAAAAAAGTTTATTTTCTATGCGCTTCAGTTGCTTTCAATGGTTTTCCATAGTTTAAAAGAGTACACTAAAAGAAAGGAAAAATTGCTTGGTAAATTTCTGGGTTCTTATTTTGTTTCAATGAAATTGAGGAATGATGATGTGATGCTTTTGATGAAGTTTGATATTTAATGAAAAATTTCACCAATAAAAAGAAATTTAAGTTTGGATTTGGTTGATTGAAAATCAAGAAAAGAAATTTGATTAGAAAAGAATAAAATAAAGATTTATAATTCTAAGTTCAAATCTTGATTAAAATTCTTAATATTTAAATTTGATTGATCCATTGGACTATTTTTTATATTTTTTAGAAGCCAGAATAAATCTATATATTTTTTGAAAAATCTAGACTAAAAGGAATTTTTTATATTTTTCATCATTGCACATTTTATAATTTCGAAAAATTTTTATTTCTATTTTTATCAATATTTCTACTGCGCATTTAACTAAATATTAAATTTAATTTTCAACCACTATCGTCATACTTTTTGTGTTCTTATAAAAAATCACCACAATATGTTTCACGTCATAATTTCCCTTTCCCTTTTTCATTTCAACCTCAGTTTGCAACATGAAATAAAAGGCAAAGTGGAAAAATTTTTTACTGAAAATAACGAAAGGGTAGCGAATAAAAGAAAGAAAAAAAAGCGTTGAAGAAAAAAAGAAGGGAATTGCCATTTGGTGACATAATCATTTCCACATTTATCCAACTTTAACAAACAACCACAACAAAGTATCATCATCAGCATTAACATCACAAAATATTTCTTCTCACAGTAGTTCGCTCTCACTCACTGTTTTTGTGTATAAGGAATGAGAATCATTTAAATGCTTGCGGCAAGCGATGAAATAAAAAGAGAAAGGAAACTAAAACAGCAATTTTTATCCTCATGACTTGCCTTCATATCCACGATAATCATTCTTTTTTTTGCTCTCGTTTTCTCCTCCTGTTTGATGACTGACGAAGCGATGAATGTCAAATATAATGTAATGACTTTGCCTGTGATTATGATAATTTTTTGTTCTGTAATGCTTGTGATAAAGACTTTATATTCTTATGTTATACAAGAAAATCATCATCATTATTATTGTTGTTGTTTTAAGGAATAAAACTCCCACAGCGACAATAAGAAATAATTTTTTTCGCTTACTAAACCAAAAAAAATTTTATCTCTAATTACAGAATGAAAATCGAGCTTTAAGATTGCGAGAGAATGGCATTATGACAGTATCGAATTTCATGGGTGAAGAATTAAGTGTTTCAACATCACCAAATGAAATTATTCTACCAAATCATCATCAACATCATCAAAATTTAGGTTCATTAGCGTCCTATTCGGCTTCAGATACTGCCATTGTACCGCGACTATCATGGGATTATTTTGATGAAATTGGTTACATTAGAAAAGGTGGCTTAAGAACTGGTGAAGATCCATACATAAGAAATCGATTTAATCAGCAAGCTAGTGATAGTCTATCAAGTAATCGAGACATTCCTGATACAAGAAATCAAATGTAAGTTTGAAAAGTTTTATTTTTATGGACACTCTGAGGTTTTGTCTCTTTTATCGTTCATATCGTAAAAGTTTCTTTTGTATGAACACTTTAAATTTATCTTCAATAAAAATAAATTTTCCACCCTCTTTACTCACACATATTTTTATTTCATTTTCATTCAAAAATATTTAAATGAAGTTTTCAACCTCCTACTGATTCTGTACATACATATAAACACATTTTCCTGTTTCATATTGCATGAAATTGATTCCAAATGTCAATTCATACTCAGCATTGTGCGTAAGAAAGTGAATGATTTTTATGAAAAGCTGACAGTGACAAAGAAAAAACTTTTTTTATTCACAAAAAGGGATTTCTCGGAAGCTTTAACTTTTGAGTATTATATGACAGAGTGTTTTATTTATAAATTTTAGAGTTAGGTTAATATGGCACTTTTTTGAAGAAAAAGATTTAAAAAGTTTTAAAAATTTAAAGACGGGTTTAAATTAGGGTTCGGCACTTGCACGTCGACAGTCAAGTGTCGACGTCGGCAATTGTCAAGTAGAAATTCAAGTTGATTTACTCAAAAATGTCTTTAGTTTATTCAGATGAAATATAATTAAGTCCATATTTGGCAAATCAATATGAAAATCAATGATTCTTCAATTTGCTAAATTTTTGACCAAATTAAGTTTTATCTGAATAAACTAAAGACATTTTTGAGTAAATCAACTTGAATTGCTACTTGACAATTGCCGACGTCGACACTTGACTGTCCACGTGCAAGTGCCGAACCATAGTAATAACGATTGTTTGCTTAAGCGTATATAAATCAAGTTGAATTGATTTTAACTTGATTTTAAAGACTTGACTAAAACTTGACTTTTTAAATTTGATTTTTACTTACTTGAATTTCAAGTGAAATTTTAAAAACTTGAATATTCTTTAGCAAAGCTTATAAATGCAAAAGCTCAAAAACTATTCTGAGACTTCAGCCATATCTTGAAGTCATTGTAAAAATGATACTAATCTGACAACATGAAGAAAAAGTTATTGATTCTTTTGAAATTTTATTTTAGAAAACTTTTAAGTCAACTTGATCCAAAATAAATCAATTTTACAAGTTCAAACCCTTGTTTTACAATATTTAAAAGTTTAGTAATTGCCCAAAAATTCTTCCAACATTTAATGATGCAAAAGTAAAAAGCTGAACAATAGAGCAGCTTAATTGATCCTTTTTTCCTTTTTCATTATCCTTACATAAAAATCTTTCCATTAACAGAACAAAAAAGTGGCAAAGAGCAAAAACCTCAGTAGNTCAATAAATATATTAGTATCTTATAGTCTAGTCCATTAAGAGTTATTAATAAGTCGAGTTTCATATAATAAGTCAGTTTAAAGTCCTAAAATATTTAAAATAAATATAGTCCAGTCCACACGTGGTTAAAAAATATAAAAAACATCACTAATTACATCCAAAATAAACTAATTTAATTACATAAGCAATAAAGAGACGCTACAGAAGATTGGCGCTGAACGTGAAATATACTTTTAAGTATAGGATAAACTCGAATCACAAGCTGTAGCGAAATTCAAAAAAATTTTTTGATGTCGGACATTTTGGGCACATGGACACGAGGTGGTTTAGGGAAAAACAAGATTTTCCACCATTCAATGCTAATTTGGGATATCTAAGTTCAACAAATTGGTCAAATCCGTGGATTTCTACAAACGAAAAGAAACAATTCATTAGTCCTCAACAATTTAATCAAAACGCACAAATTTCTGGATTTTCATTTTTAGTTTTGCAACATGGTCAAATTTTCAATCAACACACCCAATTCTTGCCTTTAAAAAATACAATTTCGGCATTTCATTGTTTAGAAGAGGTTGAACCATGTGAGTATAAGTGTGAAAAGGTGCAAAGAAGAAATAAAGTGAATGAAAAAATTGAAGAGTCAAAAGTGTATGAAAATCTGGTGCAAAATGAAGAAAAATCTACTGAATCTTGTAGGAAAATAGAGGGAAATCAGGAGAAAATAAAGAAAAAGAGAAGGAAAAATAAGAAAAACCTGAAAAAAGAAAAAAATAGAGGTAATGAAATTGATTATGAAGTTGAAATAAATTTATTAGCTGATTGGTTAGAAAGTTTACATATAAACACAGAGAAACATGAGCATGTTGATGAACCAAAGTCAGTGAAAGACACCAATAGTGATCAAAATGTACTTGAAACTGAAAAGAGAACAAAATTTAGTGATGAAATAATTAGAGATTTAAGAGACTTACATTTAGCGTTTAAGAATAGCAATGAGCCACAAAAATTATGTATAAAATTTAATTTTATAAGCGTTAGTCGTGTAGTGATTGGAGTGCAACAACTCCTAAATTTATTTTCTTTGGCTATTCCACCGAATAGGAAAAGCAGAAAGAAAATATTTGATGTTACTTTGCATTTTATGGTGAATTTGTTTATGAAGACTTCTGCTTAGTAACTGTCAATTGTGATACATAACTACACTCCACCGCAATCATTTGAAACCTAAAAAAGAGTTCTAGAGCCATCCATGAAGAAATAAAAAGAGAAACAAAAGATGTCGCAAAGCAAAATCTAAAAAAGAGAAAATTTAGTTGAATTTGTAGTCGTTATACGAGTAGTTAAAGAGAATTTTGTACTTACCTGATTTTATTATATCGAGATCTACAAGCTCGCACCGATTAAGTGCTTGAGCAGTAGCATTGACACAAAATTGATATATTTTTCAATTGAACATAGAGAAAAATTTTGTAAACAAAAAATTAAAAAATAAAACAAGAGCAACAACAACAGATGTGACGCGACACAAAATTTAAAATATAAAACAAACGTTACAAATACTGGACAATTTCGATTTTTGCTGCAGGCGTACATCATCGAAAAAATTAATATATAACTTATTATATATCAATTTTTTTTCACTTGAGGGGAAGATGTAGCCTAGATGGCGCGGTGATTGACAGGAAGAAAACATACATATATAGCTTCTATCTCTTCACATCAAAACATTGTACATCACATACATATTATATATTTATTATTTGTTAGTTAAATATAGAAATTAGTCAATAAATATATTAGTATCTTATAGTCTAGTCCATTAAGAGTTATTAATAAGTCGAGTTTCATATAATAAGTCATTTTAAAGTCCTAAAATATTTAAAATAAATATAGTCCAGTCCACACGTGGTTTAAAAAATATAAAAAACATCACTAATTACATCCAAAATAAACTAATTTAATTACATAAGCAATAAAGACGCTACATTTGAAAAGTTTTATTTTTATGGGCACTTTGAGGTTTTGTCTTTTTTATCGCTCATATCGTAAAAGTTTCTTTTGTATGAACACTTTAAATTTATCTTCAATAAAAATAAATTTTCCACCCTCTTTACTCACACATATTTTTATTTCATTTTCATTCAAAAATATTTAAATGAAGTTTTCAACCTCCTACTGATTCTGTACATACATATAAACACATTTTCCTGTTTCATATTGCATGAAATTGATTCCAAATGTCAATTCATACTCAGCATTGTGCGTAAGAAAGTGAATGATTTTTATGAAAAGCTGACAGTGACAAAGAAAAAAATTTTTTTATTCACAAAAGGGATTTCTCGGAAGCTTTAACTTTTGAGTATTATATGACAGAGTGTTTTATTTATATATTTTAGAGTTGGGTTAATATGGCACTTTTTTTGAAGAAGAAGATTTAAAAAGTTTTTAAAAATCGTCAACTTGACTTATATTACTTTATTCTTTAAGTGACTTGACTTTATTTTTTACTTGATTTAAATATTTTTAAACAATAACTCGAGAAGAAATAAAAAGTTTCCAATATCAAAGATATTTTCCAATCTTTTATAGCTACAATCTATATAATCTTCAATTAAATAAAGCTTAAGTTCACTCAATTAATACACTCGACCATACAAGTATCAAAATTGACCTAAAAATAAAAATGTGTTCCTTCTCTTCTTCATCCATGCTTCATCTGGTTTATCACGTTTTGATCGAGTGAAAGAGTATTTTTTATTCAATTTTTCATGAACGTTGCAAGCAAGCAATCAGAGGGGTTTATAAGAAGATTTATGTGCAATGCAATGAATTGACACATTTTCCACTCTTTCATATACAGATGTTGCTCATGCGGGAAAGGAAGAGAGTGAAAAATATGATGGAACATCAATGTATGACTATTTACATTCATAGGACGCAGCCCTTTGCTCTTTCACTTTATACATGACTTATTTACAATCCATGAGGGCATAAATTATTGAAAAGAAAGCTCAGCCTTTATGCATGTGTGTGTTTATATTCAAATTCCTAACTTTATGGCATCATCGTGTATATGTGGCTTCCTTCCCTTCTTTCTTCTTTTTTCTCTGTAATATGCTGATGATGTCGAAAGTGATGTGATATGTTTTCTTTACTTATATCGAGTAACTGAACTGAAGAGGGAAAAAAAGTTAAGAGCAAACACGTAGGAAGCGAAGAATTTAGTTGAAATCTTTTTTGTTTTCCTTTTGTAAACATATTTTTATGATATTATCTTTTGACTACCATAGTAGCAAGAACAAGAGAAAAAGTAGGTAGAAAATGGTGATCTGATGTTTATTGCGAATTGCCTTGTTTCGGTGTAAATTTTTCCTTCTTTCAATTTTCTTCAAATTACTTTTTTTCTTCTCTTCTTGTATGAAAGCCTGAAGCCGCTCATTTCCATAATAACGAAGGAATCTCCGTTTGCTCCTTTATCTTCAATTCGCAGCACAAAGGAGACAACTCGAAAGGATTAAAAAAGGTTGCCTGATCCCATCTTCAAGAAGAAAAAAGCCTATTTTTTCATGATGAACTTAAGAAGCTTTTAAGTATTGACATCACGATTTTTAATTTTCTTTTTCTTCATTATGGCTTTTTTTGCTCTTTTGAATTGAACTTTTATTTTGTTTTATTTTTTGTGTAGAAAGTTAAGACTGCTAATGACTTGGTTATTTCCTTAGAATTTGTTTTTTTTCTAAAGAAGAAAAATTTGAATCATAAAAGTTTTAGGACTTTTGGGATTTCTGTTTCAAAATAGATTGAACAGTTATTGGATACTCATGAATATTTAATTTTGCAACACAAGGAAGGAAACTTTGAAATTTAATTTTAGCTGAAATCAATAGAAATTTAAAATCTTTTTATAAAATCAATAAATAAAAATGTTGTTAATTTAAAATTTTATGTCTTATCATCTGTAATTAGTTTCGTAATTACGATTGTTTGCTTAAGCGTATATAAATCAAGTTGAATTGATTTTAACTTGATTTTAAAGACTTGACTTTTTAAATTTGATTTTTACTTACTTGAATTTCAAATGAAATTTTAAAAACTTGAATATTCTTTAACAAAGCTTAAAAATACAAAAGCTCAAAAACTATTCTGAGACTTCAGTCATATCTTGAAGTCATTGTAAAAATGATACTAATCTGACAACATGAAGAAAAAGTTATTGATTCTTTTAAAATTTTATTTTAGAAAACTTTTAAGTCAATTTGATCCAAAATAAATCAATTTTTCAAGTTCAAACCCTTGTTTTACAATATTTAAAAGTTTAATAATTGCCCAAAAATTCTTCCAACATTTAATGATGCAAAAGAAAAAAGCTGAACAATAGAGCAGCTTAATTGATCCTTTTTCCTTTTTCATTATCCTTACATAAAAATCTTTCCATTAACAGAACAAAAAAGTGGCAAAGAGCAAAAACCTCAGTAGAGAGCAATTTAAACATTCAACTTCCTATCCAAAAACACATTAAATGAAATTTTCATATTATTAAATTCTCATTTACAGGTGCAGAAAGAAAAAATGGAAAAGCAATTTACCTCCAACCAGCGTAGGTGAGTAATTGCCAAAAAAATAATAAGAAAGATAGAAGAAGACTGGAAGTAAAATTTATTCATATCATATAATTACTTTCATTGCGACTTCCTATATAAAAGATATTACAGTCATGAAACTAAAAAATAAATAAATTTTCATTTTTTGCTTACTTGCAGTCATTACATTCCACAATGAGGCTCGCAGCACGCTTCTAAGGACGATAGTCAGGTGAGAAAAATGTGTGATAGAGTAGAAAGATAAGAGAAAGAAAAATAAATTGGACTCAATTTAATTAAGACTTTTTCTTTCTCTGTGTGCGAATGTTTTACAAACGCAAATTCATCAAAACTCAACGACACGAAACAAAGAGAAAGAAAGAAAAATATTTCATTCACTGCATTATAAGAGGTACCCCACAGAGCATAAAGCCAGCACGAATGAGAACGTTGTAAGGATATTAAGAGAAAATGGAAAAAGTTTCAACTCTTTCGTTTTGTGTGAGGTGGAAAAAAGTTTTTTTGCTACTGCCTTCGCCGTCACGATGGTGCTCAACTTTTTCATTTCTTTTCTGTTTCTACCAAACCGTGCATATTTCATAATATCACAAGAAAAGAAAAAAAGTTTCTCCCACAACATATAAAAAACATGAAACATTTTTTTTCTTATTTTATTTTCGATAACAAGCTTCGAGCTTTATGATGAAGTCTGATGACTTGGAAATATTTTCTGCACACGAATTTGTCGACTAATTTATATTCAACTCTCTTTCATTGCACGACTGCACGAGAATGAAAAGTTTTTCTTAGTTCCGATGATGAATGAAAATGAAAACTATCTGAAAGTCACAATGTTCGACCATTTTCATTTTTACTTTCACTTTTTCTCTTTTGTTATTTAAGGATATTTAGATTAAGAGAAAGAAAAGATTTTTGGATGAACAGATTTGCTGCTTAAAGGTTTTTTTGCATTTCTTTTTCTTTCGAATTTTTCTGGGTATGTTTTAATTTGAATGAAATTATTTTTTGACAAAGAAGAGTAAAAGAATAAGAATAAATTGATATTTGACAAGACTATTCGGCGATCCTAAAAAGTAATAACTTCTTATAATAAAAATGTAATCTATTTTTCTTTATTCATTAATGATTTCACCTTTCATTTATTTAAAAATGTTTTTATAGAATGAAAAATTTATTAGAAAGCGTCTATCTAATAGCCAATAAATGATCTTTAACCCAATTAATTCTTTTGTCAAAAATTTTCTAAAACTTAAACCTGTTTTTTCAAAAGTATTCTGATAATCCTAAGAGATTCCAAAGAAATTTAAAAATCCAATAAAAGAATGCAAATTTTACAATGCTATCCAATACAAAAAATCTGAAAAAAGATTTAGAAAATTATTCCAAATTACTATTTTTAGGTCAATAAAAACTTACATTTTCTGATTTCTAATTGCTTTAGGAAGAGTTGTTAAAGGATCATTAGCTAAATGAACTCAAACTCCAATGACACTGTCTTTGAAATATTGAACAGGATCATTTGCATTTGTGTCAATGTTGAACCTAAAAGTAGAAAAACATTTAACAGTAAATACTTTAAAGGATTTTTATGTCTTACATTTCCTTTTCTTCGGGTGATTGAATCAACATAAGATTATGAAAGTTCTTCGTATAAAATTTCCATTTCTTTGCTGTAAATGCTCTGAGTAAATAAGATGATTTGATCACCTTTCGTTGAACATCAACTAAACTATAAATTGATCAATAATTAAATAATTATTTTACATTCATTTTATAATCTTCACTTACTATCTCTTTTTTCCTAAGATCATTAATGCAAAGTCTATCAATAAAGCTGGTAACATTTGGAACATGTAGACATTGAACCAAAAATATTTTTCATTCATCGTCATTGTAATATTGACATACCAAAGTGATTCTAAAAATGGTAACTTAAAAATTAAAGATTTCATCCAATCATAAAATTTTTGATATGTAAACAATCCATTTTCTTCTGCTGTCATATTATAAACGGGAATTTCTTCAGATCTAAAAGAGAAAAAAAATTCCATTTTAAAGTTTATGACTTGTTTACTATTTTTATTACCTTTTGTTTTGTGTTCCAATTTGTTTTGCTACCATAATAAATCCATTGATTGATTGATCGACTGGAATGTACTCAAAATTACTCTCAGGATCAATTAGCATACATCGAATGACTCCTTTAGCAACACCAAAAATTATTCCACTAATTGCACCAAGTGAATCAACCCATCCAGGCATAGGTTCTTTTAGCGCTGGTCCTACAATGCTGGGTCTTACAATACAAATTGGTAGATTAGAATTTTTGTATTCATCTTGAACGAGAAGTTCTGCTAATCTTTTTGTGTAAGCTGCAATATTTTTAGAAATTATTCATTTGATGAATTACTTTCATGAAGAGCATTTAAAAATACTTTAATAATCTCGAAATTTTTTGTGATACTTACTATAAGTATTTGGATGAGGTGGAACCAATTGATCTTCAAGTCCTGACATTGTTGGTTCATCCATTTGTTTTGCTAATGAAATTAAATTAAATGGATTTCCTGGATGGTCGTAAACTTTCTCATCAATTACTGATCTTTCTACTGTGCAAAATGCAGTTGAAACATGCAACATTGCTTTCAAATTTTTCATCTTTTTTGCAATATCAATAGTTTCCTGTGTTGCAACCAAATTTGTAAGAACATTTTCTTTAAGTGGAGCTGTAAATCGAATTGATGCTGCTACATGGAAAACTATATCCGTATTATCAATCACATATTGAAGATTTTCTTCACTTAATCCCAAATTCTTTTCAGTAATTTCACCAGAAACTACTAATATTTTCTTCATCACTTCCGGCTTTTCTTCCATTATTCGTTTGAACATCTAAAAATGTGATAATTAATAAATTAACATGTTTCATTATTGTTGATTTCAAAGTCCACAAAATAGTATTGTATGCCGAAACAAAACTGGTGCAGAAATCTTTTTTGAAAAAGAATGAGTTTGCAGTAATTATATGAAATAGTAAAACTCGATTTAATAAATCTGACGCTGAGCAGTAGTGTCTGACCTTGAATTATTTTTTAACTTACGTCCGAAAACAGACATATACGCGTCTTAGAGTTAACATTTTGATGTTTTTGCACTCTTTTACGTATTTATTTCGAATTCATAATGTCTATTGTTCGTTTTGAACCTTGCGGCTTCATTATTTCTTTTTCTACTTAATCGAAACCTTGCTAATACGTAAGAAAGGAGGAAGATATTTTAATGAACATTGTAGCAAATAGCGTTTAATGAAAACGAATTGTTATTTTTAAACTTTGAACATTTGGTTTTTTATTTTTAAGTAACACTTTATTCCGGTCAGACTTTTTGGTGTTTAAAAAATTTTTGAATGAGAACTTGCATGAAAATTATCATAAATTTTCTATCAAAATGAATTTTATGGTTAATATTTTATCCTTAATAGATTTTGGATAAAAATTTCAATGAGATTTTTCAAAAACAACATGATTCGTAAATTTCAACAAAAGAAAGACATATAAGAAAAAAAATAATCTTTCTAATAAGGTAGTCAAAAAGTTTTCATAATAAAAAATAGAAAACATTTTTTGAAACATTCTTTAAAAGGAAACACATTTTTAAATTAAAAACAAACAGTTGCAAAATTGTTAAATTTAAACACATAACAAAAATAGTTTTAGTAGCATTTTAAAATTTTATACATTTTTATTAAAATGCAATTTTATAAGTTAAAAATTCAAGGCTTGAACACTAAAAAAATTAATTTAGATTTAAATAAATTTAAAACAAATTAATCAAAAAAGCATAAGTTCTAATATTGTAAATGTGTTATCGTAAGAACAGAGGATTCAAGTCAAAGTTTGGTATGAACTTCATGTTATTTGACTAAATCTGTGCTTTACAATAAGCAATTTTTTAATAGGTCAATAAAATCTCGAGTCCACTTGATTTAAGTAACTTGACTTCAACTTGACTTTTATTGAAAATCAAAACTCTTTGATTAGAAAACTATTAAACTGTTCTTACATTTCAATTATGTATTAAAGTCTTTCTTTTGATGTTAAAAAGTTAATAATTTCAAATATATTCTAATAAAGTTGTTAATTTTTTTTTAAATTTTAAGTCAACTTGATTTAAATTGAATTTGAAGTTAATCATTTAAATGTCCAAGTATTGGTAAAAATAATTGCACAACAAAAGATAAATTAATCGTATCATGAAAACGAAAATAATTATCAAATTTTTTGATTAAAATATTGAAACTTTTTGTTTAATTTTAATATTATTTTATTTTTCGCAGAAGATAAATTTAATTTTTTTAATGATTCAATTTTGTATTTAAATAAAATTTTACTTACAGGAAGTGCTTCAAATTCTTTAACTCTTGCCATTTCACTTTTTCCTTTCTTTACTCTCATTAATAAAATTAATTGCTTTAAATCAGAACATGAATAGAGCAGCTTTTCAATCAGAACTTTTCCCATAAATCCTGAGCCACCCGTGATGAAGATTATTTTGTCTTTATAAAATTCTTGCACTGAATTTAATTCCTTCATTGTTATTTTTTTATTAAAAAATTATTGTTGTCTAAAAATATAATTTTTTCTTGAGCTCAATTTTTAACTTCTTGCTCAAGCGAGTGTTCACGATTGACTAAAATTCAAATTAAAAATTCTAAAATCTTTTTATAGCGAACGTATGAGAAGAACTCAATGAAAACTGGTTTCACGTATGAGATCAATGAGAGACTTTACTTAACAAAAAAAAAAAATTGATTGATATGCTACAATTAGTTGTTTGTATTATGCGCAATGATTTTAATTTTTTAACACTTTTAGGAAAATTTTTATTTGTTTAAAAAATTAAAAAAATCAAAATTCAAACAAATTTAAAATTTTTTCAGTTTTTGATTTTAATCATTTTTTATTAAAGACAATTCTTTGAGTTACAAAATTTCACAAAAAAAATTCAATTTTATTTTTATCGTTTTACTTTTGTAATTTTCACATTCAAACTGAATTTCAATGATATGAAACCAATGAATATCTATGATGGACTATTTTGAAGTTGCTAAAAACCTATGATTCGGTAAAAATTTACTTTTTACAAATGTCAATTAACAACAAAAAAAAACATTTTTCACGTTATATTTCACAAAATTCACTTTTATTTCTCACTAACTCTCATCCGAAAATGATTTTAATAAAGAGCTAATGTTTTATCTTCCATATCATTTTTTAGCGTTTGATCAATGATTAATACGTAAAAATAGTGTTAATTAAACTAATTGAATTAGTGACACAAGCGCAAATTTCTAGAAAAAGAATGTCATTGGCGACTTAAAAATTTTTATTGACAAATTCTAGAAAATTAATTTTATTGCATTTTAGCTTCTTATTTTACACGCTCTTTATTTTTTATCACAATTTATTAAAAATCAATGACAAATTTTATATTAATTTTGATTATTATGAGTAAAATATTAGAAACAAAGTTCAATTTTCAAGACAAAAACAAAAGGTGAAGAACACACCAAAAATTTTTTTTTCATTAGTTTTGCTCTTTTGAAGAATTGCCTCAAAATTTTTTGAAGCAAGTTTTATTACAATGGTTCAGTGCATTGACTTAAAATGATGAAATTTCAATGAACAATTTTTGTTTCCTTTAATTACACCTTGAGCGTGGTCATAAAAATTTACTTATATGTGAGATAGTTAATTTGTTTTGGTTTATTAGTTTTAGTGGTACAGCTGCAGGAAGTGATTTCAAAAATTCAAAGATATTTAATGTACTTAAAATGAAATAGTTTAATGATTTGAATTACAAAATTTTTCATTTTATTTATTAAATTTTAATGGCAATTTCATTACATTAATCAAATAACTAAAAATCCAATACATGATAAAATATTTAATCACCAAATCAGCAGTGTACAGTCTGTAACAAAGATTGCTAATTGAAAATTCTTTCTTTATCTTTAAACCAAGGTTGGGACACTCATTGAAAAAATGCAATTAGTTATGTTATTTTTATGAACTTTTGGACAAACAAATTCAATTCTTTTGATCTTCACAGCTACATTTTTCTATTAATATTCATTTGTTTTACTAAGTATCCTAACCTTCTATTAAACTCACATTTTAAAAACTATTTTTGCCCTAGACAGAGTTGAAAGTGGATCTTTTCCATGAAGAATTCTCGCAGTAATTATCGAGTCTTCAAAGTATTTTTCAAAATTAATCTTTTTCGTATCGATGAAGAATCTAAAAAATTAAAAGTCAGTTGTTGGTAAAACCAAAAATTAATAATTGAATTTCTTCTTATACTTCACACAAACCTTTTATAATCATCATGCGATTGGATTTTTATTAAATCGTCAAACTTGTTGGACTTTAACCTCCAATTGTTAAGTGTGAAATACTCAAGAATTTTCATTCCACTTGTGATTTTGCTTTGTGTCTCAATCATTCTATAAAAAGTACGTGTAATAAAAGTTAAAAGTAAAAAATTTCATTTCTAACATACAATCGCTTTCTTCGAACAATTGTTAACAAAATGTCAATTACAATTGCTGGAAACCATTGAAAGAGTAAAGTATTTATCAAATATTTCACTTTATTTGTTGTTGTCATGATGTTCGGATACCATAAAGATGATGCAAAAGGATAGACATGCTTAAGTGAATTTAGCACAGTGAAAAATTCTTTGTAGCTTGGTACAACTTGCTCGTCAATTGTTAAATTGTAAACCGGCACATTTTCATTTCTATAAAAATGAAAATTGTTTAATTAAAATTTAGTATGATAGGTTAAAATTAATGAAAAATTTCACTAAAAAGCTGTCAGGAAATTTCAAATGCAAACTCAATTACTGCATCATTCATTTAAAATGAAGTTAAACTCATTAAATTTCTACCTCGATGCCTCACAGCCATGGTATTTAGCAGCCATAATGAAGCCATTGATTGCTACATCAACTGGAATGAAATTAAATTTTGCTTCTAAATTAACACGCATGCATCGTAGTACTTCAGTATAGACCATTAATGGAACACCAGTTAATGCACTTGGTGAATCTTCCCAACCGACAAACGGTTCTTTGAGTGTTGGTCCGACAATACTTGGTCGAAGAATGCAAACTGGCAAATTTTTGTCAAATTCTTCTTTCACTAAGTTTTCTGCCAATCTTTTTGTTAATAAATAAGTGTTTGGATATCTTTCCAATAATTTCTTTTCAATTGCTACTAATGAATTTTCATCTTCCGATTTTACGAGTTTTATTATTTCCAATGGATCACAAGTTGAGTCATAAACTAATTCTTTACATTCACTAAATCCGGCATTACAAAATGCAGTTGACACATGAACCATTATTGTCAAATTTTTAATTTTTTTTGCTATTTCAAGAACTTTTTTTGTTGCAATAAAATTTATCAAAGTGTTGTGTTTCAGTGAAGCTTTTAAATTTATTGAAGCAGCAACATGGAAAATGATGTTTGTGTTGTCAATAACAAACTGCATATTTTCATCGCTCATTCCAATATTTGTTTGAGAAATTTCACCAGAAATAACTTTTAATTTTTCCATCACTTTTGGTTTCTCTTTCATAATTCTTTCAAAAAGCTGTAAAAAAAGATAAATCGTTGATTGCAATCTATTTATAAGATGTTTAAAGTTGCAAAGATCAACAAAATGAAGTTGATTGAATAATAAGAAATTGAAGAATCAAAGGTTAAATTTAATTTCTTATGAAACACTTGCAGTAACGTGTTTATTTTACTTACGGAATGTTTTTGAAACTCTTTAACTCTTGTTATTTCGTCTTTACCATTTTTAGAACGAATTAAGAGAATAATTTGCTTTAAATCAGAACATGAATAGAGCAGTTTTTCAATCAGAACTTTTCCCATAAATCCCGAACCACCTGTTATGAAGATTGTTTTGTCTTTATAAAATTCTTGCACTGATTTCATTTTTTCGATGCTATCTATTCGAAAAACTACAATAGAATGAAATTTGAGTGGAAAATTCTAACTGAAAACAAGTTCTGTTTCACATGTTGATTGTATTACTTACTTATTAATTATGTGCATAATTATATAATCATTACAGCTTTATATCTGTTTACATTTTATTATTTTTATTCAATTCCAGAGTTGTGTAAATAAAAAAGTATAAAAAAATTCCTTTTTATGTAGTGAGGCTTAAGTTGGTTACCGAGCATTAAAATATAATAATAGCAAAATTAAAATTGATTGATTAAATCTAAATTGTTCATTAAATGATTAAAATTAAGTATTGTTTCGTATTGTTCATGTAAAACTTGATAATCCTATAATCATCAAAAGTTTTCGTATCATGAAGTAAGAGAAGAATGATTTAACAGCAAGGTCAAGTCCATAAAGGCTAAAAGATATAAAAATATTAATTGCAGTTCCATTGAAAGTCAAGACGAAGATGCTATGATTAATTTAACACAAAAGATAGACAGACTTTTGATTGTGAACTTTCTGTTTCTACTTAATTTTAGGTTCTTACTAAATTTATTGATTTTGTGTATATTTTTTTAATGATTTTTGATTCAGTTTTAAAACAAACCAGAAACAAAGAAAAACCAACAATTTTTTGCATTAGTAGAATTCTTTTCAAGATTGCTTGTCAGTTTTGTGATTAATCAAAGCTTCTTCGTCTTGTTTAAAGTAAAATTGTCTTACAATTTAATCAAAATTGTTGCTTTTGGAACTGTCGTCAAAGGATCTTCATCTTGATAAATTCTTCCACCAACAATTGAATTTTCAAAATATTCTTCAGCATTTATCGTTTTTGTGTCAAGATTGAACCTAAAAAAGTTATAAAAAATTTTAATAAATCTGCACCAAATTGCGATTACTTACATATGGTATTCTTCATCTGATTGTATTTTTGTTAAATTATGAAAATTGTCTGTATTAAAATCCCAATTTTTCATGGCAAAGAATTTTATGGCATCTAAAGCACTTGCAATTTTCTTCTGTACACGAACCATTCTATAAATTAAATTTTAATTAAAAAATTATTAAGAGATTTCAATAAATATTTTATACATTCTCTTTCGTCCAAAAAGCAGCAACATCATGTCAATAAAGTAAGCCGGAATCCATTGAAAAAGGATGACATTGAACCAATAATAATATTTATTTTGAGTAAAAGTTACATTTGGCCACCAGAAAGTAACAGAAAGTGGATAAAGAAATTTAAGTGAATTGAAGACGTCAAAGAATTTTTGATATTCAACAACTGCATGTTCATGAGTTGTCACATTATAAACAGGAATTTCTGATGATATTTTTTTTGTTGTTCCAAATACTTTTGCCGCCATAATAAAGCCATTGATTGCTTGATCAACAGGAATGAAATTGTAATTGACTGAAAGATCAGCAAGCATGCAGCGTAAAATTCCTTTCTTGCTTGCTAAACTTATTCCATTGACAGCACTCAATGAATCAACCCATCCAGCAAATGGTTCACTTAATGTCGGTCCGACAATACTCGGTCTTAAAATGCAAATTGGCAAATTGGAATTTTCGAATTCATTTCTGACAAGATTTTCTGCCAATCGTTTTGTATAAGTATATGTATTAGGATGTAATCCAAGAAGTTTTTTTTCAATATTTGCCATTGCATTTTCATCCATTTCTTTAGCTAATTTAATGAGCTCCAATGGTTCACCTGCAGCTTCATAAACAATTTCATTAACTTTGCTGAATTCAACATTGCAAAATGCAGTCGATACATGAACCATGACTGTCAAATTCTTCACTGTTTTTGCTATTTCAAGCACTTCTTTCGTTGCTACCAAATTCGTCATAATATTTGACTTTAATGGTGCTTGAAATCGAACAGACGCTGCCACATGAAAAATAATATTTGTATTGTCAATTACATACTGAAAATGCGCATCACTCATTCCCAAATTCTTTTCACAAATTTCACCCGAAACGACTAAAATTTTTTTCATTACTTCAGGTTTCTCGTCCATAATTCGTTTAAACAGCTGAAATGAAATCAAATGTTAATTAAAAATCAACAAAAATGCAGAGAGAAAAAATTGTTATTGTTGTTTAACTTCTGGTATAACTGACCATAGACAATTTGTAATACAAGTTTGATATACGTGCTCAACAGAATTGACGTCATAATTTTTAAGTGAGTCAGCTGTTGCATGAGAAAACTTTACTTTATTATGATAATTTATGGAAAATTATGTCAGATTCATTGAATGTTTTGCATTTGTTTTTAAATTTGACTAATTTAAAAGATTTCTTGTTATTAATAATTTTGCCGGTCGGTAGATTCGAATTCTTTTTTCTCTGATTCATTTTTACCTCATTTTATAGCGAAAGTTACTGATCCAATGATTTGCCGTTAGTTAGTACAACTTTTACAGTTAAAATACTTTCTACTGAATGAAAAAGCAGAGAGAATTTCATCAAAATCATCTTCGAAATTTATTTTATTTAGATCACATGGTGAATTATTTTAAATTTAAATCATGGCCATAACTGTGTTTAATATTATCAAAAGAGAGTGAGAAATTGATTTTAAAAGGAACAAACATTTGCGAAAGAGAATTCGTGAAATTTTAAATAACATGTCATATAAGATAAAATTGTAAACAAAACATTTCTATGAAAATCTTTCTTATCATTGATATTTTTAGTTTATTGAATATTTAACAAACATAGCACAATGTTAACAATTAATCTTGAAGTTTGCTTAAAGAACTCACACTTTTAAGAAGAAAAATTAAAAGAAACTAAAATTTGATATTTTTTGTTTATGTCACAAAAGATCAAGCAACATTTGTTTGCAAAATATCACGCCACATTTATGCATCAATTTATTTACGCAATTATTGATCTCCCTACTTATTGGTAAAAGGGTTTTAATCAGTAATCGTTGATTTATTCATAATTTACACAAAATCTTTTAAAGAGATTGAGACAGACAATAAAAGAAGTCGTTGTGTAAATTTTCACAATGAGCTGATTGTTTTTTGGTATGTTTCGTGGGTATCGAATCAACGTGTTATGTAAATGAGCTATTATATAATCATAAGTGAACTTTTTCTCCCAAAAAATTTTTTTGCGTAAGTTTTTTACTGAATTTTAGTAAACTTTTTTACTACTCACAGGAAGTGCTTCAAATTCTTTAACTCTTGCCATTTCGTTCTTTCCTCTTTTAACTCTCATCAAAATGATTATTTGCTTTAAATCAGAACATGAATAAAGCAGCTTTTCAATTAGAACTTTTCCCATAAATCCTGATCCACCTGTGATGAAAATTGTTTTGTCTTTATAAAATTCTTGCACTGAATTTAAACGTTGAGCCATTTTTGTAACGCGAAAATAAATAAAAACGTTTTTTTAAAATTAGTGTAACTTCCACGAGAGCCAACGATCGAATGAAGAGAAAGAAAAGAAACGATGTCAGATCGCATTTCATATATGCATGCACTATGATAAATAACAGGCTTTTTTGGGTATTTCGAAAATTATACGATTTGAACTTTCTCTCTTTATTCTCTCTCGCACGCGTGTGCATGGTTAACTGTTTTGTTATTTTATACTACTTTTTATGGTGCGATCTTCTTCTTATTTCTTTTTTATTAAAATGTTATTAATGAGAGATGCTGCGTGCCTGACTCAACAAAATTTCAATTTTGTGGGCTTGCTTAACTCGTTTTTTGTGTCATCTTATGTAGTTTTATTTTAGTAGATAAATGAATGGTAACTTTCTTTTGAGTTGTAAAAAATATTTCTTAAATATTCAAATTTTTAAATTCACAATTTTTTTCAACGTTTTTTTTATTTTAGGTTCATTTAAAGCTTGGATACATACTTAAATTTTCTATAATTTGATTCAGTTAAAGTAGTTTTTTGCAAGAAGTTTATTGATTCTGCTATCTTAAATGTGAAATCATTCGAATAATGCGACTTAAGAACATTTTTTACTCAACGGTTCAGGTCAATTGATCAATTATCTGCTTCATACTAAATGATTATTTGCTTGATTGATTTCCACTTGATTTAATTAACTTGACTTAAATTTTACTTGAGTTAAACTTGACTTGTGATTTCAAACAAGTTGGTTTAAAAATGGGAACGAACCCTAGTTTGAAATAAATTGAAATATAAAATTATTTTAAGTTTTGGATAAATTGAAAAATTTTAATTTCCTTTATAATTAATTTTTTCTCAAAATTTACAAAATCTTTCAATTAATATTTACACCTCTTGAAATAACTAAACATTGTTTATTTGATGTGTTTATATCTAAAAATTGAGATCATCAGGTCTCTGTCATATGGTACTGACATTAAAAAAGATCCCTTGATCTCTACCTTTATACATTATACATCTTTCTTTTGTGCGTACAGAAAAAATATTTACGCAACTTCTATGACATTTATAATATATCATTTGCAGGTTGTTATTTTCTTTTTGAAAAGCTCAGCATTTATTTCTATTTAATAAAATTTAGCAAATAAATTTCATAATTTTGTGCTCTGGTTAGTTTCTGCATAACATGCATGAATGAATGCATATGAGTTTCTAATATTTTAGATTTCAGAGAGGAATTTTCCTTTCTTTGTAGTCATCTATGGATAGAGAGTGCCTCAGACATGTTCAATAAATTAAATTTTAATTAATTCTCTCAAAAATATTTATCTCATGTTTAAGCAAACGTTTTTTATGTTCACTATCTTCTGTTGGATGAATGTTTGTGCATTTAGAGCAGAATGTTGCTGTTCATTGCATGTTTTGAGTTTATACTGAGAAGCAAGATTGTTTTTACTAAAGTGATGATGAAAATTTGATGATATATCATTTCTGCAAATTTTCTTGATTAAAATAATTTTTAGTAAGTTGAATTAGTTAAATTTTGATTAAAATTTGATGAAGGTACTTCAAATATTTTTGTTAATGAAAGTATAATTTCCGAAATCCAATAAAGACAGAAGAGTTTTACTGCTATATCTAAAATGTAATATCTGCAAAAAAATAAAATATTGATAATCAGAGAGAAAATTTATTTTGGATTAAAGCTTACAATTTTAAAAATTTTCTTGCTTTTGGTAATGTTGAGAGTGAAACTTTATCTTGATAGACACGTCTGCCAATAATTGTATTTTGAAGATATTTTTAAATAATAATAATATCTTTTTTTTACTGTATCAATGTGAAACCTTTGAAAACAAATAAATAAAAATAAATTTTAAAATTACGTTTATTCCTTGGTAATTCCAAATTTTGTTTTTTATTTTGCAAAATAATCTGAACAATTGAAATTTTCAAAAGGTCAATTATCTTTCTAATAAAGGTGTTTAATGATAAAACTAAGATGTTTATTTAATTTCATTAGATTTTTTAGTTGATTTTGTTTATTTCATGTTGTTTTTAAGTTTTTCAAAATCAACAATTTTAAAAACAACATCATCCATTTGTAAACTCTTATTGAATATAATTTAAATTATAGTTTAATGCCACAAGCTAATTAATAAATGTCATAAAAAATTCTCTTAACATTTCATATTTTTTTTTCATTTTGAATTTTTGTAATAAGATTGTGAAAATTTTCTGTCCTTAAAAATAGTTTCGTTCAATTATACGAGAGTTGTTAAACAAATGATCTTCAATAGTTAAAAACTTTCCTTTTATATAGATTTTGCTTTGTGTGTTTAAAATGTGTAACTAAAAATCTTACTTGATATATGATTTTAATATTTCAAACCTGTTTCGTTATTATTTGGAGAATTTGTTTTAAACCTTTAACAATTTATTGCAATTATTTATTATGAATTTATAAAATTTTGATATCTATTAATTATTCTCATTTATCAAAAATTTATTTTTATTTTGTCTTGAGCTAGACTTTGTCTGTTCTCTATATAATACAGCTAAGAGGTTATTAAATGACATAAGAGATACTAATCATTTTTTCTAATTACTACATACGTTTTTAAATTAAGAAAAGTTTAATTAACAAGTATTTTTGTTGTCAAGCCTGAACAAGCATTTTAAATTTTTTCTACAAATATTAAGTCTTATTTTTTGTGTTAACATTTCTAGAATATAAAATAAAAATTTTACTTACTTGAAAAAATTAAATTAAACAAATGTTTACCGAAGATCGTTTTTGTAAAATAATGAATAAATTTATAAAACTATCAGTTATCCATTGAATATCAACATTTGTTTACGCATTTTATATTATTTGTACTTTGATTAATTTTTCATTAAGTAACAATTGTTTATAAAAATCAAGAGATGAAAAGAATTTTTATAATAAAATCAGTTGAAACAAAATTAGTAAATGAAAATTTTAGAAGACCTAAAATTTGTATTAATCTCTTCCATTTATCCATTCCAATAGAAAGAGTACAATGAACTCCTATTTAATTTAGGCAATTGAAAAATTCTTTAAAATTTCCCATTCTCTTACATATACGTTGTTCATTTTATTATCATTTCCATTTTCACCATTAACATAACATCAATTGAAAATGTGAAGGAAGCAAAAAACAATTTTTCCCACAACCATAGTAAAAAAGTCAAAATAATGAGCTTTTCACATGAAAATAAAAATAAATTTTAAACCTCACTCTTGACGATTTTTCTCGCATTCGTTGCTTATTTATTTCCCATGCACATGACTCGTGCCTCAAACAATTCATGAGGGAAATAAAAAGAGAGAGAAAAAAATATTCTTATCGAAAATAATTGAGAAATTTTTCTTCTTCTCTTTTGTTCATTCAAGAAGGGAAAAATAATAAAAATGTATAATGATTATAATAAAAGCATAAAAAATGGCAAGAGTGGGTTGTGATGTTTTTATGCTTAAATGAAAATTTTTATATCATGAATTTTTCTATTTCTTTTCATTGCAGTGTGCTAAACAGAAGCCCGGAACATTTAATTAAGGAAATCATTCTCGTTGATGACTTTTCAGATCACCGTAAGTTTTATATTGCTTTTAAAAAATATTTAAGATCAAAAAAGATTAAAGAAAAAATCAATATAAAAATTTCTTAAATTTCAATCATCACTAAGCAACTCATTTTTTTTTCTTTCATTCGCATTTTATGATGCTCTCTTTTACATCTTTTTATAACAAACTTTCCATTCTTTGCTCATTTTATCCCAAAACACGTTTTACGCTTTAATGTAATTTAGTGCTTCACTAAATACTCAAATGACTGTTCATAAATTTTTCCTTTTTGTGCTAACTCGAGATCAAGGTAAAGACACACTGATTAATCGTAATGGAAATTGATAAAAATTCTACTAAAGCATACAATTCTTTGATTAAAATATTTTTGGGTTTGTTTGATTTTAAACTGTTAATTTACTAAATAAAAATTTGAATTATTCAAAAAAATTTTGTAAACAAAAAATTTAAAAATTTTGTTTGTTTTTATAATTTTCTTTGTTCATGTTTTTTTTTATAAAAATTATAATTTGATTAAGAATCTTTTAAGAATTTGCAAAATTCAATAACTTTTTAAAAATTTCAATAATCCTAAGAATCAGCTTAAAATCTAAATTTCTTCACCTTGTTCAAGACATTGAAATTGTTGGCTTTTAAAAAACGAGAGCTTTTTTTGTTGTTGTCAGCCATAAATGTAGGCTCATTTTATTTCTTAATTAAAAATTATACTTTTCACATCCTGTCTTTGTGTGTGTGCTTTATAAGAAAAATTATGGGAAAAGTTTTTTATTTTCTTTGTATTTTTTGGCAATTAAATTTTTATGTTGAGTTGTTGAAAAGGAAAAAGAAAAATTATGATAAATTTGTTTTTGCGGTTTAAGGTGAAAATTAAAGGAATTTTAATTTCTAGCACAAATAATACTCTCATTTATAATTCACATCCAATTATTAAATAGAAAATTATCTCATGAAAAATTTACATTTTCAATTCAAAAAATGTTTTTTGCCAATTTAATTCTTTTTGATATTTTTGCAATTAAATTTTCATTTCAAAAGCATTTTGGAAATTTTCAATTCAAATTAATTTTTAAGATAGTTTTTCACAAAACAATAAAATGATGTTTGTGCATTCAAACTATAATGCATAATGCAGCAAATGAATACACATTCATGTTTTCCCCAGAGATGTTACAGGCGAAAAAACAGGCGGCCTGTAAAACAGGCACGCCTGTAAAAAAGCCGCCTGTGAAAACAGGCCGCCTGTAAAAAAAAAAATTTCAGGCCGCCTGTTTTTCAGGCCGCCTGTACAGGCGAAAACAGGCGACAGGCGAAAAAATTTTTTCATGGGAAAAATCTGCTCTGTGGTTTTTAAGTTGTTTATAATTATAAAATAGCATGGGAAAATATTTTTAGAATTTTTTTCAAAAATTTCGATTTTTTCCGGTCCAAAAACTGTTTTTCACATGCATTTTTGTCTATTTTTGTGTTTGAAAATTCATAACTTTTCACCAACTTATCCAAAAAATATGGTTGATAGCTTGTTAAAAAGGTAATTTTAAGGCCTTTTTAATGATATATTATATGTAATATAAAAACTTAAAACTATGGTCCACAGAGCGCAGTTATTGACATCACTATGGGATTTTTTGGCATTTATTTAGGTCAAAAATTCGAAAAAGCATCAGAAAATTATTTGAATGTCTTAAAATAATGTTTTGGATTATTTTTATACAAACACAACAAAATTTTTCCGCAAAATCAATATGCAACAAGAGTGAATGCCCTAGGGCATGTTGTGCCGGTCTGAGAAAGCCTTTATGGAAAAATTTTCAAAATTGCCTGAAGTATCTTTAATAATCAAGAAATGATAAAATATGCAATAAAATTGATTTTTTAGATAAAATTTCATTTTTAAATCACGACTCAAAATTTTAGAAATTTATGAAAATTTGCTTTTTTGAAGAAATTTTAGATGCACTTTCTTCTACGAATTTTATCTAAAAAATCAATTTTATTGCATATTTTATCATTTCTTGTTATTTTAAAGATATTTCAGGCAATTTTTAAAAAATTTCTTAAAAAAGTTCCTCAGACTCGCAACACATGCCCTAGGGCATGCACTCTTATTGTACATGGGTTTTTTGGAAAAATTTTGTGTGTTTTGTATAAAAATAATCCAAAACATTATTTTAAGACATTAAAATAATTTTTCTGATGCTTTTTCGAATTTTTGACCTAAATAAATGCCAAAAAATCCCATAGTGATGTCAATAACTGCGCTCTTGTGGCCATAATTTTAAGTTTTATATTACATATAATATATCATTAAAAAGGCCTTAAAATTACCTTTTTAACAAGCTATCAACCATATTTTTTGAATAAGTTGGTGAAAAGTTATGAATTTTCAAACACAAAAATAGACAAAAATGCATGTGAAAACAGTTTTTGGCCGGAAAAAATCGAAATTTTTGAAAAAAAATTCTAAAAACATTTTTCTCATGCTATTTTATAATTATCATAACCAAAAAATAAAGAAATTAAAATTTTAAAAAATTCAATTTTTTTTCGCCTGTCGCCTGTAACAACTCTGGTTTTCCCTCTAGTATGCTAAAAAAAGCGAGTTAAAAAATTGAAAATGAATGAGCACAAATTTCATTTGAGTCAATTTCTTGTTCGTATGGAATATGAATGGGAATTTATGTATGCAAAAAATATATGTTAGGGTTTGTTTAAAAAGCATGATATCCTTTGTGTTTATTAGTGAAAGATAACTAATATTATTATTAGTTTTGAATTTTTTTAAAATTTAAATATATTTTTCAATGGAAAATTCGAGCGTTTCAATTAAAATTTCTAAAAATTCATCAGAATTATGCTGAATTTATACTCTAAACTTAAAAGTAATAAAAAATTCAATAAAAATTGAAGAATAAAATTTTAACGTATTTTTTGAAAATTAAAATTTCAAAAGTATTCAAATTAAATTTAAAAATTTAATCAATTTTAAAAATATCAAAAAAATTTGTTCCATTATTGTCAAATTCATTCCATTTCAGTTACTGCTACTGCTTTTTTCCATTCTTTACTGCGCTTCTTTTTTTATTCCACACTATGGTAAACATTTTTCATCTTTTATTTTATTCATGAAACTGCATTCAAAAAATAAAACACGAGAACATAAAAGCAAATAAAGATAGAAAATTTTACCATGTTGTAACTGTAAAATTACAGTACATCATCCTTTTTTAAGAGTCAGAAAATAAAATGTTAAAATTTTTATTAATTAAAAAAAATTTTGTAAACATAAATTTTTTCTGTTAGCTTTCACAATTTCACATTAGGTCGCTGCTTTGGTCGCATCCAATGTTGTAAAAGCTGCGGGAAAAATGTTCGATTTGTGAAACGTTCACCATGATGGGCGACATGTGAATTGAACAAAAGATGCTGAAACGAGTTTGCTGTGCTTGTCACGCTGTCACATTTTGTTATTTTCATTGTTACTGTCGGTCCCACAATGGATGATAAAATTGTCACAGTGGGATCCAAAAGTTTAACTGACGTGATAGACACAGTTTCGGTTGTTGTGACGCTCATGAGTGGCGGAGTACTTGTTATAGTGACAATCGATGGCGGTTCTGTGATGGTAGAGAAAATTGTTGCAAGTTGAATGGATGTCGAGGTCATGGTAAAGGTAGATGCTGGCTGGGTGATTGTTTGATTAAGGATGGAAGTTGATGTGACAGTTGCGGTAATTGTTGATGTTTGTGTAGAAGTGAGTGTTTTTGTCGTTGTTATTGTTATTGGACATGGCCTTTGGGAATTTGTGTATGCTAGAATTTTTGAAATTTATTTTTTAGGTCAAATTTTTTCTAAAACATTCAAAGTTTTAAATTAAGATTACTAAAATTTTTTTCTTTATAAATGAAATTAAACTCACAAATTAAATGAATCAAAAATAAAAGAATCAGCACTTTCATCTTAAGCTTCTACCTTTCTACCTTTGCAAAATTTAAAAATGTAACTGAGTCAAAAGAATTTCATTTCATTACATTTATAAATTTTTAAGCAAAAAGAGAAAGATGAAATTTTTTTATGTCATTTGTCAAATAATTTTATTACAAAATGAGTAAAGAATGAAAAAGAGATTGTTAAAATTTATGCAAAATCAGCACCGGATGTGAATTCAGTGAGATAACATGCACATGTATGTTGATGTCAATTGAGAATAATTTTTGTGATTTATGAAATTTAAACTCTCGATTTATCAGTGAGAATGTATGGTCACCCAAGAAACCGCATGTAATGCAAGCATAGTCATGCACATACATGTCATACGGAAAGTCCTCTCTTTCTCTTTGCTGCTACATTTAAATTTACCTCATGCATATTAGAGCTTACTCTATAAAACCATCAAATTTATATCCATGAACCTTTTTAGCATTTTTTCAATATATGTATGAAAGAAATGCTGTTTTGCTGCACTTTTTCTACTTATCTGTCTTTATAACTAAAATTTAAATAAAAGTGTGTTTTTTTATCTATTGCTTCAATTTAAAATTTCTCTGCAATTTTTGAGTTATTTTGGCTAAAAAATCATCAATTTTGGAAATTCAAGTTAGTTTGTTGAGTCAAGTTGCAAAAAATCAAGTCATTCATAAAGTCATGTGAAGAAAAAAGTCAAGTTACAATATGAATCAAGTTAAGTTTAACTTTAACTTCAATTGTTTTTTTTTGAACTGAGTTTAGCAATCAAATATAGAATTGTTTAGAAAAATGCGCTTTTAACATATCTTTAATGGTTAGTATCACTCAATTTTTATTGCTTTTCTCATTTTTTACCTGAGTTTCTCTTACATGATACGATATCAAATATGCGATTTATGAGGATTTCTGAAAGACTTGTTTGTAAGTTGCTCTTGTTATTTCAGTATCAATTATTATCCCATAGGATTGAATTGAGACTTCTCAGAAGTTCTAGAAATTGTTTTTTTTCCCTTTTGACCTCTCAATTTCTGTCAAGTTGAAATGGGGCTTGTTATTGTTCATGTAATGGAATGAAAATGACAATGGCTATTAATAAATATTTTTATTTTTTATTCCTTCTTTATTGTTGTCGAATTTCTATGAATTTCTTGAATGAAATTTGTAAATTGATCTTTAATAATATCTGTGATGATGTCCATGATGATGAGGACGACCTCCATGATGTCTACGTCTGTATTCATAGTGTCTATGATATCCATGATTTCCATAATGTCTGCGATCTTCATATGAATCGTCTTCAGAAGAATATACATCTGAAACGCTTTCAATTATATCTTCAAAAATTTCACCAAAGTGTCGACGATGGCGTACTTTTAAATCATTGAAATTTTGTTTAATTTGATCAATCATTGCTTGGTCACCATTTGTTATTTGTTCTTCATTGTTATCAACAACTTCAACTGCACTATTTTGTTCTTCAACAGGCACAGCAGCAGCAGAGATGATGGCAATTGATGAAATGATAAAAACGATGACAAATAAATTCTTTGCTGCCATTTTTTCTTTGAAGAATTTCACTTTTTTCTTTTGAGATAAATTCCAAATAGAAGTTAGATTGAAACTGATACAGGGAAGAATTTTAGAGCTTCTTTTATACTCAAATTATTTTCAGGTGCATTCAAAAAATGTTTAAAAGTTTCTCAAGGGATTGTTTATGAAAAAGTTTTCAAGGATCGATTGTGTTTAGATAAATTTTTGTCGAAAAAAGTCAGGTAGAAGAATATGAAAAATTTTAGAGTTTATTTTTGTTTAAGGTATTTAAAGTCATGACTGCAATGATGTTAACAGAAATTGCGTCTTTATGAAAATGACAGTCAGGCAACAGCTTTTAAAAATGTCTCCAAAAAATGTAATAAAACAAGAATTCAATTTATTTTAATAAAATGCAATTTCTCAAATTTTCATTTCTTTCTCAAGAGATATTTGATATATCAAATTATCACCCTTAGCCTAAAAATAGAATGAAATAAAATTTTTCATCTCATGTTTCTGTTTCACAGCTGAAGATGGCTTAGAGCTGGCAAAAATCAACAAAGTTCGTATAATTAGAAACGAGAAACGCGAAGGTCTCGTGAGATCGAGAGTGCGTGGTGCTGAGATTGCGACAGCCGACATTCTCACATTTCTTGACAGTCACTGTGAATGTAATGAAGACTGGCTACCACCACTTATTGAGCGTGTTGTTGAGGATGAAACACGAGTCGTTTGCCCTGTAATTGACGTCATTTCTATGGACAATTTTCAATATATTGGAGCATCAGCGGACTTGCGTGGGGGTTTTGACTGGAATTTAGTTTTCAAGTGGGAGTATTTGTCACCACAAGAACGACAAGCAAGACAAAAGGACCCAACAACACCAATACGAACACCAATGATTGCAGGCGGTTTGTTTGTGATAAATAAAAAGTATTTTGAGAAACTTGGTCGATATGATATGCAAATGGATGTTTGGGGTGGAGAAAATTTAGAAATTTCCTTCAGAGTATGGCAGTGCGGTGGAAGCTTAGAAATTATTCCGTGTTCAAGAGTTGGCCATGTTTTTAGAAAAAGACATCCTTATACTTTCCCTGGTAAGTTTAATTGTCTTGATCATAGATTAGCAAAATATAATTATATAATGACATTTTCAATTAAAGCGACCAAAAACAAAACATTTTTGATTTTTTATTATAACGAAAAAAAGAAAGAAATTTGTTTATATAATTTTAACGGTTGTACTAAATTTCAAATTTTAGAACAAAAGTTTAAATTTTTAATACTTAACAGAATTTTTCGTAATTGCCTCATCCTGATCTTAAGATTTTTCTAATATTTGTTGCATATTTATACAAAAAAAGAAAAACAAAATAAATGAGGCAGAAACAGAGGCAACAGACAAGTGTATTCATTCTTGTCACAAATACATGAATATATTTTATTCCCTAAAGCCTACCGTCAATCTCTTTTGACATTCTAATCTCATTTCATTTTATCTTCCGCTCTTTCTTTTGATTTTATTTCCTTTTTTTCTCAATCATTGCTATTAGTGAAATATATATAGCATAAATATGAGAGGATAATATGTCAATTTCTATTCAATATGTCCCCTCAATTAACTTAGTCAATTCTTCACACTTTTATGAGCTTGGTGAGTGAGAAGAAATAAAAAGAAGGAAACTTTTTTACAGTACAATCATAAAGTCACGCCTTATAAAAGTTTCTGTTTCCTTTTCGTGTATATCCATGCATGCGTGAGCTCACATGAATGCCTTTGTTGTTATGTCTTTTCCTGTGCTATTCTATCGTACATAACTTAATTTATAACTCCTTTCATTCGTGACAGGCGGCAGTGGAAACGTTTTTGCTCGCAATACACGTCGAGCGGCTGAAGTTTGGATGGTGAGTTTATTATTTATTTGTTCACTGCTCTTTTTATTTTTTTTTGAAAACACGCGAAAAAGCTTTAATAAAAAATGAAATTTTCAAATTTACTTCTAGGATGAATATAAGCAGTATTATTATGCATCAGTTCCTTTAGCTAAAAATATTCCATTTGGGAAGTAAGTGATTACTAATGCATTTATTTTGAATTATGACTTGAAATTGAAGATAAACAGAAAATATTTTCTAAATCTTCGAAAATTTTACTTATGAAGTGATTTAAATTTGAAACTTCACTGTAAAAACTTTTATTTTTAACAAAATTTTAATAATTTAGACAATTATATAAAGTGTTTATGACTAAAATTAGATCGTCTTTAAAATATTTATAAAATTAAATTAAAACTATCGAATTTTTCCATCAAAAATTTTAATTAAGATATAAAATTTTCCAATCATCGCACATCTATAATGTGACTTTTAATTTAAATTTTTTTTGCTATGTTGTTGTATTCTACAGTGTTCTCTAAATGTCAAACACTTTCTCTCCCAATATGCATTGCAACTTTTAATTAAAATCAGTCTCGATATGCAATCATCTATGAAATCGATTTCTAGAAGGAAAACTATCCTGCACAAACACATTGTCATTATCATAAATATATTAAAATTAATTCCCGCATTGAGACTCTCATTTATGCATACGAGTTTTTGAGCATGCTTATCGATATTGACAAAGAATAAATAAACAACATCATGAAACTGATCCACATGGATTAGATGCTTCAACTTCTCATTATTGCTTTTTTCTCTCTCTTATACATTGTGTCATATGAAAAATTCTTTTTTTCATCTTGCAGCATCGACGATAGATTAGCATTAAAAGAGAAGCTTCATTGCAAGCCATTCAAGTGGTATTTAGAAAATGTCTATCCTGAACTGATTGTGCCGGAAACGCAAGCTAGAGGAAGTATTAGACAAGGTCCATATTGTGTTGATACGCTTGGTCATTTGGTTGATGGAACTGTTGGTAAGCTTTTTTTATTCATTTTGACTATGTTAAACTATTTTTAATTTCAAAATTGGAATCAATATTTTGAAATATTTTTGTAAACATTAGAATGTTTTTTGTTTAAAATTTAACGTATTTATTTTTAATTATGAGAAATTAACGAATTTTTAGAAATTTATTGTAAATAATCAAAAGTTTTGTGTTTACATTTTAAAAATTTAACGAACTTTTTTAAATTTTAACAAACATTTTATATTGTAAAGAATTTATTAATTTGGCATTTTTTATAGCAAAATATTTAACAATTTCAATATTTTTTTCGAATAAATTCACAGGATTATATCAATGTCATGAAACAGGTGGTAATCAAGAGTGGACACTTACAAAACGTGGCCAAATAAAGCACATCGATCTGTGTCTCACACTAGTCAATTTTACACGCGGCTCAATGGTCGTGATGAAATATTGTGATGAGTCAGAAAATCAACAATGGGTGCTGCGTGATGGAGGATTATTGCAGCATAGCAAATTGAATGTATGTCTCGATTCGCGATGGGTCAGTGAACGTGGCATAACAGCCGAACGATGCAATTCTGCATTGGATTCACAACAATGGCGATTTATGTCGGATTTATCATGAAAGTAAATTTGAGGTCAAAATTGATGACTTTCTGTTTGATTTGTTTTATACTCTGTTGATTTTTATGTGAATGATGATTGATTTTTTTGATTGATGATGACAAATGTGAAAAAAGAAAGAGAGAATAGTGAAAATTGAAATAATTATTTGCTCAATAATTAATACGAATTTTCTCCCATTTGTCAATCGAATTATTTGTGATTTTTCATGTAAATAAATTTTAGGCAATTTTTTAATTCTTTTTTTATTTTTATGTATTTTTTTTACACGAGCAAGAGTTGAAATTTAAGAAATTTCATATTGTTGAGCTATCAATAGAATTTCAAAAATTCTTCTTTTGTTATTTTTCTTATCCACTCATACATTTATACGACATAACAATGTACATTAAAAATCCTCTTTCTTTTTTACTCTTAAAAGAAGCGAGTATCATAATAATCATTTTCGCAATAATGTCGAATGACAATGAGGACGATGAAAGAATGATTGAGAAAAAATCTCATTTCTGTGATCAATTTTTTCCTCTTTCGCCTCGTCTCTATCATTTTTATAATATTAATCTTCATTCGCATTATTTTCCGGTTAATTTATTTGAAACTTTTCTCTCTCGCCATTGTCATTTGTTGGGGATAAAAAAAATCTGTGAAAAAATTGAGATGATGATAAGAGAAAAATAATTAAGGAATTCATTTCAATTTAAATTATTTCGAGTTCATTGAATTCAATTTCCTTGATAAAGAAATAAAAAAGACAAGCTCAACAAATTTCGATGATAATTCATAATAAGAAATCCATTTAAATTGTAAGAATCGTGTGAAATATAACAGAATGTGGTCCATCTATATTGTTTGAGCACTTATTAGTGTAATTTTTCATCCGTGCTATCCGAATAAGATAATCAAATTTATTAATTTTCTTGTTAGAATATTCAATTTATTGTAAGCATTTTTATAAGATAAAAATTCTTTTATCATTTACTTACTTTTGTAAATAAAATATTTAGAGAATTTGAAAGAATTCTCATGCTTCTATTGACTTGGCATTTAGATTTCTTCTAAAAAAAGATTTGCTTTTGAAAAGAATTTTTTGGTGATTTAATTAAATTTGAAAGCATTACATTAATGAAATTTTGATTAATTACTTAAGAAATTATTTGATGATCAAAAAGTTAAAGAATCTTTAATTTAGAAGATTAAATTTAGGCATTTTATCAAGTTCATTCACTGCTTTGATCTTATTTCAATATTTCAATGACTTTCTTTGATATTTAGTGAATTCTGAAATTGTAAATTTAACGAATTTTTGTTTGTAAACAATTTTAGATTTTTAAACTTTTTTTTTAAATTTTATCGGTTTCATTTAACTTAAAACTTTTTAAACAAAATGAATTTACAAAAAAATTCTCTGCGCCTTCATGAAAAATTAAACACCAAAAAATTGCTTTCAAAAACTTTTCTTAATTTTTCATCATTCATTCATCACTTTTTGTTTTCATTTCATTCCACTTATTTCATTTAAAAATTCATCATTTAAATATTTAAATAAAATTTATGATATTTAAAAAATGCAAGAAAATATTTAAGACTAAGCTAAATAAAATTGAATTTGTTTTTGTAGAAAAGTCGAATTGAAATTTAAATTGTCTCTCCCATCAAGAGTTTGGAAAAAGATCTTTAAATATTTCAAAAAATATCGAATTCCAAAAACACTGAATAAAAGAAAGTTTTGATGATTAAACAAGTTTTTTTCAAAGATTTAATAAATAAAAATAATTAAAAAGAATTGAATGTCATTCAAAAAGATTGTTTAAGAATTTGAAGTTTCTACCACTTGAATTTTTGCTTAAGTAAATAAAATTCTGTAAAATAAAATCATTAAAAAAGGAAAACAACTAATAAAAAGTGATAATTGATGAGGAAAGAGACAACTTCCATTATAAACTTTAAATTTATTAACTTCAGCTCTGCCAAGTAAACCAAATAAGATAAAAAAATGTAAAAGTGTTTAAAGTTTTCCAAGAATATCTAAAATCAGAGTTGTTAAAGGCAAAAGGCGAAAAAATTATGTTTTCTCAAAAAATTTGTTTTATGGTGTTTTTAGTCTTAACACAAATATAAAACAATAAGAAAAATATTTTTATAAAAAATTTTGTAAAATTTTGGCTTGTGGAGGTCTTAAAACCTATGTATGTTTTATGTTATAACTCAAAAATTAATAACTTTTGATCAACTTATCAAAAAAATATGGTTGATAACTCGTTAGAAAGGTAATTTTAAGACCTTTCTAAAAATATATAATATGTACTATATATCTTTAATTTGCGGTCAACAAAGCTCCCTAAATGACACACCTTCAGGTTTTCATGAAATTTTATTAGGTGAAAAATTGAAAAATGCTTGAGAAAAATGTTTTTAATGTTCTATTTACTTAATTATCATCAGAAAAACAAGAGAAAAATATAAAAAGTGTGATTTTTAAAAAATCTCCCTTTCTAGAATATCAAATGCATATTTTACCAAAGTGCAGATATTTCCTTTACTGTATCTTTTTTGAAACTCATTTATAATATACGATATTTATTTCATTAAATAGGTAATTTTAAGGCCTTTCCAACGATATATAACATGCAATATTTACTTGTACTCTTAGCTCACCAGAGTGCCATTATTGTTGTCACTTTGGACTTTTAACAAATTTAACTCGGTAAAAAATTCATAAAAGCTTAAAAATATTTATTTTAATGTTTATAATTAATATTTTAAATATTTTATACAAAACATGAAACTTTTTTTGTTAAAAATGCTCTCTCTATAAGACAGCATTCCCTACTGCTTGTGCTGTCAGTAATTGCAAATGTTTTCAAAAAGTATTTTGAAAGTTCTTGATATGCCTTTAAAATGATTAAAATATCTTAAGAAACTTGGTTTTTAAAGTTTGACTGCTTTTTGCTTGCCTTCACCTACAATACATGCAGTAGGGAATGCTGTCTTATAGAGAAAGCATTTTTAACAAAAAAGTTTCATGTTTTGTATAAAAAATATTTAAAATATTAATTATAAAGATTAAAATAAATATTTTTAAGCTTTCATGAATTTTTCACCGAGTTAAATTTGTTAAAAGACCAAAGTGACAACAATAATGGCACTCTGGTGAGCCTAGAACACAAGTAAATGTTGCATGTTATATATCGTTGGAAAGGCCTTAAAATTACCTATTTAATGAAATAAATATTGTATTTTATAAATGAGTTTCAAAAAAGATATAGTGAAGGAAATATCTGCACTTTGGTTAAATATGCATTTGATATTCTAGAAAGGGAGATTTTTTAAAAATCACACTTTTTATATTTTTCTCTTGTTTTTCTGATGATAATTAAGTAAATAAAACATTAAAAACATTTTTCTAAATTTTTTCACCTAATAATAAAATCATGATAATATTCAAATAATTTCGCTCCTCCAACTCCATACCTGCTGCTATATCTTGCGAGGCGAGCACATCAGACGCTGACCGGGCGCTGAGGAGACCACGTTAGGAACAGTCGTCACGGGTAGATAACACCGAGCCGCTTCAAGTGACGACGTGACCGAGAGGATAAGACCGCCGG
>CM031380.1:13799645-13841524 GCA_018290095.1 Polypedilum vanderplanki | reverse complement strand
TTCTCTAAAATGACAAAACACTCTCTCTCCCAATATGCATTGCAACTTTTTAATAATTAAATCAGTCTCGATATTGCCAATCATCTATTGAAATCGATTTCTATGAAAGAAAACTATCCTGTACAAACACATTGTCATTAATCATAAATATATTAAAATTAATTCCCGCATTGAGACTCTCATTTACTGTATACGAGTTTTTGAGCATGCCTTATCGATTATTGGACAAAGAATTAAATAAACAACATCATGAAACTGATCCACAATGGATTAGATGCCTTCAACTTCTCATTATTCCTTTTCTCTGGTCCTGTATACATTGATGGTCATATTGAAAAAATTTTCTTTTTTCATCATGCAGCATCGACGATAGATATAGCATTAAAAGAGAAGCTTCATTGCAAGCCATTCAAGTGGTATTTAGAAAATGTCTATCCTGAACTGATTTGTGCCGAAATCGCAAGCTAGAGGAAGATTAGACAAGGGTCCATATTGTGTTGATACGCCTTGGTCATTTGGTTGATGGAACTGTTGGTAAGCTTTTTTTATTCATTTTGACTATGTTAAACTATTTTTAATTTCAAAATTGGAATCAATATTTTGAAATATTTTTGTAAACATTAGAAATGTTTTTTGTTTAAATTTAACGTATTTATTTTTAATTATGAGAAATTAACGAAATTTTTAGAAATTTATTGTAAATAATTCAAAAAGTTTTGTGTTTACACTTTTAAAAAATTTAACGAAACTTTTTTAAAATTTTAACAAACAACTTATATTGTAAAGAATTATTAATTTGGCATTTTTTTATAGCAAACATATTTAACCAATTATCATATTTTTTTCGGAATAAATTCACAGGATTATATCAATGTCATGAAACAGGTGGTAATCAAGAGTGGACACTTACAAAAACGTGGCCAATAAAGCACATCGATCTGTGGTCTCACACTAGTCAATTTTACAACGCGGCTTCATGGTCTTGATGAATATTAGTGATGAGTCAGAAAATCAACAATGGGTGCTGCTGCGTGATTGGAGGGATTATTTGCAGCAATGCAAATTGAAATGTATGTCTCGATTCGCGATGGGTCAGTGAACGTGGCATAACAGCCGAACGATGCAATTCTGCATTGGATTCACAACAATGGCGATTTATGTCGGATTTATCATGAAAGTAAATTTGAGGTCAAAATTGATGACTTTCTGTTTTATTTGTTTTATACTCTGTTGATTTTTATGTGAATGATGATTGATTTTTTGATTTGATGATGACAATGTGAAAAAGAAAGGAGAGAATAGTGAAAATTGAAATAATTATTTGCTCAATAATTAATACGAATTTTCTCCCATTTTGTCAATCGAATTA
This sequence comes from Polypedilum vanderplanki, assembly GCA_018290095.1. Classification (NCBI taxonomy): domain Eukaryota; kingdom Metazoa; phylum Arthropoda; class Insecta; order Diptera; family Chironomidae; genus Polypedilum; species Polypedilum vanderplanki. The sequence continues at coordinate 13,840,155 of CM031380.1, read as the reverse complement.
TTTTTGTGATTTTCATGTAAATAAATTTTAGGCAATTTTTTAATTCTTTTTTATTTTTATATGTATTTTTTTTACACGGAGCAAGAGTTGAAATTTAAGAAGAAATTTCATATTGTTGAGCTATCAATTAGAATTTCAAAAAATTCTTCTTTTGTTATTTTTCTTATCCACTCATACATTTATTACGACATAACAATGTACATTAAAAATCCTCTTTCTTTTTTACTCTTAAAAGAAAACGAGTATCATTAATAATCATTTTCGCAATAAATGTCGAATGACAAATGAGGACGATGAAAGAATGATTGAGAAAAAATCTCATTTCTGTGACTAATTTTTTCCTCTTTCGCCTCGTCTCTATCATTTTTATAATATTTAATCTTCATTTCGCATTATTTTACCGTTAATTTATTTGAAACTTTTCTCTCGCCATTGTCATTTGTGGGGATAAAAAAATCTGTGATAAAAAATTGAATGATGATTAAGAGAAAAAATAATTAAGGAATTCATTTCAATTTAAATTATATTTCGAGTTCATTGAATTCAATTTCCTTGATAAAGAAATTAAAAAAGACAAGCTCAACAAATTTCGATTGATAATTCATAATAAGAAATCCATTTTAAATTGTAAGAATCGTGTGTGAAATATAAACAGAATGTGGTCCATCTATTATTGTTGAGCACTTATTAGTGTAATTTTTCATCCGTGCTATCCGAATAAGAATAATCAAAATATTATTAATTTTTTGTTAGAATATTCAATTTATTGTAAGCATTTTTATAAGATTAAAAATTTATTTATCATTTACTTACTTTTGTAAATAAATATTTTAGAGAATTTGAAAGAATTCTCATGCTTCTATTGACTTTGCATTTAGATTTCTTCTAAAAAAGATTTGCTTTTTGAAAAGAATTTTTTGGTGATTTAATTAATATTTGAAAGCATTACATTAATGAAATTTGAATTAATTACTTAAGAAATTATTTGATGATCAAAAGTTGAAGAATCTTTTAATTATAAAGATTAAATTTAGGCATTTTATCAAGTTCATTTCACTGCTTTGATCTTATTTCAATATTTCAATGACTTTCTTTGATATTTAGTGAATTCTGAAATTGTAAATTTAACGAATTTTTGTTTGTAAACAATTTTAGATTTTTTAAACTTTTTTTTAAATTTTATCGGTTTCATTTAACTTAAAACTTTTTAAACAAAATGAATTTACAAAAAAATTCTCTGCGTCTTCATGAAAAATTAAACACCAAAAAATTGCTTTCAAAAACTTTTCTTAATTTTTCATCATTCATTCATCACTTTTGTTTTTCATTTCATTTCACTTATTTCATTTAAAAAATTCATCATTTAAATATTTAAATAAAATTTATGATATTTAAAAAATGCAAGAAAATATTTAAGACTAAGCTAAATAAAATAAGAATTTGTTTTTTTAGAAAAGTCGAATTGAAATTTAAATTGTCTCTCCCATCAAGAGTTTGGAAAAAGATTTTTAAATATTTCAAAAAATATCGAATTCCAAAAACACTGAATAAAAGAAAGTTTTGATTATTAAACAAGTTTTTTCAAAGATTTAATAAATGAAAACAATCAAAAAGAATTGAATGTCATTCGAAAAGATTCTTTAAGAATTTGAAGTTTCAACCACTTGAATTTTTGCTTAAGTAAATAAAATTCTGTAAAATTAAATTCTTTAAAAAGGAAAACAACTAATAAAAAGTGATAATTGATGAGAAAAGAGACAACTTCCATTATAAACTTTAAATTTATTAACTTCAGCTCTGCCAAGTAAACCAAATAAGATAAAAAAATGTAAGAGTGTTTAAAGTTTTCCAAGAATATCTAAAATATGAAAAAATTATGATGAGAATATAAAAAGGTTGTTGAATAATTCGTACGTAAATGAGAAATGTGTATGTAAAGTATTAAAAAGGAAAAAAGTTGTATGAGACACAAAAGAACATTTAGAATAAAAGAACAAATTTTTATAAATGTCTTATGTATATTAAGGCTGATATTTTTATTTTTATGAAAGAAATTTTAGATAATTTTGATCTCTTTCAGGAACAGAGCATCTGTGAACAAAAAATTTATTCCGGTGCCATAAGTCTTCTCTTTAGCATGCATGTATGGCACTAAAAATGTTTTTTATTTCCCATGTTGTGTTATTTTAGCACACCGTATACACACAGAGCATTATGCTGTCATTTAAAGAAGGACGAGCAAGTATTTGTAGTGATAAAGTGAGGACAGTTTGGGTTAGTTGTATTGTAACTCACACACAAAATGGTTTATATTTAGGGAACTCTCTGCTTCATATTTCATGCAGATGATAATATTTTAGTATTTATGCGAGAGTGGGTGTAGATTGTGGGTTATTAAATTTTCTCTTATATATTTGCTTCTATTGTGGGTTTGTTTTTCATGGGATATGAAGTAAAAGGTACTTTGGTGATAAATTTTTCAGTAAGGTTACAACAGTTCAACATTTTGAATATGATTTGTGATATTATTCTTTTTTATTTAGTTTAAAAGTACAAGGATTGAGTATTCATGCGAGGTTAACCACAAATTTGTAGAATATTGCAGATTTAGGTCAAAATTGAACAGATTTTTTGGCAAGAATGAAACAGATTTGCCATTTTTTAAGCTTTTCTATTTTAATATCTAAGAGCAATAGTTTTAAGTAGGGTTTCGGCACTTGACGCATGCATGCATTAAGTAGCATGCAAGTTGACTAAAAAATGTCTCTAATTCATTCTGGTTAAATTTTAATTTGGTCAAAACTTTTTAAATTTAAGAATAATTAACTTTCAAATAAATCTGCATAAATTTTGAACAATTTTAATAAAATATAAACAAAGTAGCGACATTTTTGTGTAAGTCAACTTGCATGCATGCGTCAAGTGCCGAACCCTAGTTTTAAGGCTTAAAAATTTTTTTGATAAAATTGTTGCTTTTTATACTTGACTTATGCAACTTGATTATCAAATGACTTGACTTTTATGTAACTTGATTATTCAAGTGACTTGACTTTTATACTTGATTTAAATTTTCTATTTGACTTATCAAATACGTCAAAAAGGAATAATAACAAGTGTAGTAAAAAGAATTGTTTTACATAATAATAAAAGAATGCGGTAAAATCTCAATTAATTTTCAATTTAACAAAGTTCATTCACTATAACACAAAAAATAAGCTTAAAATTAACAATTCAAAGCATTTTTCCCAAGCAAATCTTTTAGCTCAACAATTTCTTTCTTTATTTCTTAAACTTTTTTTTATTTTAACAACTAGCAACAATAAATGAAAACTTTCATTAAAGTTTGAAAAAATTCTCATCTTCAACGATTTCGAAAGGAATTTTTTTCAAAAGAAAGTTTTGACTCTCTCAATAGTACAATAAAAGTTTTTCAACTAGTTTTATTGAGGAAGAAGAAGCGAAAAAAAACTTTCCAGATCAACGCTACAAAGAACAATGAAATGAAAAGAAAAAAAAGTTTTTTAAACTGCATCAATTACAGTACAAGCGTGACTATATATAGAGAGCAAAAAGAATAGTGGAACGAGGAAGTGAATTTGTACCATTCATTCATTTAATTTTTCAAAAGCTTCATAAAACTTGCACAATAAAAAAATTTTGCTACTGTTGTTCGCTGACAGCTTTGTTCGTAGCTTGCATTTTTATTGTGTATTTATGCATGGCACATTCATACTCACACACATATGTCCTGAATGCCATGCAATGTTGAACTCGAATGAATAAATAAAAATTAATATTGAAGTACTTTTTCTCTCTTTCTCCTTGATTTTCATTACTCAAACTGACTTGTAAGTTACTGCTGCTATTGTTAATCCCTTATGCAGTTTGTTTATTATGTGTGAGTATGTCAGGAAGTTGAAAAGTTTATTTGCATATTTTTGTTTATTGCATTTAGAGAAGGAAAATCTTTAAATTGCTTTTAAAACAAGTTGAAATTGTTGTGTTTTTTAGAAATTATTTTTATTGTTTATAAACAAAAGAAATTTTGGAGAAAAATTGAATATTAAAGAAATATGAAGGCAGCTAAAAACTTGGAATTTATCAAAAAATTTCTCTATTTTAATTTGTTTACATTTACTCACATATCAGTATAAAAACATAACCCAAATAGAAATAGACGAGTGTTTGCTGCACATAATGAAATAAAATATTGTATAAACAACATTGTCCAATTATTTCGCATAGATATATATTCAACCTCACAACCTTTTATTCGCTTTTTTTGCATCCAAATGAAATTTCTACAACAGCCTAATCGTGCCATATACACACATAACAAATAAAAATTTGAGAACGAGCAGCATCGAGATTACTTGCGAAAATTTATGATAGCCAGTCATGCTAATGAATTGTGCAATGAGCACATAACAAATTTATTGCGGAAAAGCGGCATAATATCGTAAAATTTTTAGAATCTTTCTCAAAATCGTTTAATTTTATCATTTTTTCGACCTAGTGAAAAACATTTTTTGTTGATATTTAGAAAAGCATAAAAGCAAGAGGAACATTGACATAAATTTACCCTAAATAAAAACGGAAGGAAGGCAATGAATTGTGAATTGCATTGGATATAAAAGAGAGAAAATTTGGTGCGGTTTTTGTGGTTTTTTCAGTGCATTAAAATTTTGCAGTTGATTTATTGAGATTGGTTAAAAATTGGTGGTTTTTCATAGGTTGATTGACTATTGTGAATTGAGTTGATTGTTCAAAAAATTTTTTGTTTCTTACTTATTCTTTAACAATATCGAATACTTTTGTAGAATTAGCACAATTTTAAAAATAAAAAAATTTAAGGAAGATTGAATAAATCGTCCGAATTGATTTTAATCTGTCTGGATTTATTATTTTCAGTAGTGAATTTTTTTCATTGACATTTTTCACAGAAAATTTTTAAATATTGTTTTCGAGTTTGAATCTTTCAATTTTATAGTTGAATTTATTTTGACGAAATAAAGCTGGATGGATTGAAATATCCTTGATTTAATCCTAAGGATAATTTATCCTTAAGATTAGATTAAAAACTTTAAGATTAAATTTAATCTCTACCTTTAAAGGTGACATTAGATTAAATTTATGTACAAGGGATTTATTAAATCTACTGAACAATTTGTATCATACTAAAAATTTTGGCTAACTTCAAAAAAATAAGAAAAGCCACATAAGTCATAATATTTCTTCCTTTTCACTATTAAAAAACTGCAGCATTTTCCCATTATGTCGCATTTGACGCGTGAAATCGTTTCTATCTCTTCCATACATAAAAAAGAGCACCAAGTGCGCATTGAGATTGAAATTTTCCATTTTCCGTCGGTTTTCTTCAGTTTTCATATTTAAAATCATCTTGATGAGCACAAGAGCATGAGAAAATTGTTGAAGCGGAAAAATTTTACATTTACAAGAAAAATTCACTAAACACGACATTAAAAATTATTTTCCGTGAATTAAAATTGAAAAAAGGAAATTTTTTACGCCATGTGTGAAAATTGAAAACTTTCAAAGCCAATGGAAATAATTACTTAAAGAAAGAAGCAGTCGTCTCCAATTAGTGTCAATGGCACTTTAAGCTACTTACTGAGAATTATTTTCAAAAGAAAGAAATTTTTTTACATCTTGAAAATCTCATGGCGTGATAAGAAAAAGAAAAACAGAAAAGTACACGAGAGACTCCTTATCACGTACTTGCTTGTGATAATTTCTGTGTGAAAAATGTAATCAAAGAGGCATAAAGCGGTAATTAGCATGAAATTTAATTTTTCTCCTGTTCTAGTGATAATGTCTATTATACAAAAACTTGTTTGCCACTGTTGCTGCTTTTGAATTAAGTAAATTCATTAAAATTTGCTATATACTACAATTAAAAGAGCTTTAAGTTGTTTATTTTATTAAATTTCTCTCTTTATTCTTCTTATTACAAGTTTTCTAATAAATCAACTTTACCTATGGAAATGGAATTAAATTTTAGAAGGAATAATTGCTTATCATTCTTGTCTTTTGTTTATGTTTCTTAATAACCAAATTCTACATAACAAATAGGATTAAATGATAGAAACTATTTAAAATAATTTATTTGATCTAAAATTAGTTTAAAAGAGGATAATTTTTTTTTATTGAAATTTAATAATTCAAATAAGTTAATCTCAATAAAACTCAATTTTTTAAAAAGCATTTCCATTAAAATTTCAATTAGAGCTACAAATTAAATTAATTTAATTAAATCATGCATTTCACACAAAAAAATCTGTCTTTTTCAGTTCATTTAGCGATAAAATTTTTAAAATGTGAAGCTTTTCATGCTGTCAAAAGCTCAAAACCAAGAAAGCTTATTCAAATATTTTTTGATCGTTAAATTTTTTGATGATTTCAATGAACTAAAAATCTCAATTGCACAAGATTTTGACTATTTTTATTTATTCAAATTTACTGAAATAAAAAAGAATTTTTTGATAATTTAAAACTTCTATTCATATTTTATTTAATAACATTATAATATTTTAATTAAGTAATTTCTCCTAACAATTTAATTTGTTCTCACTAAAAATATTCTTGATTCTTTTCTTTTTTAATTTTATTTTCAACAATATCACCACAATTATTTTGACTTATTAAACATTAAATTGTAAGATTTTCACAAATAATTCATATAATGCTTCACAGCTTTCGAAATATATTGAATAGGCCAAATTTGATTTCTTCTATATGACAATCGATCTTTTATCAAAAATACAGCAGCTGCATTGAACATCACATAAAATCCAAAAAGATATAAAATTGAAATTCTCAAATCAAGATCTTCAAAGCCCATGATGCGTAATAAAAATGCAGGTTTCTTGTAAGGACAAAATACTTCTTCATTTGGACAAACCATGTCTTGTCTTCCAAAACCATAAATGGATTGAACAATTCCTTCAAGTGAATGCCTTAAGTAGCTCATTTTCATGAAAATTTGTATTAACGGTGGAATAGTATCTTTGCCGCTTCCTATTCCATAAACACTTAAAAGCATCATTGGACACACAAGAACTGGTCCAATGAACATTGCGTTCTAAATTTTAAATGAAATATTAATTTTTGTGGAAAAAATATTTGAAATTTTTACAAAAACTTACAATAATACTCAGTCTAGATGAAACCAAAAGTCCAAAACTCTCTGATGTGAGACTTGTAAGAAGTGAAATGAAATAAAAAATAAAAATCCTTTGTAGTTCAATTGGTTGATTTGTTAATAAATAAACCATCGTTAAATATAAAATCGCAATGAAAAATTGAACTGGAAGTTTGGCAACAACCATGGCAAAATAATAAGGATTAAATTGGTACCAGTGATTGAAATATTCTCGTTTTAGTAACTGCACTTGCGTTGGAACTAAATTAAGGGAAAATAGCTAGAAAAATTTGAAATAATTGGTCATTTGTATAACTTACATTCTAATAAAACAGGTAAAAGTGGAATATACATAAATGCAATGATGATTGTGAAACAAAAACCAAAATTAAAAATTGTCTTTGTTGCATCATTTCCCATTTGATAGAAAATTCCACCAACAACTATTCCTAAGAAAATGTGCATGTTGAGCCGAAGTGCTAAATAACTCTGTGGAAGATAAAAAATAAAAACAATTAAAAATTTAAAAAACTTTTTTGTTTATGTAAATAAATTTCTAAATTTAACGGTAATTTGAAATTTAAATTTTTTTGTTTACAAAATAAATTTAAATTTGAAAAAAATAACAGAAAAAATTCTGACTGCACTTTTCAACTTACTTTATTGTTATAAATTTGTTTACTCGCCCTTCTAAAAAGCACACTAAATTGCTGCCAACTTGAGCACTTATATTCCAAATTATTTGGATTTATTTCTTCTTCAAACTGTGAATAATCTAATTCTGAACTTTGCTTTCTGTCAGCATTATAAGAATTTTCATAACTATCAGATATTTTTGATTGTGGTTTCCAATCGACTATTCTTCCATTATCAATCATTTCTACCATTCTATCAAGAAATTCATGGCCATATTCACCACTTGCTACATCAAGGACTATTTTGAAAATTTTAATTAATTTCATTTTTATTAGAGTAAATTTAAAACTTACTAAAATCTGCAGGATTATAAGTTTTTGGGCATCTAAGACCTATGGCTTCCATATAAGGCACAATATTGCTTCCTTTACCATTAAAGACACATTGTCCATTGGCAACAACATAAACTTGGTCAAACATTTCAAAAATTTTAGCTGAAGGCGTATGAATTGAACAAATGACAGTTCGGCCGCCACTGGCGAGTCTTTTAAGTAATTCAACACATTGCGAGCTGCTCATATCATCTAATCCTGTTGTAGGCTCATCAAGGAAAAGCACTGGTGGATTATTGACAAGTTCTTGAGCAATTGAAAGGCGTTTAAGTTCACCACCTGATAATAGACTACAATCTGTGTCCATTGTTTTTTCAAGTCCTAAAAGATGAATAATTTCTTCAACAATTTCAGCTTTCTGCTCCTTAGTAAGATCTTTAAAACCAAGTTTAAGATCAGCTGCATACATCATTACATCGCGAACTGTCAAAGCTACTTGATGAATATCTTGCTGCATAATATATCGTGACATTCTTCTAAAAACTTTCATATTTCGTGGTTTATTATTAATTAGAATTGACCCAGTTGTGACATTTTCACACCTGTGAAAAGAAAATAAATTTGGGTTATCAAATATTCATGATATGAGATTTTTTTGCTAAAAAATTATTCTAAAATCTAGTTTTAGGTCTAGATGATGGTCAAGTAGGCAAATATAATAAAAATCTATCAATTATGTAGTCAGATGGAAATGAGGTATAAAAGGTACCAGAGTATGAAAGCTACTGTTGAAAACAGAGTTGTAAAATTAAAATGCTGTACTTATAGTTTTTGACTTTTTTACAGTTGATTTAAGCTAGAATGCCAATGAAGACCTAATATTAAATTTCTTAACAGAATTTACAAACACTAAGACTATTTTACCTATTATTGACTAATTGTACAGACCAGTAATTAACAACTTTGATTAGAACTTTAAATTTCATAATATTTCATGTGAAATTCAAGTCATGATGATAAAAGTTTGTTGAACTTAATATTACAATTTTACTTTTTAGATGTGTCATTATTACAAAGCAAAATAATTATTTGAATTTGATGCGTCATAATTTGTCTAAATAAAAGAAAAGTTGTGAAATAGCTTAAAGTAATTAGTCATAGCAAAACATTTAGCACCAAGCATGATCTATCACTTAAATTAATGCTTTTTATATCCATCTGAATTTATTAGCATTTATTATCATTTACAATTCTGGCCTTTCCATTAATAAACAGAATATTTATTTTATTTTGCAAATTCTTATTTTACAGAAACTTGATAAAAATTGAATTTTATAAAAAGCGCCAAATAAAACAAAAGCTTACTTGAATCCAGCTAACGTATTTAGTAAAGTTGTCTTTCCAGCACCTGTGGATAAAAAAAATAGAAAAATAATTTTTGATATTTATTCTATTGGAATTTCATGAAGATTACGAAAAAAATTTTTTTTGGAAAAATTAAAGGTGGATTTTTTGAGTTATAAATTTTAGTGCCAGTTTTGGTGGAATAAAAAATCAAAATTAAATTAAAATGGCCTTCTATTGAAATAAGAAATTTTAAATAATTTGTATGGGTCTAGAGCGTAAAATAAATTTGCAATAATTTGCATTTATTATGTAGATTTTTTTTCAGATTTTGTCGAATATTGTTGACCTATTGGAAATTTTCATCGCTTTGTGTGTTATTGAGAAATGCAAATTTGCGCCTACCAGATGGTCCAAGAATTCCCTGAAAAAAATATAAAGTTGAAAATAAATAAATAAATCTGCAAAAATGTTTCATTTAATTTAAAATTTTAATTTTGTTTATGTTTTTGACCAAATTAAGGAAATTTCATTCATTGAAGACTCAAATCCTGGCAAGTTATCTTTATAATGTATTTTTGTATATTCAAAATTCTATTGATTAAGATAGTAAAATGAAGAAGCCAACAACAGAAAAATAAACACACAATTTAATGCTATTAGTTCTTATATGACGTAGAAAACAAGTTATTAAAATTGCAAGGAAATGAAACTTGAATAAAAACTTGAGCTTTTAAAATTTTACTAATAATAAGTGAACAACCTAAAATTCTCAATTTAAGATAAAAAAAAAAATTTATACTCACAACTAATTGTCCAGATTTAAATGATCCATTGACGCCTCTAAGAATTGATTTTGAGTCTACAAAAATAAAAGCAAACAAAAACTTTAGTTTCCAACGTCTCTTGTATGAATTCATAGCAAAGCGACATCACTTGCTACAGAAATACTCAAAGTCTTGATGAGTCAGTCAGCTGATTGAATAACTAATTTACATAATTTAAATTTTAGAATGTTTTGTTTTTCAAGCACAAAAAAATTGTATTTGAAGAATGGCTTGAAATTCTTCTCAACATTAGCGCCATGTCTGTGTCTTTTAATTAAACATTCATCATCTTATGAGTAGCGTTATTCACATAGAATTTTTATGCCTACTGTCTGTGACATAAATTTTTATTTTTTAGATTTTCATCTTTGAGATGTTTAAAATTACGTCATATTCTTTCTCTATTTTTTCCAATCAATTTTATAAGGACAAATCGTAAATATTTTTTTTATTTTAATTATTTTTTAATTGAAATGTTTCACTTGAACAGTCGTCAATTTAAAACTGCTCGATTACATTGAAACTAAATTGCTTTTCACCTCAACTACTGACTTTGCTTTTTGTTGTTAAAGTGTATTAAACATTTTGCGGCTTTCAATTATGATTTACGGTTTTAATCATTGCAAGTGAAATCACTTGTGACAAAAACATTGGTGAATCATTCACTGGAGGAAATTGAATGTTATGCAAATATGTATGTTATTCAATAATTTATTGATTTTAAATTGCGTTGATTGTTTATTTATTTTAAATTATTTGTTTAGTTTTTTTTATTTTTAGTATTCATATCTAGAATTTTTAGATGAATAAATTTAAGTCAAGTTAACTTAAAATTATATAAATATTCCATTCTAAACAAAATTAAGCAGTATTTTCTACAGAAATTTGATATTGTTAGGTTTTTAAAGAAAAACATTGTTCTTTTGCTACGATAGAAAGCTCAATACATTTTGTTATTTTTCAAAATGATAATTTTTAATTTTTGATAAAGTCAAGTTTAAGTCAAGTCACTTTAATAAGTCAAGCTAAATGAGTCAATCTATTTTATTGTGACTGAAACTAGATTTAATGATTTGACTTTCGGAAAGTCAAATTTATTCGATGTTGCCATCAAAACGAATATTTCATTCTTAAGTACAAAATGACAAAAATCTATGACCAAACGATTTGTTTTGAATGACTTGATCTAATGATATCATATTCTTAATAAAAGAATAAAAGGTTTTAGTGATTAAAGCTGTTCAAATCTATTATATAAAATTAAATGTCAAATTCAAATTTGCATTTCAATTTTTCAAAAATAAAAATTAATAATCATTCTAATCAATCAAAAAATACAATTTCAGAAATTGATTAATCACAAAAGATTTTCATTAAAATTCAGATAATTAAGAAAATCTATTCAACATCTTAAAAGATAGAAAACATTTAATTTTTCATGTTTGATCATTTTAATTTTAATTAACAAATAAAAAAAACAAGTTGATTAAAGCTTTAGAATTTTTATCTAAATTGGTTGGAATTTGTTTTTGAGATTAAATCTCGATTGAATATTGCGATCAAATGCATTCAAAAAATAATTATAGCAAAGTTTGTTAGACTATAAAATCAAAATTAATGAATAATTCATAAAAATTTAATCTAGAACAGTTGCATAAAAGAAATTCCTGATTAAAGTCTCAAATTGTCATTTAATTACTGTATAAAGTTGTTATAATTTAAGTTTTTATTGCATTTTAAAGTGACAGACTTAATAAAACAAAAAATGACTCAATCTGACTTCATAAATTAAGTGGCAAAATATGCAAATACTGTAATAAAATGAAAACGTTCTCACTCGACTGGTCCTTGCATTTCCGTTCATTAGTTGTTATGTAATTCGCTTGATTTTCTATAAATTTTTATTTTTACGTTTAAAATTTTTTTCTAAAAGGGTCGTTGTCGTTGTCATTGAAGGACAAGTGTTGAAGTGTATCAAATTTAATGCAATTGTAAAGCAATTGAGAAGGTCAATGACAACAAATGTGGTAAGAGATATTGATAAATGAGATAATTGAGGTATATAAATGTAATTATTATTGCTATTAGAAAGATTAACGCGATAATCATAATTGTTGAGTCTTTTAAACAGTCAATTTATGTGTGATCTTTTAAGGAAGTATAATTGACTTTTTAAATCAAAATATTATAAAATTTTATTAAATACTTACTATCAACTCCACTATCGACTGTATAGACAACATCTTCAAAAGTAATGTTAACAGCTGGCCAGTGTGGCAAGTACTTAAGTTTATCTTGTCCTCTTAACTCACTCTCCACTAAAATCTCATCAAATGATGATGAACTACCAGTTGACATTTTTCTTTGAATAATTTTTTTCTCACAATATTAATAAATGTTCAATTAATGGTAATTTAAATAAGTTGGTAACTAATAGTTTTCCCACACACACATGACAAATTGATTCATAAAGGTAATTTTTTATCTGCAATAGAAAAATGTTGTTTAGATTTTTAATGCGATTTAAATGACATTTATGTGTGACTTTTTGCGGTTATATTACAAACTGTTAATTATTGTTAATCATTTGTCATCGCATGTGTGTTTTTATCACTGATTTTAGATTTTTATGATAGAATAAAATTACTGACAATTTTGTGATTAAGACTTTTTATGGTTTGATAATTCAAATTAGAGGAAGTCACGAAGATAATTTTTTAGGGTTCGGCCTGATGCGCATCTGATGCGCATCGATGCGCATCCATACAAAACTGATGCGCATCAGATGCGCATCCGATGCGCATCAGATTTTGTATGAAGATTTTTCTGTTTTGCATTTATGCTTGACAATTTCTTTGCTACTCTTTATTTTGAAGAATAGAAAGCTAAATCATTTATTTCTAATTGTTTTGAGAATAGGATTTAGTAGATTTATAACAAAATTTAAGAAATTGTTTCAAAATTCAATTTTTGTAAACAAATTTTCGCCACGTTTTTATAAATCGAACAAAATTACTTATTTCTTTAATATTTCGTCCTAAAGTATTTAATATTCTGAAAAAGCATTGTTTATTAATGGAAATGAAGCATATTTTGCAAATTATTTCCGATTTTAAAGTGGTTTATGAACGAAAAATAAAAATAAAAATATTGAAAACAAAGTTTTTTGATTTAAAAAAAATCTTTAAATTAGAGGATATAAAAATAAAAGACTTGTATAATGCCAGTTACTAAATAAAAGCAAGTATAAATAGAAAGTAAGCGAAAAATAAGCCAAAATACGTGTTCATAAAATTTGAATTTTCTTTTTACGTTAATCTGATGCGCATCAATATGCGCATCAGATGCGCATCGATGCGCATATTTTTGATGCGCATCGTTGCGCATCAGATTTTTCCGAACCCTATAATTTTTAATTTGCTTGTTGAATTTTACGATTATTTCTAATTTAAAAAATTTTTCTGCAAGTCGCTTAGCCGTCAAAGTTACAAAAAAATTTCATGAAGTATTGCAAATTTTCTCAAAACTTTTTGCCAAATTTTAACTGCTGAATGATTCATTATCAGAATTTTTTCAAACCTCTTAATTTCGCAATTTTTTTAGTTATTTCAATCAATTTGTCTTTTTCTTCAATTTGTTCTCATGTTCATTCTTAAATAGACTGCATAATTCATAATAAAAGTCACGCAATCATTTTTATTTTTGTTCTTTTCTCACACACATTCATTAACTTTTTTGCATACTTATATGATACTTCAATTACAGAAAAGAAACTGAGAGATAGAAAGGCATTCAGTCAATCATTTTGACCTATATAAATTTTACTGATTGTGTTGTTCATTGACATTGAATGAATATTTAAATATCTTTGTTGACAATTTTGAATTGTCAGATTTGAGTAAATAAAATTTGAAATGAATGAAACTTCTTATTCTTTTTTACAATAAAAATTATGTAAACAAAAAAGCGTAACTAGAAATTCATTCAAAAATATTTCAAAAACATCATTCAAATGCACGTGAAAGATTAACGTAAAAATATTTTCCTTTACTAATTGCCTCATTGTGCGTATTTTTAAATAGATTTTTTTTATGTTTACACGTTTTTATACGGATTTTAATTCTATTTTTATTTTTGCTAATTAAACTTTAGTGTGAAATAAATAGAGTTCGGTTTTTGCATGCATACTTGACTGATATGTGTAAAGTGACTTGACTATATGCATGCAAGTTGACTTACAAAAATGTCTCTAGTTCTTTCATATTTTATTAAATTTCGTTAAAATTTTGCAAAATTGTATTAAAGTTGATGGTTCTTAAGTTTGCAAAATTTTAACAAAATTAATAAAAATATGAAAGAACTAGAGACATTTTTGTAAGTCAACTTGCATGCATACAGACAAGTCACTTTGCACATATTAGTCAAGTATGTATGCAAGTGCCCAACCCCAGAAATAAAAAATTGATTTCTTTGATAAATTGAATTTTTGAGATAAAAATTAGTAAAAGTGTAAAGCAAAAATAGAAAAAAATTATTTAGTAGAAAAATAATTTTGATCGAATCAAATTTTCAATTCAGGCTAAAAGTGTTCATTAGCACATTAAAGCTCTAAAGAAGTTTTGTTTTTAGCTTAGCAACTGCAATAGTTTTATGACAAGTGCTTTTATTTCAAGTTATTTTCAACAATTCTTTTAAAGCTTTCATAAATATTCATAATTTTTTTCAAACTTATAATTTAAAGTGTTTAAAGACATAAAAACTTCATAGATTAACAAGCTTTATGATTATAAACAATTCAAAACTTATCACAAATTGTGCATTGTCATCTTATATAATTATTGAATGTTAATCGATTACAGTTAATTTATTTCTATTACGTAATTTATTCTCATTTATCCTTAATTTATTATTAAGCTGTTGATCTAAAAAGAAAAGTTATAAATACCAAAAGGGTTAAAAGCTCAAAATGATCTTACTTAAGTAAGAAATCTTTGGCAATGACTTAAATTGAACTTTCTAATGAAATGCAAGCAATTACCTTAATTTTAGACGTGAAATTTTACACAAATCTAAGTGTTTTATTGCGCAAGAAAATCACTCATGTGTCTCAATAAACTATTGCAATAACTGTTAAAAATTAAGAAAAAAAACTCATCTCAACCTTGACTTTCACTAAATTTAAATTGCAATCAATTTTATTCCATATCACTAATCAACTTTTACAGTTACTGCTCATGGAAATCACGACAGCGTCATGTAACAACAAGTCCATTGACTGCATATTTTAGTCAATGGAGAGAGAAAAAAATCAATAAGCCGACAAATATGAGTTTTGCTGTGTAATTGTAGCACAAAAAGCCTTCATGTGAGTCAAGGTTAAGAGATTGAGATAAAAGCAGCGGTAATCGTGACATAATAAAAATAAACAGTAGCAAATTATTGCGAATGATCGAATAAAAAAATTAGAATGAAGAATCTTAATTTTTTCACGTCTCAAGGTTGCGAACAAGTCAAAGACTCTTTGATTCTATTCTAAGTTTTAATTGCACAACACGCATGAGAGGATAGAGCACAAAAGCTTAGCTAATTTTAGTCAATTATTAACTCGAACGACAGTTTCAAAAACAAAAATTGACAATTTTTTATATTTTGTTATTGATTTTTCAATAAATTTAAAGTCTTATTTTGGTATGAGTCATTTACTCTCTCTTAGTAACAAACTGGTTAAAAGATCATTTCAAAAAGTTCTTCTTATTGCAAAAAATCAAAAACAATATTGAAAGTATTACATAAAGAGAGATAGAATAAATAAGATTTCAGACAGTTTTGAGAGATTTTTAATGAACTATTTAGAAAAGATAAATGAATGAATAGTTTAAATTTTACCTATTAAACTGGTGTCTATAATGATGATCTTAAATTGTTTTAAAGTTCAAAATATAAATTTTTAAATTTGTATGAAAAATTTGCTTTATATGACATAAAATATGTTACAATGTTGATATGTTACATACTACAAGACATATGTGACAAGAAACATGTTATATATGACAAAATGAAAACGTCCTTATGTATTCAACCCCTAGCTTATTTTTATTAAACTTAAATATTTTATTCCATGACAAAAAATTCTTTCTGACCAATTGAATATAAAAAAATTGTAGTTTCAAAGAGTGAATTGACTTGAGCAAGAATTGAATATAAATGAGGAAGTATTGAAGCCAAGGGTTAATTGTTGAAGTGTCATACATTTATTTGTGATCTCAAGCATGTGATTTTGACGATCATAGCATTTAGCACCTTAGAAAATTATAGATTTGAATGCAGTTAGAAGATTTTGAGGAAGTTTTTGCTAATGATTATTTTAAGTGACAAACTTTGTCCTTTTCAATCTCATTCAAGGTTATTTAAGTGTCATAAATTTATCAAGAAATTCTTTCCTAGAAATAGATCAAAAACCGCAAAAAATAACAAAGACTTGTCTTGAATTTCATTCATAAACATAGAGAAAAAAATGAGTAATCTGTCACTCAACCTTCATAAAATTAATTAGTTTAAGACACGATTCAATGCACAACTCAAATTACAAAAAAATCATCTTAAGGTTTTTTGATTTCTTTTTTGACAAATAAACTTTTTTGCGTGTGTGTCACAATAAATAAAAACCTAATTACATCAAATTAGAGACAGATTGACAGCAAAGTCATTGAATTTCTTTTTTAATCAATATTATACAATTGTTCACCAACCTTTCTTTTGAATGTTTTTAAATTTTGCACTGTCATTGACTTATTCAAAAAACCATAAAATAACAAGTAGCAAAAAAAAATTTCAATATTTTTGACCTTAAAGAAAGGTGAATTAAAAAGCTATCATGTTTATTTTTAGATGCAGTTCATAAAGCCTGAAATTTTGATGTTTACTTTTTTGTGGTAATTTTTGAGGTACGTGAACGCGAATGAGTCATAATACACGTGAGAAGATCGTGTGATGAATAGAAAATGTTTTTAGACTTGGTTAAAGCACTTAAGAAAACAACAATGAAAAAACACTGGAATAATTTAAATTTAGCAAGTTAAAAATGAAAATTTAGGTGATTATGATTGTTTGTTGAATATAAAACTTAAATTTCTATATTGAAATAATAAAAGAAAAAAGCGGTGCAAAAAAACCGTTGGTATGAAGAAAAAGATAAACTTTTTTCAGTACTGCTAAAAATGCCCAAGTAGCATAAAAGATAATCAAATGATTAAAAAAATTTTCCAAACTAATGTCTTTTTTTGATTATAAAAACCGTACTTATATTCAAACAATTGAGCAATTGGTTCGACACTTGCACGTGGACAGTCAAGTGTCGTCGTCGGCAATTGTCAAGTAGCAATTCAAGTTGATTTATTCATATTGATTTGCCAAATTTGGACCAACTTAAATTTCATCTGAATAAAATAGAGACATTTTTGAGTAAATTAACTTGAATTGTTACTTGACAATTGTCGACGTCGACACTTGACTGTCCACATGCAAGTGCCGAACCATAAAAAATATACCTTTTTTTAAAAAAGCTCTTATATTCGAATATAAAGGTTGACTCTTATAATCAAGAAAAGACGGTAATTTTAATGAGGTTTTTTTTTCAAAACAAAAAAATTATGATAGTTTCATGTAAAGTTTTTGATTTTCAATGGTTACCCAATTTTCATTACCAAGAGTTCTCATCCCTTGATTTCAGAAATTCTTTTTAACATTGGTGAAAAAATTTAAATAAATTCAATTTTCTGCTTTGAAAATTAGTTGATATATTTTATGGTTTACAATAACAAAAACTTTGTTACGCAGATGACTGAAGATTCATTGTCACTTTGGAAATTTATAAAAATTTTTGCATCACATTTTAAATAATGTTGTAAAACAAAGAACTTTTATTCATTAAATGCTTAAATACACAAGAATTCAAACAGTATAAATGAATGAATAAGAACTCTGTGTATGAGAAAATGTTTTTTGATCTTAATAATTTTCTGTTTTGCTGAAAAGAAAAAAAATTAGGAGAAATTTTCAAGATATTGGAAATACATTAAATTAGGTTTAAAAAATTTTTTTAAATACTAAAGAGTTAAGCTTTTAAATGTTTCAAAATATTGTAAACTATTCTTATCTTGTTTTATATGAAATATAAATAAAATTAATCCCAGAAAAATTAATAAATTTATAAGTTTTGATCAAAATTATAATTTCTAAGAAGTTGTTTTGATCGAAATGTTACATATGATTAATATTAGAAAATAAACTAAATATTTTTAGTACAATGAGTAAGCGTGGAATATTTTGTACGATAAATGAAAAACAACCGATACATTACATTCTTTCTCTTTAATTTCTTTCACTTGTATTGGTTTTTCAATTTAAAAATAAAAGAAAATTCTTTCTTCTTTCTCATATTACACACTCACATAAAATTAACATTTTACTCTCAATTCTCTCTAATTTAGTTCAATTTCACTCACATGTTTTTACACGCTATGTAAATGTAGTGAATCTTCACAATGATTTATAAATTTTTTATATTTTTTTCCCATCTGCATTCGTCAATTTAATTCTCACATTTATTAAACTTCCGTTCTATGTAAACTCGCTTGAAAAATTTATCACTCGCTATAAAAAATGTTCTCATACAAAAACATTAATAACTTGTGATAACAAAAAAGTATTTTAATATTTATTCATCAAATGACAAAATAAATACAAAAACAATTGGGAAAAAAACAGTTTTAAATTCGTCTGTTCAGATCTGGTTTCAATTCAAATGAATATTTTGCATATTAAAAATGTTTTCTAAGAATAAAAACGAAAGATGAGGATAACAAAAATATTTAGATTTCAATGATTAGCTAGTGTCAATTACTATAGTTTGATACTTTTATAAGAATTCTCAGCTTATTTTAGTTCAAATTAAATGTTCAAATTTATCTTCTAATTTATTCAAGGGGTGAAAACTTTTAGTAGCAAAAATTGATTCATAATTGAAATTTTTAAAAATTTTGTAGTAAGTAAAAAGATTGCTAGAATTCTAAAACTAAATTGGTTTTAAAAAGGTAAACATTAAATTTTAACTTTATGTTTATTTTTAGATTTTTTTAAATTAACAAAATTATCTTCGAAACTTTTAAAAAAATTTAGCAAAATTTTGATTTTTCATGCAATTTTTCAAAAAAATATTGTGATTAAAATTAAAATAAACTTTTTCATGAAATTTCATTAAAAAAATCGTCTAAGTTTCTTATACTGAACAAGCGCACTTGTAGCTCATCGATTGCAAGTATTCTATGAATTATCATAAAACTCACTTCAAACTACAATCATAAAAGTCCACAGTTTAAGTATGATAACTGATTTACTAAAAATTGACTTGCAAAAATATTCCAAAAAATAATTTGACTTTCTAATTAAAGGAAAAATAAATTTGACAGTCATTGAAGAAGAAAATTGATTTTTTTGCACCATAAAAATTCACAAGCGATAAAATAAATGACCAAATTAGCTTAAAACAAATCCAAATAAACCACACACATAGAATTAGTCTTAATTTTTTTTTTATTGCCACACTAATGAATTAATTTAATTACTATTCTCACTAGTTTGACACTCACTTTGACCTATGAGTTACTTTTTATTACTTTTTGTCCTAATTTTATTTTTTTCACTCGATTGTTTGAATTTTTTATCAAAAAAAAAAAATTCTAATACAGAACAAAATCAACGCGCATCTACTCGCCTTCAAATTTCGTTACTGTCTGATCGACGAAATAAAACATAAGCATGAGCGCGTAGTAAAAAAATATATTTTTTTGATTTTCTCAAATACGTCGTGATTGTGAATTGGAGCTTGTTTGTATTGTGAGTCATTTGCTTTGTGTTTGTGTCGTTTTTTTCTCTCACTATTTCTCAATTGAAGAAGAAATTATTTGTTACATTTCGGTCAATTTTAATGGTACTTGAATGTTTTGTGGTAAAAGAAAATTCTGGGAATGGAAATTTTTTCAATGCTTCATTGGTTTTGTTTAATGATTTATTTAGGTCATACGCAAGAGGAAATTTTTGAGTAGCTGCTATTCTACTCATTTTTTGCTACTCAGTAGAATTTTTTTGACTACTCAATTGAATTGCTATTCACAAAAATATTTTTGCAAATTTTTTTTGAAATTGTGTTTTACAAACATTTTTGACCAAAAAGTGAGATAAAGAGTGGCT
Source organism: Polypedilum vanderplanki (assembly GCA_018290095.1). Classification (NCBI taxonomy): domain Eukaryota; kingdom Metazoa; phylum Arthropoda; class Insecta; order Diptera; family Chironomidae; genus Polypedilum; species Polypedilum vanderplanki. The sequence goes on along the minus strand of CM031380.1, from coordinate 13,819,606 downwards.
TAATTAAATTTGGAACTTTACAATATTTTAATGCAAATTATTTTCCATGGGTGGGCACTTGATAATTTTATGATTTTTCATGATTTTTATGAAACTTTACGAAGTGTATACCTCTGAAATTTTTTTATAGTTTCAGTTAGTATCGATGTTTATTGAAACATACACCAGTCGAAATAAATTTTTTGAAGTTCATCTATAACTTGCAAATTTGTCAATTTCAATGTTTATTTTATTTCGGTTGTTTACTAAGAATTTTTTTCTTGACTTTAACAATTTTTTATCAAAATAGATTAACAAAAAATTCTTAGTAAATGATTAACAATCATTTGAGCTGCTATTTAGATTTAAATATAAATCGCAAAGTTTGTTGCATTAGTTTGAAAATCCAACGTCATAAAAAATTCACATTGAAATGAAACAATTTAAAAACAATAGAAATGGAAAGTGAAAAAATGATAAAATGCGAATAAAGTGACGTGATCTATTCGCCAACTTGTCATTTGCATTTTTAAATAGCAATTGTTTTTGCATTAAAGCTTTAAAATAATTTCAAAATGACACTTTTAAACTTATGCCATTCTCACGTAAATTTTTTTCTTTCATTTTTAGTTTTTAATAAACATTGTTGAATTTTTTCTGTTTCTAGTCTTTACTATGAAAAATATTTGTTATTATTATTGTAATTTGTTTAATATTTTGTTACCAAATGCAATTGTTGTTATAATTGTATAAAAAATATTTTATTATTTTTTACACAGAAAGAAACATGTTATTAATCTGACATATTGATGTTACTAGAAATGTTAAGAATAAAACAAGGAAATATGGAAAAATAATATCTTTTTTGCATATTATAAAACTTTATTTGTTTATTAAGTGTTTAAAAATATTCCTGTAATATTCTATGAAAGTTGATGCCAACATAACTACAAAAATCGTAATAAGATTAATATAAAAATCAATAAATATATGTAAAAATATGCAAATGATAAAAAGTTCTTTATACAATTTTGGAAAAGTTCCTGTTAGAAGAATATAAAAAGATTTTTTTGTAGATGTTTATGCCTTAATGCCTATACAAGTCGTCATTTAGGTATGTCTGATTTTAGAATTGTTTTTATTTTGGTGTGAAAAAATGTTTGAACTCATGAAAATATTTGCTATGCATGAAATCGTATAGTAAAAACACTCAATTAAATTTGTACATAAACAATTCTTTTATGCAGCTTTATACAACATCTTAAGACATCTTTTTAATACATTAAACAAAAAAAACTGCAAAAAATAATATTTTAATTAGGGGTGTTAACTCTATAAAATTAACAAAATAATAATCAAAAAATTAAAATATTTTTTTTGAATTCATGAAATTTAATGTCAAAAATTTCTGGTATTGTAAATTTTTTTACAAAAAATATTGTTAAAAGTTGCTTATCTTTTGTGGTATTTTAACATTTTTCAAAAATTCAATTTATTACTCGCTTTCAAAACTTTTCGCATTAAGCAAAGTTATAAATTTAATAAAAATATTTTTGTTTATCAAAGTTGTCAGAACATGTCTATTTTATAGACAGCTGTAGAAATCTTAAAAATTAAAGACTGCTGTCAAATATTCTAAGTTAGCAAACAAAAGCTGATACTTCAATACTTTTGCTAATTAAAGTAATAAAATTAAATGAATTTATAGCACATGATTTTTTCTATTGATGTTCCTCATAAAGTAGAAAAGGACAAAAATGTTGATTTGAAAAAATTTGCATTAAATTCTAATTCTAGGAAAGATCGACTAAAAAAATTTCTGCTATAGCTTTTGAATCAATAAAAATTGCAATTATTGAATAAAATGTTGAAAAATACATAAATTGACTGAATAAGGAAGTTTTTATTATTCATCAAACCTTTCAATGTTTCTGTCAATTATATTTCATTTTTTATCGTATAAAACATCTGTATGAAACTAAAGGCAATTTTTTAGAGTTTGGTACTTGACTGCATACTTGACTAGTATGAGTATAGTGACTTGATTATATTCAATTCAAGTTGAATTACAAAAAATTCTCTTGATCATTCAAATTTTATTTACTTTTGTCAATACTTTACAAACATAAAAACCATCAGCTTTGTGCAAAATGTTGACCAAATAAAATAAATTTTGAATGAGTAAGAGAAATTTTTTTAGTCAACTTGCATGCATAGTGTCAACTCACTTTGCACATTCCAGTCAAGTATGCATGCAAGTCCCGAACTTTTTTTTTTAAGGTTTATTGACTTTCATTTTACGTCAAAACATAAGTTTGTTGACTCTAAATTTCTATTAAGAAGAATTTCTCAAGACCAAAACATTTCTTTAAAAAAAAAGACATAAACACGCGTATTTTCTCAAAATTTAAAAAAAAAATCCAGTTTCAAGATTGGTAAAACTACATTGCCAAATTTAAAGAACACTTATCTGAGCTAGAAACAGAATCAAGGTGAAGATCAGCAAACTGGACTGGGCAAGTTTACAAATTTATGCATTCTGATGTTGCAAAGACTATCGTTGAAGAATTGTCAGTCATTTTGTCTGTCTTTATGGATTGAAAAATTAGGAATTTAAAGAACTTTTTTAATTTCATAATTTAAATAAAAATTTCATAAAAAATTATAACATTTCATATTTAAAAATTAATGCGTTAAAATCCATTCCTAAGCAACAACTTTCTTGCATATTCAATCACCATTCACGTGTAATACTATTTCGCATGTTCTGTTGATCTCTTGGTATTTCAAATTTGTATAAATTTCATTAGAATCAAGAATGTATCATTTGCATCTGTTTAAGAATGAAACTTATGTTTCCATTTAAAATTCTTTATTTATCTTTACTAGTTTATTTTGCGTAGAATTTTTGTTATTTTTGACATTTTTTTAAATCGAGTTAATTAATCAAAAAACTTTAATTTATTAACGATCTTTTATATTTAACGTAAGCTTAGTTCCAGAGTGGAGAAAAAAATTGCTCATTCTCAATAAAAATTGGTAAATGAATCAAGAACATTTTAATATTGGTTCTCTTTTGGATGTTTGTAAAATTTTAAATAGTTAAATAAGTAAAATTTACATATTGTTTTGCTTAAAAATATTAGAAAACATAAAAACCTAGGCTAACTCAAAAACCTTTTTATTATGCCACTCTGAATAAAATGGTACTCTTTTATAAACTTAAATAATATGGAAATTTTTAAAAAAATATTCTGTTCTTTGTTCCTTTAAAGCTTGTTTCATTTACATGCAGCAACGATGATATCATTATAAAATAAAATTGAAAAATATCAAAGTCAACGAGCCACGGCGAAAAACAAAATTTAGCAAACTTACGAATATAACTAATCACAGTAATTTTATTTCAATGTGTCTAATAAGATGATTGACAGTGTCACATGACAAAAATTGTCATTTTAACGCTTTCAAACCTTTTTTTGACATATCATCATGAAAACAATTTTAAATTATAAATGAGTCATGGTTTAAAAAAATTTTAATATCAAACTATTTTATTGTCAATCATTAAAAATCTCTACACGTCAAAAGCTAAAAGCTGTTTAATTTCTATCATTAGCAAAAAACAGTGCAAAAATTCTTTACAGCTGTAATAAAAACGTCATTAATGAGGATTTTTGTTGATAGAAATTAATTAATTGTTTATGATAGGTTGTTAAAATTCACATGCAGCAATCAAACGTATAAAATGAAAATTGATGATGATAAATTTTTATTTTGTTAAATTGATAGGTAAAAATATAGTCAATAATTATAAATTTTCGAATTCATCAATAACATTAGGTTTTGTTAAAAAAATATGTCGATTAATGAGAAAACCTGAAAATTTTGTTTTTTTTTCTATACATTAAAATTTAATCAAAACGAATTTTATTAGGTTCAAGAACTTAAAATGTCAGAAAAAACCAAGGCCTGAGAACTTTGATTATTTTTTTGATTATTCGCATCATGTAACCATTTTTTTTGATAAATAAAAAATTTTAAGACTGGACTTTTACTAAAATAGCAATAGTTTTGATGCAGTAGTTGAAAGTCATGAAATTCATTTTGATTCCTTTTTCTTGTGGTCATAGCTTTCTTTAAAGCTATTAAGATGTTTTTTAAGGACTTATAGTAAAAGAAAAAAATGCATAACCAAAATAATCAAAATAATTTAAATAATCAAAGAGTTCTTAGGCCTTAGAAAAAACAGAAAAAAGCTTAAGAATTACACGGAGAAAAAAACTTTATAACTGGCATAAAGTTGGATCTCATAAAGTGACTTTATGCCAGAAAAAAATGAAAAATTTATGACAGTTAAAAAAGTTTTTTGAGACATAAAAAGTTTGTATGGAAAAGTTTTATAAATGTCATAAAGTGTACTTTTTATGCCTTATAAACCACTTTATGAGATCAAACTTTATGCCAGTTATAAAGTTTTTTTCTCCGTGTAAAAAAATGCTAGAAAAGAATTTTAAATTTTGATAATTTTAATTATTGAAGTTTAAAAAACAATATTTTCTAATCAAATGAAATCACAAACTAATTACTGACATCATTTTTACTTTAAATTTTTGCGTTCGTTTCATTACGCCCTTAATTATTGCAATAAAACATGTGCCTACGTGATAAAAACAAAGTCTGTGAATGTCAATGACGCAATAGGTAAAATTTAATTTTTTGCTGTGAATAAAACCAGTGACCAAGTACCCGTGTTGCAGATCGGTGTACTTAAGCGCATTTTTGGTGCATAGATCAGAGTTTATAACAATTACAGAAATATTAGATGCGTTTGTAAAACAGATTCATGCGATAAGATATACTGGTTAAAGTAAATTTCAAATGTATTAGAAATTTTATTTGTAAGATTTGTGAGAATTCGAATGAAATAATTGAAATTTAAGTTGTAGCAAATAGCAGTCCATTAAGAATTCAGCAGCTTTTTCTTGTTTTGTTCACATTTTCATATAGAAATATATTTTATGAAAACTCGAGTAATGTAATTGCTGCTAATAATCCTAATCTATTAAAATTCTCGGAATCGTTTTTATAAATTTCGGTGATTTGAAAATATCAGTCAAATTCAAAATACGCGAAGTTGGCTACGCGCAGCTGAAAAATTTTTTTGATCGCACTCAACTTCGCGAGAAAAATTTTGTTTACATTTTTAAACTTCAAAATTTAAATTATCAAAATTTAAAATTCTTTTCTAGCAATTTTAATTCTTAAGTTTTTTTTGTTTTCTAAGGCCTAAAACTCTTTTGATTATTTTAAATTATTTTTTGGTTATGCGTTTTTTTACTATAAGTCCTAAAAAACATCTTAATAGCTTTAAAGAAAGCTATGACCACAAAAAATAGGAATCAAAATGAATTTCATGACTTTCAACTACTGCATCAAAACTGTTTGCTATTTTAGTAAAAGTCCAGTCTTAAAATTTTATTTATCAAAAAAAAAATTGTTACATGATGAGAATAAAATTAAAGTTCTCAGGCCTTGGTTTTTTCTGACATTTTAAGTTCTTGAGCCTAATAAAATTTATTTTGATAAAAATTAATGTATAGAAAAAAAAACAAAATTTTCAGGTTTCTTATTAATTGACATATTTTTTTAACCAAACCTAATGTTATTGATGAATTCGAAAATTTATAATTAATGACTATATTTTTACCTATCAATTTAACAAAATTAAATTTATCATCATCAATTTTCATTTTATACGTTTGATTGCTGCATGTAAATTTTAACAACCTATCATAAACAATGAATTAATTTCTATCAACAAAAACCCTCACTAATGACGTTTTTATTACAGCTGTAAAGAATTTTTGCACTGTTTTTTGCTAATGATAGAAATTAAACAGCTTTTAGCTTTTGACGTGTAGAGATTTTTAATGATTGACAATAAAATAGTTTGATATTAAAATTTTTTTAAACCATGACTCATTTATAATTTAAAATTGTTTTCATGATGATATGTCAAAAAAAGGTTTGAAAGCGTTAAAATGACAATTTTTGTCATGTGACACTGTCAATCATCTTATTAGACACATTGAAATAAAATTACTGTGATTAGTTATATTCGTAAGTTTGCTAAATTTTGTTTTTCGCCGTGGCTCGTTGACTTTGATATTTTTCAATTTTATTTTATAATGATATCATCGTTGCTGCATGTAAATGAAACAAGCTTTAAAGGAACAAAGAACAGAATATTTTTTTAAAAATTTCCATATTATTTAAGTTTATAAAAGAGTACCATTTTATTCAGAGTGGCGTAATAAAAAGGTTTTTGAGTTAGCCTAGGTTTTTATGTTTTCTAATATTTTTAAGCAAAACATATGTAAATTTTACTTATTTAACTATTTAAAATTTTACAAACATCCAAAAGAGAAGCAATATTAAATGTAATTGATTCATTTACCAATGTAAAATTTTTATTGAGAATGAGCAATTTTTTTCTCCACTCTGGAACTAAGCTTACGTTAAATATAAAAGATCGTTAATAAATTAAAGTTTTTTGATTAATTAACTCGATTTAAAAAAATGTCAAAAATAACAAAAATTCTACGCAAAATAAACTAGTAAAGATAAATAAAGAATTTTAAATGGAAACATAAGTTTCATTCTTAAACAGATGCAAATGATACATTCTTGATTCTAATGAAATTTATACAAATTTGAAATACCAAGAGATCAACAGAACATGCGAAATAGTATTACACGTGAATGGTGATTGAATATGCAAGAAAGTTGTTGCTTAGGAATGGATTTTAACGCATTAATTTTTAAATATGAAATGTTATAATTTTTTATGAAATTTTTATTTAAATTATGAAATTAAAAAGTTCTTTAAATTCCTAATTTTTCAATCCATAAAGACAGACAAAATGACTGACAATTCTTCAACGATAGTCTTTGCAACATCAGAATGCATAAATTTGTAAACTTGCCCAGTCCAGTTTGCTGATCTTCACCTTGATTCTGTTTCTAGCTCAGATAAGTGTTCTTTAAATTTGGCAATGTAGTTTTACCAATCTTGAAACTGGATTTTTTTTTTTAAATTTTGAAAAAAATACGCGTGTTTATGTCTTTTTTTTAAAGAAATGTTTTGGTCTTGAGAAATTCTTCTTAATAGAAATTTAGAGTCAACAAACTTATGTTTTGACGTAAAATGAAAGTCAATAAACCTTAAAAAAAAAAGTTCGGGACTTGCATGCATACTTGACTGGAATGTGCAAAGTGAGTTGACACTATGCATGCAAGTTGACTAAAAAAATTTCTCTTACTCATTCAAAATTTATTTTATTTGGTCAACATTTTGCACAAAGCTGATGGTTTTTATGTTTGTAAAGTATTGACAAAAGTAAATAAAATTTGAATGATCAAGAGAATTTTTTGTAATTCAACTTGAATTGAATATAATCAAGTCACTATACTCATACTATAGTCAAGTATGCAGTCAAGTACCAAACTCTAAAAAATTGCCTTTAGTTTCATACAGATGTTTTATACGATAAAAAATGAAATATAATTGACAGAAACATTGAAAGGTTTGATGAATAATAAAAACTTCCTTATTCAGTCAATTTATGTATTTTTCAACATTTTTATTCAATAATTGCAATTTTTATTGATTCAAAAGCTATAGCAGAAATTTTTTTAGTCGATCTTTCCTAGAATTAGAATTTAATGCAAATTTTTTCAAAATCAACATTTTTGTCCTTTTCTACTTTATGAGGAACATCAATAGAAAAAATCATGTGCTATAAATTCATTTAATTTTATTACTTTAATTAGCAAAAGTATTGAAGTATCAGCTTTTTGTTGCTAACTTAGAATATTTGACAGCAGTCTTTAATTTTTAAGATTTCTACAGCTGTCTATAAAATAGACATGTTCTGACAACTTTGATAAACAAAAATATTTTTATTAAATTTATAACTTTGCTTAATGCGAAAAGTTTTGAAAGCGAGTATAAAATTGAATTTTTGAAAAATGTTAAAATACCACAAAGATAAGCAACTTTTAACAATATTTTTGTGAAAAAATTTGCAATATCAAAATTTTTGATATTAAATTTCATGAATTCAAAAAAAATATTTTAATTTTTTGATTATTATTTTGTTAATTTTATAGAGTTAACACTCCTAATTAAAAATTATTTTTTTTGTAGTTTTTTTTGTTTAATGTATTAAAAAGATGTCTTAAGATGTTGTATAAAGCTGCATAAAAGAATTGTTTATGTACAAATTTAATTGAGTGTTTTTACTATACGATTTCATGCATAGCAAATATTTTCATGAGTTCAAACATTTTTTCACACCAAAATAAAAACAATTCTAAAATCAGACATACCTAAATGACGACTTGTATAGGCATTAAGGCATAAACATCTACAAAAAAATCTTTTATATTCTTCTAACAGGAACTTTTCCAAAATTGTATAAAGAACTTTTTATCATTTGCATATTTTACATATATTTATTTATGTTTATATTAATCTTATTACGATTTTTGTAGTTATGTTGGCATCAACTTTCATAGAATATTACAGGAATATTTTTAAACACTTAATAAACAAAAAAAGTTTTATAATATGCAAAAAAGATATTATTTTTCCATATTTCCTTGTTTTATTCTTAACATTTCTAGTAACATCAATATGTCAGATTAATAACATGTTTCTTTCTGTGTAAAAATAAATAAAATATTTTTTATACAATTATAACAACAATTGCATTTGGTAACAAAATATTAAACAAATTACAATAATAATAACAAATATTTTTCATAGTAAAGACTAGAAACAAAAAAATTCAACAATTTTTGTTTATTAAAAACTAAAAAAGAAAGAAAAAAATTTACGTGAGAATGGCATAAATTTAAAATAGTCATTTTAAAATTATTTTAAAGCTTTAATGCAAAAACAATTGCTATTTAAAAATGCAAATGACAAGTTGACGAGTAGATCACGTCACCTTATTCGCAATTTATCATTTTTTCACTTTCCATTTCTATTGTTTTCAAATTGTTTCATTTCAATGTGAATTTTTTATGACGTTGGATTTTCAAACTAATGCAACAAACTTTGCGATTTATATTTAAATCTAAATAGCAGCTCAAATGATTGTTAATCATTTACTAAGAATTTTTTGTTAATCTATTTTGATAAAAAATTGTTAAAGTCAAGAAAAAAATTCTTAGTAAACAACCGAAATAAAATAAACATTGAAATTGACAAATTTGCAAGTTATAGATGAACTTCAAAAAATTTATTTCGACTGGTGTATGTTTCAATAAACATCGATACTAACTGAAACTATAAAAAAATTTCAGAGGTATACACTTCGTAAAGTTTCATAAAAATCATGAAAAATCATAAAATTATCAAGTGCCCACCCATGGAAAATAATTTGCATTAAAATATTGTAAAGTTCCAAATTTAATTAAGCCACTCTTTATCTCACTTTTTGGTCAAAAATGTTTGTAAAACACAATTTCAAAAAAAATTTGCAAAAATATTTTTGTGAATAGCAATTCAATTGAGTAGTCAAAAAAATTCTACTGAGTAGCAAAAAATGAGTAGAATAGCAGCTACTCAAAAATTTCCTCTTGCGTATGACCTAAATAAATCATTAAACAAAACCAATGAAGCATTGAAAAAATTTCCATTCCCAGAATTTTCTTTTACCACAAAACATTCAAGTACCATTAAAATTGACCGAAATGTAACAAATAATTTCTTCTTCAATTGAGAAATAGTGAGAGAAAAAAACGACACAAACACAAAGCAAATGACTCACAATACAAACAAGCTCCAATTCACAATCACGACGTATTTGAGAAAATCAAAAAAATATTTTTTTTACTACGCGCTCATGCTTATGTTTTATTTCGTCGATCAGACAGTAACGAAATTTGAAGGCGAGTAGATGCGCGTTGATTTTGTTCTGTATTAGAATTTTTTTTTTTTGATAAAAAATTCAAACAATCGAGTGAAAAAATAAAATAAAGACAAAAGTAATAAAAAGTAACTCATAGGTCAAAGTGAGTGTCAAACTAGTGGAAATAGTAATTAAATTAATTCATTAGTGTGGCATAAAAAAAAAAATTAAGACTAATTCTATGTGTGTGGTTTATTTGGATTTGTTTTAAGTAATTTGGTCATTTATTTTATCGCTTGTGAATTTTTATGGTGTAAAAAATCAATTTTCTTCTTCAATGACTGTCAAATTTTTTTTTTCCTTTAATTAGAAAGTCAAATTTATTTTTGGAATATTTTTGCAAGTCAATTTTTAGTAAATCAGTTATCATACTTAAACTGTGGACTTTTATGATTGTAGTTTGAAGTGAGTTTTATGATAATTCATAGAATACTTGTAATCGAGGAGCTACAAGTGCGCTTGTTCAGTGTATGAAACTTAGACGATTTTTTAATGATATTTTATGAAAAATTTTATTTTAATTTTAATCACAATATTTTTTTGAAAAATTGCATGAAAAATCAAAATTTTGGGAAACATTTTTTAAAAGTTTCGAGAATAATTCAAAGAACAAATTTTGTTAATTTAAAAAAATATTTTAAAAAAATTTACATAAAATCAAAATTTTATTGTTTACCTTCTAAAATCCGTTTAGTTTTCAGAGTTCTAGCAACTTTTTTACTTACTACAAAATTTTTAAAAATTTCAATACTGAATCAATTTTTGCTATTAAAAGTTTTCATCCTTGAAAAAATTAGAAGATAAATTTGAATATCTATTTTCACTAAAATAAGTTGAAAATTCTTATAAAAGTATCAAACTATAGTAATTGTCACTAGCTAATCATTGAAATCTAAATATTTTTGTTATCCTCATCTTTCGTCTTTTATTCTTAGAAAATATTTTTAATATGCAAAAAATTCATTTGAATTGAAACCAAGATCTGAACAGACGAATTTAAAACTGTTTTTTTGCCAATTGTTTTTGTATTTATTTTATCATTTGATGAATAATTTATTAAATACTTTTTGTTATCACGCAAGTAATTAATGTTTTTGTATGAGAACTTTTTTATAGCGAGTGATAAATTTTTCAAGCGAGTTTACATAGAACGGAAGTTTAATAAATGTGAGAATTAAATTGACGAATGCAGATGGGAAAAAAATATAAAAAATTTATAAATCATTGTGAAGATTCACTACATTTACATAGCGTGTAAAAACATGTGAGTGAAATTGAACTAAATTAGAGAGAATTGAGAGTAAAATGTAAATTTTATGTGAGTGTGTAATATGAGAAAGAAGAAAGAATTTTCTTTTTTATTTTTAAATTGAAAAACAAACACAAGTGAAAGAAAGTAAAGAGAAAGAATGTAATGTATCGGTTGTTTTTCATTTATCGTACAAAATATTCCACGCTTACTCATTGTACTATAAATATTTAGTTTATTTTCTAATATTAATCATATGTAACATTTCGATCAAAAAAACTTCTTAGAAATTATAATTTTGATCAAAACTTATAAATTTATTAATTTTTCTGGGATTAATTTATTTATATTTCATATAAAACAAGATAAGAATAGTTTACAATATTTTGAAACATTTAAAAGCTTAACTCTTTAGTATTAAAAAATTTTTTAAACTAATTAATGTATTCCAATATCTTGAAATTTCTCCTAATTTTTTTCTTTTCAGCAAAACAGAAAATTATTAAGATCAAAAAACATTTTCTCATACACAGAGTTCTTATTCATTCATTTATTGTTTGAATTCTTGTGTATTTAAGCATTTAATGAATAAAAGTTCTTTGTTTTAACAACATTATTTAAAATGTGATGCAAAAATTTTTATAAATTTCCAAAGTGACAATGAATCTTCAGTCATCTGCGTAACAAAGTTTTTGTTATTGTAAACCATAAAATATATCAACTAATTTTCAAAGCAGAAAATTGAATTTATTAAATTTTTTCACCAATGTTAAAAAGAATTTCTGAAATCAAGGGATGAGAACTCTTGGTAATGAAAATGGGTAACCATTGAAATTCAAAAACTTTACATGAAACTATCATAATTTTTTTGTTTTGAAAAAAAAACCTCATTAAAATTACCGTCTTTTCTTGATTATAAGAGTCAACCTTTATTTCGAATATAAGAGCTTTTTAAAAAAGGTATATTTTTTATGGTTCGGCACTTGCATGTGGACAGTCAAGTGTCGACGTCGACAAATTGTCAAGTAACAATTCAAGTTAATTTACTCAAAAATGTCTCTATTTTATTCAGATGAAATTTAAGTTGGTCCAAATTTGGGCAAATCAATATGAAATAAATCAACTTGAATTGCTACTTGACAATTGCCGACGACGACACTTGACTGTCCACGTGCAAGTGTCGAACCAATTGCCAATTGTTTGAATATAAGTACGGTTTTTATAATCAAAAAAGACATTAGTTTGGAAAATTTTTTAATCATTTGATTATCTTTTTATGCTACTTGGGCATTTTTAGCAGTACTGAAAAAAGTTATCTTTTTCTTCATACCAACGGTTTTTTTTGCACCGCTTTTTTCTTTTATTATTTCAATATAGAAATTTAAGTTTTATATTCAACAAACAATCATAATCACCTAAATTTTCATTTTTAACTTGCTAAATTTAAATTATTCCAGTTTTTTTCATTGTTGTTTTCTTAAGTGCTTTAACCAAGTCTAAAAACATTTTCTATTCATCACACGATCTTCTCACGTGTATTATGACTCATTCGCGTTCACGTACCTCAAAAATTACCACAAAAAAGTAAACATCAAAATCTAATTTCAAGATTTTTGAACTGCATCTAAAAATAAACATGATAGCTTTTTAATTCACATTTCTTTAAGGTCAAAAATATTGAAATTTTTTTTTGCTACTTGTTGTTTTGTGTTTTTTGAATAAGTCAATGACAGTGCAAAAAAATAAAACATTCAAAAGAAAGGTTGGTAAACAAATTGTAAAAGATTGATTAAAAAAGAAATTCAATGACTTTACTGTCAATCTGTCTCTAATTTGATGTAATTAGGTTTTTATTTATTGTGACACACACGCAAAAAAGTTTATTTGTCAAAAAAGAAATCAAAAACCTTAAGATGATTTTTTTGTAATTTGAGTTGTGCATTGAATCGTGTCTTAAACTAATTAATTTTATGAAGGTTGAGTGACAGATTACTCATTTTTTTTCTCTATGTTTATGAATGAAATTCAAGACAAGTCTTTTGTATTTTTTGCGGTTTTTGATCTATTTCTAGGAAAGAATTCTTGATAAATTTATGACACTTAAATAACTTGAATGAGATTGAAAAGGACAAAGTTTGTCACTTAAAATAATCATTAGCAAAAACTTCCTCAAAATCTTCTAACTGCATTCAAATCTATAATTTTCTAAGGTGCTAAATGCTATGATCGTCAAAAATCACATGCTTGAGATCACAAATAAATGTATGACACTTCAACAATTAACCCTTGGCTTCAATACTTCCTCATTTATATTCAATTCTTGCTCAAGTCAATTCACTCTTTGAAACTACAATTTTTTTATATTCAATTGGTCAGAAAGAATTTTTTGTCATGGAATAAAATATTTAAGTTTAATAAAAATAAGCTAGGGGTTGAATACATAAGGACGTTTTCATTTTGTCATATATAACATGTTTTCTTGTCACATATGTCTTGTAGTATGTAACATATCAACATTGTAACATATTTTATGTCATATAAGCAAATTTTTCATACAAATTTAAAAATTTATATTTTGAACTTTAAAACAATTTAAGATCATCATTATAGACACCAGTTTAATAGGTAAAATTAAAAACTATTCATTCATTTATCTTTTCTAAATAGTTCATTAAAAATCTCTCAAAACTGTCTGAAATCTTATTTATTCTATCTCTCTTTATGTAATACTTTCAATATTGTTTTTGATTTTTTGCAATAAGAAGAACTTTTTGAAATGATCTTTTAACCAGTTTGTTACTAAGAGAGAGTAAATGACTCATACCAAAATAAGACTTTAAATTTATTGAAAAATCAATAACAAAATATAAAAAATTGTCAATTTTTGTTTTTGAAACTGTCGTTCGAGTTAATAATTGACTAAAATTAGCTAAGCTTTTGTGCTCTATCCTCTCATGCGTGTGTTGCAATTAAAACTTAGAATAGAATCAAAGAGTCTTTGACTTGTTCGCAACCTTGAGACGTGAAAAAATTAAGATTCTTCATTCTAATTTTTTTATTCGATCATTCGCAATAATTTGCTACTGTTTATTTTTTTATGTCACGATTACCGCTGCTTTTATCTCAATCTCTTAACCTTGACTCACATGAAGGCTTTTTGTGCTACAATTACACAGCAAAACTCATATTTGTCGGCTTATTGATTTTTTCTCTCTCCATTGACTAAAATATGCAGTCAATGGACTTGTTGTTACATGACGCTGTCGTGATTTCCATGAGCAGTAACTGTAAAAGTTGATTAGTGATATGGAATAAAATTGATTGCAATTTAAATTTAGTGAAAGTCAAGGTTGAGATGAGTTTTTTTTCTTAATTTTTAACAGTTATTGCAATAGTTTATTGAGACACATGAGTGATTTTCTTGCGCAATAAAACACTTAGATTTGTGTAAAATTTCACGTCTAAAATTAAGGTAATTGCTTGCATTTCATTAGAAAGTTCAATTTAAGTCATTGCCAAAGATTTCTTACTTAAGTAAGATCATTTTGAGCTTTTAACCCTTTTGGTATTTATAAACTTTTCTTTTTAGATCAACAGCTTAATAATAAATTAAGGATAAATGAGAATAAATTACGTAATAGAAATAAATTAACTGTAATCGATTAACATTCAATAATTATATAAGATGACAATGCACAATTTGTGATAAGTTTGAATTGTTTATAATCATAAAGCTTGTTAATCTATGAAGTTTTTATGTCTTTAAACACTTTAAATTATAAGTTTGAAAAAATTATGAATATTTAATAAGCTTTAAAAGAATTGTTGAAATAACTTGAAATAAAAGCACTTGTCATAAAACTATTGCAGTTGCTAAGCTAAAAACAAAACTTCTTTAGAGCTTTAATGTGCTAATGAACAATAACAGCAAAAGTAATAATAATTTTATTTAATCAAAATTATTTTCCTACTAAATAATTTTTTTTTGGGGTTCGGCATTGCATGCAGACTTGACTGGTATGCGCAGAGTGACTTGACTATATGCATGCAAGTTGACTTGAGAAAAATGTCTCTAATTCACTCAAAATTTATCAAATTCTGCTAAAACTTTGCAAACTTAAAATTCATTAGATTCTTTCCAAGTTTGCTAAATTTTGAAGAAATTAAACAAATTTTGAGTGAATTAGAGACATTTTTCTCAAGTCAACTTGCATGCATATAGTCAAGTCACTCTGCGCATACCAGTCAAGTCTGCATGCAAGTGCCGAACCCTATTTTTTTTCTATTTTTGTTTTACAGTTTTACTAATTTAATCTCAAAAATTCAATTTATCAAAGAAATCAATTTTTTTTTTCTGGGGTTGGGCACTTGCATACATACTTGACTAATATGTGCAAAGTGACTTGTCTGTATGCATGCAAGTTGACTTACAAAAATGTCTCTAGTTCTTTCATATTTTTATTAATTTTTTAAAATTTTTGCAAACTTAAGAACCATCAACTTTAATACAATTTTGCAAAATTTTAACGAAATTTAATAAAATATGAAAGAACTAGAGACATTTTTGTAAGTCAACTTGCATGCATATAGTCAAGTCACTTTACACATATCAGTCAAGTATGCATGCAAAAACCGAACTCTATTTATTTCACACTAAAGTTTATATTAGCAAAAAATAAAATAGAATTAAAATCCGTTAAAAACGTGTAAACATAAAAAAAATCTATTTAAAAATACGCACAATGAGGCAATTAGTAAAGGAAAATATTTTTACGTTAATCTTTCAAGTGCATTTGGAATGATGTTTTTGAAATATTTTGAATGAATTTCTAGTTACGCTTTTTGTTTTTACATAATTTTTATTGTAAAAAAGAATAAGAAGTTTCATTCATTTCAATTTTATTTACTCAAATCTGACAATTCAAAATTGTCAACAAAGATATTTAAATATTCATTCAATGTCAATGAACAACACAATCAGTAAAATTTAATATAGGTCAAAATGATTGACTGAATGCCTTTCTATCTCTCAGTTTCTTTTCTGTAATTAAAGTATCATATAAGTATGCAGAAAAAGTTAATGAATTGTGTGTGAGAAAAGAAGAAAAATAAAAATGATTGCGTGACTTTTATTATGAATAATGCAGTCTATTTAAGAATGAACATGAGAACAAATTGAAGAAAAAGACAAATTGATTGAAATAACTAAAAAAATTGCGAAATTAAGAGCTTTGAAAAATTCTGATAGTGAATCATTCAGCAGTTAAAATTTGGCAACAAGTTTTGAGAAAATTTGCAAAGTTCATGTAAGTTTTTTTGTAATTTTGACGACTAAGCGACTTGCAGAAAAATTTTTAATAAATTAAGAAATAATCGTAAAATTAACAAGCAAATTAAAATTAATTCTTCGTGACTTCCTCTAATTTGAATTAATCAACCATAAAAAAAGATCTTAATCACAAAATTGTCAGTAATTTTATTCTATCATAAAAATCTAAAAATCAGTGAATAAAAACACACATGCGATGACAAATGAACCAACAATAATTAACAGTTTGTAAATATAACCGCAAAAAGCCCACATAAATGTCATTTAAATCGCTTTAAAAAATCTAAACAACATTTTTCTATTGCAGATAAAAAATTACCTTTATGAATCAATTTGTCATGTGTGTGTGGGAAAACTTATAGTTACCAACTTATTTAAATTATCATTAATTGAACATTATATTAATATTGTGAGAAAAAATTATTTAAAAAAAATGTCAACTGGTAGTTCATCATCATTTGATGAGATTTTAGTGGAGAGTGAGTTAAGAGGACAAGATAAACTTAAGTACTTGCCACACTGGCCAGCTGTTAACATTACTTTTGAAGATGTTGTCTATACAGTCGATAGTGGAGTTGATAGTAAGTATTTAATAAATTTTATAATATTTTGATTTAAAAAGTCAATTATACTTCCTTAAAAAGATCACACATAAATTGACTGTTTAAAAGACTCAACAATTATGATTATCGTGTTAATCTTTCTAATAGCAATAATAATTACATTTATATACCTCAATTATCTCATTTATCAATATCTTTTTACCACATTTGTTGTCATTGACCTTCTCAATTGCTTTACAATTGCATTAAATTTGATACACTTCAACAACTTGTCCTTCAATGACATAACGACAACGACCCTTTTAGAAAAAAATTTTAAAGCGTAGAAATAAAGATTAATAGAAAATCAGCGAATTACATAACAACTAATGAACGGAAATGCAAGGACCAGTCGAGTGAGAACGTTTTCATTTTATTACAGTATTGCATATTTCGCCACTTAATTTATAGAGACAGATTGAGTCATTTTTTTGTTTTATTACGTCTGTCACTTTAAATGCAATAAAAAACTTAAATTATAACAACTTTAGACAATAATTAAATGACAATTTGAGACTTTAATCAGGAATTTCTTTTATGCAACTGTTTTAAGATTAAATTTTTATGAATTAATTCATTAATTTTTATTTTATAGTCTAACAAACTTTGCCTATAATTATTTTTTGAATGCATTTGATCGCAATATTCAATCTAGATTTAATCTCAAAAACAAATTCCTAACAATTTAGATAAAAATTCTAAAGCTTTAATCAACTGGTTTTTTTTTTTATTTGTTAATTAAAATTTAAATGATCAAACATGAAAAAATGAAATGTTTTCTATCTTTTAAGATGTTGAATAGATTTTCTTAATTATCTGAATTTTAATGAAAATCTTTTGTGATTAATCAATTTCTGAAATTGTTATTTTGATTGATTAGAATGATTATTAATTTTTTATTTTTGAAAAACTGAAAATGCAAATTTGAATTTGACATTTAATTTATATAATAGAATTTGAACAGCTTTAATCACTAAAACCTTTTATTCTTTTATTAAGAATATGATATCATTAGATCAAGTCATTCAAAACAAATCGTTTGGTCATAGATTTTGTCATTTTGTACTTAAGAATGGAAATATTCGTTTTGATGGCAAACATCGAATAAATTTGACTTTCGAAAGTCAAATCATTAATTTAGTGTTCAGTCACAATAAAATAGATTGACTCATTTAGCTTGACTATTAAAGTGACTTGACTTAACTTGACTTTATCAAAAATTAAAAATTATCATTTTGAAAAATAACAAAATGTATTGAGCTTTCTATCGTAGCAAAAGAACATGTTTTCTTAAAAACCAACAATATTCAAAATTCTGTAGAAAATACTGCTTAATTTTGTTTAGAATGGAATATTTATAATAATTTTAAGTTAACTTGACTTAAATTTAATTCATCTAAAAATTCTAGATATGAATACTAAAAATAAAAAAACTAAACACAAATAATTTAAAATAAATAAACAACAACGCAATTTAAAATTCAAATAAATTTATTGAATAACATACATATTTGCATAACATTCAATTTCCTCAGTGAATGATTCACCAATGGTTTTTTGTCACAAGTGATTTCACTTGCAATGATTAAAAACCGTAAATCATAATTGAAAGCCGCAAAAATGTTTAATACACTTTAACAGCAATAAGCAAAGTCAGTAGTGAGGTGAAAAGCAATGTTAGTTTCAATGTATATCGAGGCAGTTTTAAATTGACGACTGTTCAAGTGAACATTTCAATTAAAAAATAATTAAAATAAAAAAAATATTTTCACGATTTGTCCTTATAAATTGATTTGGAAAAAAATAGAGAAAGAAGATGACGTAATTTTAAACATCTCAAAGATGAAATCTAAAAAATCAAAAATTTATGTGCAAGAACAGTAGGGCAATAAAAATTCTATGTGAATAACGCTACTCATAGATGATGAATGTTTAATTAAAAGACACAGACATGGCGCTAATTGTGAGAGAATTTTCAAAGCCATTCTTCAAATACAATTTTTTTTGTGCTTGAAAAAACAAAACATTCTAAAATCTTAATTATGTAAATTAGTTATTCAATCAGCTGACTGACTCATTCAAGACTTGAGTATTTCTGTAGCAAGTGATGTCGCTTTGCTATGAATTCATACAGAAAGAGTTGAAACTAAAGTTTTTGTTTACCTTTTAATTATTGTAGACTCAAAATCAATTCTTAGAGGCCGTCGAATGGATCATTTAAATCTGGAGCAATTAGTTGGTGAGTATAAATTTTTTTTTTTATCTTAAATGTGAGGAATTTTAGTTGTTCACTTATTTTAGTAAAGATTTTAAAAGCTCAGTTTTATTCAAGTTTCATTTCCTTGCAATTTTAATAACTTGTTTTCTACGTCATATAAGAACTAATAGCATTAAAGTGTGTGGTTGTATTTTTCTGTTGTTGGCTTCTTCATTTTACTATCTAAAATAAAATATTTTGAATATACAAAATACATTATAAAGATAACTTGCCAGGATTTGAGTCTTCCAATGAATGAAATTTCCTAATTTGGTCAAAAACATAAACAAAATTAAAATTTTTAAATTAAATGAAACATTTTTGCAGATTTATTTATTTATTTTCAACTTTATATTTTTTCAAGGGGAATTCTTGGACCATCTGGTAGGCGCAAATTTGCATTTCTCAATAACACATAAAGCGATTGAAAATTTCCATATAGGTCAACAATATTCGACAAAATCTGAAAAAAAATCTACATAATAAATGCAAATTATGCAAATTTATTTTTACGCTCTAGACCATACAAATATTTAAAATTTCGTTATTTCAATAGAAAGCC
>CM031380.1:13292026-13799560 GCA_018290095.1 Polypedilum vanderplanki | reverse complement strand
ATGTCATTCGTCAATGTAAGATATGTAATCATGTCTTAAAACTCAAAAAGGTCACTGCAAGTATGATACTGTTTATAACTTATACTAGGTCAATTTATATTTAATGTTCTTTTTCTTACAAGTCAATTAAAAAACAATGAAAGCAAATTTGGAGCAATTCTCGAATAAAACAATTTAATTGTTTGTAAAGAAAAAAGTACTCGAGTAATAATTTCACATATGAGCGCAAAAAAATCAAAAAGTAATTAACAGCATTGTTGCAAAATTGAATGATTAATAATTATGTCGATTGCTTTATTAACTCACGAGTGACTAAAAGAGTAAAATTATGTTATGAACATCAAACGAGTGTCGATTTAATTGATAATAAAGTAAAAATAACAGTTAAATTGTTTATACAATCATTGAATTATT
The DNA here is from genome assembly GCA_018290095.1 of Polypedilum vanderplanki. Taxonomy (NCBI): domain Eukaryota; kingdom Metazoa; phylum Arthropoda; class Insecta; order Diptera; family Chironomidae; genus Polypedilum; species Polypedilum vanderplanki. Next base: position 13,799,146 of record CM031380.1, on the reverse strand, counting down.
TGATAGTCAATTTTATTAAATTAAGTCAATTTTCATTTTTGAAATTCAGATTTTTTCACATGATTTAATTTTAAATTTTCATTCTCACGAGTGAGACAAGTGTATGCAAGCATTGTTGTCCGAGTATTAGAAGTTCAAGTTCAATGTTTCAATGTTTTTATAAAACATTAACACATTTCAAACAAAAATAACAGCTGTGCTCAGATTTTTTCTCTTTATACACCCGGTCGAGAGTATTCGAAAGAAATCGAAAACGAAAACACCAAAATAAAAGTTGTTTACAGTGAACAATGTGAAATGTGAAGAGCAAAGGAAAATATTTTGAAGTTTGTTGTTGTATTTTTAAATTCAGTTTATATTCAAACATTCTCTGCACTAGAACGCACAATTTATCGAGAGAAATTTTTTTATTTTTTGTTGCGCAATTAGTGAGAAATTTTAAATTTTAAATCTAAACTCATTTAAAAAAAATTATGAATGTATTGTGATCATACAAGAAAGCAAGCAACTCACACAATTGAATTTACTTTATTTGTCGTACCGCAATTGTATTGTTAGAATTTTTAAGCCAGTCGAGAGTGAGTGAGAGAAGCATTGAATTCTCAGTTAGTTAGTACAAGTCGAGCTGTTGATCTGAAAAGGTTTCGGAGTGAAAATTTTTCGTTCATTGTTTAATTAACTTTTATGTGACTCACAAAGGAAGTGCATTCAGCTCAACTCATATACAAACGTGATTCTGATAAAATTTCATTTCTCATTTAAATTTGAAATGAGAAAAAATTAAAAATTAAAGAAAAAGAAAATTTTTGTGTGTGGAAAAGAAAAAAAATAAGAAAAAATGTCAGAAGATGCGATTAAGTTAAATGATTTGTCTGATGATAGGAAAAACCTGGTTGGAACATCATCGACAAAAAATACAAATTGTTCCAGCACAACCAAAGACATTGACACATTTACCATCAAGACCACCGGTTGAATTAGCCTTCAAGGATTTAACTTATCGTGTTAAGGAAGGACGTTCTAATAGTGAGTATTAAAATTCTATCTTAATTTGATTTATTAGGTCTAAAGTTCATTTTTAAAAAATATTTATCTTAATCTTTTAATCAATGCAATGACGATAACACAAACAGCTGCGTGGAAACATTTTTAAAATTTATATCTTTGAATTATCACCAAAGAAGAAGTTAAAAAAGAAAAATTTTGATCAAAAAACAAAATTTTCTATAAAATTCTGTTCTGTTTTAAATTTTTCTCAAAAACAACAAATTAAAAATTTTTATGTAAAAAACTTGCGTAACATTTTTTAATTATTATGATTCACATGACTAGAAAATAATAAATAATTGTTGTGAGATTTTGCTTTAGTGATTTTGAATGATTTTCATTGTAATTACTTTTTGATGTCCGTTCTATTGTTGCTAAATGACAAACAGGAGAGAGAGGAAAAATTTAAGTTCAAAGTACAAAAATTTAAAGCCGGATTTTCTGTTTAAAAAATCTACTTTCAAAAGGTTTTTATTTATAGAGTTCTGGTATTATTTAGAATTTTAACCAACGACGAAGATTTCTAAATTTATTGCTTCTTCTTTTTAGAGGAAAAACCTTGAATAAATTTAAATTTGTCAAAAGAATCAAGTTTCTCATGAAACTTTAGTTTATTTTTATGAAATATTTGACAAAAAAATTTCAATTAAAATCAAAATTGTTTGAATTCACAAAAAAGCTTTATAATTACAAAAATTACTCTCTTTTAATTTTCAAATCAATCCAACTCGCTGGCATTGAGAATTGTTTTTTCATCTCACAGTTTAATCACTTTAAAGCTTGTTAAAATGAATGCAAATGTTGTTATGAATAACAAAATCTTTCATTAGTTTCAATACATTTTAGATGCAATTGAAAATATTCAAATTGAATTTAATGAGAATCTCTATGAACTCATTCAAGAATGAATTTTAATTTGAAATGATTGAGAATTTTTTGAATAAGAATTTTGTTAGAACAAAAACTTTAGTTTGCTCAAATATTTTTGAGTATTTAAACTTGACATTTAAAAAAAAAAAGATAATTTATTAAAAGCAATTTTTAACTTCTTTATAGCATTTGACTAATGAGTGTGTTAAAAAATTTCAAATCTTTGTAATGTTTAATAGAGAAGATGTTTCTTTTTAGGAATTTCTATTGGAACTTAAATTTAAAAATTAATAAAAAATTCCATAAAAATATTGAAATACATTTAAACAACTTCACAAAATAATTAAATTATTTTCAATAATCATCGTGGAGCACGAATGACATTATTATTGGCACGAATGACCAATTACTGATATAAACAAAATTTCTTTCTCTCCAATACATAAGTCAAAATATAAAAAACAAATTTAATATCTAGTATCAGCTGAAACTTGATATTTTTATTGAATGATTTATAAATAAAATTGATGAAGAAGAAAACAGAATCAAAATATTTATAATCAGAATAAAATTTAATGAAATTCAAGGTGACTTTTAATAAAAATCATAAAATTATTAAAAAATAGATGTTTTACAATTCTCACAGTTTTAAACAATTCTTACAACTTAATAATTTTTTGTTAAATCTTTTCTATTGTCAAAAGAATGAAAAACATCTTTTGTTTTTGAAAATTTATTATACAGTAAAATCAAAACTTTGTCAACAACAATCAGAAAAAAAATTAATCAACAAGCTAAAATGGTCGTTTTGAAACTGACTTGAGAATTTTTATTGACGGTTTGCTATTTTTTGCTATCTGTCACTTTTATATTTTTTTTATTTTTTAAGGTTCCTAAACCTGAATTGTGTCCTTTCATGTTCTTTTTATATTTAAAATTTTTCATATTAATCAATGTCTTATAAAATGACGTCATCCTTTGAGAATTGTTTTTTGTTTAAAGTTTAATATACTTTCACTCTAATGAAATTATAAAAATGATTAACTTTTCATTATTGCACTCAATTGTCACAATAGTTCTATTTTAAATTAGTGTTGGTAATTTGAATTTTAATTAAAAATACGTTAAAGCTATTTGAAAGTATTACACATTTCTATTATGATTGGCAAGTATTGTTTTTTAATTGATGCGTGTAAATGACTAACACAATTCTATTGTTATTTATTTCTAAGGCATAATAATAAAACTTGAGGAAATTCTGATTGAGTTCAAAGTTACAAGGAAAAAAATTTTATGCATTTTATTAGTTTTAACCTTTTAACTTCAATTTCCATTTTTTCTCACTTTTTCATCTTTCAATAATGGAAAACAGTGAAATTTATTCAGTTGTTAAAGATAATAAAATTCTTTTCGTAAATATTGCAAAACTAATACAATTTAAAATCAAATTATTAAAGAATTTTGACTAAAACACTTTTACTTAAACGTAAACCATTCTGGTATTTCATTAATAAAAAAAGAATCTTTTTGACTCATAAACCTTTTATAAAATGATCACTCAATGTGCACCAAAATCAATAATCAGAAATTGCTTTATGTAACTACGACATTTGAAACCTTTTTTTGATCTTTGAACGCGAAATTCGAAGCCAAATAATGTCAGAAAATTAAAACTTAATGGTAGACTAAGACAAATTATCTTAAAATTCCTGCTGCCTCAATGAAATTAATGACTAATAAGTTTTAGTTTATCTTGAAGCAAACCGACAGGAATACCTACTTAAAGACATGTCAGGCAATCAAGATTTTGCAAAAAACTCTCGTAGTTAGTAACAACAAACTCAATTCTAACATGTGGCTTAAATCATTTAAAATTATAGAAACGTGAATGAATTGAATTTTGAAGAATATAATTAACTTTAGGCACAATAATTTTACATCTTCAATTTTTAACGACTTTTTGTAGTCAAAAATTAAAAAATTTAATTTTCAAAAAAAAATTTTTTACAATTTATTGTAAATTTTTTGAATATTTTCTACATCAATTTTTGTAAAAAATTTTACATTGCATTCATTGTAGGTTTTTTACAAACTTGCATATAATTTTTCTACAATATTTTATGTAAAGTTTTGAAACTGTTGTAAAAAATTTTCAAGCAAAACGATTAAATAACTTTACAAAACTAACGCTAAAAATATCTCAACCTTCGTCATAAAAAGTAATTTATTTCGCACATGCGATCATTCAGCATACACGTTTTAATCAATCAGATTTTAAATTTACGACGATATTGAGTGCTGTAGAGAGTAAAGATTAATATGAAAATACCTCATAGCATCGTCATCATTAAGAGAGTCAAGCTAAATAAGGCAGACGTGTAATAAAAAGAGGGAAATAACTTTAACCGAGAAGTGAGCAAAAAAATATACAATATGTATATAGATAGCAAAGAGGAATAATAATGAGTGAATGGAGATGATGATGAGAAGCGCTTGTCATGATTGTTATTAATTGGTTTTAAATGCTTCCTAAAATACTAACTGAAATACAATTTAAAGCTACTCTCGATCTGCCTCATTTGTAATGCTGATTTTTCAGGTATCGCATTGTTGCCGGTTTCTAAGTGCTATTGAAGATAAATTTATAATGAATCAAAAATATGAAAAAAAAAACTTTTGTCACGAAAATAAAAATGAAATTTGTATAATCGCAAAAAATCACACATAAAATTCTAAGAAGTGTTTGTTTACTTTTTTTACGTTTTTATGATTTTCTTTACTATCGTCTCTTCTTTTATTGCGTTGATAATGTTTATTTGACAAAAAGAACAGTTATGAAATTGCGAAACCATATGAAAGCGGAAAATAACCAGCGTAGTAAGGAAAATTTGTTGTTTAACATTACAAAGAAAAGTCTAGACATAAGAAAATTTAATTTACTTGTCGAATATATGAGCTGAAACTTTCATTTTCATTCATGTTTTTTAAAAAATGTTTCATTTCAATCACGCTTTTATTTTTAACATAACAAACACTTAGTGCTTTTATTTTAAGTTAAAAATTTCATCACGTTTCAAATCTAATTAAGAATGTTAATGACACCACAATGCTAACAAATATTGCATATTAAAAAACACAAATGCTGATTAATAGTTCATTGATTTATTTTTCTTCCTATTTTGTCTCTTTTTGCAGATGTTAAAACAATTCTCAAAGAAGTTAGCGGTCGATTGCGACCAGGCGAGCTATGCGGAATTATGGGGTGAGAAAATGACTATCATAAAAAATATGAAAACATCATTTCTTATTATCAATTCAAATTTTAGACCTTCAGGTGCAGGCAAATCGACTTTGCTCAATATTCTCTCGGGATACAAGTAAGTTTTCTTAATTATAATGTTGCCAAACAATGACAAACGTAGAATTACTATTCAAGCCATTAATTGAGTTAATTAATTCATTCAAAATTGTCTGAGGTGTTTTTGTGGAAGGAATAAAGGTCAACTGAAACATTTGACAACTTGAAAAAATATTCGTGAGAATTTTTTGTTTACTGTGTTTGTTCACTATTGTGAGAAATATTTTTTACTAAAATTTATTTAAAAGAGAACAGACTTTTTAGAAAATTCTCATTTCTAAGCTACATTATTAATTTTTTATCAGAAACTTGACCTTCATTACATTGGAATTTCATTAAATTTAAGCTTATCACAATTCTCTAGCTTATTTTGTACTCAAAATGAACTAAAAATGAATTGTTTTGTATCCAAGTTATGTTGGATTATTTGATGAGCTCAATTTTATGATAAGATAAAAAATATTGAAAAATCACTTGATAGACTTTGATTTTTGATGATTAAAAAACGTCAATGAATTAAAATCTTATATTTAAAAAAAGTAATTTTTTCATGGAATTTAAAAAGTTTTTAAACCAAATGAAATAAATATTAAAACAACATTCATTCAAACTCAAAACAGCTGTAAATATTTATTAAAATAAAACACTTAAAATTGAGTCTTTCTCTGTCATTGATAAGAAAACAAAGGCAGAAGCAAATAAAATAGCAAACAGTTATGAAAAAATAAAATTCTTATCAGTCGACGACAGTTGTTGTAACTAGTACACTCATAAATTTCTTATGATGTATATGACCTTTGGAATTCACAATTTTTTGACGTCAAATAAATGAAAAAATTCATAATTGCACAATTCAGGACGACAAAGATCGATGGATCGATAACGATGAATGGAAAGGAACGCAACATCAGCGTATTCCGCAAACTTTCGGCTTACATCATGCAGGATAATCAATTGCATGCTAATCTCACTGTCGAGGAAGCAATGAATGTTGCATCGAACTTAAAATTGAGCCAAAAAGTGTTGACGTGGCGAGAAAATGAATGTGGTAAGTATCGAGAACATTAATGATAGATGTATTGTGGTCAGATGTTTAAATTCCCATGAAAATTTATGATGCAGTTAAGGGTGAATTATGGTAGTTGATGAATAAATCATTGAGAAGGGTTTTCATGGGAAAATGAGAAAAATTTCACAGTTGTAACATTGTCTGACCTGAATTAAAGTTTTAAATTATAAGTAATAATGAATTCCTTCTTATCTCATTGCGACAATTAAAAACAATAATTGAACTTCAATGAACAATTATTGATAAGAATCAAAGTCATTATTGTCATTTAATAGTGTCATTCACCTTCATATGTGATAATTGATTATAATATACTGCAACTTGTACTTTGATTTATTTTTTCACAGATAAAAGAAATTTTAGAAACTCTTGGACTTGAAGAACATCGAAGAACTTTGACAAGAAATCTTTCAGGAGGTCAAAAGAAACGTTTATCAATTGCACTCGAATTGGTCAATAATCCACCGGTAAGAAATTCCTAAAACTATAAAAGTTTCTTCTTTAAATTATCAATTTTCCCTAGATTATGTTCTTTGATGAACCAACAAGTGGTCTTGACAGTTCAACATGCTTCCAGTGCATCAATCTTCTTAAATTTTAGCTCGTGGCGGTCGAACAATTATTTGCACAATTCATCAACCTTCAGCTCGTCTTTTTGAAATGTTTGATCAACTTTACACACTTTCAGATGGTCAGTGTGTTTATCAAGGCAGAACAAAACAATTAGTTCCATTTTTAGCCACACTTGGTCTCGAATGTCAAGCATATCATAATCCAGCTAGTTATATCATTGAAGTTGCATGCGGTGAGCATGGTGATCATACAAAGAAACTTGTAAATGCAATTGAAAATGGAAAGAAAGACATTCGAAGTGAATCAGATTATGAAAAAGTCAAACCAATCAATGGTCGAACTGATCTTGCAAAAGTTCACACAACTGAAGCCAATTTGAAATCAACTTATGAGAAAAATGAAAAGTTTTCTGAAAATCAAACTGGAAATGGCAAAGGACTGCTTTCGGCAAAAGTTCTTAATGATATTGTAAAAGGCGATGAAAATGCAGTTTCAATTACTGTTGATGACAAAGAACCTGACACAACAACTGCACTTTTAAGTGAAGAAACTGGCGATTTATCACCTGAAAGATATCCAACAAGTGAATTTCATCAATTTTGGGTTGTTCTTAAGAGAACTTTACTTTTCAGTCGACGTGATTGGGTAAGATAAAAATTTTAAACTTTTTTAATTTTCTTCAATTAGTTTTGTTATTTAAAATTTTTAGACATTGATGTATCTTCGATTATTTGCGCATGTTTTAGTTGGATTTTTAATTGGAGCATTATATTATGACATAGGAAATGATGGAGCTAAAGTTTTAAAGTAACTTAGGTTTTCTTCTTCAATATGCTTTTCCTTATGTATACACATCTATGACTATTACTATTTTATCATGTAAGTTAAAAAATTTTTAATTAATGTGTCATTAGACAAACATCAACAAAATTTTCGTATGAGTTTTGGATAATTAAAATGAAACAGCATGAAAAATTAATTGTGTTTCTTTTAAATTATGGCTCAAACCTTAATGTCAAATTTATTGTGTACTTTGAAATGAAATTTAAGGTTCTTAAAATATTCATAGGGTTTGGACTTGCATGAATATTTTACTTGATATGAGCATATTTTTTTTGTTAACTTATTTCAAGTTGACTTACAGAAAAATGTCTTTGATCATTCAGATTTTATTTAATTCATTTGAAACCCAGCAAATTTGTATGAAAGTCAATGATTCTTTATTATCATGTATTTTAATTTTAATAATTTCAATCTGAATGAATAAAAGAAATTTTTGTGTAATTAACTTGAATCAACTTGACAAAAAATTGCATGCAAGTCCAAACTCTTTAATTTACAAAATATCATCAAAATGTTCCCTCAAAAATAATTTTAGTTTTTCTTTAAGACATCTGCAAAATCTGTAAATTTTTAAAACATTGAAGAATTTTATTTGAATTTTTTTAGATAATTCGAGTACTTTTATTTCCATAAATTTACAAATTATTGCAAAATTCGTTATTAATCTAATTCAAATATAATTGTCTTAAGTTACTATCAATAATTTAAATCAATTTTTATTTAATAAATTTTCCATCGTCCTTCATTCTATATTTATAAATAAAATCAATTTATTAATTATATAAAAGATAATGCCATAAAAATTTTTCTCATTTGATTAATTTATTCAATTTTCTTGTCCTATTTTTAGTCCCATTGGAAATGCCTGTGCTGTTAAAAGAAAATTTCAATCGATGGTATTCATTGCGCAGTTACTATCTAGCTATTACAATTTCTGATATTCCATTCCAAGTAAGTATTAATTTTCATTATGTTAATTATAAAAGAAAAGAATTTTAATCAAATGAAATTTATTTCATCATAAAAAAATTTACATATTGAATCAAATGCCATAACATGTATTTCTTTCTGTTTGCAGGCAATTTTCTGTTTCATCTATGTATCGATCGTCTACTACTTTACATCACAACCTATGGAATGGTTCCGTTATGGACTCTTTTTGACAGCTTGCTTGCTCATTTCATTCGTAGCACAAAGTGTTGGTCTTGTAGTTGGTGCGGCCATGAATGTTCAAAATGGAGTTTTCCTTGCACCTGTCATGTCAGTTCCATTCCTGCTTTTCTCTGGATTCTTCGTCTCATTTGATGCCATTCCAATTTACTTGCGTTGGATTACATATCTATCATATATTCGTTATGGTTTTGAAGCAACTGCTTTGGCAACTTATGGTTATGGTCGTGAAAAGCTCAAATGCTCTCAAGTTTATTGTCATTTCAAATCACCACATACAACACTTGATGAACTTGATATGCTCAAATCTGATGTTGTGTTGGATGTTGTTGCATTGATTTTAATTTTCTTCAATTTGAGAATTGCCGCATATTTGTTCCTCCGATGGAAATTGAAGACACAACGATAAATAAAATTTTTCAAAACTGGCTGATGCATGGTACATTAGCTTTAAATTATTCTAAAAAAAGATTAGATAAGAAAAACTTTTAAAATTCTTTGTGGTTGTTGGTGGCCTTTTTTATATGATATGATGACAACAAAACCAAGTGTCAATATTGAGATATTTTACAAATGAAATTTAGAATTTAAGCATGTACTTATAAATGAGAGATGGTGACAAAAAAATTATTGATCAATTATGACGAATTCTACTAATGACAATATCTATTAAATAATTCTTTTTTTTCAATAATAGATGTGAACTTTATCAAGAAATAAATTGTTAATTTTATATGTTTTTGGTAGCTTGCATGAAATAGTATAAATTTTCATTATTTAATTTATGAAAATTATGAAGTTTTACTTTTTCGTCTTTATTAACAAAAATCTGTAATATAGGACAATATTGATATTTTCTTTAGACTTTTTTAAAATACATAATATTTTGTCTGTATTTTACGTTGTTTTTATTGACATTTTTTTTCAAGTTTCTAAGTAAAGCACAAAAACACTTGACTTTTGAATGAAAATTAATTATATTAAAAAAATTAAGTGTTTGAACTTTGGAAAAAAGTTCAAAATGTGCCTTTTAAAACATCATAAAAACAGTCAAGAACCAAAAGCAGAAATTTTGCTCAATTTGTACTTTTATAAAAAATATAGAGACCAAGTCATGAGAAATGAAATTTCACTTTATAAAACTTATCAAGTCCTTGCTAAGTAAATAAAATTTTATCAATAAAACCTTAAAATATATCTAAAATATATACAGCAAAATTACCAAACATAATTTTCTTTTTTTATTTTATCTAACATACAAAAAATATCAATCGATATAAGAATAACTATTGGGCTGTGATCCATAAAAATATACACAAAAAAAAAATAATAAACTTTTCTTGCTTGATTTAAAATTCTTTTATTTTGCTTTTATTAAAATTCTGTTAAATTTTTATGGATTCCTTGGTTAATTTTAAAGTACTATCTATGTTTTATATGTAAGAATACATGCAATGTAAAAAATAAAGTGAAACAATTTTAGTAAAAAAATTTGCATTTTACCTTTATTAAAGTTGCAATACCATTTACGGAAGTAATAAATTTTGTCAATTTTAAAACAGATTTTAAAAATTTCTGTTATTTTTACTTGATTATGTTGAGTTTTTCAAGTTTAATTTTCACCTAGCGATAACAAAATTTTTAATTTTTTCTTTAGTTCTTTCAATTGCATCCAAAATTTCTTTGTTTAATTCATTTTTATTAATTTTCATGCTCAATATTTTCAGAGTATTTAATTTTTGATGTCGATTTAATAAAAATTCTTTCAACCAATTGATATTTTCACATCTTTCAATCACTAAAATTTTTACTTTATTTTTTCCAACTGAAATTTGCTTGACTTTTTCAAATGAACAAGCAACAAGTGTGAGACATTTTATATTTGTATTTGGCAACATTTGAATGTTGTTACAAATTTCTAAGTTCAAGACTTTTAAGATTTTTCAGCTGCTTCAATTCGCTAGTTTCAATATTTGCTGTGTTAAGTTTTAAATTTTCTATTTTTGGAAATATCCAAGATAAGTTTTTAATTTCACATTCTAAAATTAAGTTTTTAACTTGTGATAAAATTATTTGATTGTAATTTTCAAAACTATCTGTTCCAGTTATTTTTACAATTTTTAATAAACGAAAATTTTCAACAAATTTCAGAAACTTTCAAATTTATTGTATTAATTTCAATTTTTTCTAAAGACTTTTGATGAGATGATAAAAATTTTCTTAAAATTTCTAAATTTTTTACTTCAATTTTGTTTTCATCGATTTTTTATTTCTTTTAGTTTGAATTTCACTTTTAAAATTTTTTCATCATTGAATAATTTTGAATTTTTAGCAAAACAAGAACTTTTAAAAATTTCCAAATTATTTTGTTTTATCAAAAATTCTTTCACAATTTTTTCATCACCAAAAATGTCACAAATTTCAAAGTATTTCAGTTTAGCTTTTAAGAAAAGTTTTAAAATTTCATAATTATTGTAGGAAAAATGCAAATATTCAAGATTTTCAATTTCTGGTAAATTTTTCACATCACAAATTTCATTAACATTGAATAATCTTAATTGAATTAAACTCAATTTTGTTAGAAATTTGAAATTTCCTAAAAATATTCTCAAATTCACAATTTCAATTTGATCAATTAACTGAAGTGACAATTCCGTCAGATTTTCTCTCATCATTTTAAAAATATCAAGATGATTCATGAAATTTTCTTCTAAACAGTCACCAATAAAAACTTTGTGATATTTTCTGCTTCCTATGAATTCATTTTCATCACTTCCATGTGTCCAGAAGATTTCAAATTTTTCTAAAATTCTCCTTTCATTGCTCACAATTTTATTGAATTTTTACAGCACAAAGCAATTTCTTTTAAATCACTAACTGACAAATAATCAAATATCCGTGCTAAAATATCAGCTGGCAAATCAAGTATTTGCAATTTTTTTAACTTCCATGATCATTTTCTGCACATGTTAAATCAGATTTTAACTGAGAATTTCATAAGATTGAAAAATTCTCTTTTTTGTAACTCTTGCACGTGATTTTACACTTTACAAGCACTTGAGTTGATTCAACATGTTGAAACACGTTTAAGAAACTGAAATTGTTCATTTAAGAAGCGACAGTGAAGGTTTTTTTCCGCAAATGAAACTTCTTCTTATTATTTATCTCTTTATACTATTTTATATTTTTCGAAAACAGCTGACTTTTGTTTATAACACCGCGGTTTAAAAAACAGCTGTTGGTAATTTCCCATGAGATAAAAATGTAATGACATAATGATGTGTGATGAAGATATAAATAAATTATTTTTAACTAAATATTCTTTAAAATGAATAAAAATTTGTTATAAACTAAAATTTTGATGCTCCTTAGTTTACCGCAATGTTTCGAACAAAATGGCGGTTGTTTAATGTTGAATGTTTTTCTTCGTAATTCTTTGTTTTACCATTTACCGGTAAGGTTGTCAATGCTTCTGTTTATCTTTTGAAGAATGCCTTCAATGTTGAAACCGTGTTGATACAGAGTAGCATTAAATTTTTTAAGACATTTATTATAAGATTCTAATTTGAATCTGCAGAAATGTTATAATTCTTTAACTTATCATTAAAAGTAAATGCATTTGTGCAAAATTTCTATGAATTTCAAAAATTATTTTAAATGAACTTGAAATTGAAGAAATTTAGTTTTATTAAAGTTGACATAGTTTTGTTTAAATCAGAACAAATACATGAAAAGATATCCTTAAATGTTTGGCACATTTGAAGGCCAAAACTTTTACAGCAGCATATATGAAAAAAAAGATATGTTTTATTTCACATCAAAAAGTTCATTGCTTTCAAAACTTTAATAAAAATTTAGAGTGTATCTCATTCGGTACAAGATTTTTCGATGAAATTTTAAATGAAAAAATTTATTGAATGAAAGAAACGGCAATAGACTGTGTATAAAATTTCATAGCCAAAATTTACTTTTATAAATAGTGTATGAGCATTTAATCATTTCTATTTCAGTATTAGTTTGATTCTTTAAAAAGTTATTTCATCTTGCTTCTTTTATTATCTTTTTACAATGGTACAACTCTTCATACATAAGTTAATGGAATCACCTTTTTTCCTAGAAATTCTTTTAACTTTGAATTATTGCAAAAAGCTGTTCAAATATGTTTGTAGTTCATAAAAATCTAATAATCAGTTCATAATCTAATTAAACCTTTTAAATTAATTCTTAAGAATTTTTAAAAAATTTCCCCACTAATGATACTGCAACAGTTAACTTAAAATTAGCTACACAATAGAATCATATTTCAATAACTCATGAATGATTTTTAGCGCATTTTTGGAACAACAATGCAGCTTATACATACACTTTGGCTGGCTGGCTGGCTCACTCGAAAACTACAATAGCTAGAGACTTCCGGTTTGTTGTGTTAGATTTGTGCTAAAAAGTTAGTGCGGCGACGCTTATTTATATTTCTGTCACTAGTCATATAACTTGGGAAATTATGAATTATTTTCCATTTTGAAAATTAACAAAATTTTCTAAACAAATGAAATCACAAACTAATTACTGACGTCACTTTTAATTTAAATTTTTGCGTTCGTTTCATTACGGCCTTAATTATTGCAATCAAAACATGTGCCTACGTGATAAAAACAAAGTCTGTGAATGTCAATGACGCAATAGGTAAAATTTAATTTTTTACTGTGAATAAAAAAAAAATCATTCATGAGTTATTGAATAATGATTCTATTGTGTAGCTAATTTTAAGTTAACTGTTGCAGTATCATTAGTGGGGAATTTTTTAATTTTTGAAATTCTTACGAATTAATTTAAAAGGTTTAATTAGATTATGAACTGATTATTAGATTTTTATGAACTACAAACATATTTGAACAGCTTTTTGCAATAATTCAAAGTTAAAAGAATTTCTAGGAAAAAAGGTGATTCCATTAACTTATGTATGAAGAGTTGTACCATTGTAAAAAGATAATAAAAGAAGCAAGATGAAATAACTTTTTAAAGAATCAAACTAATACTGAAATAGAAATGATTAAATGCTCATACACTATTTATAAAAGTAAATTTTGGCTATGAAATTTTATACACAGTCTATTGCCGTTTCTTTCATTCAATAAATTTTTTCATTTAAAATTTCATCGAAAAATCTTGTAACCGAATGAGATACACTCTAAATTTTTATTAAAGTTTTGAAAGCAATGAACTTTTTGATGTGAAATAAAACATATCTTTTTTTTCATATATGCTGCTGTAAAAGTTTTGGCCTTCAAATGTGCCAAACATTTAAGGATATCTTTTCATGTATTTGTTCTGATTTAAACAAAACTATGTCAACTTTAATAAAACTAAATTTCTTCAATTTCAAGTTCATTTAAAATAATTTTTGAAATTCATAGAAATTTTGCACAAATGCATTTACTTTTAATGATAAGTTAAAGAATTATAACATTTCTGCAGATTCAAATTAGAATCTTATAATAAATGTCTTAAAAAATTTAATGCTACTCTGTATCAACACGGTTTCAACATTGAAGGCATTCTTCAAAAGATAAACAGAAGCATTGACAACCTTACCGGTAAATGGTAAAACAAAGAATTACGAAGAAAAACATTCAACATTAAACAACCGCCATTTTGTTCGAAACATTGCGTAAACTAAGGAGCATCAAAATTTTAGTTTATAACAAATTTTTATTCATTTTAAAGAATATTTAGTTAAAAATAATTTATTTATATCTTCATCACACATCATTATGTCATATCATTTTTATCTCATGGGAAATTACCAACAGCTGTTTTTTAAACCGCGTGTATAAACAAAAGTCAGCTGTTTTCGAAAAATATAAAATAGTATAAAGAGATAAATAATAAGAAGAAGTTTCATTTGCGGAAAAAAACCTTCACTGTCGCTTCTTAAATGAACAATTTCAGTTTCTTAAACGTGTTTCAACATGTTGAATCAACTCAAGTGCTTGTAAAGTGTAAAATCACGTGCAAGAGTTACAAAAAAGAGAATTTTTCAATCTTATGAAATTCTCAGTTAAAATCTGACTTAAACATGTGCAGAAAGTGATCATGGAAGTTAGAAAATTACAAATACTTGATTTGCCAGCTGATATTTTAGCACGGATATTTGATTATTTGTCAGTTAGTGATTTAAAAGAAATTGCTTTGTGCTGTAAGAAATTCAATAAAATTGTGAGCAATGAAAGGAGAATTTTAGAAAAATTTGAAATCTTCTGGACACATGGAAGTGATGAAAATGAATTCATAGGAAGCAGAAAATATCACAAAGTTTTTATTGGTGACTGTTTAGAAGAAAATTTCATGAATCATCTTGATATTTTTAAAATGATGAGAGAAAATCTGACGGAATTGTCACTTCAGTTAATTGATCAAATTGAAATTGTGAATTTGAGAATATTTTTAGAAAATTTCAAATTTCTAACAAAATTGAGTTTAATTCAATTAAGATTATTCAATGTTAATGAAATTTGTGATGTGAAAAATTTACCAGAAATTGAAAATCTTGAATATTTGCATTTTTCCTACAATAATTATGAAATTTTAAAACTTTTCTTAAAAGCTAAACTGAAACATTTTGAAATTTGTGACAATTTTGGTGATGAAAAAATTCTGAAAGAATTTTTGATAAAACAAAATAATTTGGAAATTTTTAAAAGTTCTTGTTTTGCAAAAAATTCAAAAATATTCAATGATGAAAAAATTTTAAAAGTGAAATTCAAACTAAAAGAAATGAAAATTGATGAAAACAAAATTGAAGTTAAAAATTTAGAAATTTTAAGAAAATTTTTAAGTCTTCATCAAAAATCTTTAGAAAAAATTGAAATTAATTCAATGAATTTGAAAGTTTTGAAATTTGTTGAAAATTTTCGTTTATTAAAAATTGTAAAAATAACTGGAACAGATAGTTTTGAAAATTACAATCAAATAATTTTATCACAAGTTAAAAACTTAATTTTAGAATGTGAAATTAAAAACTTATCTTGGATATTTCCAAAAATAGAAAATTTAAAACTTAACACAGCAAATATTGAAACTAGCGAATTGAAGCAGCTGAAAAATCTTAAAAGTCTTGAACTTAGAAATTTGTACAACATTCAAATGTTGCCAAATACAAATATAAAATGTCTCACACTTGTTGCTTGTTCATTTGAAAAAGTCAAGCAAATTTCAGTTGGAAAAAATAAAGTAAAAATTTTAGTGATTGAAAGATGTGAAAATATCAATTGGTTGAAAGAATTTTTATTAAATCGACATCAAAAATTAAATACTCTGAAAATATTGAGCATGAAAATTAATAAAAATGAATTAAACAAAGAAATTTTGGATGCAATTGAAAGAACTAAAGAAAAAATTAAAAATTTTGTTATCGCTAGGTGAAAATTAAACTTGAAAAACTCAACATAATCAAGTAAAAATAACAGAAATTTTTAAAATCTGTTTTAAAATTGACAAAATTTATTACTTCCGTAAATGAGTATTGCAACTTTAATAAAGGTAAAATGCAAATTTTTTTACTAAAATTGTTCACTTTATTTTTTACATTGCATGTATTCTTACATATAAAACATAGATAGTACTTTAAAATTAACCAAGGAATCCATAAAAATTTAACAGAATTTTAATAAAAGCAAAATAAAAGAATTTTAAATCAGGCAAGAAAAGTTTATTATTTTTTTTTGTGTATATTTTTATGGATCACAGCCCAATAGTTATTCTTATATCGATTGATATTTTTTGTATGTTAGATAAAATAAAAAAAGAAAATTATGTTTGGTAATTTTGCTGTATATATTTTAGATATATTTTAAGGTTTTATTGATAAAATTTTATTTTACTTAGCAAGGACTTGATAAGTTTTATAAAGTGAAATTTCATTTCTCATGACTTGGTCTCTATATTTTTTATAAAAGTACAAATTGAGCAAAATTTCTGCTTTTGGTTCTTGACTGTTTTTATGATGTTTTAAAAGGCACATTTTGAACTTTTTTCCAAAGTTCAAACACTTAATTTTTTTAATATAATTAATTTTCATTCAAAAGTCAAGTGTTTTGTGCTTTACTTAGAAACTTGAAAAAAAATGTCAATAAAAACAACGTAAAATACAGACAAAATATTATGTATTTTAAAAAAGTCTAAAGAAAATATCAATATTGTCCTATATTACAGATTTTTGTTAATAAAGACGAAAAAGTAAAACTTTCATAATTTTCATAAATTAAATATGAAAAAAATTTATACTATTTCATGCAAGCTACCAAAAACATATAAAATTAACAATTTATTTCTGATAAAGTTCACATCTATTATTGAAAAAAAAGAATTATTTAATAGATATTGTCATTAGTAGAATTCGTCATAATTGATCAATAATTTTTTTGTCACCATCTCTCATTTATAAGTACATGCTTAAATTCTAAATTTCATTTGTAAAATATCTCAATATTGACACTTGGTTTTGTTGTCATCATATCATATAAAAAAGGCCACCAACAACCACAAAGAATTTTAAAAGTTTTTCTTATCTAATCTTTTTTTAGAATAATTTAAAGCTAATGTACCATGCATCAGCCAGTTTTGAAAAATTTTATTTATCGTTGTGTCTTCAATTTCCATCGGAGGAACAAATATGCGGCAATTCTCAATATGAAGAAAATTAAAATCAATGCAACAACATCCAACACAACATCAGATTTGAGCATATCAAGTTCATCAAGTGTTGTATGTGGTGATTTGAAATGACAATAAACTTGAGAGCATTTGAGCTTTTCACGACCATAACCATAAGTTGCCAAAGCAGTTGCTTCAAAACCATAACGAATATATGATAGATATGTAATCCAACGCAAGTAAATTGGAATGGCATCAAATGAGACGAAGAATCCAGAGAAAAGCAGGAATGGAACTGACATGACAGGTGCAAGGAAAACTCCATTTTGAACATTCATGGCCGCACCAACTACAAGACCAACACTTTGTGCTACGAATGAAATGAGCAAGCAAGCTGTCAAAAAGAGTCCATAACGGAACCATTCCATAGGTTGTGATGTAAAGTAGTAGACGATCGATACATAGATGAAACAGAAAATTGCCTGCAAACAGAAAGAAATACATGTTATGGCATTTGATTCAATATGTAAATTTTTTATGATGAAATAAATTTCATTTGATTAAAATTCTTTTCTTTTATAATTAACATAATGAAAATTAATACTTACTTGGAATGGAATATCAGAAATTGTAATAGCTAGATAGTAACTGCGCAATGAATACCATCGATTGAAATTTTCTTTTAACAGCACAGGCATTTCCAATGGGACTAAAAAATAGGACAAGAAAATTGAATAAATTAATCAAATGAGAAAAAAATTTATGGCATTATTTTTTATATGAATTAATAAATTGATTTTATTTATAAATATGGAATGAAGGACAATGGAAAATGTATTAAGTAAAAATTGATTTAAATTATTGATAGTAAGTTAAGAAAATTAAAAGATTTTTGCAATAATTTGTAAATTTATGGAAATAAAAGCACTCGAATTATCTAAAAAAATTCAAATAAAATTCTTCAATCTTTTAAAAATTTACAGAGTATTGCAGATGTTTTAAAGAAAAAGTAAAATTATTTTTTGAGAGAACATTTTGATGAAATTTTGTAAATTTAGAGTTTGGACTTGCATGCAATTTTTTGTCAAGTTGACTTACACAAAAATGTCTTTTATTCATTCAGATTGAAATTTATTCAATTGAAACACAAAGTAAATTAAAGAATCATTGACTTTCATACAAATTTGCTGGTTTCAAATGAATTAAATAAAATCTGAATGAATAAAAGACATTTTTGTGTAAGTCAACTTGAAATCAATATAAAAAAATATGCTCATATCAAGTAAAATATTCATGCAAGTCCGAACCCTATGAATATTTTAAGAACCTGAATTGTCATTTCAAACTACACAATAAATTTGACATTAAGGTTTGAGCCAAAATTTAAAAGAAACACAATTAATTTTTCATGCTGTTTCATTTTAATTATCCAAAACTCATAAGAAAATTTTGTTGATGTTTGTCTAATGACACATTAATTAAAATTTTCTAACTTACATGATAAAATAGTAATAGTCATAGATGTGTACATAAGGAAAAGCATATTGAAGAAAAGGAAACCTAAGTTACTTAAAACTTTAGCTCCATCATTTCCTATGTCATAATATAATGCTCCAATTAAAAATCCAACTAAAACATGCGCAAATAATCGAAGATACATCAAAGTCTAAAATTTTTTAATAACAAAATTAATTGATGAAAAATAAAAAAGTTTAAAATTTTTATCTTACCCAATCACGTCGACTGAAAAGTAAAGTTCTCTTAAGAACAACCCAAAATTGATGGAATTCACTTGTTGGATATCTTTCAGGTGATAAATCGCCAGTTTCTTCACTTAAAAGTGCAGTTGTTGTGTCAGGTTCTTTGTCATCAACAGTAATTGAAACTGCATTTTCATCGCCTTTTACAATATCATTAAGAACTTTTGCCGAAAGCAGTCCTTTGCCATTTCCAGTTTGATTTTCAGAAAACTTTTCATTTTTCTCATAAGTTGATTTCAAATTGGCTTCAGTTGTGTGAACTTTTGCAAGGTCAGTTCGACCATTGATTGGTTTGACTTTTTCATAATCTGATTCACTTCGAATGTCTTTCTTTCCATTTTCAATTGCATTTACAAGTTTCTTTGTATGATCACCATGCTCACCGCATGCAACTTCAATGATATAACTAGCTGGATTATGATATGCTTGACATTCGAGACCAAGTGTGGCTAAGAATGGAACTAATTGATTTGTTCTGCCTTGATAAACACACTGACCATCTGAAAGTGTGTAAAGTTGATCAAACATTTCAAAAAGACGAGCTGAAGGTTGATGAATTGTGCAAATAATTGTTCGACCGCCACGAGCTAAAAATTTAAGAAGATTGATGCACTGGAAGCATGTTGAACTGTCAAGACCACTTGTTGGTTCATCAAAGAACATAATCTAGGGAAAATTAATAATTTAAAGAAGAAACTTTTATAGTTTTAGGAATTTCTTACCGGTGGATTATTGACCAATTCGAGTGCAATCGATAAACGTTTCTTTTGACCTCCTGAAAGATTTCTAGTCAAAGTTCTTCGATGTTCTTCAAGTCCAAGAGTTTCTAAAATTTCTTTTATCTGTGAAAAAATAAATCAAAGTACAAGTTGTAGTATATTATAATCAATTATCACATATGAAGGTGAATGACACTATTAAATGACAATAATGACTTTGATTCTTATCAATAATTGTTCAATTGAAGTTCAATTATTGTTTTATTATTGTCGCAATGAGATAAGAAGGAATTCATTATTACTTATAATTTAAAACTTTAATTCAGGTCAGACAATGTTACAACTGTGAAATTTTTCTCATTTTCCCATGAAAACCCTTCTCAATGATTTATTCATCAACTACCATAATTCACCCTTAACTGCATCATAAATTTTCATGGGAATTTAAACATCTGACCACAATACATCTATCATTAATGTTCTCGATACTTACCACATTCATTTTCTCGCCACGCAACACTTTTTGGCTCAATTTTAAGTTCGATGCAACATTCATTGCTTCCTCGACAGTGAGATTAGCATGCAATTGATTATCCTGCATGATGTAAGCCGAAAGTTTGCGGAATACGCTGATGTTGCGTTCCTTTCCGTTCATCGTTATCGATCCATCGATCTTTGTCGTCCTGAAATTGCAATTATGAATTTTTTCATTTATTTGACGTCAAAAAATTGTGAATTCCAAAGGTCATATACATCATAAGAAATTTATGAGTGTACTAGTTACAACAACTGTCGTCGACTGATAAGAATTTTATTTTTTCATAACTGTTTGCTATTTTATTTGCTTCTGCCTTTGTTTTCTTATCAATGACAGAGAAAGACTCAATTTTAAGTGTTTATTTTTAATAAATATTTACAGCTGTTTTGAGTTTGAATGAATGTTGTTTTATTATTTATTCATTTGGTTTAAAAACTTTTTAAATTCCATGAAAAAATTACTTTTTTTAAATATTTAAGATTTTAATTCATTGACGTTTTTTAATCATCAAAAATCAAAGTCTATCAAGTGATTTTTCAATATTTTTTATCTTATCATAAATTGAGCTCATCAAATAATCCAACATAACTTGGATACAAAACAATTCATTTTTAGTTCATTTTGAGTACAAAATAAGCTAGAGAATTGTGATAAGCTTAAATTTAATGAAATTCCAATGTAATGAAGGTCAAGTTTCTGATAAAAAATTAATAATGTAGCTTAGAAATGAGAATTTTCTAAAAAGTCTGTTCTCTTTTAAATAAATTATTATAAAAAATATTTTCTCACAATAGTGAACAAACACAGCTAAACAAAAAATTCTCACGAATATTTTTTCAAGTTGTCAAATGTTTCAGTTGACCTTTATTCCTTCCACAAAACACCTCAGACAATTTTGAATGAATTAATTAACTCAATTAATGGCTTGAATAGTAATTTTACGTTTGTCGTTATTTGGCAACATTATAATTAAGAAAACTTACTTGTATCCCGAGAGAATGTTGAGCAAAGTCGATTTGCCTGCACCTGAAGGTCTAAAATTTGAATTGATAATAAGAAATGATGTTTTCATATTTTTTATGATAGTCATTTTCTCACCCCATAATTCCGCATAGCTCGCCTGGTCGCAATCGACCGCTAACTTCTTTGAGAATTGTTTTAACATCTGCAAAAGAGACAAAATAGGAAGAAGAATAAATCAATGAACTATTAATCAGCATTTGTGTTTTTTAATATGCAATATTTGTTAACATTGTGGTGTCATTAACATTCTTAATTAGAGTTGAAACGTGATGAAATTTTTAACTTAAAAATAAAAGCACTAAGTGTTTGTTATGTTAAAAATAAAAGCGTGATTGAAATGAAACATTTTTTAAAAACATGAATGAAAATGAAAGTTTCAGCTCATATATTCGACAAGTAAATTAAATTTTCTTATGTCTAGACTTTTCTTTGTAATGTTAAACAACAAATTTTCCTTACTACGCTGGTTATTTTCCGCTTTCATATGGTTTCGCAATTTCATAACTGTTCTTTTTGTCAAATAAACATTATCAACGCAATAAAAGAAGAGACGATAGTAAAGAAAATCAATAAAACGTAAAAAAAGTAAACAAACACTTCTTAGAATTTTATGTGTGATTTTTTGCGATTATACAAATTTCATTTTTATTTTCGTGACAAAAGTTTTTTTTTTTCATATTTTTGATTCATTATAAATTTATCTTCAATAGCACTTAGAAACCGGCAACAATGCGATACCTGAAAAATCAGCATTACAAATGAGGCAGATCGAGAGTAGCTTTAAATTGTATTTCAGTTAGTATTTTAGGAAGCATTTAAAACCAATTAATAGACAATCATGACAAGCGCTTCTCATCATCATCTCCATTCACTCATTATTATTCCTCTTTGCTATCTATATACATATTGTGTATTTTTTGCTCACTTCTCGGTTAAAGTTATTTCCCTCTTTTTATTACACGTCTGCCTTATTTAGCTTGACTCTCTTAATGATGACGATGCTATGAGGTATTTTCATATTAATCTTTACTCTCTACAGCATTCGATGTCGTCGTAAATTTAAAATCTGATTGATTAAAACGTGTACGTTGAATGATCGCATGTGCGAAATAAATTACTTTTTATGACGAAGGTTGAGATATTTTTCAGCGTTAGTTTTGTAAAGTTATTTAATCGTTTTGCTTGAAAATTTTTTACAACAGTTTAAAAACTTTACATAAAATATTGTAGAAAAATTACATGCAAGTTTGTAAAAAACCTACAATGAATGCAATGTAAAATTTTTTACAAAAATTGATGTAGAAAATATTCAAAAAATTTACAATAAATTGTAAGAAATTTTTTTTTGAAAATTAAATTTTTTAATTTTTGACTACAAAAAGTCGTTAAAAATTGAAGATGTAAAATTATTGTGCCTAAAGTTAATTATATTCTTCAAAATTCAATTCATTCACGTGTCTATAATTTTAATGGTTTAAGCCACATGTTAGAATTGAGTTTATTGTTACTAACTACGAGAGTTTTTTGCAAAATCTTGATTGCCTGACATGTCTTTAAGTAGGTATTCCTGTCGGTTTGCTTCAAGATAAACTAAAACTTATTAGTCATTAATTTCATTGAGGCAGCAGGAATTTTAAGATAATTTGTCTTAGTCTACCATTAAGTTTTAATTTTCTGACATTCTTTGGCTTCGAATTTCGCGTTCAAAGATCAAAAAAAGGTTTCAAATGTCGTAGTTACATAAAGCAATTTCTGATTATTGATTTTGGTGCACATTGAGTGATCATTTTATAAAAGGTTTATGACGTCAAAAAGATTCTTTTTTTATTAATGAAATACCAGAATGGTTTACGTTTAAGTAAAAGTGTTTTAGTCAAAATTCTTTAATAATTGGATTTTAAATTGTATTATTTTTGCAATATTTACGAAAAGAATTTTATTATCTTTAACAACTAAATAAATTTCACTGTTTTCCATTATTGAAAGATGAAAAAGTGAGAAAAAATGGAAATTGAAGTTAAAAGGTTAAAACTAATAAAATGCATAAAATTTTTTCCTTGCAGCTTTGAACTCAATCAGAATTTCCTCAAGTTTTATTATTATGCCTTAGAAATAATAACAATAGAATTGTGTTAGTCATTTACACGCACCAATTAAAAAACAATACTTGCCAATCATAATAGAAATGTGTAATACTTTCAAATAGCTTTAACGTATTTTTAATTAAAATTCAAATTACCAACACTAATTTAAAATAGAACTATTGTGACAATTGAGTGCAATAATGAAAAGTTAACCATTTCTATAAATTTCATTAGAGTGCAAGTATATTAAACTTTAAACAAAAAACAATTCTCAAAGGATGACGTCATTTTATAAGACATTGATTAATATGAAAAATTTTAAATATAAAAAGAACATGAAAGGACACAATTCAGGTTTAGGAACCTTAAAAAATAAAAAAAATATAAAGTGACAGATAGCAAAAAATAGCAAACCGTCAATAAAAAATTCTCAAGTCAGTTTCAAAACGACCATTTTAGCTTGTTGATTAATTTTTTTTCTGATTGTTGTTGACAAAGTTTTGATTTTACTGTATAATAAATTTTCAAAAACAAAAGATGTTTTTCATTCTTTTGACAATAGAAAAGAATTTAACAAAAAATTATTAAGTTGTAAGAATTGTTTAAAACTGTGAGAATTGTAAAACATCTATTTTTAATAATTTTATGATTTTTATTAAAAGTCACCTTGAATTTCATTAAATTTTATTCTGATTATAAATATTTTGATTCTGTTCTCTTCTTCATCAATTTTATTTATAAATCATTCAATAAAAATATCAAGTTTCAGCTGATACTAGATATTAAATTTGTTTTTTATATTTTGACTTATGTATTGGAGAGAAAGAAATTTTGTTTATATCAGTAATTGGTCATTCGTGCCAATAATAATGTCATTCGTGCTCCACGATGATTATTGAAAATAATTTAATTATTTTGTGAAGTTGTTTAAATGTATTTCAATATTTTTATGGAATTTTTTTATTAATTTTTAAATTTAAGTTCCAATAGAAATTCCTAAAAAGAAACATCTTCTCTATTAAACATTACAAAGATTTGAAATTTTTTAACACACTCATTAGTCAAATGCTATAAAGAAGTTAAAAATTGTTTTTAATAAATTATCTTTTTTTTATTTAAATGTCAAGTTTAAATACTCAAAAATATTTGAGCAAACTAAAGTTTTTGTTCTAACAAAATTCTTATTCAAAAAATTCTCAATCATTTCAAATTAAAATTCATTCTTGAATGAGTTCATAGAGATTTCTCATTAAATTCAATTTGAATATTTTCAATTGCATCTAAAATGTATTGAAACTATGAAAGATTTTGTTATTCATATACAACATTTGCATTCATTTTAACAAGCTTTAAAGTGATTAAACTGTGAGATGAAAAAACAATTCTCAATGCCAGCGAGTTGGATTGATTTGAAAATTAAAAAGAGAGAGTAATTTTTGTAATTATAAAGCTTTTTTGTGAATTCAAACAATTTTGATTTTAATTGAAATTTTTTTGTTAAATATTTCATAAAAATAAACTAAAGTTTCATGAGAAACTTGATTCTTTTGACAAATTTAAATTTATTCAAGGTTTTTCCTCTAAAAAGAAGAAGCAATAAATTTAGAATCTTCGTCGTTGGTTAAAATTCTAAATAATACCAGAACTCTATAAATAAAAACCTTTTGAAAGTAGATTTTTTAAACAGAAAATCCGGCTTTAAATTTTTGTACTTTGAACTTAAATTTTTCCTCTCTCTCTGTTTGTCATTTAGCAACAATAGAACGGACATCAAAAAGTAATTACAATGAAAATCATTCAAAATCACTAAAGCAAAATCTCACAACAATTATTTATTATTTTCTAGTCATGTGAATCATAATAATTAAAAAATGTTACGCAAGTTTTTTACATAAAAATTTTTAATTTGTTGTTTTTGAGAAAAATTTAAAACAGAACAGAATTTTATAGAAAATTTTGTTTTTTGATCAAAATTTTTCTTTTTAACTTCTTCTTTGGTGATAATTCAAAGATATAAATTTTAAAAATGTTTCCACGCAGCTGTTTGTGTTATCGTCATTGCATTGATTAAAAGATTAAGATAAATATTTTTTAAAAATGAACTTTAGACCTAATAAATCAAATTAAGATAGAATTTTAATACTCACTATTAGAACGTCCTTCCTTAACACGATAAGTTAAATCCTTGAAAGCTAATTCAACCGGTGGTCTTGATGGTAAATGTGTCAACGTCTTTGGTTGTGCTGGAACAATTTGTATTTTTGTCGATGATGTTCCAACCAGGTTTTTCCTATCATCAGACAAATCATTTAACTTAATCGCATCTTCTGACATTTTTTTCTTATTTTTTTTCTTTTCCACACACAAAAATTTTCTTTTTCTTTAATTTTTAATTTTTTCTCATTTCAAATTTAAATGAGAAATGAAATTTTTATCAGAATCACGTTTGTATATGAGTTGAGCTGAATGCACTTCCTTTGTGAGTCACATAAAAGTTAATTAAACAATGAACGAAAAATTTTCACTTCCGAAACCTTTTCAGATCAACAGCTCGACTTGTACTAACTAACTGAGAATTCAATGCTTCTCTCACTCACTCTCGACTGGCTTAAAAATTCTAACAATACAATTGCGGTACGACAAATAAAGTAAATTCAATTGTGTGAGTTGCTTGCTTTCTTGTATGATCACAATACATTCATAATTTTTTTTAAATGAGTTTAGATTTAAAAATTTTAAAATTTCTCACTAATTGCGCAACAAAAATAAAAAAAATTTCTCTCGATAAATTGTGCGTTCTAGTGCAGAGAATGTTTGAATATAAACTGAATTTACAAATACAACAACAAACTTCAAAATATTTTCTTTGCTCTTCACATTTCACATTGTTCACTGTAAACAACTTTTATTTTGGTGTTTTCGTTTTCGATTTCTTTCGAATACTCTCGACCGGGTGTATAAAGAGAAAAAATCTGAGCACAGCTGTTATTTTTGTTTGAAATGTGTTAATGTTTTATAAAAACATTGAAACATTGAACTTCAACTTCTATAACTCGACAACAATGCTTGCATACACTTGTCTCACTCGTGAGAATGAAAAATTTAAAATTAAATCATGTGAAAAAAATCTGAATTTCAAAAATGAAAATTGACTTAATTTAATAAATTGACTATCAAATAATTCAATGATTGTATAAACAATTTAACCTGTTATTTTTACTTTATTATCAATTAAATCGACACTCGTTTGATGTTCATAACATAATTTTACTCTTTTAGCACTCGTGAGTTAATAAAGCAATCGACATAATTATTAATCATTCAATTTTGCAACAATGCTGTTAATTACTTTTGATTTTTTTGCGCTCATATGTGAAATTATTACTCGAGTACTTTTTTCTTTACAAACAATTAAATTGTTTTATTCGAGAATTGCTCCAAATTTGCTTTCATTGTTTTTAATTGACTTGTAAGAAAAGAACATTAAATACAAATTGACCTAGTATAAGTTATAACAGTATCATACTTGCAGTGACCTTTTTAAGTTTTAAGACATGATTACATATCTTACATTGACGAATGATTAAAAGTGAGAAGTGGTTTTAATGCATGTTGCATTTTAATGACTCATGACGGTAATTACATAAAATACACAGCGGCTATTTGTGTTGTACAGCAAGTAAAGAGATTTATGGGTGATAAATGTTAAAAATTAACTAAAGTGATTTAATTTTTTATAGATATTGATTTATTATATGAAAATTTGATAATTTATAACTAATGAACAAATTTCCCAGGAAAGGACACTCGAAAAAAGATCCTGAAAGATCCCATAAAGATCTTAAAAGATTTGAAAAGATCCTAAAAAATCGCAAATTTTTGATTTGGTAAAATTCGCATTTTTCGTTGAATTTAATGATCTAATGTACACAGAAAAGTCTTTTGCCATCCCTTATTATCTTTCCCTAGTAGAATATTACAGTTTAAGGCTGTATTTTAGCTAAAATTATAAATTTCATTTTGTTTGTGTTCGAAAAAAATTTTCGAAAAATTTCGAAAATTGTAAACAAAAAAATTAAATTAAAATTTTGTTGATTTTCAATTGATTTCTCAATTGATTCTTTATCCAAACGTTTATAAGGAGTTAAAAATACAATAATAGATGCTATTATGTAGTGAGAAGAGTAAGAAAATGTTTTAAAATGAAAAAAATTTACAAAGATTGAAAGATTTGAAAAGATCTGAAAAGATCCTAAAAGATCTTAAAAAATCGAAAAGATCTTACAGTGTCCTTGCCTGGTAAATTTCTGACTTAAAAATGAGCTAAAAAAATATTACTGATTTTTGCAATTCTTTTCTTTTTAACAATAAATCTAAGATGATGATGAGCAATTTGTTGACACATATTATTGACAAGTCACATTTATTTTATATTTACTTTGGCGATAATGAAAAAGATTGATGGAAAATATTTACAAATTGATTTTGCTGCTTCTCTTTCTCACTCACTCATACAAAATGTTTATTATAATAGTTGAGTGAGGTCGTATCTAATAAAATAAAGAAAAATTCAAAGATTTCCTTGTGTGATTAACGGAATATAAATTTATATTGATATAGGAATATGTGTGATAATAAGAGGTGAATTGAAATTTTTCTTAGAATTTTTGCGGAATTAAATTTTTGATATTTGATTCTATAGCCATAAAAAAACTAGAAAATACTTAACATTTTTTTAAATTCAATTCTTGATTTCGATGAAATTTTAACTTTATTTATTTTTAGTTTTTATTTTTTTTAAAAAAAAGTTTATTAAATGCAACAATTGTCTTTTTAATTTTTTTGGGTGTTTCAATTTTCTCTTTTAAAAAAAGTTTCTAAATTTAACAAAATGAAAACTATGCATTTATTTATAAAACTAAATATTGAACTCTTAGAAGGTTGAAAAGCTCATTATACAAGGCTTTAGCTTCACCACAACTTTATCATTGATCGTCATTGCGTTGTAATTTACTTTATGCCGACATTGAACTTGATTGTTAAAACAGTTGTTGAGCGAAATCCCTTTTGGTTGCACATGGTGACATTGAAAAGACTATTTAAGAACTGAAAATTAATTGCAATTTATCTTTTCATTGTTTGTGGCTTATAAAAGACTTGATATAAAAATTCACTAAAGACTTGTTCCGGTAGTTGGTTAGTGACTTATTTTAGAGACTAGAAAGCGTTACTGACAAAAAATTGTCGCTATCTATTTTAGTAAAAATTGAAGCAAGAAACAATCAATGAATTTCTTTTTTTTTGCCAAATTGTATAAAATAAAATTTTTTTGTGAATTTACTATGCCGTGACCTTAACTGTTCTTAATTTTGCCGTTTTTATTTAATGCAAAAAGTAGCAAAAAATTTTATCTTTGTATGAGAAAGAATGACGAGTGTGCGAGAATAAATAAAAAAGAGTAAAATAGTCGTAAAAACCTTCTTGATGATGATGATGATGAGAATGAGGTTCAATGATCTTTCGATTAATGTATATTTTTGTATCTTTTTTTAAAGAGAAAAACAAATACAAATTGTTTGTGTGAGAAAAAAGGAAAAGATTTAAGATAGAAAAATAATTATGAAGAATTTATTAATTGATTTTTGTTTATTAATTTTGTGAGTGTAAATTTTTGTGTTAAAAGACGGAATTGAAATTTTTTGAGCGTAAACAGTTTTTTTTTTGAGAGCAAAAACTGTTAAATAAAGAAAAGTTTAGGGTTCAGCACTTGCATGCATACTTGACCTGTGTGCGCATAGTGACTTGACTAAATATATGCAAGTTGACTTACACAAATTTTTTCTGATTCATTTAGATTTTATTCAATTTGATCAAAATTTGGCTTATTTGTATGGAAATCCATTAGTTTTAAGTTTGTAAACTTATAACCGAATTAAAAAAATTCTGAATGAATCAGAGAGAATTTTTTAAGTCAGCTTGCATACATCAAGTCAAGTCAACAGTCAAGTATGCATGCAAGTACTCAACACTAGAAAATTTTCATTTGATTTCAAGAGTAGAATTAAAAATCATTTATTAAATGTAACGCATTTTGTTTCAAATCTTGAATTTGTAAATTTTCTTTATCGTCTTTTTTTCATTTCTTTTTGCAAATTTTCTGTTTGTCAATTTTTAAACTTCCTCTTTCCGTCTTTTCCTGATCCAATCAACCTTTGTTCATTTATTCATCAATCAATCAATAACTGTTTTATTAAACAATTCATTTTAACTGATAAGAATTCTCATATTAATTTTGCTCTAATTAAAATAAAATCAGTGTCAAAATCTTCACTTTTAAAAATGATCAAATTCCAAATTCCACATTACAAAAATCTCAAATGATGATTGAGTGTAAATTACATCACACATACAAATGAGTATTAGAGTAAGTGCTTAGCTACTTGAAAAAAGACAAGAGAGAGAATATGAGAGCGAAGAGGTCGAGGTTGTCGAGATAGAGTCTGTAAAATGTGTATGAGCAATTGCTCGCCTTCCATGTGCACTATGAATGATTAATTTTTTTTCATGACATGAATTTTATTGAGCTCAAAGTTAATAATTTGCTTGTGGTAAATTAAAGAATTATAAAAATGAAAGTTCAATATTTAAAAACAAAGATTTTATCAATTCAAATAAGCAATGATTTGAATAACAGAAAACTTAAGAAGATCAAGAATTCTTAAGAATATTTTTAAATTCTAAAAGCTTCAACAAGTTTTAGCATCAAGAAAAATAACATCAAGTCAAATTGTGAAGGTCAGAAACTTGTTTTTATCCCAGAAATAAACTTAATGAGAAGAATAAAAAGAAAACATACAGGTGGTTATTTTATGCTAATTCTTGATAATTTGCAGAAATTTAAGAATTTAAAAATATTTATTTTTAAAATTCCACAAAACTGATCTCATCAATAATTTCATAAAACTCTCTAATATTTTACTCAAATAATTTTGAAAGAAAAATCTCGAATCATCACTGCAATACAAAATATCATAGTAGAAATCAATTGTAATTGTTGTACAACAACAATAAAAAAATCCAGCAAGCAAAACTCGTCACTGACATGCTTTGAGCTTCAGTAGCAGCTCATTATTATTACTAATGTAAGTAAAGGAAAAAAAAGCTTACAAATTGCGTCATTGGAGTCTACTATTTAACACAAAAACATGACTTGAAGTGCTTTAGAAGTCGAAGTATGCGAAAAATCATTGAATGTTCCGTCACAAGCGTTTACTTCCACTTTAATTCATATTTTTATTGCCTTTTTATACTTGCTGTCTTTATTATGCAATTAGCGAATATTTGTGAGTGTTTATGTGCACATACGAATGTGTATGTTACTGGCAATGGCATAAATGTTATGTTTCTATTCAATGTAATCAATGCTCATCATTTCCATACAAAAACTTCATGTGACAGTTCATTTTTTTTTAGATTCATCAAGTTCAAGGATAAATAATGATTTAAAATGTTTGGAATGTTTATCATTGACCACTTAGACATGCTTTTAAAAGAGAGTAAAAGAGAGTTACTTGAAAGGCGCCATTGTATTAGCACAACTAAGTAAATTTTATTAGCAGAAGCATGCGTAAGATGTGAAACAAGTTTTGAGATTTATTGTTTACATACGCAAAGTTGTTGACATGAGATTTGTATTTAACTTTGATAGAAAATTCTTTGGAATTTCTTAGAATGAATGAGAAGAAGCAAATACTTGAGTCATCGTGTTAAAGTACGATTTTAAAGTATGTTTGTAAGAATGATGAAGTATTTTAAGATTATTACTCATAGAACTTCATTATGGAAGATAAAGAAGAATTAAAAGGTAAACTTAAAAGAATTTAAAGCTTCTTTATCAAAATATTTTATATGTATTATTTATTAAATCGTGTTTGTAAAGCTTTTTATAATCAAGTTGTTTAAAGTTGTCAAGGGAGTAAAATGAATAAAAAAGAACCTTATTTTTATGGGAACTTTTGAAAGTAGTTTTCTATTGTTTCAAGTTAAATTTCTAATTTCTAATATCAACATTTTTTTTGAAACCAAAAGTTTACGACTCTAAAGAATTGTCAACAATTTAAACAAATAAATTGCTCAATTATTTTCACAATATTACATTATAAAATCAAAGATTAATCGAAGATAAGAAATGAATTAAATTAAAAGTTATAAAAAATATTTATTCAAAGCTAATGTTTACAAAAAGGTACGATATAACTAATCATAATTACAAATGATAGAATTCTGTTTATTCTATTAACGAGTAAGCAACTGAAATTCAATAAATAACTCTAAAATATCTTTTTACATTCGACGGAAAATTTTTAAATCTTTCCGAGTGACGTTTTAAAATTTAAATTTTTGATTTCTTTTGTATGTTTCTTATTTAAGTGGTTCTAATAGATAAAGTGTCTACAGTTAAACTTATTTAAAGACAATTGAACTTTGTAAACTCAAAAATTAACCCAAAAAATGAAATTCAAATTTTTCAACATTTTTATAAAATTCATCAATTGTTTATGGTTTGAAATTTCTGTCATAGGAAAATAAAATGCATCAAATTAACAGCAAGAAAGTTCTCAAAACTTGAAATGCCGATAAAAAAATTAATATTTTAAAATGATAAAATTTGTAAATCAAAAACTACTTTCCCAACTTTTTATTTAAAAATCAATCCCATATTTGAAAGAAATATCAATAAATCTCATTTGCTTTGTTTCATTTTATTTTCTTTATCAAAAAGCTACTCAAAAAAGTTCAAGAACAATCACAATCAACTTTTAATTGAGTGTTGATAACAATAAGAAGTTTATTTTTGTCACTGCGAAAGAAATTTGTGACGATTTCTTATCTTTTGTCTGTTTATTGAACTTTTTCGATTATTTTTTGAGATTAGAAGCTAAACAAATATTGCAATTCTCTTCTAATTGTTTATCTAAGAGAAAATTCTTATTCATGCATAGGGGAAATTTTCAATTTTTTTTTTTGCATTTTTAAAATTTTATACAAAGAATATTTGATTTTTATCAATGTTTTCTTTGTAAGTTTGATTTAAAAAATTAAATTTTAATGAAATTCAAATTGATAAGTAATTGAACTAAAACTTAACTAAGGTTATGAACATAAAATTTTAATAGCAAGTCGCACAACACACAGCTTCAATATTCTCAATAAAAACTAATCAATGCAGTTTAAAAATAACGAGTTTGACGCTTCACAGCGAGTCACTTGCAATAGTGCGGCTGCACTTTTAATTCAACCTTCAAGCACCTCTATGAAAATGTGTAGATATTGAAATACTTTCAATATATAAAATTTTATTACTCACTCACATTTTAAACGTTAAAAATTTGTGTGTGGAAAAACTTTTAATTATTTTTTTATGCGTATTTTTACCTGTTATTAATTAACACAATATCTTCCATTTTTTAGCATTCAAAAAGTATATTAACAAAAAAAAAATTGAGAATTTTCTTTCAACCTAGTTTATTTTATGTCGCACACTCAAAATAAAATCACAACAACAAATAATCTTTTTTTTTTCTTTTCTGTGTCTCTGTTCATTCACTCACTTTGATGCTGACTGACTTACAGTTTCAGTCAAATGAGAAAAAAATGTGTTTTTTTTTTAAATTCCGAACCGCAAACACATGTTCTCGATACAACAAACGAAAGACTAATGGCAAGAGTAAAGCGAAAAAAACTTGCAAACTCCATCGAGTTATTTGAGACTGATGAGAAAAAGAGTTTGTTTTGCTCTCAAACTCTCGCACTCTCTCTAAAATACAATTCTCATAAATTGCTGTTGGTCAAGCGACTACTGAGAATTTCATGAGACGAAACTTCTTTTAGCCGTTTGTTGGAGCAATTGCTATTAAGAAATAATTGACGGTTACAAGGTTAAATTTTGTTTTTCAGCATAAGCAAGTCACCAGAAACAACAATTTTTTTATTTGCTTACATGTAAGTGTATGATATCTAAAAATAAGTAAGTAGAGTAAAATTTTTGCAATTTTGTCTATTAGTTTGTATTTTCTTTTGGAGTAAATATTTACTTTTGAAACAAGTAGATCCAATTTACAGCCTAAATGTTGAATGGTAGAAGCGCATTTTTGTTACGATAACTCGTTATGTAAATTCAAATGTTTCATATTTTATTATTTTGATTTCATACGAACGAGGTCTTAGAATGACTTAATTAGTTTTCAGACTTGCATGTATGTTTTACTTGATATATACATATTTGTCAAGTTAATTTCAAGTTGACTTATACAAAAAAGTCTAGTATTTATTCAAATGTTATTTAATTCGTTTGAAATTTAGCAAATTTGTATGAAAGTTTATGATTCTTTAATTTACTATGTATTTTAATTGAACAAATAAAATCTAAATAAATTGCAGACATTTTTGTGTAAGTCAACTTGAAATCAACTTGACAAAAAATATGCGCATATCAAGTAATATATGCATGCAAGTCCAAACCCTACTTTGATTGATAGCTCATTTACGCATCAAAATACTATTAGAAAAAAAAAACAAAATAATGACTGTTAATACAGCTAGTCACAAATTTTGGATCTATTAGAAAATTTAGCAAAACAGCTATTAAAATAAATTTCGGTTGAAGTCAAACTAAAAATAATAAAAATAATGAAAAATTGAATTAAAAATCTTGACAATCTAAAAATCAGGAAAATAAAAATGTCAGTACTTCATATCATTTCAATGTATATACAAGAGTTTATACAACTATACAAAATAAACTCTCAATTTTCATTCATTCAACTCAAATAGCATCAATTTACAAAAATAAATATTAATGTCAAAAAGGCAACAACAAATTTCATGCAATTGAGTGCAAGTAAATAAAATTTTACAATAAAAAAAATTTTTTAGTTTCTGAAGCGACTGATGACCTAAATCATCATATACATGACCATCATTATTACACATTGACAGTAAAGATGATGAAAAAAGTTTTTAGAACACGATGAGATGAATTTTTTGTGGGTAACGAGAGTGAATTTGTGTCAAAAGAAAGAGAAAAGAATTTTGTCAGTTTTGATGTCAAATTGGTTGTTTTTTGTTGCCAAAAACCTTAAAAATTCTCGCAAAGTTTTGCTAAAACCAGTCATAAAATAACAAGTTTAATCTGCATAAATTTCACATTTTTAGCGTCATCGAAAAACATCTTAAAACTTATTTAATATTCTCGAACTTGTTTAGTTTGTCATCCAACTTAATTCTATAATGACAGTGTCTCAATTTTTTTTCCATTTTGTTCTCTGCATTTACGTCAATTGAGATTTGTTTTAGCCGGCAACTAAATCCACATGATTCGCACACAAATATACAAAATAAACTCGATTAAGTCACTTCCTCATATTCGCACATATGTAAATTAACAACAATCCGCAGTTACTGCCAATGTGAGTGGAATCTTTAGGAATTCGGAGGTCAGATTGTGTTTCTTGTTTCAAATTCAATCTTATTTTTTTATTCATCAAAATTCATGGTTAATGATGAGAGAGATTGCGAATAATGGAAGGAAAAGTTTCTACTTATATGCACGTGAGCGACATGATTTAGAGAGCACTTAGTTGTTACAAAGCAGACACAAAAAATTGAGAGCACGTTAAAAAACATGAGAATTCTAGTTGCTTATCATTTTATGAGTTAAAAAGTGCATAACATAAAATAATTTCAGATAATTTTTTGCGAAAGTTTACTGACCTTACTTGCGTCCGCACATTATTTAACTTTGAATATTTATTCGTGCTAACAACAAAAGTTTGCAAAGTCAGCAAGAAAAAAACATGAATAAAGTCAAAACATATTTTTTGCTGATTTTTATGAAGGTCAACTTTTTTGAATTAAAGAAGTTTGCAGAGTTGTTGAACTACTTATGTAGAAAATGTTGGAAAAAATTTGACATTAGCTGCATACAATGACAATTATTTTATTATTTAAGGATGGATTTAAAAATTTATTTCCTTATTGTAAATAAAGCCAAAAGCAAAATATTTTACTCTGTAATTAATTAATATCTAGAAGATCTCAATTTGACCAAAAAGTTTCTTTTTGTAAAAGCTAAAATCGAACAAGGAAAACATTCAAAAGCTATAAAATAAGTCTTACTGGTACAGCACTGAAGTTTCACATATTTTTGAGATAAGTAAAGAAGACAAAAAACTTTTGAAAAAGGTTTTTTATTCTTTTGTTTTTCTATCTTTTAATGAATGCTTGTGTGTAATTTTATTATGATAAAGCTAAAAATAGAATAAATTTATTCATTTGATTCTGAAAAAAGCAGTTTTTATGTAAATTCTGAAAATAACTTTGAGATGATAAAACGACACAATTGATATGAATAAAACAAAAATCAAGTTTTTTTTCTTATGATCTTGTATGTATTTTGTTCTTAAAATATTCATGAAATTTTCTATCCCACATTTTCAATTTGTTTTTGTCCCTTAGAAATCTAATTTCATTTTTTCCTTTTTTTCATGTTTTATAAACATTTTTTCTTTAATTAAAAAATAAATGCTGCTTAAATCTCACAAGATTATGTAATTTTTTCCTTTACATTTATTTTAAAATTACAAATTTAATTTTATGCTTAAATATGATATGATGATGAATAATACAAATGCTATAAATGATGAATATGAAAAAATAATTTAATTTTTTGCAATATTTTTCCATCACTAATTCAAAATTGAAGACATTGAGACAAAGTTACAAAGCTTGAAGTTTGATTAAAAAGTTTTTTTGTTGTTTTATTTTTACAAGTCTTCACTTCTCTTTGGCCATCATCTCATAATTTAAATTGGTTTTTTGTTGATGGACGTTGAAACTTTTTTCATTTTAATTGTTCATTCATTCCTCCAATCATCATCAAGAATCAGATCTGATATACAATTAATTAAATAATTAAAGTATCTCAGTTATTTCAAGAATATCACAATCAAAATTCTTTTTTTGCAAATCATAAAAATTTTCAAAGTAAAAAACTTTAATCATCATTTTATTTTCTGTCTGTTATTTTCATATAAAATTAATGAAAAAACATAAAAGACTTAAAAATGATGTACAAAAGATTGTTTTATTTGTTTCTTAATTCAGAAAGTTTTATTTTTAAAGCTTTAATCTTGTTTGAATTTTATGGTTTGTGTCTTCGATTTGATGTTGTTTACTTTGTTGAATGTTTTCAATGTAACAATGAAGTGAAACATTTAGATTTTTTTATAGTAAAAATTGCTTAACTTATTTTATAGGAGTTTATTGAGTTTAATGAATTGAAAATTATACTTGATATCTAATGAAATTTGTCAATTTCAATTTTATTTTGATAATTTTATAGATGTAAAGCTTAAATCTAGGGTTCGGCACTTGTCGCATGCATGCATCAAGTATCATGCAAGTTGACTTACTAAAAAATGTCTCTAATTCATTCCGGTTAAATTTTAATTTGAAATGCGCATGCATGCGTCAAGTGCCGAATCCTACTTAAATTATATAGAAATTATATTCGAACTTGAATGCATATTTTACTTGATATGCGCATATTTTTTGACAAGTTGATTCAAGTTGACTTACACAAAAATGTTTTTTATTCATTCAGATTTTATTTAATTCATTTGAATTTAACAAATTAGTATGAAATGCAATGATTGTTCAATAAACCATGTATTTTAATTGAATAAAATTCAACCTGAAGAAATTAAAGACAGTTTTGTGTGAGTCAACTTGACAAAAAAATATGCGCATATCAAGTAAAATATGTATGCAAGTCTGAACCCAAAAAGATAATAATATTTGGACTACCATAGACTTTATTTTCTAGATACGAAAGAGTTTGACTAAAGCGAAAAATTACTATTTACTATAAAAATCAAATTTTATGAATGTTCACGCTGAAACTTGTTAGAATTCATTGAGTTACATCAGAATTATGACTTAGTCATTTAAAAAATTCCATGGAAATTTTACGTATTTTTCATTTCACATAAATGGCAAGAGATGTGAATTTCAAGAAAACACAAAATATTAATTTTTCTTTCTCTTTGAAAAATATAACTCTATAGAAAAATTATTTAAAAATCTCAAGTACTTTTTAGACAGCATAAAATTAAATCAAATCAACATAAGAAAATTTCCAACTGTAAAACATAATCTTCTTAAATAAAATTTAATTTTCAGCTCTATATGAAGTGAAGGGAAGCAAATACCTTAAATAAATCATCAATTTACCACACACAAGTTTCTTTTTCCTCCTCCACTAGTAATTTAATTTTACTGGCATGGAAACTATATAGAAAAGAATTTATTTTTTCCCCACACTGTTTATGCTTTTATTCAAGCTCTATTTCTATATCATGTGGGTGTTTTAAAAAGTATGAAAAAATGCTTCCTAATTGAATTTATGTTTATTTTCCCACTTGAATTTCTTTGCAATGCATTAAAAAACAGAAGAAAGAATTTAAATTTGTTTTCCTAATGTTTTTAGAGGTAAAACTTTTAATGGAAAATACTTAAAAGAAAATTCAGACTTAACAAAATGAAGAGTAGTTTGCAGTGTAAAAATCTTTGAGAAAATTACATGCCTACATTGACACAAATATGATAAAAAGTCTCTTAGCGTATAAAACTTCGCAGAGAATTCTCTTAAGATTTTAAAGATTGACTAAGGAAAATTCAATGAAATTCAATTTACTGTTTGATTCAA
The DNA here is from genome assembly GCA_018290095.1 of Polypedilum vanderplanki. NCBI lineage: Eukaryota > Metazoa > Arthropoda > Insecta > Diptera > Chironomidae > Polypedilum > Polypedilum vanderplanki. The sequence goes on along the minus strand of CM031380.1, from coordinate 13,760,673 downwards.
AATCTTCAAAGGTCAAAAGAAATTTAACAAATTCCACAAAAGACTGCAGAATTGTTGCTATCTCTGATAGAAAATATTTTCATATTTCCAATGAACTTCATAAATTATTTCAGAAGAATAATTTTAAATTCACTGTATTTTTCTTTGAATTTCATAGCAACTTTTCAATTTGAATCTATGTCAATTATTAATGTTCACTTGAATTTCAAATTTTTCATTTCATTGACTTCATTTGAAGGAAAACTTTTTTGAAAGAAAGAAAACTTAAAAAAAAAATAAGAAAGAAAACCTTGAAGTGAAGAAAACAAGAAAATGTCGCATTAATTTCACAAAGTTGCATCATGCAAAAGAAGGAGAAGCTGTTTAGTATTCAATGACAATGTTTGATGTAAGTTTATCATAAAAGCACAAATTCTTTCTTTCTATAAAAAAGCTATATGCAATGACGTTGAAGAAAAAAATGTCGATTGATGTGAAGTTTTTACTTAAAAATTTATTTGATTTTTCTTAACTCATTTAAAGTTGTTTATTAATAATTTTTTACATACTGATAATTGTCATTTTTACTTCATTTTAAAAAAAGATCAAATTTTCTACATTATAATAATAAATTTTCATAAATGCTAGCTACACTTAATAATGATCCTTTATCCATTCATAAATACTTTGAAGACTTTGAAGTTCATGTTTTTTATATCATTCATTACAGACAAAGACAGTGAGATACAATGAAGTTTTTCTTTATGTATTTAAATTTTTAAAGAGTGTTATAAAATATGAATATGAGTTAGAAATTTAACGTATTGAATGAAGTTTCCATCGAAGTACAAAATATGCAATAATTCTCAGTCCAACAAAAATTCCAGCTAAAGCGGCAGCATCAACCCAAAAATTAGCATCAGCCATTGACATTTCCGCAAGAAACTTTTTAGGGTCACGATAATGACAGTAGATTTCATCGCATTCGAGTTTCTCACGACCAAGTCCATAAACGGATATCATAGCACCTGTGAAAAGTTATAAAAATTAACTCAAGAATATAAAAACATTTTTTTTTTGGCTCACCTTCAAATCCAAATCTTACATAACTGACATATGTGACCCATTTAAGATAATTTGGAATGACATTGAAATTGACAAAGAAGCCAGAAAATAATATCGTTGGAATTGTTGTTACTGGACCCTAAATAAAATAAAAATTACTTTAAGAGTCTCATAAAAAATGTCTTTAAACTTACAAGGAACGTTCCAGTTTCAACACTCATTCCAGCGCCTATTAAAAGTCCCAAACTTTGCGCTACAAGCGAAGTGAGAATGCAAATTAACACAAACATCGCAATGCGATCTGCCTCCATCGGTTGATTTGTTAGCAAGTATACTACAAGCACATAGACGCTTGTAAAAAGAACCTAAAGGGATTAAGAAATAGAAGAAATGAAAAAAAAATCGTTAAAATCATATGTGTGTTTCGTGTTATTTTGTTGGACTCTTTTGGGAGTGCTTATTTGCTCTTTCATCATGGAAATTCATAAATGTTAAGCTCTAAGCAATTCACAGCAGGTAAAAGTTCAATGAACCTTTTTTTTGATTAAATCTTTTTTAAATTTTTATAGGAAAATTTTTATCTTACCTGAAAAGGCAAATCAGCTATCGTTTTGGCAAAATAATATGACTTCAGCGAGTACCAATAATTAAGATGTTCTCGTATAAATACAGACATTTCAGAGGGAACTGAAAAGGAAAATTTAATTAAAATTATAACATTCAAGAGTGAAAAGGAGCTTAAAGTTTCAACTGAACCAATTAAGTTTTAATTCCCTAAACTTACATGTCAAAATTGTAGGCATCATTGCGGTAAACATTGTGAATAATGTCGTGAAAAATAAGCAGCCGGTGTTGCTCATAATTTTACTCGCATCATTACCAATTCCATAATAAATCATTCCAATTATTGCGCCTACAACGATGTGTGAAACGAGTCGCATTTGTGTCAATGTTTGATCTCGTATGATTGTGAGGAATGTTCGTTTGAGAAGAATCCAAAATTGCGTCCAACTACTTGTAGGAAATCCGTTGATGTGATTTTTATGTGTATCTTTTTTGCCCATCACAATGACACTTTCGGTTGATGAATCTAAAAGTGAAGTTGTTGGTCCGATTTGTTGCTGTTGTTGTGAATTGTTGCCATTTTGTTCAATTTTTGATTGATTCATATTTATAATCGTATATTCTGCTCGTCCACTACTATTTTTAACCAAATCAACATCTACCACGACACTGTCATGTGCGACAATATGTGCTGCAAGTGGCCCATTACCATTCGCCGCAGTATCATTGCTTATTGTTGTTGTAGTTGTCGATGCGGATGCGGATGTCGATGAAGAGGGAATGGCAATAGTCGAAAGATTGAGTGGTTTTTCAACTGACAAAAGCGCATCTTGACCAAAGTTGTTGATGCTTTTACGATTGTTCATGGCTGTGACGAGCTTGTAGACAGCTTCACCATGTTCACCGCATGCAATTTCCATTACATAATCTGCCGGATTGTGGTAGCTTGGGCAAATATAACCATTCGATGCTAGAAATGGAACAAGACCGTTCACGACTCCTTGATAGATGCATTGACCCTCAGCAAGCATATATAGATTATCAAACATCTCGAAAAGACGTGCCGAGGGTTGATGAATGGTGCAGACAATTGTTCGACCACCACGTGCAAGTGATTTAAGAAGTGAAATGAGTTGAAAGCATGATGAACTGTCAAGACCACTTGTTGGTTCCTAAATAATATTGATAATAAAAATTTAAAGTTTTCAAACATTCAAGCTTCACAATAATTGATATTTGTTTGGTAAGTAAAATCAAGTTGACTATAAATTAAAATAACTTGACTGAAAGTTAACTTGATTTGCACTTGACTAGATTTGAATTCAACTTGACTACTAAAAATTTCAAATCAAGGTATGGAAACGAAGCGATTTAAGCAATTTTTTTTATCAAATCACGTTTGTTTCCACACCTTTTTCGAGACTAATAAGTAAATAAAATTTATACATACATCAAGGAACATTACGGGAGGATTATTCACAAGTTCGAGTGCAACTGACAGACGTTTTCGTTGGCCGCCCGATAAACTTATTGTCTTTGTTGCTGCACATTCTGATAAACCCAATGCATCAATAATTTCATCAATGATGATTTTCTTAGCACCTTCAGTAAGATCTTTGCCAAGTTTTAAATTTGCACTCACGAGCATAGCTTCACGAACTGTTAAATACGGCAGCAGCTGATCATCTTGCATGATATAACAACTTAATTTCCTAAAACGTCGCAAATTGCGCTCTTTGCCATTTATCAATACGTGACCACTCAGGTTTGACGTTCTGCAAGTGCGATAAAAAAAAGAGGTTTATCAATGCGTAGGAAAAAAGAAAATATAGGCCAAGAATGTGATAAATTGAAAAATGAAAGTCATGAAAAAGAAGCGCGACAAGAAATCGATTGATAAATTGCCATAATAAAGAAAAGAGCTTTATATTGTGACGCATGAATTTGAAGCGCAAAAAAAAGTTTTTCCGAAAATTTCGATTTCAATAAATTTGGTTTTATTTAATTCAATTTCCACTTACTTGTATCCAGCAAGAATATTCATCAAAGTGCTCTTTCCAGCACCGGAAGGGCCCATGATCTATTAAAACGTTGAAAAAAAAATTTATTTTATTTCCACATCCAATTGATTGCCAAAAAGAGCGTATAAAGAAAATTTATTGGCATTTCTTAAATCATTACTTACAGCCGCAAGCTCTCCGGATCGAAATTTTCCATTTATTCCTTTCAAAATTGTCTTATAGCCTCGCGCTCGACCCTCTGATACTGAATAAGAAATTTTTTGAAATTCAATATCGACGGGTGGTCGTTGAAGGAGATGTGTCAATTGTACCTAAGTGAGAAAAGACAATAAATTAGTAATTGCGTCACACACAAGTCACGTGAGACTTTTTCTATTGTATGGCATGTTTAAAACTCATTATTGTTCCCAAAAGGCACTTTGAAAGGATAAAAATAGACTAAAAAGGTCTTATGAAATTTTGAACTTGATTCAAGTCGCACACTTCATACCATTTGTAAAATGAGATAAAAAAATTGTCGCTTTTCTTTCAGTTATTGGATTTCAATTTATTGCTCAAGCTTTCGAGGGCTCTCGATAAACTTTTTCCTTCTTTTTTTGTAATTTAATTTCTTTGATTTTCGAGGGGTAGAAATTGAATTTAAAGGAAAATATGATAAAGTAAAATTTTTATTATTCATTATTTTACCAAAATTTGGTTACTTGGATGATTTGATTAAACAAAAGCTTTTTATTGACTATTTCAAGAGTAAACATAAATTCAAAAAATGCTTATATAAGGATTATGAATAGAGCACTTGAGGCACATTTTTACCTTTATCAATCTGTCGATGCAGAAGATTTTCATTTCAAGCTCTGTTTCCTTTCTTTCTCTTTCATTGAGAATTATTTTGATTGTAATTTTATTGAGCAAGAAGAGGATGTTTATGTGAAATGAGAGGGAAGCTTTCTAGGCCATGGGCAATAGAGAGAAATAGATTATATTAAATGAACACAAAAGTAGAATGAGAAGAAATTTCATTTTCAAGGTCATGAGACGAAAACTTTTTCTTTTATGTGAGATGAATTTACTGAGGATAAAGTCAAAGATTAAATTGAAATGAAAACTTTTTGTTTATAAAGAAATTTTCTTAATAAAATTTTCTATCATCTAGAATTTATACTACAAGAAATTTGATCAAGTATTTTATTCCTACTTCAACTTCCTTTTACTAAATTATATTGAACGTGATGAAACAAAATTCCTGTGAGGCACGAAATGAAAATTTAAAGTATTTTTTTGCTTTTCTTATTGTTTTATAAATAAAATTTGTTTAGCAAGTAAAAATACTTGAGCAATATTTTTTTTTATTAAATTGTTTTCTCGTGCACAGAATTTTAAGAATTTTCATGAAATCCATCAATTTTGAAGCTTTATTTGAAATGTTTATAACAATGTAAAAATTGCAAGCTGAATAAACATAAAATATAATTTATCATTTTATCTCCAATTTTATATTTATGCATCGAATGAAAGAGATACGCAATAAATTGTCGAATTGTTATATTATTCAGAATTATTATTTGAATATTATCATGATGTTTATTCAGTGAATATTTGATGCTTTGATGAACAAAACAAGCGAGAGTGAAATTCTCGATGACAACTGGAATCCTTTGAAATTAAAATCAATTTTTCACTGTATATGTTTACTTTTTCTCTTTACATGATATGTTTATGATAAGTCAATATTTATTTTATATTGAAGAAAATTCTTTAAAGCAAGAAAATTTTCATGAATTTTTGCGTTCTTTTTGATTTGAAGAAATTTAATATCGAATTTTTATGATGTAATCTCAACCGCATTTAATATAAACAAAAGCGAATAGGCCAGGATAATCTCTTTTTTACACCAGCAACAGCAGTAGCATGTTGAACGAGCTTTTATGTAGAAATGATGAAAAATCATGAAAAAAAGATAATAAAAAATTTCAATTTCAAATAAGCTTCCATAAATCATTCATCATGCTACCATCGTCTATTATCATGTTGTAATTCATCAATATTGATTTCGATACAATCGACCCTTCTTGTATTACAATATCAACTCCTTCCATTCTTCATATCTTTATTTATCAATGTTACAATTGAAGTTAACAAATGGATACAGATAGGATAACATTTAAAACTCAACTTTAAATAACGGTAAACTTTAGTCATATACACAATAAACTGTATTGAACACGAATGACTGAACAATGAGCTAAACAAATCGAAAGAGAAATTATCTCTGTTGGAAAAAAAAAGAAAAATACACACAGGATGAAGGACAAGGATGTTTGTTGAAAAAAGGAAAAAGAAAAAAAAGAGAAAAAGGTTTTGTTAAATAAGAAAACATATGTGGGTCGGAAAAAGTAAAGAAAGAAACTTACGAAAGGAAATAAAGCTTTTTGAACGCTGCATTTAAGAAAATTTTATGTAATCAGAATTTTTTTCAGAAATTTATTTGTTATCGTAAAATTAACTACAGATTACTTTTTGATTTTCTTGATTTTGGAGTCATTTTTTGTGTTTTTTGATACAATTTGCAATGATTTTTTGATTTTCTTATTTAAAAATGACTTTTAAAAAAAAAACATGAAAATTTTCAAAAATAAAATAAAGCAATTCAAAAATCGTGACCTTTTTAACCTAAAACTTTATATTTTACTTTCTGCTTACACAAGTGAAAGTTTGAACAGTTTTAAGTTTCTTTTTCGTTAAAGCTTTGTTCGATGTTACTCTTTCACGTGCCTTCGGTGCACACGTGTAGCAAATGATGAGATAAGTACAATCATTGAGTTTTAATGAGCAAAAAATATGAAACCGTTGTGTGTATATGAAGAAAAACAGTAAATGATAATATAATTTCAAATAAGAATCAAAAAGTTAATGAATGAAGACAATGAAAAGTCAAAAAAAGTTTTAAACTTTTTCAATTGGTTTACAATTTTGTATTTTCATCATTTTTTAATAAAGCAATCTCAAATGACAAAGTAAAAATAATTTAATATAAAAATGTCTCAATTTCAATTTTATTATCTTGTCAAATTGTCGAGCGAATGAAAGCGAAGGGAAAAAATGAAAAAAATTCAATCAAAGTTCTGAATGAAGCTTTATCATCATGTGGTGTGAATTACAATAACATTGAATAAAAGAAAACCTTTTTCCAAGGATTGATTTCAATTTCAATGATTGAAAACATAATTTAAAGCCAAAATTAGAGTTTTAAATTTCTTCACAAATTATGATTGCAATAAAAAAGGCCTTTTTTGACAAGATCAGATAATAACAGAAATATGTCAAATCAACATTACAAGACCAAGAAAATGTTCACATTTTGTAACCTCTCAAGAGTTTTTTTTGTCCCCAAAAGGGGTAAAGAAACTTACAATAAAGCTTAAGTAGCTCTCAATACGCATTACTTTTTTTCGATAATAAAAAAAGGCTCTCTTTCATTCACTTATTCACAGCAACAAAACATTTCAAAAAAAAAAAAAAAAAATTGAGAGATTCCCTCAAGGCCATTTCTCATTCAAAATTCAACATTCTGAAAAAGTTTTCTTTTTTATACTTAAATTTGCAAAAAAAAGGCTTCCTCCTATTCTGCCTTCCGCTTGAGAGCTTATAAACACCAATGAACATTGTAAATTCAATGTGAAGGTAAAATTGTAGCTTTGCGACTATGAAATTGTGATTTTTGCCTTTTTCTGTCACAAAAATAAAAATAAGAACATGCCACACGCAATTTAAAATTCAGAATCAGTCTTTTGGGGGTTGTTTGTTAATTGTAGAGACAGAGAAAAAGCAAAGCATAAATTGTTTGTTTACTTACCGTAGGTTTCTTCTGGCAGCTCATTTCATTTGGAATTTTCCGCACTAATCCATGTTTATCACTGCTACCACCCATGATTATTGATCCATTGCATATATTTAAATTATTCTGTGAGCCACTGCAAGAAAATTGAATTAAATTTGACCTTGACAATCAACATGAATTGACATTGCATTTTGTTTGCTCATTATTTTATTTATTAGTTTTAAAAGTTTGTTTATTAGAAAATCTTCTTGTTGTGAGCAAATCATATGAATTTTTTATTTTTTTGTTTTTTGTTTTTTTAAAAATTAGTTTGAAATATTTAAATTTTCGCGCCAAAAAATGTAAACAAAAATATTTTGAAAATTTAAACAAAACTAAAAAGTTAACGTTTCTTGACTATAATAAATTTTCATATTAAATATTGAAGAAAAAGATAAAACTGTCAGAGCGAGACTACAATCAATTAATTAATTTATTTATCTACAATCTAATGATTATGCAAGTTGCATATTGTTAGCCAGTGGGATGTAGAAAATAAATCGTGACATGAATGCAAATTGAACTTTTTTCATTTAAGACTTTGAAGTGTTATCAGATGAATTTTGCCAACTTTTATGACGTAAATCGATTTTTGAGCTTTCTCAAATTTCATGAAACTGCAGACGTTCAATAAAAGTCATCAACCATAAAAAAAAGTTCATTGCAAGCACACGAAAAATGTTTCTTATTTTATTACAGTTCAAATATAACTGATGTATGAATATTTTGAGTATGTAGCAATTCCCTCGAGTGGAAATGATGAATGGACATGACTTTTAAATTTACATTTTATTATTGATATAAATTCAATTTATCTTGTTCACTTGTATTTTTAATAATAATCAAGATGTTCAAGTCATTTGGGTACGAGTTTTCAATTTAACTTTTTGAATTGATTGTGAGTTGCATAATTTATAGGAAATGAGTTTATTCTTTCTTTTGTTTGATTGAAAATTTTTTTTTATTACATTAATCAAAAAAAAAAAAAAATTGTAAATTCAACAGATAAAAGTCTTTAAATTTTCTTATAATATAAACATTCTGTTGCTTACATACAAGAGTGTTCTTAATGAAATTGCTTTTTGATTTAATGATTTTCCTCTTAATGCCACCACATAGCCAATGATATAAACAAGCGATAAATTTTTTATTGCCAGAAGGCTTTCACTGAATATGAAAGAGTGTGTTGAAATTTATCAATTCAATTAGATTAAAATTGTTGACATATATTCAACCATATGTAAGTGTTTGTATATGCGAGGGAGAAAAAAAGTTGTTTATAAGAAAGACGCACGACGAATGATGATGACAAAAAAATTTTTTTGTAAACATAAGACGAATATTGAATTTAAGAAAAATTGAATAAATTTTACAGAAAATAAACCACAGTAAGAAACTCTAGCGTGTAATGCTTTGTGGTTGAACACTTGAAAATAAAAAGCGTTTAATCGGCTTCATCAGGGAGGAAAAAAAATTTACCTCATTCTGTTTCGTGTCACAAATTCTTTTTTCGAGAGTGATTAAAATCTCAACTGAATGAAAAAATACCGTGAAAAGCTTTAAAACTTGTATGGAAGTGAACATGAAAGAAAAGTACAAATGGGGAGAAACAAGAAGCATTAAATTCCATATATAGGAAGTTTTAGAAGTTCCACTTGAAATTTTTTAATATAATTGGATTTTAAAAGGCTGTAAACTCCGCTTTGACGCTTGATGATGGAATTTTATATTTAGGAAAAATTTGATCTTTTATTACATGACTTGAAAAAGAAATTTTTGAAAAAAACATATTTTTTAATTAGGAAAATTTTGCAAGATTAAAATATAAAATTACTGACATCATTTTTATACAGTTTAATCCCTCACGTTTAGCTCAAATAAATTTTGAGACAAATTTAATTAAAAAGCTTTGAAGCTATTGATTAATTGAAAAGGAAAGCTACGAAAGCGTCTCATTCACAGTTTTAATTAATCTTGACCTTTTTCATGGTCAATGTATTAATTTATATTAAATGGAAATTTATTTCAATGAAAAGTTTTAACCGCAAATGAAAAGCGAACAAAAAAAGTTTTAAAAAAGACTTTTTGAGAAAATTTTAATTAAATTTTATTTGAAAAAGTGTGAATAAAAATGTAAAATAAAACATATTTAAAGAATGATATTGATTGGCACACATCGTACAATGTTGCGAAATTGCTCGGTTTTTATTCATTGAAATCGGAACAAAAAGTTACAATGTTTGCTTCATAAAAAATTCACTTCTAAATTGCTCATTTTTTAGTCAATGCAGTTTGAATTTTTAAAAAACTTAAAGGAGTGCCTTACTGACCTATTTTGTACACACTTTAGAATTACTGTTCGTGTTTTGTAATAATTACTGAATTCTTGAATGCTTTTGCATTTGACTTAAATATTTAAAAAGGAAATTGTTTTATTTGTAAACTAGAGTTGATTTCATATAAAAGGAAACTTTTTCTTTTTCCTTTTTCTATGGATCTGCAAACTTTTACTCAAAAGAAAGTTTCCAACAACTTTTCATTGTGTCTTCTGGATAAAAGTTTTAAAAAACTTGTGCAACCGACAAGTGAATGGAAATATAATTAGCAAAATACTTTAGTTGTCATTTTATCTCAAAGCGAGAAGTAAATTGTGGTGAAAAGATTATAAAGTAAAAGTTTTCGATCATCAGGGATTATCAACTATTTAATGGTCAGAAACATAATATTGGCTATCTATTTTTTAATACAGGAAATTTAATTTAATTTAATTAGGATTCAAAAGTTTTTAAATACGTGATACATATAGGTCATTATGTTCTACTATCAGCAATGATAAGAAAATTGAAGTTAAATTCTTATAGTTATTATTTTTAGAGCATTTTTAAACTTTCATTAAACTTATAAAAGCATTAAAAAATATATTTAAGATTAAGTGTTTGCTAATACATTACAAATTTTTAAGAATCTTTAGGAGTTTTTGAAAAATTTTTAGAAAACTTTTGAAATGTTTGTGTTTGAAAATTGTTGAAGACCTTAGAATCTCTTGTAGAGTTTTTGAAAGTTATTGTTGATTATTTTACAGCTTTGTAGACATTGTAGAATTTTGGTAGATCTTGTAAATTCTGTAACCTTTTAAATATTTTTTGTAGATTTTATAAAACAGTTTCCTTCAAAAATTTATATTTTCTCTTCATCAATTTATCACGAATAAAACTCTAAATTGATAAACCATGTATTTCATTTATTAAAATTTTTCAAGTGAAATTTTCTATTGCTAGTTTTTCTGCGAATGGTCTGTATTTATAAAATGTCATATTGAATTGATCAATTCATTTCAACTCAATTTTTATGAAATTAATCAACAATATTTGAATAATGAATTGTTGTGGAGAAACTTCTGTATTATATGAAATTTAATATTTTCCCATTTTTAGCTTAATTGAAAAGTTCAAGGTTAAATGAAATTTTATTTTGATCATGAAAGAAAGAAACTTCAATATGAAAAATAAAGTCAATTTTGTCAAATGTAAAATTTATTTTGTTTTTCCAAGAAAAGCAAATAAGCAAAAAGTAAAACATCACAAGAAATTTTTTACGCTTCTCAAATTGCTTCAATTTTTTTCATCTGGTAGATCTCACATAAGAAATTTAATCACATTTCAATTTACGAATCATCAAAAAACAAACTTTTTAACCACAAGCGGCAATTTTTTTTCCTTCCCCTTTCATTTTTATTTGTTGAAATGTCAGCAGCATTAACAACAGTATAGAATCAAAAAAAGTTTTTCTTCTCTAGAAATTTCTATTTTTCGTATTATTTATCGAAATTCTTCCATTTTCAATTTAATTTAATTGAAGCGAGCAAGCAAATAACAACAATAATGGTCAAATGATAATGCTTACCCTAAAGCAGCCACTGTGTTTTTAAAATTGGTCGTTGTCGGTGGTGATTTGAGGCTGTTTGAGTTGGACGAGTAATATGGTGGCAGTTGATTGCCTTCCATTTGAAAATGAACTTTTCCTTCCGCCATCGTTGTTCAATAAAAAGTACTTTTAAGAGGAAAAATTTTTCTTTGCTATATGAGAAATAATGATAACTCTTGAGAAATTTTTTTTCCTTATTTTCTTATGATTTCTATTATTGTTTTATTCTCTAGTAGTACTTCATGCTTGAGAGATGAATACAATATAATCGAGCTCTTCGTTTTGGCACAATTTTCCATCAAAAATCAACTTCAACTCGTGCGTTCCTCTTCTGGCCTTTTCAAATTATCTCGTATTATTCAATTCTGAAATAAGAAAAAGTTTATAAACTCATTATTAGATTATTTTTCAACAGCAAGTGTCTGTTTAAGTCCTCCAACACTCTTAGCTCTTTTTCGAAAAGTCGATAATAATTTTTATATTTTATATTGCTAGGCAATCAGTTTCTGGTTTTTGTTTCTTTCTGACATGAAGTGAGAATTTTCTAGCTTAATTTTGATAGGAAAATTACAAAATATGTTTTTGATTTTTACGCATTATTCAATTGATATTAAACAAATTTTGTCTACATTTTATTTAATGATAAGCACTTAATAATTTACAGAATCTTTAACGAAATTACTCAATAAATTAACGCAATTTGATAAAGCGACCTTCATTAGTAACTAATCAGTAACCATAAAAGAATGTGTCCAATAAAAAAAGCCAACCCTAACTATAAATCAAATATAATTACAGAGAAATTTGCATCTAAATTTAGTACATATTGTCGCAGGTGTTTCGCATGCCACAAAAAACAGAAAAAAGTGTATGTATGAATGTAATAAAGAATGAAGAAAAAATTTCTATCGTTAGTCTAATAAATTAATTTCCAAAAAAAGCTATCGATGATGTATTGCTCGAATTTACTGACCTATAACTTGTTCGCTTACTTATGATAGAACTTGTCTTTATTGAGCATGTAATTTGGCAATTTTTACACATTACGTATCTAATATCAGATTGAAATTGATTGGAGGAAATAAATCCAAATTGAGATACATTTGGATTTTTTGTGTGTTGTGCGAGTGAGATTTTTGTAATTCGATCGTGTACAAGAGATAAAAATAAAAATGTGAGCAAATGAAGTTAAATTTATTTTGAATGCTGCCTGTTTAAACTGTGAAATTTTATTTTTATGTTTTCACACTCAAGCAGATTTCTTTACAAAATGTAATTTTATCATGTCTCTCCGGCTGTTTCATTTAATTATTGTCAATTTTCATTTGTTTTAACAACTCGCAATTTTAATAAAATTCAAACACCAAAAAAGTGAGCAGTTGAGAATATTTCAATGACATTATTTGATTCATAAACTGTTGAGCTTATTGAAAGTTGACAAGCAGCACAAAAAAAGCTTTTCAATCCTAAATGTATAGAAAGAGCTGTGTGAATGTCGCTTTATTTCTCTCTATTGTGAATTCGAGTAGATAAAATTTTTTTATATTAATTTTTTGCTTTATTATTATCATCATCATTGTAGTTTGAGAAGATGAGATAAGAGGATTTGAGCTATTTTCAATGAAAAAGAAGAGAGAAAAGCTTCGACATTGAACTTTTGACTCACATTTATGGATGATATGGCAGAGACTATTTTTAATATTTATTCAATTTTATAAAATATTGATTTATTTTTAAGCTTTTATTATATTAATAAAAATGTCTATAGTAATGGAATTTAAGGACATATAATCGAAACAAATTTTTCAAAAATAATATGTTTATTAAAGAAGCAAGAAGATACTTGAAATTGTAAGAAAAAAGTCAAGTCACATTAAATGTCAAGTTAATTAAATCAAGTTGATTTAAAATTATTGGGGTTCGGCGCTTGCATGCAGACTTGACTGGTATGCGCAGAGTGACTTGACTATATGCATGCAAGTTGACTTGAGAAAAATGTCTCTAATTCACTCAAAATTTATCAAATTCTGCTAAAACTTTGCAAACTTAAAATTCATTAGATTCTTTCCAAGTTTGCTAAATTTTGAAGAAATTAAACAAATTTTGAGTGAATTAGAGACATTTTTCTCAAGTCAACTTGCATGCATATAGTCAAGTCACCCTGTGCATACCAGTCAAGTCTGCATGCAAGTGCCGAACCATAAAAATTATGGTTCTGCACTTGCACGTGGACAGTTAAGTGTCGACGTCGGCAATTATCAAGTAGCAATTCAAGTTGATTTACTCAAAGTGTCTCTAGTTTATTTAGTTTAAATTTAGTTCGGTCCAAAAAATTTTGATTAAATTTATTAAAATTTGAATGAATTAGAGACATTTTCAAGTAAATTAACTTGCATGCAACTTGCAAAATTACATGCGCATGTACTTGACTACATGCATCAAGTGCCGAACCCTGATTCAGACGATATTTAATTTTGTCCAAATTTGGCAAATTATTATGAAAATCAATGATTCTTCAATTTACTAAAGTTTTGAACAAATTAAATTTTATCTGAATAAACTAGAGACATTTTTGAGTAAATCAACTTGAATTGCTACTTGACAATTGCCGACGTTGACACTTGACTGTCTACTTGCAAGTGCCGAACCTTACTAAAATTTTAAGAACAAGCTTAGATAAATATAAAAATATTATGAATTTTATTTGTAACACTTCTGATTTCTACGAAAGTTTCGAATTGAATTCTTACTTTAACTTTTCCATCTCTTTTAACCCAATAAATTAAAAAGAAAAAATGTCACAGAGTATAAAAAAGAAATCGATAAATCGAATAAAAGTCACAGACTCAATAAATCACAAGTACACACAGAATACAGCAAAATTCCCACAACACCTGACCCACTTACAATCTCAATTCAACCAAACTTCAATTTATTTCTTCTTCTTTTATTGGATTATCGATAATATTTCCAGTATTTGTGGAAGACGAAAAAAAGTTTTTTTCTTGAACAGCTGGTCGAAATCAGAAATTGTCAACTGTCTTCATGAATGACAAATTGCTGATAAAAAAGAAAAAATAAAGTGGATAAACTGAAGATGCTCAATTTCAATTTCAATCTCACATTTCCCATCAACACGAGGTTATTAAAAGCAGTAAAATTTCATTATGCGCATCGTGTTATCATAATTTTTAATGGAACACATCAACATTAGAATTTCCCACGCAAAATAACATTAAAATTTGATAGTTAATGACATAAAACAACAGAAAACTTGTACATGCATTCAATCAATTAATTAGTTAATTAATTAATTACTAATTCACAAAAAGGGACTCGTTTGAGTCATTTGATACTTTTTTCATGTTTCAACATCTGTCGTTAGAGCTGTGAGACATTTTAATGAGATACATTTTCTTCCTCTTGGGCATACACTCGTCTTCCTTGTGATGAAATAAAATTATGTTGATGAAGCTTAAATGAAGCTTCTTTTTTTCCTTTTCTCATTGTATGAGAAGCGAACAAATGTCTGTACTGATTAGAGCAATTTTCTACATTTCATAACAGGAAGAATTGTATGACTTTATTACAACTCACTCAATGTCACAGTTGCATAAAATTGAAAGAGATAAGAAAATCAAATTACATTGGACGACATTGAGCCATGAAGAAAATGATGAAAAATTCTTGGAAATTAATGCAAATTGACATTGAAACGAATCAATGGATCATTGAATTCTTTTACTGATGGATTTCATAACAAAATATTCTATCTTTTTTTCATATTTTGCAACATCTGTTGCTGGATTTGAAATAAGAAGAAATTCATAAGTAAAATTTTCCATTTGCCCAAAAGGTGTTTGAATGCTTTTGAAGTTTTTTGAATTTTTTAGTCCTAAAATCACATTTTACCTTTTTATACAAATATTTTACTTTTGAAATAATAATGAATAAAATTTTCTGCTTGTTTTTAGATCAAAAATATTTTTGCTTTAATATAAATGTCATTTCTTTCACCTTTCATCATCAAATTGCTTTCATAAGATTCACAAGATAATGAATCTAAGTTAGACTTACAAAACATCTTTCATTCCGATACAGATAATTAATTAATTAATTTTGTTTTATATAGAAATTATATTGAGTGTATTTAATGTGTAACCAGAGACATAGAGGAAGTTTGTATAAGGAAAAAAAAGACAACAAGTTAGAAGGTTTAGACAAGATGAAAATAAATGAATTTATGCACAAAAACTAATTGAAAGATTAATTAAGATTTAATATTTTCTGTTTCTTCTTTCTTTCTATTAATTAAAGAATTTTTTATAATTAATTCTTCAATTTATTATGAAACAAACAAAAAAAGCTACATCCAATGACCATGAAAATGAGACAACAAAAAAAGTATCATCATAATCGCTTTAACAATAAGAATGACTTGAACAAATATCATATAGAGAGAAAATTGGCTCTGAAGTTCAAATACACGCCCTAAAACAGCTCATCATGAATTCCATGGATGTTTGTTTGTTTTACTTGTCACTAACCGGAAGCTAAAAGGAAAAATTCCTTTTTTTGCATTACATGCATGACTTTTCATAAATTATCATTAAAACGAAACAAAACTGATAAAATTTAGTCTTGAATTTCTTCATTAATGTTCAACATTTTGCCAAAAGAAAGTAATAAGAATTATTTTTGTTGACAGTTTTGTTATGAATAAAAATTAACCTAGGTTTGAGAACACTTAGCTCATAATTTGCAATTTTTTTATTGAAATTTTTTAGTTACCAAGCCTGGTAAATTACAAAAGCTTTTTGATTATAGTTGTTTGGATGGAACGAAAGTTTTCGGCCAGGAAAATTTTCGGCTGAATTTTACGTAAGGAAAGTTTTCGGCTAGAAAAACTTTCGGTACGTAAAATTTCAACCGAAAATTTTCTCAGCCGATTTTTCTCAGCTAAAATTGTGGGTATTTTTAAAATAATTTTTGGCGTTTTTGGGTGAAATCTAACCGAAAATTTTCGGCTAAAAAAATTTTCTCATCCGATATTTTTGCCGAAATTTTTCTAGACCTAAAATTTTCGGCTATGATTTTACTTTTATCATCCAGCCGAAAATTTTAGGCTGTAAGGGATAACATCCAGCAGAATTTTTTCGGTTGGATGTTTTGAATAAATTTCAGGCCGAAATTTTTCAGCTGGATGTTGATGGAAATTTCACCTGAACTTAAAAATCAAAAGGCTATCGTCTTTTTTCAAACATAGTAACCGGCTTATGTTTAACATATTTCTTTCTATACTAAATTAAAAGTTAAATAGATAGATGTTTTATTTTGACCTTCTGATTTTCAATAAATTACTATAAAGATACAAGGTCTGTTTATGATAGATAGATAGATAAATAGGTTTATTTCAACTTAATGATTTACAATACATAGCTATAATGATGCTTGGCCTAATTATGATGTTAATCTTAACAGATTTTAAATCAGCTTCATAATGATATTAACTGCTTTTAACCTCTTGAATTTTTGATATATAAATGAATGACTTGAGTAAACTTTTAAAAAAATTCAATTCTTGATACAATTTTTGTAAAAAAAGGTTATGGTCTGTTTATGATATTAATCTCAATACTATATCAAAATTAAAATAACCAAAACTCCTATGTTCGAATAAAAAAGCCGGTTACTATGTTTGAAAAAAGACGATAGCCTTTTGATTTTTAAGTTCAGGTGAAATTTCCATCAACATCCAGCTGAAAAATTTCGGCCTGAAATTTATTCAAAACATCCAACCGAAAAAATTCTGCTGGATGTTATCCCTTACAGCCTAAAATTTTCGGCTGGATGATAAAAGTAAAATCATAGCCGAAAATTTTAGGTCTAGAAAAAATTCGGCAAAAATATCGGATGAGAAAATTTTCCTAGCCGAAAATTTTCGGTTAGATTTCACCCAAAAACGCCCAAAATTATTTTAAAAATTCCCACAATTTTAGCTGAGAAAAATCGGCTGAGAAAATTTTCGTTCCATCCAAACAACTTCTCCCAAGCTTTTTCCTGTTTGTGTTTATACAAAACAAACTAAATTCACACATAAAAAAGCGACACACTTTTAGGATATTAAATTTCATGAGGTTCATTTCTATACATGTATAATAAAGGAAAACACATTTATTTAAATTTCAAGGTTGCTTCAAGCTAAAAGCTTGCTCATTGTTAAAGAAAGAAAACATTAAAATTCCATTGTAGATGTAAAAAAGGATAAGTGTCGTTATTTATAAGGTTCATAAGCATTTTTATTATTATATAAAGCGCGAGATTTGTAATTTAAATTATGAATTCATCAAATAAACGTCATAAGCTATCAAAACTTGATATAATCCATCATAACGGTCATGAAATGAATGTTCAAAAAATTTTCTCTTCCTGCCTGTCACTCTTAAAGATCTTTCGCAATCCCACTCAAATCCAATATTCTCATTTCATTCAGTTTTTCCTCCCTTAAGACATATTTTCTCACATATCATCATCGATGCCTTGCTACGCATACATATACATAATAAGCAATGACTAAAAATACTTCCTTCAACTTCTCCTTCTCCTCGTAGTTTTTTTTCTGTGAATTTTTCATTTTCTGCACACAACTCAACTCAACTACGTCATTATTGCCGTCATACTCTCGTTCTCGTGCTCACACAATTCAATGCCGAGGCACTTTTCTATTCTGTTTCATTTCGGAAGTCGATAAGGAAAAAATGTGTTTATAGTTATGTCGCTATTAAGCTTTATTTGCTGCTTCTGTTTCTTCTTTTTTTGCTTTTTCATCGATTTTATTTTTTCATTCTTGTGTATACAAAAATTTTTCTTTATTTTTAATTTTTTAGCGTGAGAGTCGAAATTTTGAAAATTTAGTTTTATTGAAGTATAATTTTTACATGTAGGTCAACTTTATATGAGCAAAGTAAATTTCATATTCTTAGAATATGTTAAAAGCTTTTTCTCAACGAGCTACGTTATCAAACACTCGTAAAGAATTTTCATCTGTCATTCTCATTCGCACAAGGGTGTGTCAATGATGTTGTCAAAGATATTCAGGTCAATTGCAATTTTTTTCTTTTTCGTTTTTAGCACATAATTTATCATATTTGAATAAAAAGTAAAATTATGTGCCATTTTGTCTGTATGTCTATCCACAAACAGTTATTTCTCAATTTTTTAATTTATTTATTACTTCTGATTATAAAAATTGTATAACTCATAATTTTGTGAAACTTCATTTCATTTTTAAATTATGGCTTAAAAGTTTGTAAGTCAAGTACAAAATCAAGTATATAGTCAAGTAAAAAATATAATCAAGCATATATCCTCAAGTAAAAAACTAATTTCATTTCATGCATCAAATCAAATGTAATAAATAAATTTTCCATATTTCTTTTAAAATTCATATGACTCTTGTAAGAAATGAGTTTTGATATTAAAAACTTGAAGCTTCTTAAGAAAAACTTTAGATCAAAATTTTCATTTGTAACAGAAAAATGCGCTCTTAATTCATCATTAGCAGTTAAAAATTACTAAATATCATGTTATATATTATGACATTTAGTAAAGCAAAATGTGATAAGTTTCATTCCTATGTAGTAATTAAGAAAGATTGAGGATTATGTATACGGATGAGCTGCTACTTATGAGCTCAACATTAATGTGAATTGAATTGCTTTTCGAGCACACTATGGTCATAATACAAGATTTTTACGTCAATCCATAAAATTTCTCAAAAAACCGAAAGCTACTATCATCAAAAGCATCTTCTTAATTAGATTTCTTGCATTTCCATGGAGTTGTATTCATTAACTGTCTGAAGTGACTTAAAGAAGCTTCTTTAAGTAATGAAATTAATTAGCAAAGTTTTATTTCTATTTACGTCTACGCATGTTTGTTATTTTTATTTTTAATTTCATTTAATTTTCAATTGCGTTTTAGGGGAGACAACAAAAATGGCAATTTTCCATTTCTACAAATTGTTCATTTCATCAGAATTTGACCATAGAAAGTTTTAATAAAACAAGTATTTTTCATGGAAGAATGGTTTTAAACATTTATGGGCTTTCGTTTCTGACTTTTTTCAGAGTTTTTACTCATGAGTGGCTTTTTCTTTAACAATTTACAGTTTACAATTGAATAAATTTAAAAGAATAAGAAAAGGAAGGATAAAAATAGAAAAATGTTCTTGCGTTTGTCAATATCAAGAGAATTTGAAAGAATTTCTTTTATAAAAATATCTTTTTTCATACATCAATTTATTGTCAATTTTCATATGTTTTTCAATTCAATTGTTGTCTAGGTGAAATTTTATAAGCTCATTGAAGCTTGCTCGATTTTTTCCTTGAAAATATTCCTAATTGAGCACTTGATCGCCTTAAGTGACGTTAAGTTGGGTTGAGAAAAGTTGTTGATATGAGTAGGAAGGTACAGAAAACATTTGGAGCTTTTTGTTTAATGTAAAGGTCATTAATGAAAATAGTTTGAGTGTGTTTCATTGAGATGTCTGCCAAATACATAAAAATTATTAAAGATTTTTAAAGATACTTTTGTTTATTTCAATGGAATTTTCTATTTATTTTGTAAACTTTTGCGATAAAATTCAAAACTTTTTAAACAACAAAATGAAATTTTAGTGAAAGTTAACTGAAAACTTCATCAAAATGAACTGAACATGTTTGATAGACTGAAGTTTTAATCAGAAGCATATTGCAAAAGTTTATATACATATTTTACAATAAAAATTGATACTCTTCATGATAAAAGTTTCTGATTTTTTGTATACTTTTTAAAAGGATTGGAAAATCATAATAAAAGTTTACAATGAGAGTTTTTTAGTGACATTTTCTAAAATAATTTTAATTCCACCTTTAGAAGCGAATTAAAAAAATTTTATTTTGAATTAGAAATAATTGACATGAATTGTTGAAATTTTTATTTATAATAAGTTAATTTAACTAATATGACTATCAATAACTCTGCTATATTTGTTCACAATTTTTTTCCACAATTCAATTTCAATTCCTTCTACCTTCATTCTTCTTTCATTCAAACTTCGATTGAAAATTCATTTCCCATTTCCTTTCATAAAAAACTCGTTTTCCTGTTTTTGTATCAAAATTTTCCCATGTTTGATATAAAATACAAAGTGAAATACATTTTGTTAAATGGAAAACTTACATTGATACTTTTGCAACTGTTCTCATGTCATTCTTACAAAAAAATATTTGTAACAAAATAAAACTTTTCTGCTTCACTGATTCAAACATGAGAATTGTGGATCCGACAAAGTAAAAATAAAATTTTCAATTGTTTGATCAAAAATCGATATTATTTTCTTGTTGATTACAAGTTAAAAGGAGTGAAAAGTGACATCAATGTATCAATGTGATTTCTCATGTATGTATGTCATTTGTAACTGATTCCATTCTGTTATTGTATCTATAGTTAAAGGTAAACAGGATAAGAGGAAGATAAATAACAACAATTTATGTGGCAGATCTTGTAGAAAAATATTTTTCACCAAGTCGAAGAATGAAGGTGGAAAATGAAGGAACACAACAACATAACAGATATTATAGTTGCTGTTACTAAGCAATGGTTGCTATAGTGAATAAAATTCTTCTAAAGCCGCACAAGTTGAAAGTAAAAAAAGAGAATAAATTTGAGACTTATCTTGTTTATTTTTCATGCTTAACAACACTGAAACATGATTGATAACAGATGTCCAAAAAGAAAAGTTTTATCGTGGTAAATTTGTCAAGTTGTTGTTTTTTTCGCACAAATAAACAGACAATGATTGCTCTTTAAATGAGAGAATGATGAATACTCACAGATAGAAAAGAAATCTGAAATGAGAAGGAAAAAAAATTGAAAAATGTTGAGAAAATAAAAATAAAATGTTAATCAATAAATTCAATTAATCTCACTACACACTTTCACACCCTCATCATCAACTATAAGCGCCCACTTGTCTGCCTATCAATTTAGAAATTCTTTTTCTAAGCAACTGCTTTGGGCTTTTAATCAAGGTGAAGACGCTTTGAAATTTCAATTTACTTTAAAAGCTCGAAAATTAGGCAAAACTTTGATTAAAAACTATCTGATAAATACTGTATCTAACTGTTTTCAACTTAAAGCTTTAAATTTTTTATGACTAGATCAATTTATGACAAAAACTGTATGTTTTTAAATTGAATTTTAAAATAGAAATTTCGTAAACTTAAAAAAAATTTTGATTCTTTGTTTACAAATTTTCTTAATAATTTCAAAGTTATTTTGAAAAATTAGACAAATTTAAAGAAAATAAACCTAAAAAAAATTGTTTCTGGACAATGATAGAATTTTTCTAGTAATAAATATCGAAAATTTCTAGTTTTTTTATAAAAATTGCGATTGTTCATCATTTAGTTCGAGTATCCTTGTCTTATTCCAAAAATTATTTGAGTATAGGCATGTGTAGATATTCATTTTTATGAATATCATCAATGGCTTACTGTCTCGTCCCATCAACAATCAAATTCATCATTCATTCATTCATGAGCCGTCTGCTTATATACAAACAAAAAATGAACAGTCTGGAAGGGTGAAAATCAATTTTTTCGATTTATTGAATTTTGATAAAAGAGAGAAAATGAGAACGTTTAAGGTTTGGCAAAAGTTTTTTCGTGCATACTCTTTGTGAACTATAAATAGAATAATGATTAAATTATGATGAGCTCAATATAAATTGAATAAAATTCAACACTAACCTAATTTTCTTCTTTGAATTTTAAGCAGTGGAAGGAGAAAAGTTTTCTATGGTAAAACTTTTAAATTAAATTTTTTATCTCTTTATTCTCAATATAAAAATTTGTTTTTCATTCTGATTCACTTAAAATGTTTTTAGAAAAGAAAACCAAAGAAGGAAAATTCAATGAAAGTGTTAAACATAAGATTTATGAAAAATCATCAATTAATTTAGCACGTCAGAAAACTGTGTCAAAATAAATTGATAAAAAGGCAATTTTTGATTTGGGTCTGCTCATCAACTTTGACATCGATGATAATAATAGCAAACAGCAACCCTTACAAGTGACTGATTCAAAAGATCTGAAACATTTAACTTATTTTGTAATTTTTTAAAAATAAAATTTTGCCTTTAATAAAAATTAAATTCTCAAGAGGGACTACATGCTTTATTCACTCGACAACAACATAAAAATTTAAATAATAAATTCTTAGAAGGAGAGTAAGCAAAGTAAAAAACTGAAGTTTTTAGAAGAATTCTCTTAGGAGAGATGTAATGAAAAATTCGATATTTGTGCATCGTTTGAATAAAAATTTTCCCAGAATTTTCAATGAATTGAAAGAAAAGATGCTTATAAATTTAGGTTTAATTTTCTAATTTTCTCTTGTGCATAATTAAATTAATTTGATTACTTTTTGTGTGACAAAATAAGAAGAAGATTTTTAAACCTCATTTCACACACACGCAACTTATTTAAACCCCTTTTTGAAATAATAATCTGTGATGAAAAGTTAATATGATTTTAATTATCGCATGTGTTAATGAATAATTCTCTCTCTCTCTTAAAATAAAATAAAATTATATAAAATATCTGATTGGCATCTAAATTAATTGAGATTTCTAATCGATGTTTAATTAAGAAGCAAAGTGCGTGCGGAAGGTTGTTTCGAATAAGAGAAATGTTTTGGGGTTTTTGTGGTTTTTGCGTTAAATTTATTATCTAAAAGCTCTTTAAAATTTATATGAAACAAGTTGAAGTTTGAGCCTAGAGATTTTCAAGTACATTTATCAGTTCATGATTTTGAAATAAACAAGAATCAAGTGTTCATTGCATGCATACAGATTTCAGATATAAATCAATATTGAAATTTCAATTTGAATTCATTTCCGCTCACTTGATGTTCGATAAAGCACAAACTTTTTAATAATTAAACCACAAAAAATAAATAAAAATTCTTTTTAATTAATTTTTCATGTCAAAAAAATATCTGGAAAGAACCACTTTTTCATTAAATAGTGAAAAAATATGCTTCAAGCTGTTTAAATTACAGAAAGAAGGTGAAGGTGGTAATAAAATTCAAAGTTGCTTTTAATCAATTTAAATTCCCACCAGTTTACAGTTTTTTTTGCTTTGCAAGTTCCAATGTAATTAATGATGACTGTAGATTGTAATGGAAAAAAAATCTCAATGGAACTCTTTTTAAACTGATTGTGTATCACTTTGAGTTAGGAAAGAGGAAAATAAATTAAATGTGACATTGATAAAGAAGGAAAGTTTTAAAACTGAATTGATATTAGAAATCTCGTTAATTTTTAAAACTTTATTCATGATTTGAATTAATTAAACAAACTAGAAACTTTTTGATTTTTGCTGAATGTATTATTTTAAAGTTATTGAAATAATGAATTGATTATGTTTGTTGCTATTACATTTAATTTTGAAAATCAAAATTTGAAATAACAAATAAACTTTTACAAAAATTTTAAAACTTTTGTTTATGTTTTTATTGTTTACAATTTTTAATATTTAAAATTCAATCAAAAGTCATTAAATTTCACAATATAAACCATTAATTTAGCTTTAAATAAAAACTTGAACTTTAATCCAAACAAAAATTTCTGATTGCAATTAAAATTCTACACGATTCTTAAATTTTCAAAGCAAATTGACATTTTTATAGAATCACATCATTTTGTACTAGGCAATTATTTATTGATTATTCAGAAGTTATTTTTTGCCTCATTAAAATTTTACGTTTTCCATAGATTCACTTCAAAGTTCATTCCTCAATCAAATTAAATCAAATGCAACATATTCAACATTTTCATTCACATTTAACCTTCATTACTAACAAACCGGTCATCTTTGAATTATTCAGTTGCAATTTAAAAGCTACACAAGTGCAACTAACAAAAACTGAATGCAATTTTGCATTGTGAGGCAATAAATTTTTTATCTTTCTCAATAGAACACTAATTATTCATTTATTTTTTTCCAACAAAACGCATTTGCTTAATTGGAGTAAAAATTTAAAATTTTGTATAAATTATGACAAATGTGTTAAAAACGTCAAATTTGTTTTTTGAAAGAAACACAAAAAATTGTGTTAATTATGCTAATCATTGAAAAATTTTAGGACTGTCTCAATGTTAAAAATAGGTGTCTGCTAACCTTTTTAAGATACCGAATCGAAATTGTAATTGTAAAAGTTTTATATCTTTTTAGGAAAGTGTCTTTAAAAAATTGTCTCAAGAGCGAAATTTTGCATAAAACAGCAATTTTGTCACGGCCATTAAACTCAATGCCAGAGAAAATTATAGAAATTGCTTCTGCTTGAAATTCTCATCTAAGTAGCTGATATAATCATTATAAATTACAGTCCACGTGTGCAGCAGATGAAAATAACATATATCATCCAAGGGTAGGTCAATAATAAAAAAGTCTGTTCAAAATTAAAAAATTTAAATTTATTTTTTCTCCAAAAATCAGTAAATTTAGTTAAAAATAATCATGTTAAAAATTTTTGTTGCATCACCTTGGATATCACCAAGTATTTTTCACAAATAACACAATAATTCAATCGTGAGAAAAATAAAATTGATTTAGAAGAAAAAGAAAGAAAAATGCTGCATGTGTGCTAAATTTGAGCAATTTTTTGTGTGTTTTTATTAGGCTTAAATGAGGATCATAAATTTGATTAGGTTGAATGAATTTTCTTTCATATTTGAAGACAGTTTCTCATAAGCTTTCACTATTCAATGATCCGTAATTGATCGAAAAAAAACTCATCAAACATTCAATTCACGACGCGATCTTTTTTGAATAAATTTCCACTAAAATCAACATACACAAACATCATTTTATGCAAATATTTCACATCAATATGAATTTTTTTCATTTTCAATATTTGCAAAACTCTCTCAATCATGAACCGCAAATGTGCATTCAATTTTCAGATCGATATAGAACTGTGCATCAATAAAAATATAGAGAAAAACTGCTGCTTTTTTATATTTGTATTTACTTTATGATACAAATTCATGTGTGCTTGGGAAAAAATGGTAAATATTTTTTATAAATTTCAGATGCACATTGAGAAACGGCGAAGATATCATTATTATCATCACTCCATTAAGGGAAGGATTTTTATTGCCATAAAAAAGAAGAAATAAAAAAGAAATTGTTGAAGGAAGCAGAAGCAGATGAGAAATGACATAAATCCCTAAGAGCTTTAAATATACTTATGAAATGTGTATGGTTGCATGCATGTGAAAGAAAATTGCTCAAAATATTCGGCTTATGCTAGCATGTAAGGAGCTTTTGTGTTTGCCGTGCTAAATGGAAGTTTATAAATATCATATTTTTGGTGAATTTGTTGCAATCAAGAGAAGATTGAGTGAAATTTCATTTTCTTTCTTCTTGCTAAATGAAACTACTCAATTTATATGATATTGTTGAAAACCTCAACATCATTAGTATGCGGTTTGCATTAGTAGAATTTGATAAGCGTATTAAATGCATTTCAAGCTTTTCTGGAATTACTTTAGATAAAGCAAGTGATTGTCACTTGAATTTTTGATTTTAATAGATTTTTCTTAATTAATCATAATAATTAGGATAAAATGCTTAGTCAAAGTTTTATTCATTCTTCATATAATAATAAGTGTTTATTTTTTTATTGATTAAAATATAAAATCAGTTTGATTTACACTTGACTATTTACTTGATTTCAGCTTGACTTTCATATTTAACTTGACTACAACTTGACAATTTTAAATTATACTTGAATAAAACTTGACGTCCATCAAAAAAAAAATTATTTCTTAATTTTTATGTTTATAAATTGTTCTGGAAATTCAATATTATTAATTTAATAAAATAAAATTATCAAAAAAATTATTTTTAAAAAATAATTGAAGAAAAGTTGATTTTAAATGTAATCATTGAAGTATCTTCGTATTTACAAAATATAAAAGAATTTAAACCATAAAAAATTTTAATGTCGCAGTAAATTTTATAATGTTGCATTTATACCACATTACAAAGGTAATTATTACATTGTGTGAATTGACGTAAAGCCTAACAAATATATTATTCAATGCATTACTTTATTGACGTCAGAATAATTCTTATTTAACAGCTCAAATTTAATGCCATTAAGTGAAACATTTAAGCTTAAAGTAATAAGAAATTGTTTCTTTGAGGTATTATAGACATCACGCAATGATCACTGATTAACTTTATTGTATTCTTTAAGAATCTTCAGCCATAAATTCAAACTTTCAACCTAAATGTATACATGTAGACCTCCCCAAAATGCCTGTAAATAGAACTTAATTAAACAAACAAAACCATTTCCTTACGACAAATAATTGCTCGCTCATAAATAATTACGTGACCATTTACTGCTCCTTAAATAGCTTCCTTCTAGCAAGTAAAAAGGAGCAAGAGAAATGTGGAATGAGTAAGAAAGCTATTGTGTGCAAAAAACCACTTTAGAAAGCAATGACGTCGATAATTGCACAATAATTTTTTTCTTTTCCTTATTCTCATCTGAGTCATACGAAAAATTTTCGTTTTTATGATAAGTGCAATGGGTAGGCCAGATGAATATTGAAAATTGCCTAAATATACTTAGGCAATTTGTATGATTCAAGAATAAAAGGATATTCCCTTATATATAAATGTTACACACTAAAAAGTCTCAATTCAATTTCCTTCATTCTCTGCAGACGAGAGCTCATTGTGAATGAAATTGATTGAAAGTATTAAAGAGCACTCACATGCATACATTTTTTATTGATTTTTCTTTTCTTTTTTGCGCCTCTTTTTTCTTGCTTTCTACCGACTTCGATATATTTCTGCGATTTATTTTTTGTGTAGTTTTGTGGAAAAATATTTTTTTTGAAATAACGACTTTTTAAAATTCAAATTATTTTGAAGCTAACTTCTTTGTATGAAATTCTTTCAAAAAATTCATCTAATTTACCTTAAAAAATTTCTCTTAATTTCAAAATTTTCTCAAGAATTCTTCTAACCTTATTTTCTTCTATGAATTTTAAACATTTCTTATGACAAATGATTGAACCTTGGAATTTTACGAAGAAAAATACTTGACAATCTTCAAGTATTTTTTTAAGAGAAATTCTCTACGTAAAAAGTGAACAAAAGCGAGCAATGACACCGAATTTCTTCTTCTTCTATTTTCACTCTCAAAAGCATCCATCAATAATTCAATTTCTTTATAAACGAAGCCAATACTCGTCATTTTACGCACAGTAACGCATTAGCAGGCTTTCATGGGATAATTGATCAGCCATTAGCTTTCAAATTAATGATTCGAAGACATATATAAGATGAATGTGGTGTAAATGATCAATATTTGATGGGAAATGGTTTTATTGAGAATTTCTTTACCTTAAAGCTTTACCATATACAAAAAGAGACACGGAAGTTACGCAGTAATAAAATTACAGAAATCAAATTAGCACGCAAAATCCTTTTTGTGAAATCACATGCGAAACTTTTTCCCTTCAATCGTTTCTCGTTCTTTTGTGAGTGACTTTTATTAACCCATCTTTTGTTCTGACAATCCATTACTGTCTTACTTCCATAACTTTTTTGGGCATACTTCTTTTATCATTCAAACATCTTTTAATGACTTTGATTAAGGTAAATAGAGAAATTTTATTTTAGTCACTCACTGTGTGTGCATTAAAAATAAGAAAATCCCTCATCTTTTATTTCATGCCTGCTCGCGCGCCCTTCTCTCATCATTCTATTTAAATATTTTTTTTATTCTTTATATCATGGGAAAAATTTTATTCAGAGAACTTTTTTTTTCTCTCTCTCTTTACGCTCCTTTTTAGTATTTACATAAATTAAGCATTGCTGCGTAGTAGAAATGATAAATGAACCATTCAAGGGTCCAAGAGAAGTGAAAAAGGAAGCTGTGCATATTGAAAATGATGACTTGAAAGCTTACACTGAAAAAAGCTTCAATGACTATGGTTAAAGGTATACTTATATATTGTAAATCTTATTTACTTAGGCTATTTAAGTTTGTAAATAAAATATTCATTTATGCAAAGTAACTTATAAATAATAGTAATAAAATCTTAAATCTAGGGTTTGGACTTGCATGCATATTTTACTTGATATGCGCATATTTATTGTCAAGTTGATTTCAAGTTGACTTACACAAAACTATCTATTTAAATTTGAAATTGTTTGAATTTTATAACTGCGACAAGTAGAGCTATCGCTACCATCTTCCCTCGAATATAAGGACCGGTTCTTCTATTCAAATAAAAGGTTTGTTTTGGTTTAGTATGGAAAAAAGTACGTTAAACTTTTTGAATTCACGAAATTTGAATAGAAAGACCGGTCCTTTTATTCGAGGGAAGGCGGTAGCTCACAAAACAGATTTGCATTCTAATCCTGCCATTACTATAAAATTAAAACTTTGCTTCCGATATTGGAGACAAGATTAATTGTCTGTATTAATAGTCACTTTGAAAGTCATTATTTCACTGAGTTATTCAACTACTATAGTGGAAAATTTCCATTTTGAACTAAAAATCCTAGTAGGATTTTCCACAGATGCCTGTTCCTTGCTTTTTCCCATCCTTGAAAAGTTCATGAGAATTATTTGCTTAATGTAAATTCTTTCCTTTTTTCATTTCTTGATTGTATCTCATTACAAATAAATTTCAATGTCTCAATGAAAGAAGAATTATTCGTTTTATTTATACAGATGGCAAGCAAAAACTTAAATGGAGTGAACGACTTATTTAAGGTTTCAGCCACATCATTATATTTTTGTTATTGTCTATGTCAATTACTGAAGAATTAGTAAAATTTCTGTTGTTTTTATAAATAAATTTGAAGTGTTTTTTATGACTGTTGTTTGGATGTTTTTACGACCAAAGATTAAAAAACTTGTTTTTTCTTAGAACAACTAAAAACTTGCAAAATTTTGCAAACAACTGTGAATTCGTTGTTTACTCTTGTTTTAAATAAATAAGGAAGTTTTAAAGCAACAATAAATTCTAAACAATTTAGAAATAGAACTTTCTAGCAATTATTCTTCATCAACCTTCGTGATTGACTTTTTTGCACAATTTTAATCAATATCAAATTACTCAACCAATTAAATTTAATCAATGTCTACAAATAAAGTTAAATGATTGCTACTGAACATCGATAGCGATCAAAGGCCAAAAGGTGCTACGTCGTGAACATTTTATTTTATTTCAATTTGATTCGCAGTCCGGAAGAAATAAAAAGGCAATTCGATTCACTAAACCATTCGACTTTTGAGCTTTTCTAATTGAAGATGACTATCATAAAGGGAAAATTACTGAAACATTCTCAAATCGATTTTCAATTTAATTTTTTATAACTAACTGGACTTTTGCTTTGAGCTGCAGCTGATACATTTAATATTATGGCGATTTTTGTTTACTTTCAATTGCTCGTTTGACTCAACACCCAATGCTCATTTACACCCACGCAACAGCAGTGTCGTTATCAATTTTCTCATATTTTTTGTCACACACAATAACATTATCATTGATGACGAAACATTTTTTGTTACATTAACGATGAATATATTTTTAAAAAGAAAGTAAAAAAGTTGATGAAAATTTTATGACTGTAAAAAGTTCTTTTTATATTAAAAGGAAGAAAATGCGATAAGAAAAATTTTTCTTTTTCCTCGTTTGTAATGTCCATTGAGAAATAAAAAATGAGAATATAAAATTTTCATTATTTTTTATGGAAAAAGAAATAAATTTGTTAATATGAAAATTAGAGATTTCAAGAAATGAATATTAAAATAAAATTTTGCAAGATTTGTTCAAAAAATGAATTACTTTTTAAATAATCTAAATAATTAACAGAATCAAATCTTGATGAAATGTGAAAATAATAAGAACTAAAATCTTTTTTTGTGCTTCCAAACTCCAACTTCAAAAGCTCATCAACATCATTAAAATAATTTCCTTTTTACCATCAATCCATCAAAAATCATCTCACATCATAACAAGCTTTTCCCGTCATTATTTGAGCTTTCATATCAAAACCTTATAAATATCAAACATATACACACACGCGAATAAATTCCATTTTTTGATGTAATAAATCATCAACTTTGCATCTCTCACTCGGAACTGCTTTTTCCACATAACAAACACACATACACATACCCAACTCATCATAATCAACGCAACTTGACGCAAAGCACATACAAAAAATGCTCAAAATATTTTTTTGGTTTTGCTTTCATTAAGAAACGGCAACAAAGTTTGTTATCAGCGAGTGAATTTGTATGCAAACATAAATAGATGATTTTTTAGAGTATTATACACGCAATTTGTGTATAATTTTTATTCTCACTTTTCTCTCGTGTAATTTTCCTTTCAAATTTATCATCATTTTGTGGTTTAAAAGCATGAAAGCTTTAGAATAGATAGATTGTGAATTTATGAGCACCACTGAGAGTTACTTTGATACATAATCAAATTTTGATTGTTCTGGGCGATGTAAAAGAATTTTTAATCTAAACAAAAATGTTGAACGGAAAAATCTGACAATGCGTAGGCAGACTGAATAGATAGACAACGACAGGCATGAGATATTATTAGGCATACAATCAAAGCTTCGCTAGACAGTGAAATTCATGTTATAATTTTCATATCAAATCAAATAACTTAACTTTTTACTCTACGCAACTATGAAGGATAAAAAGTCAGTTTCGATTCTCTTCAAAATGATATTTTTGTATTAAATTTTGATTAAAAATTCTTTAGAAATTGATTTGAGTAAAAGCTCATCATTTTCATAAGTTCTTTCATCATAAAATTCTTCATTAACTTTTCTATTCATACAAATCGAAGGAATGAAATGTCTATTGTTAGGAAAAAATGATTATTTGACATTTTCTTTTTTCTCATTCTATATAGGACGTGTAATTGAATGACCATGATAAAAGGAAGAGATTTTTATGCTATTATGGCTATAATTGTGATATGAGGCATTAAAACAGATCTATTGGAAGAAAATAATAGTCAATTAAGAGTGGAAATGTCAAATGTGAGAGAATAGATTTTGCTAATTATTATTTATATCTCTAAAAGGTTTTTAACGATTTTTTCTTTCAGTATAGGAATAAATTGTACACTATGTTTGTCTGTTCTTAACAAGTTTTTCAAAGACAGTTTTTGTCAGATATATTTTTAGTAGTGAATTGCTAATTTCCATGAGATCAGTATAATAAAAATATTTTTTCCATCTTGTTCCCGAGTTTTGGCAAAAAAAATAATTAAAAATTGATGTCAAGTATAAAATTCAAATCAAGTAAGAAAGTAGTTAAATCAAGTAGAAATATCAAGTTTTATTAATAGTCAAGTAACATTAATCAAGTAACTAATAGTCAAAAGAAAATCAAGTTGAAATAAAATGACAAATAATTTTTTTTGTTAAAAAGATGTGTAGTAGAAAGCGCTATCAAGACATTAATGACATGTAATATCACTATTTTTCAACCTTGAATCACTTGATTGATTCTCTCATTTATTACTTTTTTCTTGATTCTTCGGCAGAAGCTAAAAATATTCCATTAAAACATACTTCAGTTAGCTCAACCGGTTTCTTCTTATTTTTTTATTCGCTTTAGCTAAAGTACAAATAAAGATGAATTTTTAAACTCATCACAAACGAAAGTGAAGACTTTATGAATTGCAAATTTTTCGATAAAACTTTTTTTCTTCTTTACCATGTTTCAGCTGTTGATGATCACTTTATTTTGACAATGTTTTAATCGAGGAAAAATTTTTCTCTTCCTTCTTGTGAGTGGAGAAAAAGTTTGAGATAAAAAGTTTCCCTTAGATTGAATAAATATTTGAGCGGAAAAATTTTTTGTTTCTAAAATTAAAATTCCAAACAAAATTCTCACAATTTTTTATATTTTTGCATCATGAAATCCCTGAGCTCATTTAGAAGTTGCTTTTGATGAGCAAAAAATGAAAATTATTTTTTCTTCTCTTATATGATATGCACAGACATGTCTCACATTAATCAAACATTCACAGAAAATGGAGAGGGCAAAGAAACATAAAAAATTCAGGCACGAAACACTCCTTGCATGTATACATTTTGTAATTTTGAACTCACGGCTTTTTCTATTTTTCTTTCGTTTGTCACACGTCCAGAAAATTCAATGTTTCAAAAATTTTCTCTATTTTTTTGTTTTTCTTTTTTTTGTGGTTAAAAATATCAAAAAGTGAAGAAGAATTTCTTCCCTATGAATTCTTTTTATTCACTCGTTTGATAATGCGTGCCTGACGATCATTTAATGCCAAAATCACACAAACTCTTGAATCACAACACAGAAAAAAAGCCGAAAAATTTTTTTTTCTTTTCAAAAATCAATAATAAGAACTTTTTCACGTTCAATTTTTTTTCTTTTTTCTTCACTCACAAATGAAACAAGAATTATAAATTTATGAAATTATTTTCTAATTTTAAATTTCTCTATAATTTTTCAAAGTTTTTTGCTTTTACTTTTAAGTGAATAGCATCACAATTGAGAAACAACTGAAACTCTGTCTTGAACGCAATACTCTCGACTGACTGAGTTGTTTCATACACAACACATTGAGAAATATATAAAAAAATTTCTATGGGAAATCACGAAATTCGTCTAACAGCTGACTTGCGCCCGAAGTTTTAATGTGTGAGTACGAACGTGTAGAAACACAAAACATGTTGTTTACGAGGTCACTCTCAATTTTTATTTCGATTTTCTCTCATTCTCATTTATTTACAGACAAATGCAATTGCGAGAACTCTTTTTATAATTCTTTGTTCTTTCATTCCCTTTTCCTTCCTTTATCCATCAAGTAGCATTGATATGACGTAATAATACTTGAAAATATTTTTTTATATTCATGCTGTTATTAAGAAGCTGCTTTTGAAATAATCGGAATATGAATATAAAGAAATTTAAAATAAACGTAATTTGATGTGCAATAAACAGGTTTACCAAAGGGAGTTTCTGTGATTAATGTCATTAGGTATTGTTTTAAAAAATAATCATTTTAAAATTGAAAAAAATAATAAATGTTGTTGTTTGTATTGTTTAGAACATTCTAAGATTTGAATTTATATTTCTTTCAAATAACATTTAATTTCTCTTACTCACATCTTAATGTTTATCTAACAAAAATCATAACATATAACACCACCATTTTTATCTATTCACAAGTTCAATTCATCATTTTCTAAAAGTCCATCATCATACTTATCCCAAACCAATAATGTTCCGTTATCTCATTTCCTTAATTATTTTCATGTCATTAAATCCAAATCTCTTTCATCAATTTCATTCATTTCATCTCATCCAAAACACAAATAAAACATTTTTATTGCATATCCAAAAGATAAATTTGTTCCTATTCCACAATTGCATTAATCAATTTTTATATTTATTCAATTCTAATGATTGTTTGTTCAGTCGAATTTTAGCTAGAAATGATTGTGTAAAAGCGAAAACTCAATATGAGAGAATTTTCTAAGTACATTTGCACTCGGACATTCATTCATAAAATTCTTCTATTTTTCCATTACCTTAGTACGAGAAAAAAATTCTCTCTCTTGCGATTTTTTTTCTTCTCAATTTTTCTATTTTTTGACACCAAAAATTTTCCTTTTCACTTTTTCGTTTATTTTTCACTGGTTTATATTTCTTATAATTAAAAATTAAAATTTTCCTTACACAAAAAAATCTAAATTTCAGTGCACAACATTCAACGATTCTTTTACAACTGAAAATTTATTTGTGAGTGATGAATATAAACAATAATACTTCTTTGTCACTGTTCTCTCTCTCTCTCAATTTTCTTGCTCACTCTCTGTTATAGAAATTATATTTTATTACAACAACAAAACTCTTTCGACATAAACAAATCATCGTGGCAGCACCCGAAGTTAAGTACATTACACGAAGTTCTATTGAACTCTCAATCGGTTTCTATCTTTTACATTGATGTGTTTATGCAATCGAACACTCACACAGAAACAGCTGCTTTTCACTAGATGAGAACGGGAATCAATGCACATGGTTTTTAATCAAAAAAAAAAAAATATTATATAACTCTCGCTTGAATGTGTGACAATGTGCTGCTTTTTACAATGTCGAGAGAATGAAAATTGGGTATAATTTGATTTTATTTCCATATTATATCACGTTGAAGGAAATTTGAATTGAAAAATCAAAAATTTTAAAATACCCAAAAATGGCCTTAGATTGCGTCTAAATGCAATTCTGAGCTTAATTCGTGATCACTAAAAAATATTTGAAATTTTAAAATTTTTCCATATAAAAATCTAAAATTTTAAAATACCCAAAAATGGCCTTAGATTGCGTCTAAATGCAATCTGAGCTTAATTCGTCTAAATGCAATTCTGAGCTTAATTCGTGACCACTAAAAATATATGAAATTTTATGAATTTTCATAAAAAATCTAAATTTTAAAATACCCAAAAATGGCCTTAGATTGCGTCTAAATGCAATTCTGAGCTTAATTCGTGATCACTAAAAAATATTTGAAATTTTAAAATTTTCCTATAAAAATCTAAAATTTTAAAATACCCAAAATGGCCTTAGATTGCGTCTAAATGCAATTCTGAGCTTAATTCGTGACACACTAAAAATATATGAAATTTATGAATTTTCATATAAAAATCTAAAATTTTAAAATACCCAAAAATGGCCTTAGATTGCGTCTAAATGCAATTCTGAGCTTAATTCGTGATCACTAAAAAATATATGAAATTTTAAATTTTCATATAAAATCTAAAATTTTAAAATACCAAAAATGGCCTTAGATTGCGTCTAAATGCAATTCTGAGCTTAATTCGTGATCACTAAAAATATATGAAATTTTAAAATTTTCATATAAAAATTCAAAATTTTAAAATACCCAAAAATGGCCTTAGATTGCGTCTAAATGCAATTCTGAGCTTAATTCGTGATCACTAAAAAATATTTGAAATTTTAAAATTTTCATATAAAAATCAAAATTTTAAAATACCCAAAAATGGCCTTAGATTGCGTCTAAATGCAATTCTGAGCTTAATTCGTGATCACTAAAAAATATATGAAATTTTATGAATTTTCATATAAAAATCTAAAATTTTAAAATACCCAAAAATGGCCTTAGATTGCGTCTAAATGCAATTCTGAGCTTAATTCGTGATCACTAAAAAATATATGAAATTTTAAAATTTTCCATATAAAAATCTAAAATTTTAAAATACCCAAAAATGCCTTAGATTGCGTCTAAATGCAATTCTGAGCTTAATTCGTGATCACTAAAAAATATTTGAAATTTTAAAATTTTTCATATAAAAATCTAAAATTTTAAAAATGCCCAAAAATGGCCTTAGATTGCGTCTAAATGCAATTCTGAGCTTAATTCGTGATCACTAAAAAATAATGAAATTTTATGAATTTTCATATAAAATCTAAAATTTTAAAATACCCAAAAATGGCCTTAGATTGCGTCTAAATGCAATTCTGAGCTTAATCGTGATCACTAAAAAATATATGAAATTTATGAATTTTCATAGAAAAAATCAAAAATTTTTAAATACCCGAAGTTAAGTACATTACACGAAGTTCTATTGAACTTTCAATCAGATGCTATCTTTTACATTGATGTGTTTATCCAGCACTCACACAGAAGCAGCTGCTTTTCACTAAATGAGAACGGGAATCAATGCACATGGTTTTTAATCAAAACGAGACTAAAAAGTGTCCGCCTTAAGTCGGATTACTTTAGCGCATTTTTGGTGCCTAGATCAGTATAAGTTGTCAAATTACAGAATTATTAAATTCGTTTGAGAAACAGATTCACAATTTAAAATAATTTAGAATATAGGCAAAAACTGTTTATAAAATTTTGATGCATGAAAGTACGGCGAGAGTTTTAATTGAAGTTCAATTTACCAATGTCCGAAACTGTTTTATAAGTAACTAAAAATCAACTAAAATTTATTCAATTATATATAAAATCCTAATCGATTTAATTTTAGTTGGTTTTAGTTGAAAATTTTAATTGAATAAGTTTTAGTTGATTTTAGGTTATTTGCAAATAAAATATCAAACGGTTTCAGACTCTGCAATTTACAAAATCTTATTATATTTTTTGTTAAATTGAAAATAACGGTTGAGTAAGATTCAAAATATTTGAAGTTCTAATATTTGCCGTTGGTGGCGCTGCAATCGTTTTCGCAGCCAACTTCGCTTTATTTACATTTTTCAATTTGGAAATTAAAATTCTTAATTTCCTAATTAATGCAATCAGTGGCAGCTTTCTAATAAAGTTTGCCGCAATAACTCGATAGCACAAAATCAAAACAACAAAACCGGAAGGGAAGTCTCTAGCTATTATAGTTTTCGAGATCTCGCGCCTCACCAGCCGGGAGCCAGCCAGCCAGCTAAAGTGAAGATATAAGCGGCATTGTTGTTCCAAAAATGTGCTAAAAAATATTATATAACTCTCGCTTGAATGTGCGACAATGTGCTGCTTTTTACAATGTCGAGGGAATGAAAATTGGGTATAATTTGATTTTATTTCCATATTATATCACGTTGAAGGAAATTTGAATTGTAATTCTGTTTGAATAAAGCATTGGATTGAGTGAGAAGGAAATTTATGAATTAATTATAGTCTAGTGAATGTTTAAGCACATTTCCTATGATAAAATTAAATGAAGATCATCACACTGGCTTAAGTTTTATTTCTTCAAAAGTTTTATATATATCTAAAAGATAATGCAAGCTTGGTCATAAAAAATTCAGACTGTTGCGACATTAGGTGTCATTCTTGATCTATTTTGAATTTAATCTGTTTTTAAGAGCATGCAAAGTGCTTAGACAGGAAGATTAAATGCATTAAGAGTGTAAAGTTCGAGGAAAAGGTAGTTTGTTTTCATTAAGCTTTGCTTCATGACCTAGAAACGAAAAATGCAATTTTTGCTTGTGAGAGTTCAAGGAAAAAATTTTATGCAGTTCTACTTTTTTGACCAAATTGATATTGAAAGCTTTTTCGAGGTGGAGTATTTTTATTATAAAAATTTATGCTATCACTTGATTTTTTGATATTTCAGAACTTTAGGAATTAAATATTTAAAAAATAATCTTTCTCTGTAAATAACAATAAAGCTTTGTACTTAACAAAGAAATAAAATATGCATTGCATAAAACTGAATCGATAGTCATCAATATTTACTTACTTCATATGTCATTTATGTTTTTCAATCTTTAAAAACAATGAATCATTTAAAAAAACTTTTCTTTGATAAAACTTGTACAATAAAGACATAAAAACATTTGACTCATTGAAAGAAATTGATTAAAGTTTTATTGTCAGTTATAAAAACAAAAATATTCTTCAAACTTGAATCATTTTTCTGGCACATTTTTCAACTTTATCATATTATTCAACTTCCTTAAGCACTTTTTGCATTCTTTCTAGAGCATTTATTATGTTCCTTATAGCAACAATTCTAATGTCACATTCAATGACTCATAAAAGAATAAAAACAAATTCCTTGCGATATGTGCATGTTTTTTATATCGACTAATGTGTATTATAATGTGCTAATAAAAGCGTAAAAATTCTTCACATATGTAAGTGATATTGTGTGTACATTTAAGTGCAGAAAGCGAACATTTGTGACTTCCTTTACTCATATGAACATACAATGTTTCTTCATTTTTATGAAGGTCTCAGTGGCATTTACTCCACATGATATGAATAGAAATATTCTGCTGCTACTCTTGCTGCTGGTGTAAGCGGTTAAAGTTCGAGAGCTTTAAAATGTACACACATTGTTATGATTAATGTTGAGAGCAGACAATGTTTTTTGGTATGAAATAATTCACATATGGGAAGCATTAAATTCATTTTATAGTGCACATACATGTAATGCATTAATATAGCTTACATTTTAATTACTGATGAGTAGAAGGCTCTTGGTATTTAAAATTTAAATTTTTAATATGAACATATCACAAATTATGAAAAAGTATTATGGGAAAACTCAATATATTTTTGCATTTTGCTTCGAGAAAAAGATATGAGAGTTAAAATTGGAAAATTCTTGGATGTAATATATTTTTGATATTATTTTGGTTGAGTATTGTTTAAAAATGGAATATTCAATACACACACAAGCAGAAAAATTTCAAATGTTTTTGAGAATTCATTTAAAAATAGCACGAGTTTTATTTTTGTGAAATTGATTAAAATTCATATTGGTTCTTCTTAGAAATCTAAAATAATAAAAACTAGCTTTTATTCAGGCATGAGCAGCAGATTTCTTATTTTATATACATTTATTCTTTTTAAAAATCGTCCTCTGCATTTATATTCATTTCTTGTCTCATGACATAATTTCGCTAGAGAAAAAATAAAAATGCAATGAATAAGAAATATATAAAAGTCAGGGTTAGCAGCGACAATAAACGCAAAAAGAAACTCAGAGCTGCTAACCCTGAAACATCAAAAAATTGTTAAACTTTTAAAAATTTTATAAAAATTACCCAAAAAATGGAAATTTTTAAAGCTTGTAAAAATCAAACATTTCCATTTTTGCTGTTAATTCTGAAAACAAAAACAAAAAGCATGCACCGAAGTGTCTCGAAGAAACTTGTTAGTTAGATTTTCAGTGATTGTTTTTGTTTTAATCAGCAAATAAAATTAAAAATATTTTTATAGGCTCGTCACTTTGTGAAGGTTACCGCACTTCTCGTTTATTTTTATTTTCATTCACATACTTAAGTGTCTGCTCTGTATTTTTCAAACTCTTAGTTGTTTACTTTTGACTTACACTTTATGAAGCAATAAATGGAAAATTTTAATTAAGTCATTTTTTGAATGAGCTAAAAAGAATGAAACTTTGTATGAAAAGAAAAATTTATTTCTATCTCTAGAAATTCATTTAAAATAAACATTAAAATAACAAAAAATTGAAATTTATTGATTTCCATTTGAATCTATAAATATTAAATTGACTTTATATAGAATTTTCAAAAGCTTTCAACTCTCGATTCAATTTAAAGTTAACTTTTAACTCTTTTACTTCTTTATCAAAACAATTCCCACATGTGAAATTCTGCAATTCATTGAAAATTCTCTTTTTTTCCATTCCATTTGCAAAAAAGAAAAAAAAGTTTCAAGAAAGATAAAAAAGCATTCTCTTCCTTCTTTACCACTTTTTTAAGTCATAAATTTTCATTTGTCGTGTGACAAGTAAAAGGAAAATTTTACCCTTAAGCTTTTCTACCACTGCATGCTTCATTTACTATTCATACGAGCCATTTTGATCACGTGCATCTCTTGACATCTCATAATTCATAAGGGAAAATTAATTTTTGATGTTGCGGCAAATGAAAATTAAATTCTTTGACATAAGAAGAGTAAAAAAATTTTGACATCTAAAAAGCTTTAATGGCACGATCTAATGCCTTGTTACAATTCCAATTGAAACTTTTCAATGTCAAGAACAATACCCGTTTGTCGTGACAAAGTCAGTTTAATTTTTTTATCATTTGGTCAAGTAAGCCACAGAAATGCATGAAGTTTGTTAATATTTTAGCTCATGACCTAAGGGACCTAAAATTTCAGCACACAAGCTTCATTTATTTAATTTATAAATAGAAATTTACTGGTGATGTGTGAACGAATGAATGGCATTTGCACAAAAAAGCTTCTTCATAATTCATGAGTTCAAAGAACTTTGAAATGTAATGAACACGAACAAATGTAAGTATGAATTGGAGATAATTCGAAATTTTGTGGTTTGTTGAAAAAGTTGGAACTGTTTTTTATAAGTGATTGACATGTGGTAATATTAAGTAGCTAATTCTCTTTGGTCAAAAATAATTAAATATTGTCATCAACTTCTCACTTGTCACTATTTTGTCTTTATTTCTTCTTCTTTTTACGTTTATATTCAATTAAATTAATCAACTCAACCTAAATTAATAAAAATGAAGAATGTTTTTATTTAATAGACTGAGCGACAATCAATTAATTATAACTGGCGTGATGATGACGATATTTGCTTTTAAATTGACACAAGGCAAAAAAATTTAATTGATGAGCAAAAGTCGATTTAGATACAAAGTTCAAATTATAAAGAAGTGTAATAATGATGATCGTCATTGTTAACTCTTGTACTTGTTTACAATTATTTTTACTAACCGTCCATAAAAATTCTCATTCTCTTAATGTGTTTTGTTCAGAACAAAAACAGAACTTTTCAATGTCATTTTATTCGAAGAGTAAATAAAATTGCGAAACAACCAAATTGACATTAATAATTAATTGCAAAGTGAGAGCAAACTCCAGTATTTGCAGCTTCCGGCGTAGAATTTTGTAATTGAGAACTGCCATGACAATGCACGCTTTTTTGTATGTGTACAATTGTCATTATCTTGACATGTAGGCTATAATTTCATGGTAAATTAAATGAATTTTGTGAAAAGACAGCAATTTTTATTTCGGTAATTTTGTAATGTTTTTATTTCTTGCGGTGACGTGGTCAGTCAGAAGAATTTTTTTGCAATTGTCTCGTGAGCATCTGATGATGGCAGAGTGTCAAGAAAATACTTTTTTTCTACTAGAAATCAGGGATTGGCGACGAGCAACTTAATAAAATCTTGGCAATGTTTTCATTATTTTATTTTGCCGGCAATAAAAGTTGCCAAAAACAGAAAACGTTGTGAAATATTGTGAAAACAATTTTTTACGATCGTATGTATTTATCCTATGACATCGCAATGCATTCGCTCATTTGCTCGTTTTGTCTGAAAAGAAATCAATTGAATTTCAAGTAAATTTTTCATATTGTTAGTTAGAGATTTATTGACAGATTTACGCGAAATGAAAAATACAATTTCACCCTAAAAATAGCGAAAGCGCAATTTTGTGCATTCTAAAATGCATCTGTAAAATTTATAAACGAAAGATGTGATTGCAAAACAGCAAGAGTGAATAACGTGATGTTACAATTTTATCTTATTTATTTATGAGATGAAATTTCGCTATGTTGCGAATTCAAAAATAGAAGAGTTGCTTACATTTTTGTGTTCATCAAGTGAAGAAATCTGAAATTTACCGAAATAATTGCGTTACGAAAAAATCAAGAGTTTTGCAATAAACACTTTATTTAAGTAGCTTGATTTCGTGTTTATCACTCTGTTATCATTCAACTATCGCTTTTTTGTTCAACTTCTCAAATTCAAATCACTTAAAAATTGATTGAAAGTAAACAAACTCTAAATTTCAAGTTGAATTTTAAGAACTCTTCAAGATTAGCTCAAGAAATGACGAAGAAGAATTTTGCTTGAAGCAAAAAGAAAACATTAACTTCAATTAGCTTTAATATAAAAAAGAGATAGAAGAGCTCTTACATTAGAGTTGGTAAAATGAAAGAAATAAATTAAAGGTTCAACAATCTTTCTCCTTCTCAAAAAACTTTTCTTTACTTTGACTTCTCTTTTATTTCATGCTACGTTAAAATAAAGCAATACATTCATGAACATAAAATGAATCTAATGATTATAGAGTTCTTTCTTAGAAACTGATCTAAAAGTACTATTATTATTTTTCGACGATAAGTGCAAACTTGAGAGTAGGCACATTTTATTGTACTTTGAATACTCGCAATAGTCACTGAACGTATGTAATGACTCACACAATATATGACTGACTATATGTATCGAATGGAACCAGTTATGAAAATAGAGAGAAAGAAACATACACGTTTAGTTCAGTTTGTATACTTTTAAGTACACATGCACTCAACAACGTTCTCAAGTGGAACAAGTGAGCGAGAGAAAATAAAGAAATTTCCGAGGATGACGCATGTGCTTATGAACTCTTCTCTGTTTGCTTGTTTTTTTTTGTGAGAAAAATCTTTAAATGTATTGAGTTCGGCTTTTTGCACACACATTTGAAAAAATTCTCTCGTTCTCTTTTTTTGCAAATTTCAATGTATTAAAAAGAGAATCAAAAAAGTTGAGAGAATTGCAATTCGAAGGTTCTATTGTTTTGTTCATAGAATCAAATTTTTGTATAGATTGCTGTATCACAATAGTAAGAACTTTTATTGTCTCTTTTAAAATGTCTTTTTAAAAAATTCCTTCTAATTAATTTTAATAAAATTCTCATCATAAACTTTTCTTTTAATCTTTTTTATGCAATTCACTTTTTAGTGCATTTTTGGAACAACAATGCAGCTTATACATTCACTTTGTTCGGCTGGCTCACGGCTGGCTCCGGGCTGAGATCTTGAAAACTATAATAGCTAGAGACTTCCGGTTTGTTTTGTATGATTTGTGCCAAGGACTTATTGGGAAGAAACATTTTTAAAAAGCTGCCACTGATTGCAGTAACTATTAAATTACGAATTTAAATTTTCATATTGAAAAATGTAAACAACGCGAAGTTGGCTGCGAAAACGATTGAAGCGCCTCCAACGGCAAATATTGGAACTTCAAATATTTTGAATATTTCTCAACCGTTACTTTCATATCAATAAAATTTGTCATCAAAAGATTCAGTAAATTAAGTATCAATTCAAAACGCTTACCGTACTTTCATATATCAAAATTTTATAAATATGATTTCTCTTATATTTTAAATTTATTTCGATCAAATTATTTTAAACTGTGA
Organism: Polypedilum vanderplanki; assembly: GCA_018290095.1. Taxonomy (NCBI): domain Eukaryota; kingdom Metazoa; phylum Arthropoda; class Insecta; order Diptera; family Chironomidae; genus Polypedilum; species Polypedilum vanderplanki. The sequence goes on along the minus strand of CM031380.1, from coordinate 13,717,439 downwards.
ATTGGTTTCTCAAATGAATTTGATAATTCTGTAACTTGTTAATATACACTGATCTAGGCACAAAAATGCGCTTAAGTGTCCCCCTACTACGCACGGACACTTTCCATGTCATTTATCATTTTTCATTTAATTGATACTATGCTTAAACTTACTCTAAAAAGGAATGTAGAATCATTGAAAGTAACTAATTGACTGCTTTCCTTTTTCTCTTTCAAATCAAACAATTTTCTCTCTTGACTGAAGAAAATGAAAAACTTTTTCTAGCTTTCCTTGTTCGTGAATTAATGAAGCCTTCCGAGAAATAAAAATATTTCTTTTAAATTTCACAAAATCTCTTTAATTCTTTGGTATGAATGCTACAAAAAGTGAAAGAAATTTTTCTTTTACTCTAACTAATCTAAAACCTTATCATCATTGGCATAATTTGCAGCAAATAAATGGCGTTTCATGTAGAATACGATGGCAGCAATTGCAAGCAAGATGAGCAATCCCACAGCACCTATTGTAATGGCTTGTACAATGCGGTATTGAGGTGTGACAATCTCGTATGCTGCGCTTTGTGCTTCATAATTGTACGTTGACACTGATGACACTTGAAAGCTGTATAACACGCCATCATCTAAATTATCCTCGGGGACTAAAAGTGAGCAGTTCAGCGAGCGTAAAATGGAATTTTTTTAGATTTCAAGAGCAGATGTTGAGTAAAAGTGACAGAAACTCACCAGTGTAGAAATTATTTCTCGTTTCGGCTGAGCCATGCAGTTGATGTTCTGGCTCTAAATACCAGCGGATTATATAAAGTCCAAGTTGATCTTGTCCATATTCTGGTGGTTCCCAAGTTACAAAATAACCATTACCTTCAAGAATCACTGAGACATTCCTTGGTGGTCCGATTTGTGAAAAAGCTCCAATGCTGTCAGGTAATTCTGATGGTTCTTCATAATCATGTGCTGAAAAAGAAAAATAATTTTAGAAAATATCTCAGACAATTTTCAATTTTAAACTACCCTTGGTTCTATAGCGATAAGGTTTACTAAAAAGTCCATCATTGTAGCGATCTTGTGATAATACCATAAATTCATATTCTCTTCCTGGCTCAAGATTTTCGATAGTCGCTTCATATTTTTTACTCGATTGCAATTGATGTGTTCGCCACTCAAGGCCATCTGACAATCGATACCAAACGGTGAATTTTAAATCAGGCCGAATGTAATTCTGTGTCCATCGAATTGTTATTGCATCCTGAGTGCTATTGGCAGTGAGATTTGATGGAGCTTTTGGTGAAAAAGTTTCAATCATTAATTCAGCTTCAGTTTCAATTCTTGCAGCTTCATTTATAGCAGCACAAATGTAAACACCACGATCATCTGCTGTAACATTGATAAGAGTTAAATTTCCACCATGAACTTGATATCGACCATAGGGAAGTGCTAAACCATCCTTGCGTGTCCATGCTATCAGTAAGCGGTCTTCATCCGTATGTTTGTCACGAGCAGAACAATGCATTTCAAAAGTATCATTCAATTTCTGTATGTAAACAGATTTTGGCTTTAGCGTGAATTCTGGCGGATGTTGTACAAGAACGTTGATGATTGACGATGGTCCTTCGGTGCCTAACTCATTGAAAGGTGTGCATTGATATTTTCCACCATGAATGTCATCCACTTCACTAAAAAACAAACTGCCATTGCGTTTGTAAAAAACATTTCTCACGTTATATGGATCAAACAAAAATCCATCCTTTTCCCATCGTAAATTCGTAAGTGGTGGATTCGAACGAAAATGACAATCGAGAATCGCTTGTTGTCCGTAAGCAAAATAGATTTCACGTGGAGCATAAATTACTTTAGCTTTATCTGTGAGAGATAAAAAATTTTTAGAGTTTTGGTGTAATTATTTTTTATAGGCAAAGACATTCATGATTTTTGATATTTTTGCCATTTATTCAAAACTTCTTTCCCTTATTTGTCTTCTACTTACATTGAACATTGAGAAATGCATGCGCTATCTCTTCCTCGCCAACATTATTTTTCACTCGGCATTCAAAGACACCCAAGTCAGTCATTAAAGTTGGTGTAATCAGTAAACTGCCATCAGCATTCATAACCGTTCGCGATGCAAGATCAGTAAATGTAGATAGCAATTCATTGTCTTTATACCATGTTACAAACATTGTATCAGGATTCTTTACTGAACAATGAAAAAATGCAGCTTCATATTCGAGAACAGTTTGATTAACGGGTGGAACTTTTAAAAGCGTTCCTCCATCAACTGACAAGTGAAACCACGTTCCATTGTTGCGTGTTTGTGGTGAACGATTGGGAAAACTCATTTTGCACTCATACCAACCAATATCAGTATCACGAACAGAGGTCAGATTAATGGAAGCTTTTCCATAACCAAAATGATTGTCAACCAAATGAACTCGCCCGCTAAACTGTGAATCCACTTGTGTTTCACCTCCATACCATGCAAAAATCAACTTACTCTGTAAAATTAAAATTCTTGTGAAAGTGAAAACGAGTAGGCAGAAAAGTAATTATTAAAATGATAGAAATGATGAAAAATGCAATTAGTATCGATAATATTTATGTAACAAATATAATAATTTCATTAACTTCGCCTTTCTATCATAAAAACTCTTCTTCTTCCTCCCATAACTTCATCACAGTAGTTACAAACAAGCATTCACTCATTCACAGACATTGTACATAAAAATATTCAACATGTTTGACAAACTCACTCTTACGTTTTCATGAGCATTCACAAAAGTTCTCTGAACTGCAGAAAATAAATAAATGTCACATTTAGCTTCTATGAAAGTGCAATAAACCGAAAGAAAAAGAATTCAAATTCACAGAGATTTAAAGAGTAGTTTGAGATCATCTCGATACTTGATGCATTTCATTCTTTTGTGAACTCATCAACTTGCAATTTCAATTAAATTCAATTAAATCTTAATGCAGAGCAATGTGAATTTTTCTTTTAAGAATTTCCGGTTAATGTTTGGCGCTTTTAATTGAAATTAATCGAAATGTTTTTTGTGACTCGTGAGTTTTTGTTTGAAATTTAAATTTTTTACTTTTTGTTTATAAAAATAATCTTTTTGATTTGTTTAGACAAGTTTTGGATTAAAACAATGTTTATCAATTTTTCATGAAAGTTTGTTTTGAAAGTTAATTTTTGTCTGATGATGTTTCACGGTATTATGCTATTAATCTTAATTTTACTGTTCGCATAGCTTCACATGAATCATTCAACTTCTTGTCTTATTTTTCGCATCATATGACTTCTTTTCTCATTTAATTAGCTGACAAATGATGTCAATATATTATTTTATGCATGGTGAAAGAATTATTAAATAAAAATTGGGCCAAATTTGGTTAAAAATATTTTCAATGTCTAAAATTTCTTTTGACCTAAATAATCTTTAAAGATGTTTAAAATTTTTCAAATAATTTTAATCAACACCAGCAGCAATGAAATTGTGGCTTTATTACACAATAACAATAAATAAAACTTTTCATTGTCAAGCACATCATACAGCTGACTTGATATGAAAGAGCAACATGACATGAAATATGATATTTAAACAATAACAAAAAAAGCTATTCATTGCTCATCGTTCACATGTTTACAGCATCATTTCTCATTTCGCACATGTACTAAATTTATTGAAATGTGCATTTGAAGGTCTTGTAGTCTGATTAATAATGTATTGAGTGAGAAAGGGAGGTTTATGTATTTTAATTGGAATATCGAATAACTGCAACTATCATAGTGAATAATTATTATCATGGATAAAAGTTTTTTCTAATTTATCATATGTGACTCAAACTAAGCTGCATTTAAATGTGCAATATATGAATGTCAAGGTTAATAATAAACATTGAATATTGCAAATGGCAATTAAAACATTTTCACTTAGTTGACAATTTTAATTTTTTGTTTGAATCATTAGAAAAACTTTAATTTCAGCCTATTAAAATTGACATAAGTTAAAACTAATTTAATATTCTCTCATACGCGATAAAAAAGTACTCTGAAAAAGCAAAATTATATAGCATGTTGCATAAAACAATCATAAATTAAAATTATGGCGCTACAATTTTCTTTATTGCATAATTTCATCAGGCGGAACTATAAATTTTTGTTGTTGCAAAATTAAACTGATTTAAAAAAAGAATTTTGTGATTTAAAAGAGTGAACTTTTAAAATGACTTTCTAACAAGTACTTTTTTTTCATCATTCATCTTCCAAAGGTACACAAAAAGTTCATCAACTTTTTCACTCTCATCATTCACCTTTATCGTCTCAAAAGTTTTCTCAAAGAATTATTATTTATTAAAATCATAATTAAAAACAGAAAGAGCAACTTTCATTAACTGTGCATTCGTTCCCTCGCCTTTTTTTAATAGTTTTTCTGTTCTACATTCACCCTCCTTCCTTTCACAAGAAAACTGTTTGTGTCACAAATTTATGGTCATTACAAAGCATTCAGTAACAGTGCAGCTATTTTTTTGTTATTTCTGATGTTGCCGAGAGTGAATAAGTGTGACAAGTTTTTATTGTCAAAGGTCAGTCAACCAGAATATAAATGAAAATGAGAGGAAATGAAAAAGTTTGTTTTATGACAATTACTCACATCTTTTCTCCAATGTAAATGATAGGGAATAGGAAAATTTTCTTGTGGGAATTCAAGTGGACCTGCATGAGATAAATTTTATTAATTTAATCAAAAATGTCATTTCATTTACTTACAATTAAAAATTACATATCCACCCACACGTGCTTCAAGATATGTCGGTTTTTTATATTCTTCATACATGCATAAAACTGCTATAAATTGCAGACACATGATGAACATTAACACGAATGATGACATTTTTGCATTTATCGGAGATTGTTAAAATCGCAATGGCGTGACCGTTTGATTCGAAAAATCATAAAAAAGTTTTTATTTAAATTTGCACTGGTACTTCTGTTATCATGAAGCGGACGATGACAGCAATTAGCAAAAGTTGTCGACTGTTCTGAATTGTTTTGATGCTTTTTTTTCTCTTGCTACTTTTTGACTCAATTAGCATGAATTACTTTAAATTAAGAAAAAACTGCTACTGTTTTTGAAATAAAAATTAAAATCAAATTTCATCTCTTTCATTTATTTTTACCTCAAAATGTTGCAATTAAAAGCAAAAAAGTTTCTTTTTACGCGTTTTTTTTTCCTAATTGTTAGTCATTCTTGTTTTTAATTAAGAAAAGGAAATTTGTGGGTTGAATAAAATAATGTAAAAAGAACAAGAGAAAACTTAATTTATATTTGAAACATGAAGGAAATTTTAATTGTTCTTAAATTGAAGAAAATTTTACTAAAATCAAACAGTAATTTCTAATATGATATACTTATGTACACTACAATCATATGAAAACTTTTATCATCAATCTTCTACAAAATAAAACTTTTTGACACACGAAATCATCAGTGACGAAGCAAGAAACATTTTCAAAACTTAAACTAGTTTATTAGAGAGCAAAAGCATGCAAGCAATAATGATTAGATTTCTCTTCCTTTTTGATATTCCAGACGTAAACAAGATGAAAATAAACTTTTTTCTCTCTTTAAATTGCTACTTCCATTACTTAATGCAATTGTCCGCCTCCTTTCTTTACAAAACCATTTGTATGGCTCGTGTTCAACTCGAATCTTATTTTTTCATTGTCTCATATCACAATTACTAAAAATTTCTTTCAAGCCTAGTACACTAATGTTTATTTTTGTTATTAAATTAGCTCAACATATTGTATGAACTGCGTAATTTTGAACTTTCAACTTTTATCAATTTATTTTCAATTATTTAGGAATAAGAAAAAAATTTACTATGAAACGTGAAAAACTTGATTTTAATTTCACTTTAAATTATAATTAAACTTTTAATAACTAATAAATTTGTATAAAATATTTTTCTATATTCTTCACCAGCACACTTTTAAGCTGACCGCACAATTCAGACTAAAGTGAATTAACTTGAGATAGACTCAGATCGCGCACAATTGAAGCCGCACGATCATATGTGAATTCTCTTTCTCTCTTTCTCATGTGAACTTCTTCTTTTTCTCAATTACTGAATGGAACGAGCTATTTTGTTTTGTTATGACCGGCATACACGTTTTCACAATAGGTCAGTCAGTCACACACATAATTGAGATGTTTTAATTGAATTTGTCTCATAATTTAATGTTCTTCAAAAAGAGAAGAGAATTTCAAATAAGAATAATTTTATATTAGTTGCTTAACTTAAATTAATGATCTCTTAATTGATAATTTAGTGTATCTATAGAGCAACAACTGTTTAAATTTCACACTACATCACATAGTAGTAACGGTCACAAAAAATTCAAATCTATGTTCTGAAATAATAAGTTAAACTTTCAAAACAAAAACATTTCATAAAAATCTAAAATTTATTAATTTACTCAATTTAAATAAGATCTTAATCATTTTCAACAATGGGTTGCGATGGAGGAACTATTCCAAGACGTGATGAACTTGTACGATTAAAGAAAAAACCAGAAACTGTAAGTAAATTTACAATATTTTAAAAATATTTTCTTTTTAGAAAACATCCAGTAAATAAATTTAATTTTACAGAAAGATAAGGATGCAGAGCGATTATATCGATGGAGACATTGTGCATTAACACAGCAAAAACTTCAACAGCCAATCGTTATGTGTGGTTTGGGCAGATTATATTCAAAGCAATCTGTCATTGAACAACTTTTGGAGAAGGAAAAGATGCCTGAAGCTTGTGCTCATATCAAGAACCTAAAAGATGTCAAAGATCTTCGTCTCACAGCAAATCCAGCTTATTCAGCAGAAGATGAGAAGAATGCTCCATTTATTTGCGCTTTGATTGGTTTAGAAATGAGTGGACAATTCCGTAAGTAGAATATTTGAAAGATTTAGAATTTTGAGCTAATTTCTCTCTTTTCTTTAGGTTTCGTAGCATTATGGACTTGTGGTTGTGTATTTTCTGAACGAGCATTGAAACAGCTCAATACAAATGTTTGTTCAGTTTGTCAAACACCTTACACAGAACAAGATATTGTGATACTTAATGGAACTGAAGAAGATATTGATTTGATGAGGACAAGAATGGAAGCTCGAGTTGCTCGATTGAAGGCTGAAAAGAAAGAAAAGAAGAAATCAAAAGCAGTAACAGAAACAGTTGTTAAAGAAGAACCTGGCACATCATCGACAGAAATAAAGAAAAGCAAAATAAAACTTCCCACAGTTGTTAAGCCACAAATTCCTGCAAACAAACGAGAATTGCTTCTTGATCCACTTGCATCAGATCCAAATGCAAAGAAAGTTAAGAAGGATTACAGCGTTGCAACAGATGAGAAAGCTACAGAAGTTTATAAATCGATTTTCACAACTCATGAAAGTGAGAAGAAACAGGAAAGAGGACATTGGATCACAACTAATCCATATTATTATTAGAAATTCAATTGCAAATATATATATTTGAATGAAATTTTTAAGTATTTAAGGACGATTATGAAATTGATTTTAATCTAAAAATAAAATTTATCAGGAAAAATTATTAGTCTTCCTGTCTTACTTATCTTCATAAAATTCATTCACATTAAGCTCGATGAGTCATGCAATAATTTTGTGTACATTTTCACAATCTCGCCGCATAGAAATATTCGCTCTTTTCTCTCAATTCACTCATTCAGTGTTTTATTGTCGAAGTGTAAAGACGAAAAAGTAAAAATTCTTCAAACCTCAGTGATTTCTAATTGAAATTTTATCTACCTCGAATAAAAGATAACAAAAATATGAAGCTTATTTCGGAAATCGGTGAAAATAAGTATAAATTGAGTTTGGGCAGCACAAATGAGAGTGTAAGTATAAAATTAGAAAAATTTCGTATGAGATAATTGAAAGAACGCAGCTGCTTTTGGAATTTTCAATTCTTTTAAAAGATTTGCAATTTATTGTCAATTTTGTTTGTGGGTGGAATTAAATGAGAATTCATTGCTTGCTTGATATTTCTATAAAAGATTTTTGAATTTCATGAATGTATGAAAAGTATTTTAATATTTGTTAATCATTGTGATGAATCATATTGTTCTTATGAAATTATAACAAATATTTGTCAAAATCAATTCAATATTAACTTAACTATTGATAATTACTATCTCAATTCCTTTTCCTTTTACTAAAAAAGATTCCATAAGGTTTTAAAGCATTCTGTTTATATTAAAACTTCGCTAGAATAAGCAGAATTTTTGTATATTCTCTTTCAACGCTCATCAAGCGGCAAAATGACCTTGAAATTCTCACAGCACATATTCGTTTCATTCTTGCACAAAAATCGATAAATTTTGTACATTTTTCTATTATTTAATTACTGTGTGTGGCATTTTGTCTATTCGATAATTTTTTATGTCATCTTTTTATCAAAATTTGTGCTAATTTTATCATTTTGTTTATTTCAGTCGCTCGAATCAGCTCTTGACACAACTCATGAAATCGAAGAATTTGATATCTGGCTTGAAATCAAAAGCGATAACGAAGTTCAACGTTTGAAAAATCTTTTTGAAAAGCTTGGTGGAAATGTGAAGAAATTATCATGGTGTAATTGGAATCATGAGCATGTACTTCCAGCAAATGCAGTTGCTGAATTGCTTAATAATTTTAAAAGTTTGAAGTCACTATCGCTCTCATCATGGAATAAACCATTCTCTGGTGATGCTGGAACTCTCAATTTACCTAATATTGAAGCAATTGAAGTTTCGGAATGTGGCAATTTTGTCTTTGATTTTTTGTCTGCCGCATTGCCTGAAAATGTCATCAAGTGTGTAAAAGTTTCTCAAGTTAGTGAACCAGATGAGAAGTTCACTAGTTTTGTCAAGAAACAGTCATCAATTGTTAGTTTGAATCTTCGAGGTGATTTTAACATAGCAGATGCAATTACAGGATTGAAACTTGAATGTCTTCGTGTGATCATATATGAAAAAGAAGGCGAAACTGACAATCAAAAGAAATTTTTGCAAACACTCATCAAATCACAACAAAATTTGAAAAATCTTGACTTAATCAACGATTCTGATTATAGCTTTTGCTTCGTCGATGATGAATTGTTTGCTGATATAACATCATTATCAAAATTGGAAAGTCTTGCTATCACAATTGATGGCCTAACTCCAAGTGGAATTAAAGGCATATCTAATCTATCTGCATTAAAAAATTTGCAGTTGAAAACAAATCGGGAAAGTTCTTTGCCATTATTTAAGGAATTTGCTGAAATTAAAAATTCATCACTTGAAAATTTAATTTTGAACCTTTGGAGTTTTGAAATTCCAGCTGAAACTTACACAGCAATTGGTCAAAATTGTGAAAATTTGAAGTCATTGAAAATCACGCTCGGTACATGGCACAAAATAAGCTTCTTTGCTAAAGCTTTCCCTCAACTTGAAGAATTGAATGTAAGATTTGGTGAAGCCAATAATCGAGTTGAATTTGGACAAGTTTATGATGCTAGTGAAACAATTACTCAATCAAAAATGAAGAGATTAAGATTGCAATTCTGGGGTTCAGAAACAATTGACACTGAATCGTTCTTGAAATTCCTTGGTGTGTTCACAAATCTTGAAAAACTTGATATCCACACAAAATTTCCATTCTGTGCAACTTTCATCAATCAAATTACTGAAAAGCTTGGTACAATCAAGAACATCAAGTTATCATCGTTTGAAGTTAGAAACAACGAAACTTTCCCAGCTGAAACAATTAATGCATTGAAGGCACTTCGTGAAAAAGTCAATTTTGTATCTTTATCTTTGTCAAACATTCAGCATGTTGATTTTGGTCAAGGTCTTCCTGAAAATGTAGACGGGGAATCAAGACAATTTACTTTCAAACCATTGATTGATGGATTAGAAGGTGTTTATGAAGCAAAAGATTCAAGCTTAGCTAATATTCGCATTCACAATAACTTGGAATTGATTGCTGGCAAGGATATTTAAATAAAAAATGCTAAAGAATGTGTTCCTTTAAAGTATTATGTCATTTATTACAAAAAAATTTACTAACAAATTATGCATTCTAACAATTTTTTGCTAATTCACTACACAAATGTATACCTATACAAGTTTTTACAACTGAATAAAGTGCAATTTATCTATTTATTCAAGATAAACCATTATTGTTTTGCTGCTACTACAAAAAGTTTAAAAACAAATAAATATTTGATATAAAACAATTTTTAGTAAGCATATAAAATATTGGAGTAGAACAAATTCTGTTTTAAAAAAACACAACGATCCTTTTAAAATGTGTCACTTTCAGTATTAATTCACCTTTCATCATGATATAATACCATCTTGTTAATTTTTTTACGTCAATGAAATGTAAATATTAATTACAAATGAATGACAATTATTTGTTTTTGAACATTTGTTTCATGATCTCGGGAATTTTTTTTAATTATTTTTTATGATAATGTTATGGTATTATAAAAATTATTTTTTAGCAAATCATTTTTTTGGGTGAAATGCAATCAGAAATAAGTAAAAACTAATTCTTTATTGATCATATAGGATTAAGGTTTTTACTTGCATGTACAAGTACATGCGCATGCATTTTTGCAAGTTAATTCTTCTAAAAATGTCTCTAATACATTCAAATTTTATTTATTTTGATTGAAATTTACTAAATTAAACTAGAAAGTTGTGATTCCTAAATTTGTTAAAGTTTTGACCAAAATAAAATTAATCTGAATGAATTAGAGACATTTTCGAGTAAATTAACTTGCATGCAACTTGCAAAAATACAAGCACATGTATTTGACTACATGCATGCAAGTCCGAACCCTTTTAAATAAATCTTGGATGATTGAAAAAGAAACTTATTTGAAAATAGAACGAATTCATAGCTAATTTAAGTAAATCTAGGGTTCGGCACTTGAGTGCAGGCTTGCCTGTAAGTTGACTTGCATAAAATTCTTCTACCTCATTCAAATTTTATTCAATTTGCTTGAAACTTTGTAAATTTAAGTGAAATATATTTTTATATAAATTAACAAAATTCAACCAAATTGAAAAAAAAATTGATTGAATTAGAATTAGGGTTCGCACTTGCCCGCCGATAAATCAACTTGCACGCAGGCCTATGTTCAAGTCTGTACCCTAAATAAACCTAAACAAACGGTTGTTCAGTAATAATCCATATATAATGAGATTTTGAACAGTTAGAAACAGCGAAATATGATTAAGGTACTCATGTACTGATTAATTTTATGTAAGTGTATTCAAGGCTATAAAATTTTCATAATAAAGATTAAGATTTGCAAAGTTTAGTAGGATTTCGCTGTAATTTTTAATAAACATGGATATTAATAAACAGTTTTAATTTATCTATTTTTTTTAAAGTTTTTAAATTTTATTTACAATCTTAACTTTTGTACAATAATATTAAAAATCTATTTAATATCTAATTTATTTTAATTCTCGTAAATACTTTTCTGCTTTGTTTTAATATCTCCAACAATGATTGTCCCAAGCATCTCATTTTCATGGAATTCTCTAATTATTGTCACTTCACGATTCTTTTCAATTTGTTTTTCAATCAAGCGATTTTCATCAAATTCGAAAATATTTTTAAATCTTCGTCCATCAATGTATTGAATTTCTTTAACTTGTCCAGGTGAAAATATTTGAGATTTTGTGGCAAAAGTTGTGATTAATTTGAGCTCATATTGATTTTCGTCTATTTTATTAACTTCTGTTATTGTTGTTGATTTTTTAGCTAAAAATTTGCATAATGTGTTCATTCCTGTAAATAATAAAGAATTCATTTTTTAAAATAACTTGAGAACTATTTAATATTATTGCACTTTGCACATATAAGATTGATCTACATTTTTGTAGCTTTTGTATGGACAAAGTCACAGGCTACAGATTAGTAGATTAATAACTCTTTATCTGACATTTTAACCCTTAGGTTATGGAATGAAAATTTTTATACATTTATAAATGATGACGTTTAAAATTTCAATTTTCTTAAAAAAACTCAGTTTGTTGTTTTGTTATTTTTTAAAACATCTTGTAAATGAAAAATATTTCTAAGAAATATCTTTATCTTACGTAGTTACATATTTTATAATTATGAAAACTTTCTTACCAATTGCACTTAAAAAATCGTCATAATATTCATCATTAGTAATCATTTTATAAGCTCTTTTAAAATATTTTTCCATTTTTAAATCAAACTTTTGCTAATTAAAAATTTAAAATAAAAAATACTTAGATCTTCACTCTAAGGCTTTCAGACAATAACTGACTCTGCGAGTTTATTATATGATAGTTCCTCATTATCATTACTTCAATTTAAGATAAACATCTGCTTTTGATAAAAAATTATACAAATGTTTTCTTATTTATATTAGGAATCGTCATATGTTCTTCTTTTTTTTATCAAAAAATTTTGAGTTAATTAAAACATTATAATAATGCTACAGATGATAATTTTTTAGTCTAAATTCTATAGAGTTTCGTTTTGGGAGATCTATTCTCTATTGGTGGTAAAGCAACAAAAAGTTTGAGTATTTTAAAATATTCTAGAGAAATATTAGAAATTCTCAATTTAAAAAAAAAATCAGAGCATAAAAATTTTATTTGAAATACAAACACAAAATGGCTTCTGTCATCTCTATTTTTTATAATAAATAATTTTAAAGAAGAAAAGAGTTGTAAAAGAGACAAATAGTTGTATTCCTGGAAAAAATAACATATGTAAAAATGTTGACATTTACAAATTGTTATTGAAATAAAAGGAATTTTGTAGTAGAGATCAGATACTTATTGGAACTTTTATTTAAATTTTAAATTAGTTTGTAGACAAAAATTTTTACTATCTATATATTTTATAATTATTAATTTTTATTCTAAGTGATTAAAGTTGTATAAACGCTTCAAAAATGCTTTTCTGCTTTGTTTTAATATCTCCAACAATGATCGTCCCAAGCATCTCATTTTCATGGAATTCTCTAATTATTGTCACTTCACGATTCTTTTCAACTTGCTTTTCAATCAAACGATTCTCATCAAATTCGAAAATATTTTTAAATCTTCGTCCATCAATATATTGAATTTCTTTAACTTGTCCAGGTGAAAATATTTGAGATTTTGTAGCAAAAGTTGTGATTAATTTGAGCTCATATTCGTCTTCATTTAATTTATTGACTTCAGTAATTGTAATTGATTTTTTAGCTAAGAATCTGCAGAATTTGTTCATTCCTGTGTAGTAAAAAAATTAAAGATTAACAGTTTTTGCTAAAAATTTATAAAATTGTTAACTCACCAATGGCAGTTAAAAAGTCATCATAATATTCGTCCTTCGTTACCATTCTGTAAGCTCTTTTAAAATATTTCTCCATTTTGCAAAAAAATTAATTGGACACTAATTTTTTAAAACTTGTACACGCGACGATTGAAGAAGAACTGATTAGCATTTTCATTAATTTCATTCTTTTGCCTTATCTGTTTCTTTAAATATAATTATCTTTGAGACTTTTGGGAGCTCGACAAATCATTTAAATGTAATCACTTTTATTCTTTTTTATGTTTGTCAAAGATCATTTGCGTAATTTATTTAATCAGCTAAAGATTTATTTTAAAGAAAATTTTTTATAATACAGTGACTATATATAGGTAGAACAAAATGTTATCAAATTATTTATAGAAACAAGCGAGTTATTTTGGTTTAATCAGTTCTTGCTATTATAATTTTTTAAGAATTGCGCTTTTAAAAATTTATCATAAGAACAGAATTTTAATAATCTTTTTTTTAAAAAATAAAATGTAAACGTCAAGTTTGATGTGGTTAAGAATAATTTTTTGTTGCCAGTAAAAACTGTTTTGCTGAAAATTATCATTGGCAAAAAATTTTATGTTTGAATTTTATACCAAAGAATAATCTTAAGGTTGGTAAAATAACTAATTTATAATAATTATTTAAAGTTGTTTCAAGTGTTATTCATTTTAAAACTATCACAATATTTAATTTTAAAATACAATGAAGCTCTTAATCATAAAATTAAACTTTAATTTTTGACTAAATAATATGACCGTTGAAAATAATAAAAAACTCGCCCCACATTGAGTTCTATTGATGGTGAATTTTTGAATGAAGCTTTTCAAATGTTTGTAATGGAAATTGAGGAGTTTTTGTGAAAATTCTTATGTGGAAAATCTTATGAAAACAAATTTCAATCTGTTTAATAAAAATTTAAATATTTTAATTATTTAAAAGAGCTACAAATTTTTAAAATTACAAAAATAATAAAAATTTTCAGTGGTATAAAAAACTTTTTAGCAATGAATGACTTTTGATAAGAAATTAAAGAATTTATTTAAATTTATTTTTATCATCACCCTAGTTTAAATATTATTTTCCATATGTTTCACGTCATCAATATTTAAAGTCTGTTTCAAACTACATCTCATCATTTTTCGTTGAATTCTCACAGTTCTCTTTTAAAATTCATCCAAAGATGAAGCTTAAAATTTTAACTTTAGCATTTGTCCTTGCTTTTTCTGCATCAATTCCATCTATAAATGCTGATAGTTGTCCCAATGTATTCTTTTATTTTGTTGGCAACAGTTTAAGTGATTACAAAAATCTCACTTTGGGCAGCACATTTGCAACACTCACAAGTCCATATTATGACATCACAAAAAAGACAATTTTCTACACCACTGGCTGGATGTGTGATTATTCATCTTTTGATGCACAAACTATTCTAGGTGCTTTATTAAGTAGAAAAAGTGCTTATAATTTAGTTTATGTTGATTGGTCTAATTATACACAAGATTGGTTTGTACTTTCGATGCTTAATCAAACTAGTTGTGTTGCCAACACTGTTTATCAAATCATCTCACAAATGCAAACACAACTAGCACTCACTCCTGATAAAATAAATTTCGTTGGTTTCAACTTTGGTGCCCATCTATTTGGGTATGTTGGAAGGCAATTTACTGGAACGAAAGTTGGCAGAATTACTGGGTAAAAATTTCTTATATTTTAGGTTAAAATCAATTTCTCAGTATTTAATTATAGGCTTGATCCTGGTGCAATTTTTACATTTACTGATATGATTTTTAATGCTTATAATTTTGTTCCATTACAATCAAGTGATGCAACGTAAGAAAATTAAAATTATTAAATTTAAAAAGCTATAAAATATTTGTTTTAGATTTGTTGACATTATTCACACATCAAATGATAAATTTGGTTGTAAAAATGCAACTGGAACTGTTGATTTTTATGTTAATGGTGGATTTACACAACCTGGCTGTAGTCTTATTAAATCATTTTTAGATTACAAACGTTAGTTTTAAAATTTTAAATTTTGTAATTGTTTTATATTTAAAATTCATTTTTAGCTTATCAAGACAGAAGTCATGGATATTTGCTTGTATGCAGTCATTCACGTGTTGTTTTTCTTTACGCTGAATCAGTTAAAAGAGCTGACACTGCAGCAAGACCATTTTTGTCATCTCGATGTGTTACTGGAACAACAACTTATAATGCCAATAATTGTACTGACACAAGTGATAACATGTCAATGGGCTATTTCGCTTTCAATCCACCAGCACTCAGTGGTTATTCTAATATTTTCTATGTTGCAACAACTAACAATTCTGCTCAATTTTCACTTACATAAAAATAATAGTCAGAGTTATTAGCTACTCACTATTCAAATCTATTAAATACAGACCAGTTGTAATAACTCTATTGAAAAATTGATGAATAAAATTTGAGATTTAAAAAAAATTAATGAAGCCTTTCTAGAAAAAAATTATTCAAAGTTTTTAATCAAGTTCTTTTTTAATTTATTAAATTTTTAAAAGTTCTTGACTTTGAAAATTTCTGAAAATATTTTTTTCAAACGAATACAATTCAGCATAAAATACTATTAATTTATTTATAATTGCTTTAAATCGCATCATTTCAACGTCTTGGTTTAAGGAAGAATTTAAAATATTTGAAAATATCAAAAGTAATTAAAAGAGGAATGACACTAGAAAAATACATTATCAATCACACAAATGTATTTTGAAACTCGTTTCAAGTTTTATTTCAGTATTAAATGGACATTGATAAGCGAATCACGTTAGCAAAGAGTTTATTATGGAGATCTCGTGTGGACCGCAGGCAGCAAACAGAAAATATTAAATATGTGATAAGTAATGAAACAGCTGTGAAATACAAGCTGGAAGTCATGTTTGTACTATTAATATAAGATAGAATATTTGAACAATACTTTGAACTGTGCTTTAAATAATCTTCTTGAGAATCGCATGACCTATAGTTAATAGGTATGTTATTATTAACTGTATGATTCTGCCAATACCAACACATTGACCAATGCCATAAAAATTATTTTAGAAACAATGTTACTTTAACGTCACTTTACCACTAGCTTTGCCGCCTTTAAATAGCTTGTCTAAATCTAATTGATTGGTTCAATGAGCTAGAAATCAGATTTTGTGGCATTAAGGCGAAGATAATTTAATTATTTTGCTCTCTTGTGTTTTTTTTTTTGGATATTATGAAAAGGTCAACATTATCCAATCGAATATCAATGAAGTAAAAGTTTAATGTCATTTTTATGAAGCCTTACTAATATGACTTAAATTTATTATGAATCTACAAAAAGAATTGATTTTAATTTCTATTTCTTGTTTTCTGTGAACGCCTAATTAATTCTCTTCCATTAATCTAAAATTTCTTTTGTAAAAAATAAACTTGATCTAGTTCTTTATTTTTTGAGACCAAAAGATGCTTTAAATCATTTCAGCGACAGTGACATGCTCCATTTAGCAATAAAATTTTTTCTTCTAAGCATCTCATTGCCTACATGCTGTGAGAAATATGACTTACAAACATTTACTTACTTATATGAGCCGCTTACGGTAATTTCTCCATTTACCAACACATAAATTTTGTCGACTTTTGGCAGGTAAAAGACATCATATGTAACGAGGAGTCGAGTTTTGCTCTTAAATAGGCTATTCTTGCTGAGAATATTGTCGATGCTTTTATTACTGTATAAGGTAAGAATATCAAAAGTTTTTTTCAAGGATAATAATCTTACTTTTTTAACAATAATAATAAGCAAGTCATCAAAAATTCTAGTAAAAGTTACTATTTCCTATTGGAAAATCATACATCATTAAATTAATACTTTCTTGCTATGAATTTTCAATAAAAATTTAAAAATTTCTGTAGAAAAAACGATTTTATCATTTTGTATCAACCACGCAGAAAATGCAAAAATTTTCTTTTTCAGACCATATATCGACCGAATTTAAATTTCCTCTTCTAACTTTCAGGTTGATGCTTTTGATTTTCACATCATTGCTACCTCATGAGAATGTGAGTGAATTGTAGCTTGAATTTTTCCATCACATTGTTGGAATCATTTGCCTCAGCATTGGAGAATTTATTGATACGGTTTATGCTTTTGTGACATTTTCTGTAACCATTGGCATAAGTTAGTGAGTTTATGGAAATGAATTCAATCTCATATATGAAAAATTTTGATTGATTTTAATACTGTGATACTCGTTTATTGCTATGGCAAAAACTAGTGCTGTAATAGAAATTTGAAATCAAAATTCATGTGTATGAAATAAAACTATTCATGTGTAGTGTGAAAATAAATTCAAAAATTAACTGAAACAAAAATAAAATGAAAATTTTCACTGTTGTTCAACTTACGGTCAAATTCAGATATGTAGATCTCACAATTATCAAAAGATCAAAACACAACAAATGCTATTAAAAATTAACTTAAATTTTTTTCAAGCATTTCAAAGTTGACAATTTCATCAGATGTGGTTTATTCCTTTGTAGCACTCAATGTACGAGGAGAATTTTGCGGTAAATTGAACTAATTAGTCCCAAGAAAAACTAAAAGCCCATGAGATGTAAGGTGAATATGAATAGTGAAGAGAGAATGTGATGAAGAATAATATGGTGATCATCAAACAGGCTTGCCTCATAATTGAATTTCCTACCATGTTTATATCTTTTGAGCTATTTGCAACCTATTTGAATCAACATTTATGATTTACTTTTTAATATAAAACAAAAAACCCTGAGAACTGATTTATAATATTTTTTGATAAATTTGTTTAATAACTAACCTTGTCTTCTTTTTATCATTGTTCAACAATCTCTAACGTAAATATGTGCATTAAACACTTTAAGTCAAGATACACAATCATTAAATTATGATATTTAAGAGATAAGAAATTATTTGTTTAAGGTATCATTTTAAATAATAATTTTTGTAGTACACAATAACAAATAAACACAGATAAATTTTTTTAAATTGAGGTAGGACTTACTAAGTAGTTCATTTGAGTAATAAATGATAAAAACATTACAAGACATCTTAAACTTTGAGATTTTTTCAACTATGTATTTTAAAAAAGTTTTATTCCAGAGTTGAAAATAATTTAAATAAATCTGACAATCAGAATCATAATTTATTTACTTAAAACTAAGCTTTACACATGTCATAAAAGTCCACCTTCGTCCTTTTTCAACACTTTCATTAAAATATTTATTGAAAAGCGTAACAAGCTCTTTTCTCACATCATATAGGCTTATGTCATAAAAAACTGAGTTGAGAATTCTGCCAGCCAATCCATGTCGTCTTATCAAAAAATCAGGGAAAAATTTGACATAGGTAAGGGGTTTGTTATTGTATTTGTGGTAGGTCAAGCATCAAAGAGCTTTATCAGAAGAAGAAATTGAAAAAAAGATGAAACGAACGAGTGTAAAATGTAAAACGTATTTTGAACAATGAAATTTCTTAAATTGACGAAATTTGCATGGACATGAAACAAGTAAATTCTTTGAGCATTGCTGAATTTTTTCTTGCGTTTTTTGACTTTTCGTATTTTAAATTTAAAAAAATTAATTCACCAAATTTTGAAATTATAATAAGAAATTTCATTTTTTTAAAAGACTTTAATTCACACGATGTATATATAAATTTTTTTCAAAACTCTACACAGTTCATTAAAATCTCAAAAACATAATTTTTCATGCATTATAAAACTTCATAGACAAACAATTTCACTTTAATTGATAATCAAAAAAAGCTTACCCAAAGCGATTCTGGACAAAATCCTTCGTTTATTGCTATAAGCTATGATTTTAATGAGTTTATCTACGTGCTTTTAATCACTAATTTCTTTCACTTTGAGTTTAATTGATTGGATTACGATGAGCTTCTTTTGCAGTTTTATAAATGTTTCAAAGTTTCTTATTTAAAACCAAGGACGTATTTTTATTTTGCTTTGGGATGTAAGCTTTCGTATTTTGTTCTGTTATTTATAAAATTGTAAAAATTGGAACTGATGTAAATAATTTTGAATTTCGAAATTTACCAAAAATTCATAAACCTTTTCTATTCATCAAAAGATAAAAATAAGCTTATTAAAATACAAAAAGAAAATTCTTTGAATAATCATAAATCCATTTTACACACACTTGAACCATGATTAACATTTGAAAAGGGAAAAGTCATTGTGCAGTCAACGCCCTACAGTGTGAACCTTTTTTCCTTTTCTTTTCTGTGTGTTTTGAATTCATAAAAAGTCATTCATCCTAACGTGCATTCATTTAAATCCTCTTTTATTAAATTTCCGGGGTGTCCAGGATCATCAGCAGTTTCATACAAAAGCAGCAAAGGCATTAAAAGAATCTCATATTTATATACACACCGAGTATGCTGTGAAATGGATCATCATGGGATGTCACTTTTGCCTTTTTTGTATTCAACCATACTGAGGGTGATGAAGGACGTCGTTTTCCTTTTTTATTGGTCAGATGTAAGTTAAAAAGTTCTTATAAGGTTAACTTTGTTAAATAACTAAAAGAATTTGGGAATTTGAAATAAATTTATATTGTTTTCCATTTATAAGTTTATATTGATAAAAAATTAAATTAAACTGTCAACAACTAATTAAATTTTCTAATTGGTAGACGATGACATAAACAAAAAATTTTAATTCTATTTCAATAATTTTTTCATTCATAAAACAGCGTGAGAAAGATGAAAACTTTCAAATTAAATAAAAGGTAAGTTAATTATGGTAAATAGGAAGAAAGCATAAATTAAATTTCTTTATATTGAATTTATTTTTTTTTCCTATTTTGAGTGAAGGAAGTTTTTTATTATTAGAATATAATAGAAATAGAAATATTGAGAGTTTTACAGAACTATTCACTATTAAACTATCGTCAATTTTTCTCACTTTTTGTTGCTATTGTTTATTCATGAATACTCATTGATGACAACTTTATAAAATCTCAGAAATGCACTCGAAAAGAAGAATTTTCTTCAACCTCTAGTGACACAATTCCCACAATCACTTTAATAAATTCTGCAAATTTTTATCGCATGAGAAATTCTTTTTGCTTAAATCACAGTGAAATTTTCTCCTTTTTTCTTTTCATACACATTCTGTGGTTGTAATTTAATTTTTGCTCATTTCAAGAGTTATGCAATTTAAAAGAGTAAAAGAATGTTCATTCACTAACATCATTAAAACTAAACGTATAAAATTCAGTAAAGTTGTTGAATTTATCTGAGAATTTAAATGTATCATATTACTAAAAAGGTGTGCGTGGTAAATTTTTATCTGTTTGCTGTAAAAATTGAGTAAAGTACGTGATATTTGCATTTTGTATGTTAAATTTGGTTGCGAGTAACAATGTTGATTGATCCTTCTTCAAATCTTGAAAATTTTAAGGTTATCATATATATCAATTTTACTAGAAATAGAAATTAAAAAAGAATTGTATTTGATTCACTTGACTTTTACCTTTACTTTTAATTTTACTTTACTGTTACTTGAATATTAACTTTACTTGACTTATAATGTTACTTGACATGAGTTACTTGATTATTTACTTGTATAGTTATAACTTGACTTACTTATGTTTTACTTGTTTTTCCATTTTCTATACAAAACCTTAAAACATTGAAGAAAACCTTATTAGTAGAAAAATGTGTAAATAGCAAAATTAAAAAAGATTATTTTACAACTTACACAAAAATTATTTCATATCTAAAAACAAATAAACAAAAAAGCTCTGAAAAAAATAGTAAAAACAACAACAAACCGCTCTGTATGTAAATGAACTTTTCTACTTTATTTCTCTGTCTCGATTGAATTTTGAAAACTTGACAATGAATGAAAAATTTTCTCTTCTCATCTCGTTTCTCAATTTGCACGTCAGGTGTTGATTTCGCAAGCACAATATTATCTTCTCGTATGATGAGCATTCATGACCTATCATAACATACTGAATGACATCCGAAACAAAAAATAAAAAGAAAAAGTTTTTTTATTTTTCATCATTTGAATTTTTATTTATTTTTCTCTTTCTCTTCCGTCGCCTGTTTTCTTTTATTGATCATTTTCTTCTTTTTATAATTCATAAACATATTTTCTCTCATGTATATTTATATATTTTTCGTATTTCTCAATAGGTTTACTTTTTCCTACCCTCTCTTACTGTCGCCTTTCTTTTTAAATAAACTCTGTTTTTCATATATGATAACAAATTTTCTTTTATCAATTTTATACAAATTTACTTTTTATTTGAAAGGTATTGACAAGTTTTTCTGTTGTTTTTATTGTTATTGTTGTTGTTTTAAGTTAAATAAAGAAAGAAAAACAAAAAGTAATCTATGATAAATACAAGATTTTTGACTTTTCGACCTAATTTTAAAAAATATTTCAAAATGAAACAATAATCAAAGTTTTGAGAAATTTTCAATCTTTAAAAATTCATCAGATATTTTCCTAAAGCAACCACAATTTTTTCAATTTATCTCTTTACAAATGTTTGAAAAATTGACCTTAACCTTCAATTTCTTCTCTGTTTTTACAAATTCATTATTTTAAAGCACATTTCAAATTAATTATTTTCGCATATGCTAATTAATTCGATTTTAATTTTCATTTATTGAACTAATTGTAATAAATATCATAATATTATTATTATTTATTTTGATCTGCTTTCAACGTCATCTACAAACTGCATAAATCTGTTATGTTTATCATTAAATTATTTTCCACTTTTCTATGTTTACCTAACTATCTACACATTCATTCATACAAAATCAGAAATGCATTCATGTGTGCTTATACATTACATTAATTATTCATTTAATCTTGTTATTCACACAACACCAAACATTCTTCATCATTTGATTTGATGGAAAGTTTTTATGCTATCTTTATTAATTTTTTTCTGTTGTTGACGGAAAAAAGTTTCGAACGCAATTCCCACACATAAGTAAAGAAAAAGAAGAAAAAAATATTGATGAGTTTAATTCAATGAATATGTTTTGATGCTGTCGCGTTGTATGACGGATCATAATCATAATCGAGCGAAAAAAATCGCAATAAAGCTGAGTATAAATTTGACTTTTTATTGCATCATTATTATATTTTTTTCTCAGTTTATATTGGTAATAATTTTGCGAATTTATTGAGTTACAAAATTGGTTCAAGAAAATTGAATATACTGATTTTTAAAAAGAATAAAGTCGAAAATGATAATTTGTCAATAAACTTCCATCATGATTAAACCAAGAAAAAATTCTCACTCGTACCAACAATTTTCTCTTTCATACACCATGTTATGGATAATTCAATTTTAAATATTCATCATATACACAATTTTTCATCATACATGTTATTAAGGCCTCGTTATTTTGTGTTGCAGCATATGTTACATGCACCACATTTTAATTTTTACCACATACATATAATTTTCATTAAATTATTTTTTCATATTTTTGTTTGGAAAAGAAATCTTTCTATCTAGGAGTAGACACTTTAAATTAATATAACTTTGAATTTTTAAAGAAGCTAGCAATATTTTTTTTAATAACTACAATTTTGTGTTTTTTTAAAGTGTCCATCGCTAGCTCTCTATATAAAAGCGACTGCAAATAATTTAATTTATGGCAGAATGAGTCAGAGAAATGTTGATGAAAGTTTTATTCATATGCTAAATAATTTTATGGATAAAGGGAAAATAAGTTTTCATATTTATGGTCCCTTTTTGAAATAAAATAAAAATATCCTCAAAATTTGAGTATTTCTTTTGATGATCAAAAACAAAGGAAATTGACACGCTCTATGTAAATTTTAAACTTTTTTCTAACATTTATTTCTTACAAATAATTCTTATCTAATTTTTTTCATCTTTTCATACTATCTAATGCGTTTACAATTTTCCCCTCAATTTAGCAAACTTTATACTGATTATGTGCCCTTGTGTCATAAATTTTTTATAGCAAAAAAACTAAAAAAGGAAGAGAGCCAAGTAAATTTTATTTTACATATTTACAATTTTTTTATATTCTTTTCCTCCTAATCATCGTCAACTATTGTGTGATAAATTACAAATTTGTGAGTGTTATTTGCACAGAAATGAATTTAGGAAATGTATGTAGATCACAATTGTCTAATTTCTAACTAAGAAAACTGAAGTGTGAACAACAGATACATACATAAGTTTTAGAGTAAACATATTTAATTAATGCTTATATGCTAATAAGTTTCCTGTTTCTCATTTTCTTAAAATGCAAGAGATAAAAATAATTTGAAATTTACGCATATAAATTAAGCCTTTACTTAATCAAAAATAATGAGACTGTGAAATGAAAATAATTTGATGTAAATTGATTAAGACAAAAGAATGTTAAAATTAGATTGTCTGCATAAGACGACAAATTTTTTAGAAATTTACACAAAATTGGAATAAATTCTTTAATTAATTTTACTTAAATGTCAATCAACTTTCATTATTTATGCTAAGAATGCAAAAAATATTAATTTCAAAGTAATTTCATGGAAGCTATTATGTCAGCATGTCTATAATCTCAGTATCATCAACCTGCATAAACATTTCATTCCATTCACTTCAACCTCTCATAAACATGAACACATTTTTGGGCTAATAAGATTATTCGATAATTCCATGATTCGACTATCTATAAATTCATACGTATTAAGGATATTATGTTTTATCCTAAACTTTCTTTTTCATAACATGCACGCTAATCTTAGAAACCTTTCTAACATGTGAAAAAGTGATTGATGTGAGAACCCTACAAGAAATTTTCTCACATGTTTAAACATTTTTTTATCGATTTTTTTAAAGAGGAAGAAGGAAGTTTAAGCATATTAAAATTATAGATATTAATTGCAGTTGTCGCTTGAACATCATTAAAAGTGTAATTATTATTCAGAACAATTTAACAGAAAAAAAAATTAATCTGACCTCAATATAATGAGAGAGCAAAAAAAGTTTTAATTTGTTTCCTTAAAAGTTCATAATATCTTGCACTGTGTAAAAGAATCATCTAAAAATTCTCTTTTTTATCATTATCGTTGTTCTTCTTTCATTTTCTAATGAGTCATGACTTTTAGATATTTTTCATTCATTTCCTTATCGCAATTTTTATTATTTTTACTCTCTATCACCATCATCATTTTGTGATTTATTGTTCTATTTTTCACTTTCTTCTGATGATATTGAAAAAAAGAAATTGTTTAGAAAAATATCAACTAAAATTTTCATCTTGTGATGTTCTACTTAAAGAAATGAGTTTTAAATGGAAGAAGTTGATATTTATATCAGAGTTGGTTTTAGTCAATTATTAAGAATAATAGAGACATTAATGTGTTTTGATTTTTTGAGTCAAGTCATAGGCTTTGAACTTGCATGCATATTTTTTGTCAAGTTGATATCAAGTTGACTTGCACAAAAATATCTTTAATTTATTCAGATTTTTTTTAATTCTTTTGAAATCTAGCACATTTGTATGAAAGTCAATGATTCTTTGATTTGCTATGTTTTTCAAATGAATTAAATCCAATTTAAACAAATCAAAGACAGTTTTGTGTAAGTCAACTTGAAATCAACTTGACAAAAAAATATGTTTATATCAAGTTAAATATGGATGCAAGTATGCAACTCTGATATTTTTACATAAATTGTTCTTCTCAGAAGTCAGATAGGAATTTTCGTTATCGATTTTCAACTTAAAAGTTTCTATTTTTGAATTAAAAATATAGCAGTTTTATTTTCATTCATCATTTAAAACAATATTTCAATTTCATTCAATCTCATTCAAAAAATTTCCCAATCAATCACTAAAAAGTTTTTCTTTCTTCATGTTCCAAAAATTATGAATAATTGATTGATAATTAATTTTCTTTCTTCAAACATTTCCTAAATTAATTCAAATAAATTTTCTTTTAGATTTTAATTTTTTTTCTTCTTTTTTTAATTATATTATTATCATAATCATTTAGAATTCTGCTTTATAAATTTCTCAAATTTCATAATTTTCTTTATTATTCGTTTTGTTTTT
Organism: Polypedilum vanderplanki; assembly: GCA_018290095.1. Classification (NCBI taxonomy): domain Eukaryota; kingdom Metazoa; phylum Arthropoda; class Insecta; order Diptera; family Chironomidae; genus Polypedilum; species Polypedilum vanderplanki. Next base: position 13,691,946 of record CM031380.1, on the reverse strand, counting down.
TTTTTGAATTTCCCTAAAGCCCTCTTATGAAAAGTGAAATTTATTTGTTTTTGAGTGTTTCTACGCTATGCGTGATCTATAGAAAAAAATTCGTTATTAATATTTATATTATTTGTTAATATCATTTCTCATAATTTAACTGAAATTCAAATGTAATTTTTTATAGAAATATTTGGGTAAATCATGATATAAGTTCTTATAAAGCTTTATATGTTTATCATAGGCAAGAAATATAACATACGCAATAAAAATGAGATATATCTGACGCAATATAGAAAGCAATTTTGTGAGTTGCGTTTTTATTTTCCAACAATTTGATTAGCATTGTGAATTGAGAGTTGAATGACTTATGCAACTAGAAATAATTTCACTCTAGAGAAAGATCGACTCTAAAATGGCCACGAAATGAAATTGAATCATTCAAAAAGTACTTTAGCTCTTTTTAAGTTACTTAAAGAAAATTTTATGAAGCATAAAAATCAATTTGAATGTCAGCCACTTTTATTCTTGGGTCAATCTTGAATATTCATTCATTTTTCTCTCAATTTCATTTTTTTACTTGGTGCTTTTTCCTTACAACGACAATAACCATTTTGATTTTATTGTTATAAACAGAGAAATAAAAGTAGAAATAGAAATATACAAATAGCACCCCTCCCATCCAACTCCATATTTTGTTTCTTTGTTACTGACCTTATTAAAATGGTCACATACAAATAATAATACTAAATGTTAACAATTTGACGACATCATTGAGACAATATGCACAAATCTAATTATTACCATTTTGAGTTTATTTAATCTCTATAACCAGCCCTGTTGATGAAGATGTCCTTGTAATGGAATGATATTGGGCAAATTTGGAAGTGCTTGTTGTCCATTTAATTCAAATTTGATATTACTGGCAATTGTCATATTTCCACGTGTTAAATTAAGCAGCGGTTCAGTGCTTGTTGGTGCAACACTTTCTTCAGTTGTCGAGGCACTAATAGGTTGTGGTTCCGGTTGTTCTTGTGAACCTTCAGTGGTCTGATCTTGACTCTGCGTCTGCTCATGACGTGGTGGCATGTTATCTCGCTTATCAGGTACATTTGAACGAGTCGGAACGCTAGATGCTCTTTGTAATGTCTATTAAAAGAAAGAAATTGAAAAGAAAAACGAAGAAGGAGAAAAAAGATGTTTTTGATTGATTACAGCAACGAATTCAGAAATATAAAAAAAATATATTTTTTGTGTGTATTCATTCAAATTCAGTTCATCATCAATAAATAAAACATGCTACTCTAAATAAATAAATTTTCGCATTTTATTTCAATTTTCACATTTCACATGAGAGAAAGTGAAATTTTTCTTCTTCATTCTAACATTGAAGCTAATGATCCGAAAAGTTTTTCTATTTTTGCATAAATAATTTTCGAATGAAGTGAACTCAATTTTTGGATGTTTCCTCAATTTATCTTTCACTTTCTCTCTAATTTTTTTATACTGTGTCATGCGATGAAATGAAAAAGAAAAAAGTTGAAATAAATTTAAGTTGTAAAGCTTAATATAAGAAAAGAAAAGCTTTCAATTAACCTTACAACTCTATTCATTTTTATTTGTCATTAAAAATTATATTCAACCAAATTTCTTAATTTCATTACAAAAAATAATAAAAAAATAAATAAGTGAAAAGATTTTTTTAAATTACTTTTTTAATAGACTTTTTAAGACTAGATGATGATGGTGATGGATGCTCGGGAGGTGGTTCTAGCACGGGACTTTCATTCCGACTATTTGAGAATTTTTTTCGTTTACGTTTGAGTGCAGCTAGTGCACTGAAATTGAGATTCACATGCGGCATATGCAGATGATGATGGTGGTCTTTCTTATTATTATTACTATGGGAACTATTATGCACATTACTATTGGTATCATTGTTAGAAGTAGTAGTATTTGAGTGCTGATCACCAGAAGATTGGTGTTTAGTATGATGATGATGATGGTGGTGATGATGATGATGATCATCGGGCTTGTCTAAACTAGGGTTGGAATCCGTCGGTGATTCAGTTACCGCTTCGTCTGAATTGGGGCTATTGCTCGCTGACTCATTACGATTGAGATTTGGCGGCGGTGAATTGCATACTGAATCTTCTGATCTTGAACGACCGATAAAACGTGATACACTACCTGATTTGGCGGCCTCTATCAATGTGCCTTAAGTGTTAGAGACAAACGAGGGAAAAAAAAATTTTTTTGTCATAAGAAATTTATGGGAAAAGCCAAATGTGTATTTTATGCAAGGTAGAAAACTCCGATTAATCTCAATGCTTGTTTGGAATTAAATTTTTGCTTAAGTATTGAATTGATTGTAGAAATCGCTGCCTAATTTATTTGTTTAACTGTCTAATTTTGTAACAGAAAAATTTAAATTGTTAAAAAAATTTTGTAAACAAAGAATTTTTAAATGTTTTGTTTACATTTTTATAATTTTAAAACTGAACAAAAATCATTGAAATCTCATAATGTTGATCACAGAATCACTTGATTTATCAAGAAATAGACATAATAAATTAAAACCAATTAGACAGAGATAACACACAAAGAAAATTCTTTCAAACATTTGATAAAAATACAATTTTTAAGTAATTGTAAAAATCTTTGAATAATCGGAGTGTTTTCACCTTGATTTAATATGTAATAAAAGTGTCTGACAGATATTTTTCACCATTATTCAAGTGAAGAAATTGAGTCAATTAATATGAAAGCAAAAAAGAATTTTTTATGGCAAAAGAAACAGAAAAATAGCAATAAAATGTGTCTTTATAAATATGATTGATCGCCTCAAAATATTTACCCCATTTTCTCTTATGAGATCCACTATTTCGTTTTGAATGAAATTTAGGTGCAAAACGACTAAGTTTGTGCATTGAGTCACCAAAGGAACTTTGTGATGTTGACAAATTTTGTTGTTGTTGTTGAGCTAAAGGATTAGGAGCAGGATTTTTTCTAGGAGTAATACCCGGACCAAAAAGCCCACTAAGGGCAGAAAATTCATGAGAACCATGATGATCTAAGGGAAAGCTACCGCTATGTTCACTTAATGGCGTTAATGAAGTTGATCCAATTGATGGTGCGACATTGAAACCTTTCATTAATCGCCGCTCCTTTTGTCGATTTTTCTTGCCACCTGCTCCACCTGCACCACCAGCTGCCGTACTCGTATTCATGCCGCTATTTTTAAGTATCTCCACGAGTTCACAACGAAAGGCTGAAATATCTTGTTTAATCTCATTAACATCGTCTTCTGTAACGCCTTGAGATTCTGCTTTACGCTGCTGTACTGTAACATAGCGACGAACTAAATTTCTCATTATACTTTGATAACGGAAATCTCTTTCGCTGGCTTGTTTCACTTTCTATTTTATAGAGATCGATGAACATGAGCATGCAATGAAATGAAGAAAAAAAAGAAAATGAATATTTATGACTGAAACGATCATAAATTTTGCTCCTTACCCTTATTGTCTTCATGTGCTCCTTTTTTATAGCTTTCGATTGCCCGAAAAATTTCCTCCTCAACCATTGTAGGAAATACATCAATGATTTTGGCGTTGGAATGATGTTGAAAGGTGGAGGGCAAGTTGCTCCTTTGTATAGAAATGAAAAGAAAAAATAACAAACAAATAAAAAAGATGCGTTCGGTTGTAAATTTCATTGCTCATTTTTGTTCATTCGTTACTTGAAAGAGCCGTAATTTGTGAATGAAATTGTTATATAGAAGATGAATAAATAAGAAATTTTTTTCTTTGTGAAATTTAACAGATGTTATGAAATATTTTGCGTCAAATATTAAAGATTATTTTCATATCAATAACCTAATTTATTTCAAACAACCCATATTATGTTCTTATGCCATGTCATTGAACTTTCCTTACTCTTTTTAACCACAACCAGCAGAGAAATATTCATGCAGAGCAAATAAATTAAAAACTTTTATCTTAAATTGAGCATTTCGCACTTCCTCTTAATCTTTTTCTTTCACATTCATAATCACAAGTATTTTTATGGCTTAAACTTTTACTTGGCACGTGTTGGAAACTTTCGAATTTCAAACAATTGGCGGCATAATTTTACCTTCTTCAAAGTAACTGATCCATAATTTTGAGCGAGCAAATTTCCATTCAGTATCGGCACGTTCCTATTAGAAAAGAAAAGTAAAAGGTTGAATAAAGATGTGAAAATCCCAAAACTCTATCTATTTTACCGATATCAATTGATATGAGTGATTCATCATGGCGATAAGTAAATTGAGCAACACAACGATATTGATGACACTGTAGCAGCCAAACATCAGCATGCCCCAAAATCGTGTGAATATTTTGATACCATCAAGTTCAAAGCTATCGAGATCAATGAGACCAAATGCAGCCCAAAAGAGTGTCTGTGTTGTCTCGAAAAGACTATGAAAAAGAGAGTCACGAACAAGAGTTGAAATTAAATCAAATGTGTTATATTGTGTACAATTAAAAGTTATAAACTCACTTTGCAAATCTTCTCCATACTATGCATGCATTCGTGTCTATATTCGTAGCATTGATGTTGATGGGTGATGATATATCTATACAGCGTTTTTTCTCCAAATCAGCATAATACCTGAAAAATGTTGATTTGAAAAGATATGTCTATGCAATTTTTTAGAACAATCATAAAAAGACTTAAAATTTTTACATAATTTTGAACAAGGTTCAATTTTTAAAAATTAACTAAAATTTTATTATAAATTCAGCTGTTTAAAGCCTTAAAAATGATCAAATTTATTAGCTAAGCTATTAGGACACAAGGTCATTATCGATTTGCCAAAAAAAAAAGACAATAAAGTCAAAGAGAAAATTAACTAAAAAATCGATTGATATCAGACAATCAATCAGGATTGTAATAAGAATGAAAGTTATTTATAGACCATAAAATAAGATGAAATGACATTGACATTGATAGGAGGTGATTTTCTCCTTGTCTTTTTACAATGTGTCTGCCGAAAATTTCAATCAATTTCTCTCATTCTTTATTTTTGTAGCTTTTACTCACCATAATAATTGATTTAAGCCACTACTGAAGGCAAACAAAACGAGAACATATAAGAAAAAGAATTTTATGATATCCGTAACCATTCTCGATAGTGAAACCTGGCCAAAGTAAATGAGAAAAAGAAAATTAATTGCTTGATTGTTTAAGTTAATGAAGTTGATTAAATATTTACTTGAAGTGGCCCAAGATGAGGATTTACTGAAAAAATATAGACAAGCTTTAAGGAACTAAAAATATTTCCGGCACTGAATAATCCTTCAGACTGAAAATAAAAAACATTTTTTGATAAATTTATAACAATTGTGTTCATGATTTAAATTCAAACTCACAATCAACAATGGATCGATAGCATCCCATTTCTCACGAGGCATTTGTTCCGCTTGAGGATACAATTCAAGCTCTTTTTGCACCTGCAAATACAAAGAACAATATGAAAATATTGACAATTGATTCTGATGCATTCTGTTGAGCATTTTATTGTATGAAAAATCAATTTAAAACACAACACGATAACATCATTGATTTTCAAGGTTTGGATACTCTTTAAAAAAAGTAAAACAATCATAAAATTCCTGGTAGTTTCACACGACCGTTAGGTGTTAAACTGTTTTCTTTCGAAATCGTTTGAATTGAAAAAAAATTTGTTGATAAAAACATTAAATATGAATACTTAGCTAATTATTAATAGCTCTGAATGCAAAAGGTAATGGAATTTAACTAAACCAAACATTACTTTACAGTAAAATCTATTAATAATTAATAATCCAGGCAAGGACACTGTAAGATCTTTTCGATTTTTTAAGATCTTTTAGGATCTTTTGAGATCTTTTCAAATCTTTCAATCTTTGTAAATTTTTTTCATTTTAAAACATTTTCTTACTCTTCTCACTAAATAATAGCATCTATTATTGTATTTTTAACTCCTTTTAAACGTTTGGATGAAGAATCAATTGAGAAATCAAGCAAAAAGTAACAAAATTTTAATTTAATTTTTTTTTTTCAAATCTTTTGGGATCTTTTCAAATCTTTTAAGATCTTTATGGGATCTTTTTTCGAGTGTCCTTGCCTGGTTAATAATTTTGATAATTTTGTAAACATTTTTTTCGAAAATTTATTTCGAAACATTCGAAAATTCAAACATTTCGAAAAGGGGTGTGAAAATCACGTTTGATTTTAAATTTTCAATCGTCAAAATCATCGAGTGAAACTACCAGGATAAAATTATTTTCAATTAAATTTGTTAATTTTCAAACAAAAATATTTTTATCATTAAATTTTGCTAAGTATTCAAGCCTTGTTTATTCAATTCAGGAAGTTCATTACATGAAACATCAAATATGGAAAAGAACTTACTTGATAGTATGAGACACACGAAGTGCCACTGTAGCGACATACAATGAGTTTGTTATAAAATCTATCACATTCCACATGTCATGAACATATTCTTTCAATCCTACATCCCATAACTGTTTCACCTCACTCCATATCAAACCTATAATAATAAAGTGAGAAGAAAAAATTTTTCATAAAGATAATTGAATCATCGTGTGAATGTTTGTATGTTTGTGCCTTCAAATCTCATTCAACAATAAAAATCCAATTACAATTCGTGTGGAAATGAGATTTTGTTAGATTTTTTATGAGTCCCCAAGTGTACATTGAAAATGTATGTAGTTAAAAAGAGAAATAATTCAAGTGCCAGTCAAATGGCTACAGTGAATGTAATAAACCTGTCAATCAGTCGAGGATTAACCTTGGAGGCAGAATAAAAAATTGACTTCATCTGTTGTTACAAAGTAAATTAATTTTCTAAGAAGTTACTTACCGCTCACCCATGACAATATCATCCATTCGATAAATGTTGGTGCTGCTCCTCTCTTTGTCAACTCTTCTGATTTGTTCAAATTTTTATTATCGTCATTACTAAAATCTATCACAGATTCAATACGTTGTGATGCGAGCATTAAAAGAACTGAAAATGTAATTAAGTTGTGGTTTCATTACAAATGACTGCTAGTTGCAATTGAATTCACAATAAATTTTATGGGCTGCAATTTGCAGAGTGATGTGATGTAGAGCATAATTGAGGGTTTCTGACATAACGAGAATGACCATTTGTGGTACCAAACGAAACTAAATGAAATATAAAAATTTTTTCGCATTTGAAATAAATTTCATGTTGGTTATTTTTGTCTGGAGCGAGAAATAAAAGAGAGTGAAATAAATGGGTAGTCAGTCAAGTTGCTCGTTTTTGTGTGTTTAATTTATGAGGCATGTTTATGGAACTTGTCTGCTTGTCAGATAGAAAGAAATTGATAAGCATGAATAAGTGGAAGTTGCTGTGAAATACTGAAGCGCAATTTTAAATACAATTAAATTTTTCATGCATGCATTTAGAGTTGAATAAACATTTTGTTTTTATAGTTTCAGACATTTTTAGTCTAGAAAATTTATGGCAAGATTTTTCATGTAGACCATCACTTATTTTAAGACTTTTTTAACACAAAACATGTCACATGCAACATGGAAATGTAAACAAACATTTCTTTGAAATTTTTTATCTACTTTTATCATCGAAATTTTGTTTTCTGAATCTTTAATAAATCTAGTAAAATTTATGTGATTGTTAAATGATAAGTCCTAATGTTTTTCTTAAAAGATTGAATACTATCAAGAAGAAAATAAAATTCCAATTTTTTTGTTTTTGTCACATGAGATCGTGCAACATTTCACGTATTGTTGCGCTACATTTGCATTCAATTTTGCATTTTGGTTTTATCTTGCAATTATCATTACAGAAATTATTTTTTTCTATGAATTTCGTAACATTCTTTTCTTTAAAGTTCAACAAATATTTAAAGTCAACCCTCAATTAGTCTTTTTCATTCTCTGTATAAATTTTTGATAAAAATCAGAGCTTTTAAAATTGGGCAACCAAAAAAACCAACTCAACTTACAAGAGAAATGTAAAATACGATGCACTATGGCAGATGAACTTGATAAATGGCTTTCTCATAGTCTGTCCAAACGATGAATGTGGTGCGAGAACATAAGCCACGGAAAATAGAGGAAACATTATTCCTGTAATTTACATAAATTAATTTTCTTGTTTTTTTAATTAATTACACAAGATTACATACCAATTCGACAAATTTCAAGTGATTGGAGGGCCATATTTTTCCTACGGAAGCCCGGCAAACCTTCATACCAGATCGAGGCCAGAAGCTGCTGCACATTAGGATGTGATACAAACTGTGTAAAAAATAATAAAGTTAATTATTGCGTTAATTGCTGAGTCTTTTTTAATTAATTGAATCGTAACAGAATTTTTTTGGCTTGCTTTGGGAAAATTCTTTCTTGTACAAAGCATGGCTTTATCCAGCCACACTAATTGAAATTTTGTTACGCGAAAATTACTGTTGTTGAACAAGGAGAACTTTTTTCTTTTGTGCGGTGTCGAGGGATAAAAAGTTTTCTGTTTTCTTGCTTGCTTTGAGCTATTTAAANGATTTGAAAAGATCCTAAAAAATCGCAAATTTTTGATTCGGTAAATTTCGCATTTTTCGTTGAATTTAATGATCTAATGTACTCAGAAAAGTCTTTTGCCATCCCTTATTATCCTTCCCTAGTAGAATATTACAGTTTAAGGCTGTATTTTAGCTAAAATTCTAAATTTCATTTTGTTTATGTTCGAAAAAAATTTTCGAAAAATTTCAAAAATTGTAAACAAAAAAATCAAATTAAAATTTTGTTGATTTTCAATTGATTTCTCAATTGATTCTTCATCCAAACGTTTAAAAGTAGTTTAAAATACAATAATAGATGCTATTATGTAGTGAGAAGAGTAAGAAAATGTTTTAAAATGAAAAAAATTTACAATGATTGAAAGATTTGAAAAGATCTGAAAAGATCCTAAAAGATCCTAAAAAATCGAAAAGATCTTTCAGTGTCGTTGCCTGGGATAAAATTATTTTCAATTAAATTTGTTAATTTTCAAACAAATCTCAAATATTTTTATCATTAAATTTTGCTAAGTATTCAAGCCTTGTTGATTCAATTCAGGAAGTTCATTACATGAAACATCAAATATGAAAAGAACTTACTTGATAGTATGAGACAACACGAAGTGCCACTGTAGCGACATACAATGAGTTTGTTATAAAATCTATCACATTCCACATGTCATGAACATATTCTTTCAATCCTACATCCCATAACTGTTTCACCTCACTCCATATCAAACCTATAATAATAAAGTGAGAAGAAAAAATTTTTCATAAAGATAATTGAATCATCGTGTGAATGTTTGTATGTTTGTGCCTTCAAATCTCATTCAACAATAAAAATCCAATTACAATTCGTGTGAAATGAGATTTTGTTAGATTTTTTATGAGTCCCCAAGTGTACATTGAAAATGTATGTAGTTAAAAAGAGAAATAATTCAAGTGCCAGTCAAATGGCTACAGTAAATGTAATAAACCTGTCAATCAGTCGAGGATTAACCTTGGAGGCAGAATAAAAATTGACTTCATCTGCTGTTACAAAGTAAATTAATTTTCTAAGAAGTTACTTACCGCTCACCCATGACAATATCATCCATTCGATAAATGTTGGTGCTGCTCCTCTCTTTGTCAACTCTTCTGATTTGTTCAAATTTTTATTATCGTCATTACTAAAGTCTATCACAGATTCAATACGTTGTGATGCGAGCATTAAAAGAACTGAAAATAATTAAGTTGTGGTTTCATTACAAATGACTGCTAGTTGCAATTGAATTCACAATAAATTTTATGGGCTGCAATTTGCAGAGTGATGTGATGTAGAGCATAATTGAGGGTTTCTGACATAACGAGAATGACCATTTGTGGTACCAAACGAAACTAAATGAAATATAAAAATTTTTTCGCATTTGAAATAAATTTCATGTTGGTTATTTTTGTCTGGAGCGAGAAATAAAAGAGAGTGAAATAAATGGGTAGTCAGTCAAGTTGCTCGTTTTGTGTGTGTTAATTTATGAGGCATGTTTATGGAACTTGTCTGCTTGTCAGATAGAAAGAAATTGATAAGCATGAATAAGTTGAAGTTGCTGTGAAATACTGAAGCGCAATTTTAAATGCAATTAAATTTTTCATGCATGCATTTAGAGTTGAATAAACATTTTGTTTTTAAAGTTTCAGACATTTTTAGTCTAGAAAATTTATGGCAAGATTTTTCATGTAGACCATCACTTATTTTAAGACTTTTTTAACACAAAACATGTCACATGCAACATGGAAATGTAAACAAAACATTTCTTTGAAATTTTTTATCTACTTTTATCATCGAAATTTTTGTTTTCTGAATCTTTTAATAAATCTAGTAAAATTTATGTGATTGTTAAATGATAAGTCCTAATGTTTTTCTTAAAAGATTGAATACTATCAAGAAGAAAATTAAAATTCCAATTTTTTTGTTTTTGTCACATGAGATCGTGCAACATTTCACGTATTGTTGCGCTACATTTGCATTCAATTTTGCATTTTGGTTTTATCTTGCAATTATCATTACAGAAATTATTTTTTTCTATGAATTTCGTAACATTCTTTTCTTTAAAGTTCAACAAATATTTAAAGTCAACCCTCAATTAGTCTTTTTCATTCTCTGTATAAATTTTTGATAAAAATCAGAGCTTTAAAATTGGGCAACCAAAAAAACCAACTCAACTTACAGAGAAATGTAAAATACGATGCACTATGGCAGATGAACTTGATAAATGGCTTTCTCATAGTCTGTCCAAACGATGAATGTGGTGCGAGAACATAAGCCACGGAAAATAGAGGAAACATTATTCCTGTAATTTACATAAATTAATTTTCTTGTTTTTTTAATTAATTACACAAGATTACATACCAATTCGACAAATTTCAAGTGATTGGAGGGCCATATTTTTCCTACGGAAGCCCGGCAAACCTTCATACCAGATCGAGGCCAGAAGCTGCTGCACATTAGGATGTGATACAAACTGTGTAAAAAAATAATAAAGTAATTATTGCGTTAATTGCTGAGTCTTTTTTAATTAATTGAATCGTAACAGAATTTTTTTGGCTTGCTTTGGGAAAATTCTTTCTTGTACAAAGCATGGCTTTATCCAGCCACACTAATTGAAATTTTGTTACGCGAAAATTACTGTTGTTGAACAAGGAGAACTTTTTTTTCATTGTGCGGTGTCGAGGGATAAAAAGTTTTCTGTTTTCTTGCTCGCTTTGAGCTATTTAAGAATGATTAGCTCAAAGTTTTAAAATAAATTTATCATGTTCATTCTTAAATTCATGAGAAATCTATGTTTTTATAAGTAAAATGTTATTTTTTCATTTCATCGCTTAAGGAAAAGGTCAAAAATATTTGAAATTAATGAAAACTTTTTGGGTTGAATTTATTGAATCAAAAAAGAAGTCTGTGAATAAAATGCGTTCAATTTTTTTTCCTCTTAACCCAATTTTTCTCTACTGATACTTAAAAAGGACATTCAATCAATCTTCGTAATTTTCTATTCATATTTCAACACATTTGGGCATACATGCATGCATAAAAAATAAGTGAAAGGAATCAAGAAAAAGAGATAAATTTGCTAAAGGTTATCGGGACGAATGATTATAAAAAAATCTTGTTATTGCGGCACTCAAATATCGAAGTTATTTCACCCAAAAGACAGCATTTGAAGGTTGTATGTATGTCTTATACACGTGTGAAGTTTGTCTTTTTTTTCTTTCCTACACAATCATCTATTTTGCATATAAATTTGTAAAAGAAAAAATCTATGACAGCTGAAAGTGAGCAAAGGAAGAAGGAGGGAAAAAGTGAATGTGAGCTTCTCAATCACTTCGATGTGATGCTATAAAAAGATGACATGTATGTGATATGTTATGACAAGAGTGTGCAAATGATAAAAAGATTTTTTCTACTCTTTCCCTAAATTTATTTATTTTTTGCTGTGATCTCTAATCCACTCGCATAGATATTTTTAGTCCTAAATTAAATAAAATTACAATATTTGTCTTATTATCGACCGCCTACCCGAGTGTCATTGCTACAAAAGACAATCATTAACATCGTGTAAGCTCATTAAAACTTTACTGTGTGCTTTTCACTTTGCTGCTGACAGCTTTTTATAAATAATGACCGAAAAAGTGTAAAATGGCTCCACGCTGCTCTCATATTTCGTCGTAATTTTTACGAGGCAACTTTTTTTTTCTCTCTATTTGTTTGTTTCAGCGTCATATTGCAATGATGAGATTTGAGATTTAGGCAACAACAACAATCAGCATAAAAAAAGAAATTTTTTAAGGTTAAGACACTTAGGTTATTTGTAGAAGCAAGGGGTAATTATAATTTTATAGAAGAAAACTCAGAAAACTTATTTATAAAATTTTAAATTAGGATAAATGTAAATTAGAATTATTTACAAATAAATTCCTACTTTATTTTGTCTTTAATTATTAATTTTTTGTAACTGAAATTTTGAAATTAAAGAAGAAATTTTTGTAAACAAAGAATTTTCAAAAGTTTTGTTTACAATTTTTATTTCATAGAATTTTTCTAATTTTTTAATTCAATTAAAAAATCATTTATGAAAGTCATCATAAAATACTGAAATGCTAGAATAATCAAGAGACAAAATCAGTCAATCAAAATTAAGTAGAAATAGACAACGCAAAATTAAAAGTTTAATTTTAGATGAATGCTGATATTTTTAAGAAATTGTTGAAAAGTTTTAGTGATTAATTGTAATTATCTTTAAAAAATCATTGATTCACGAAAACATTTCATAAATAGTCAACTAGCTAAAGTGTCATAACATTGATATTTTTACATATGCGTACATTTTTATATTACATAAGAAATCAAAGTCAATTTTCTTCTCCCTCCTATGGTGTAGTGATTTATGATTCGTTACGTTTATTTAAAGGCACACACATATTGGCAATTAATGCTGCTCCATCAATAACAAATCTCATCGACAGTTTACACCATCATCGTCACTCACACTCATCATCAATTTGAGCCTCATTTAAAATCCCTCTTCATATAGATTTGGATGCCGGGAAAAAATCGATTTGTGTGAATTGATTGACTTTTAAAACTCATTTGTATGACGGTTTTCTTCTTCATTTCGCACATTTAGAGAAGCATCCTTCAGACATCAGATATAAGAAGTTGAATAAACAAACTCGTCTCTCTTGAATTCTTTTCATTTCTTTTTTTTGCATACACACGAGAACATTTCATATATTTGGAAAAATACACACATAGAAAAAGGTACACAAAAAAGAGAAAAAATTTGAATATTTTTACGAGATCGGCAGAATTTTTTATCACCGAAATGAAGAAAAACTCGCACACTTGTATATATGAAATTGAACATGAGCTGTCTGTGATTTACATTGGAGATTCTGCCGATAAATTGTTTGTTTTTTGAGAACTGGGTTTTCTCGATTTTTTTTCTCTCTCTTGTAGTTTGAATAAACAATGTGATTTTTTTTCTTTATTGCTGATTTGTATTTTGTAACGAAAAAGATTAAGGTAGAAATGTTGAGGTAATTTAAGGTAAATTCAAGAATTTTTGAGTTTATCGAAGCTAAAATTTATTTGTTATCAAAAATGTAAAGGCGAAAAAATCACAAAACATTAAAAGTTTCGAATCGAAATTGTCAAAATTTTTCATATTATTTAATAATTCAAATTACATCGTGAAAGCTATTTAAAAACAGTGAATGGCATTAAGCGTTTTTTATCAATTGAAATGAAAAGTATCAAAGCTCATATCAATAAATCAATTTCTAATTCAAAAAGGCTTTCAAGAGAACTTTGTCAGCAAATATTTGTAATTTAAGACATTAATCTACATAAGTAGATTCTCATTCTTATGTAGACAGGGTGGAATTTACATTTACACATGAAAGAAGAAAAATCAATTTTAAAGAGCTTCACAAACACGCGAAAGAGATGAAATGAATAAATTTTCAAATATCTTCCAAATCACTGAATCAACCTTCAAATTTAACACACGAAAAAAGCCTAATCGAATTTGACTTTGCAAAAAGAGTAAAATTTAAAAGAGTCAGCTACAAGCATATGCTGAATATCATCTTTCTCGCCACAATTTCATCTCATGTACTTGAAAAATGAAATGAAAAGTTTTTTACTGCCGTACGAGAAAAAGCAGCAATGATAAATTGTAATCATTGTCAACGCGACGTCGACAAGTAAAAGAGAAATTTGTCATAAAAAAGTGCGAAAAGAAGAAGAAGAAAGCATAATGGGGTCCTTTTTTTATTGCAATTTTTGTAGATATAAAGATAGCGGAAATGAAGTATTCTTACATTATGGATGAATGATATTTAAAATAATCTTCTTAAGTAAACTCGTTTATAATTTTTTTAGTAGATGATTATGAAAGTTAGTGAAGGAGAAATAAAAAAGAAAAAAAGAATAAAAATTGATGAAATCGCTGAGGTGATTTCAACAATTTGTTACAAGTGACAAATGTCGCACAACAAAAGAAAATTTTAAAAACGCCGTTAAAAAATTTTGAAATTTTAAAAGAAAGTTGGAAAAAGGAACCATATTTTGACAGAATTTTAAAATTAGGACAGCAAAAAAGTATAAGAAGAGACGTTTTCATCAAGGCTGGGACACTTAATTTTTTTAATTAAATTTAATTAAATATAATTAAGTGTTCCAGCCTTGGTTTTCATAAGATATAAGTTTTACGATGAACCTCTATGAAACGTTGATCTGCAAATATGACATTTGATTTTTTAACCGTTCTTTTTTTCGAATGATAAAAAATAAATAAAATTGTGCCCCAATTTTCAAAAATAAAACACTTTCACGTGACTGCAAGATCATTTTCCATGACATTTTCGTGTCAGCTGTGAGTGTTGAATTTAAAAGCACCAAAAAGTTTTATAAGACATTGTGTGCTGAGTGAAAAAATGAAAACGAGAATTTCATCCGACATGCAATGAATTAAACTTTAAAAGAAGGGAGAAAAAACTCTGCATTGTTGCCTCTCGATTAAGTTTCTTGTTTCTAGAGTATTAAAATAATTTATGTGAGTTTTTATCCAGTTTTAGAAAGAGATGATGATGGTGAAACTCATTAAAGAATTTTTTTGCCTTAAATACTTAATCGTGAGAAAATAAAAATATTTATTGTGACAACATTTTTAAGCAACTAAATTCTTAATTTTCCTAAAAGCGATCGAAAAATAAATTTTGTCAAAATTCAAATCCTCAACATAAAATAAAATATTTTCAATCTACTCAAAAATTCATGAGAAAATAAAGAAATTTCTTGAAAAATAACTTCTAGCAATAATCCTTATGAATATCATGCGATAAAATTTTAATATTTATTCATAAAGTGATTTAAAATTCATTAAAATCCATCTCGTTGAAGCGATTGCAATTTCACAAGCATAATCAAGAAATTGTGAAGTGATATAAATCCAAATATCGGATTAGCATTCTATGTTCACATAGGAATTTTAAGAAAAATTTTGCAATAGCAATTTTGAAGATATAAAAATTAATTTTATAGTAGCAATTTTTCAACCCCTTTTTTGTTGCTTCTATAAACAATTAATAATTCAAATTTTTATGGCTTTTTCATGAATGGACTTGAAAATTATTTATTTATTTTGCTTTAAAAGTAAAATTTTTCCTACTCGTTATTTCAATTTAAATTCTCAAGCTCTTAAGTCAATTTCATTTATATTCTTTTGTATATAAAGAACCCGCACAATAGTACATGCTTGCAGCTAACAAGAAAGAATATGTAAAGTCACAAAAGGTTACCGCGAAAGCTATTTACCATTTTCAAACAGCGGCATAGCGCAGTTCATAAATAAGAGCTCAGGTAGATAACAAGAGATACCATTAAGTGTAGATTTTTTTTATCTTCCCAAAGCATGTGTTTGTAGAGCGATTATTGAAAAAGCAAAAAATTTTACCTTTTTCTGACGAAGCTTTACGGCGAGTTTTAAACGATTGAGATGCATACGTTCGCCATGTTCAAATGCTGGACCCGTTGGATCATGATTGAGTAATACTTCAAGTTCATGTGATGAACGTGTATGATCAAGAAGAGCTGTAGCAAAATCTTGGCACTGTTTTCTTAACTCCATATATTCATTCTAATTAAGTTGAGAAAAGGTAAAAAGAAAAATTTTAATTGAGTCACAGTAGAAAATGTTGAATGAAAATTCTTTACCTTAAATTCATGCTCGAGGAAACTCAAGCGTCGCAATTCCCATGACAATTCAAAGGCAGTTAAAATTGGATCTTTTGACGATAAAGCTATTAGACTTGGGCTAGCAAGAGCCCGATAGGCATTTATTCGCGACCTAGAATGTCGCAGTGAATCTTCCATTCGCGATGTTACACACTCATCACATCCGCATCTGTAAAATATTTTTGTTGTTGTAATTTTTCATCATCGTCAGGATACAAAAATGTGTGTCATTGTTGTCATCATCATTAGTGAAAATGAGATGAGAAGAGAAAATCGTGAGTGAAAGTTGTCAAAAGAAATGGTTCAATTTAGAAAATATAGTTTATGACTTTTGTTTATTACATTGAGTGTCTGCTATAAAACATTAAATTACGGTCAAAAAATGTTTTACATTGATGTGAAAAATTTTGAATTTTTGTGGAATTGTTTTCTTTCATTGAAATGGTTTTCAGCATTAAACTTTAATCTACAGGAATTGGCAATGAAATTTAATTTTCAAATTTTATATCACTTCAGAATTGTAAAAATTTCTACAATATTGTAGAACTGTGAAAAATTCTACATAATATAGAATCATAAGAAAATCTACATTTTTTTTAAAATGTACTAGGGAGTTTCCTTGAAAATGAATCACTTTTTGGTCACTTCATTTAAAACAAAAGTTCTTGAAATCTACTCAAGTAATTTACAAACGGTGAAAAGTATGTTATTACTATTATTTATGAGTAATTTTTAAGATAAATTTGATGAGTCATCAATATTTCTAAATATCTTTAATTCGACTCCAATTTTTAGACAAAATCCAATTTTTTTCAAACTCAAAAGTTTAGAAAGGATTTTCTCTAAAGTTTCCCATTGGCTAAAATTCTCTCATGCACTATAAATTAAGTTCCTATTGTACACATTAAACAACTATTAGCAGAATCCATTTATCTTTTATAAATAAAAAGTTATGAGCAACCAAAAATAGTCGACTTAAAAATACGGACTTTTACTAAAATGATCATATCTCGGTAAATATTTGTCAGATCAAAAAGATTATACACCGAACCATTTGTCTTAAAATGAGCTAAAAAATTAAGTACAGTATGAAATATTTTCAATCACCATGATTTTCCATACATTTTCCAAATTCTTTTGTTTACATCATGGCGAAATCCAAGGAAGGGGAAATGATAGAAATTATGATAGTTGATAGTAAAAACAATCGCGGTAGATTTCAAGAATTTCTATCGCGCGATAGTACTATCACGAAAAAAAATGATAGATTTTCGATAGTAAGATTTTCTATCGCGGTAGAAATTCGATAGTTTTTGCTATCGAACTATCAGCTATCGCGATAGCACACTATCGCGCGATAGTACTATCATGGAAAAATTTGATAGATTTTTGATAGTAAGATTTTCTATCGCGGTAGAAATTCGATAGTTTTTGCTATCGAACTATCAGCTATCGCGATAACAAACTATCGCGCGATAGTACTATCATGGAAAAATTTGATAGATTTTTGATAGTAAGATTTTCTATCACGGTAGAAATTCGATAGTTTTTGCTATCGAACTATCAGCTATCATGATAGTTTCTATCACAAGATAGTTGTTTTGAAATGATAGATGATAGTCAAATGATAGAAAGTTTAATAAGAAAGGTTTGCAGTACATATTAAATTTTTTTAAAAATAAAACACTTTTTTATCGCTTTATCAAACTTTATTTGTTTTTGTGAAAAATGGTACGAAATTATTTTAAAATTAAAAATCGTGTTCGTTTATATTAGGAAGATTTAGTTTAAGCATGAATAGTTTCTCAAAATTTTCACTCGAGAGATTTGGTCGATCAGATGAGAGTATATGTTTTCCACTACTAAAAACCCTTTCAACGCTTGCTGAACTACAAAACATTACGTTCAGTTTGAAAAATAATTTTCTCTCACTTTCCGATAAGCTAGAACTTTGAATTTTTACACGCTGTTCAGAACTGGATGGCAATGCATTTCTTTATACATTAAGTCATGATTTAAGCTGTATTTTAAAGAGTGCATGCAAAAATTAAAACGGCAAATTTCCATTCTTCGCTGTTGGTGGCGCTACAATATATGTTGCACGACAAAAATGAAGTGTTGCGCAAAAAAAATTATTTAGAAAAATTCGTTACAACAACTTAAATCCAAAATTTAATAAACTTCATTGACTGTAATCAAAATTTTGCTATCAAATTCTCTATCGAAAATTATTTGAATTGATATAAAATCACCATGTGATAGAAGCTATCGCGATAGCAAATCAAGTGATAGTTTTTACTATCGAATTTCTACCGCGATAGAAAATCTTACTATCAAAAATCTATCAAATTTTTCTATGATAGTACTATCGCGCGATAGTGTGCTATCGCGATAGCTGATAGTTCGATAGCAATAACTATCGAATTTCTACCGTGATAGAAAATCTTACTATCAAAAATCTATCAAATTTTTCCATGATAGTACTATCGCGCGATAGTGTGCTATCACGATAGCTGATAGTTCGATAGCAAAAACTATCGAATTTTCTACCGTGATAGAAAATCTTACTATCAAAAATCTATCAAATTTTTCCATGATAGTACTATCGCGCGATAGTGTGCTATCGCGATAGCTGATAGCTCGATAGTAAAAACTATCGAATTTCTACCGCGATAGAAAAATCTATCAAAATTTCTATCAATTTAAATTTTTTCAACTATCGCGATATTTCCCTCTCCTTGGCGAAATGTAAACAAACATTTTGTTAATTTTCTTTCCCTCAAATCTCTTTTATAATATTGTTCTCAAGAAAAGTAGCTGCTTAAAGCGTTAGAATATAACATATTATAAGTAACTGGGATAGTAATAAAATCAGAACTGTATTATAAAAGAGATTTGAGGGAAAAAAATTAACAAAATTTTTGTTTACATTTCGCCATGATGTAAACAAAAGAATTTTGGAAAATGTATGGAAAATCATAGTGATTGAAAAATATTCATACTGTACTTAATTTTTTAGCTCATTTTAAGACAAATGGTTCGGTGTATAAATCTTTTTGATCTGACAAATATTTACCGAGATATGATCATTTTAGTAAAAGTCCGTATTTTTAAGTCGACTATTTTGGTTGCTCATAACTTTTTATTTATAAAAGATAAATGGATTCTGCTAATAGTTGTTTAATGTGTACAATAGGAACTTAATTTATAGTGCATGAGAGAATTTTAGCCAATGGGAAACTTTAGAAAATCCTTTCTAAACTTTTGAGTTGAAAAAATTGGATTTTGTCTAAAAATTTGGAGTCGAATTAAAGATATTTAGAAATATTGATGACTCATCAAATTTATCTTAAAAATTACTCATAAATAATAGTAATAACATACTTTTCACCGTTTGTAAATTACTTGAGTATACTCATAGAAAAAAAGTAATACCAGATATTAAATTTGTATGGAAAAATTAAATATCCGGTATTGAGCTGAGAACTTAAAACTATAGTATTAAATTTTTAATACTAAAATCATAATTTCGATTTCGCTCAGAACTTAACATTGTAGTATTAAAATTTAAACATTCAGTCCTAAAATTTTAAATATTATGGTATTAAAAGATAAATACATAATTATTAAAATTTAAAAAATATTTCGACCAAAAAAAATTCTGAAAAATTAATGCAGCTAAAAATGCCTGTATTTCTTTTTATTTATTTTAATTTACTTTATTAACCAATGATTTATCAAACAATTTGTTTTTATACAAAATTTTATAATGTTACATTTTAAATTGACTTGAATTTTTTTAATAATATGACATAGATCCAGATGTTCACATTTTCTTTTAACCACTGACATCTTTGGACTCATTCATGATCTATAATGATAAACAAGATTAAAATCTATGTAGTTTCAATTGAGATTACGTAATATTTACCTGAACATTTCAAAAATCCTCTTCAGTGTTTGGTTAATTTAATTTTTTCCATGATTTTACTGGATTTTCTTCAATTTTGTATATCTGAAAATAATATCAAACAGATATATGAGAATTAATACTAAATTACCTTGAAATTTCCTTAAGTCCAATTGATACAATAATGGTGTTCAAGTCTAAATTAAAAATAGAAAAACTTAAATCAAGAATATGTTAAAATGATGCATATTGAATTAATTCACTGACTTGCTTGTGATTTCTTCACTGAAAAACCTAAATAACATCATTTTATAAAGAAATTTGAGGTTTATATGCAGTTAAATGATCCTAAAAAATGATTTACTCACATAATTTTACCGTAGAATCTCATCAAAATATTTATTGTCATTTTTTCCGAAAAATATTTATTATTAACACCAAACCTCATTTTCTTTTAATTATTTAACACTTTTTAAACAATTTTTTGCAGTTTTATCTCTGCAACACACACAAATTACCACTTTTCTCAAAATAAATAAAACTTTCATTAATCAAAAAGAAAACAAATAAAATTTTAAGATTCATATGTTTAAAAATTAGTTTGAAAATATTAAAAATTTAACACTTAAGTTTAAAAATTTAACTTTTTATACTTAATTTTTATTTTTCGACCGTTTTTTCCAAACATTCAAAATTTTAAAACCATAGTATTAAAATTTTAGTACTAAAAAATAAATTTTAACACTCAATATTTATTTTTTAGCATTTTATGTTTAAATTTTAAAACTTTCTGTTAAAATCCAAATATTTGGTATTTATTTATTGATCAGACAAAATTTTAATACCAAAATATTAAAATTTTTTCTATGAGTGTAGATTTCAAGAACTTTGTTTTTAAATGAAGTGACTAAAAAGTGATTCATTTTCAAGGAAACTCCCTAGTATAATTGTAAAAAGACATAAAAATCGAAATTTTTCATTACCAAACCTGAGTGAATAAATAAAAAAATTATTTCAACCTTTTGTTTTTTCAAAAAATCTTATCAGAAAAGTTTTCCAACAAACTCATTTCAAAAGTAACAACAAAAGCATTTCACACCACAAAAATTCTCATTCACAATTTACATTTTCAAATTCACTCGTCTCGACACGTGAAAATTTTACTTTCTTTCTTTTACTTAAAAATCTCAGAAGCATGAATAAATTACACACTTGAAATTCAATGACATTCGTGAGCATCGCACGAAAGTGGAAAGGTGCGTACTTTAAAAGGAAGAAGTCTATTTTGCATACCATGAGAAAATAATAAAAAGAAGGAAAAGAAAATTTACCTAACGTCATGCGGCAATGGTAATGTCGATCCACGATCTAATAAAATTTTGATTATCTCTGTAAAAAAGTTAAAACAAATTTGTTGGTCATAAAGTTGATTATGGAGCTTAAAAAGGAAATTTTTTCTCACCGTAATTATCACGATGGGCAGCTAAAATGAGTGGCGTAATGTCTGCAAAGAATTTTTATGAGTTTGGTTAGCAATTATTGATTGGAATAATGACAAACCTGGTGTAAATGTCGCTGTTTCGCTCGGCAGTGCTTCCCATGACTAATTATTGGTTATTGATGAGAAATTTGAAATATAAAAAGAAGAGAATTTATTTTTTATAAAAATTTGAAAGTTTTTTCTACTACTCACATGCGGCTCTCCATCACGATGTGAACAATCTTCATGATCTAGCAAAACTTCTACAGCTTCTACAAATTCTTCACTGATGGCATGTAATAAAGCATCTTTAGTGTCAACACGATGATTTATGAGCAATTCAACCATTTCCAAATTTTCGTTATCGATTGCCATAAGTAGAGCTGAACGACCCAAAGGATCGACACAGTTGATGTTAATATAACCCGTCTCTTGTGCTTTCTGAAGCATTCTGAAAAAAATTATTTTTTTGTTCATAAAAATGAAATTTGAGAGAGAACATGTTTATATAGAGCAAAAGAGAATGAGCGAAAGCGCGTGTGTGTTAGTTTGTAAATAATGCTATATTTTACAGATGATTAAGCACAATGATGATGCGCTTAATGAGTTGAATGTTTTTTTCCTATACTACTTACCTACGCGTTGTCGCCACATCACCACGTTCGACGGCAAGCAAAAATCGTTTCTCTTCTAAAGAGAGCGCAGCGATCTCCTGATGCGGTTTAAGTGCGTTACCTTCCTCTTCCATCATGCCGTGAATTGAAAAACGCTGTTGATAAATAGAATAAAAGTTTTTGTTTACTTTGACTCAGTTGTTGATGACAGAGTGAGGTCAAAAAAGTTTTAAAATTGAATTAATCTAATGATATTTTTATTAGGGCCAACAGTCAGATTGGAAAATTTTTTCAACAAGATGCAAATTTTTTTTTTTGTTATAATAAAGTTGTTGAAAGCAAAGTTTTGTCATTTTTCTCGGTGATTTCAACAACTGTTGAATTTGACACATGAGTGAAATTTTTCTTAACTTTTAATTCCATTTGTTTGTTTCAAAATGTCATAAACTTTTGTCTATTTAAAATAAATGTAGACGAAAAAAACTTTCATTTTTAGTAGAAAATTTTTATAATGGAGTTTATAACTTTTTTTGTTGTTAGTTGACAAACAAATTTAATGGACATTTTGATTAAGAAATAGAAGTTCAAGAGTGAAATGTTTCAGAAATTTTTCTTTTACAAGTTTTGCAGGAATTGTAAAAAATAAAGGAGATTTTTCTACATTTTTACAACAATTTTAGTCTTGTAGAAAAATTTCTTTTATTTTTTTAAAAAATGTAGATGTTTTTACTTTGGAAAATTTTAATAAATAATTAAAATTCTCATTTAAGCTTCTACCATAAGTTTGTCTTATTTTATAATTCATAAGAATTATTTCTTCTTTTATCAAGCAAACAAGCACTTAAGAATTATTTGAAATAATGTTTTTATCCTTCTTGCAATCGCAATATTCTTCACTTATTTTTTATTAAAAATAAATCCCGTAAATGCTCATTGTAACTAAGCATCACAAACAGTCAATCTTTATCTCTTTATGTTGCTTCTTATCTAAATACAACCCAAGAATTTCAATTATTATGATTGAATTGCTTTTACACAAGCGACCTTGAATGAATAAGTAGAAAGAGCGAAAAGAGCGGATAAATTAAAAGAATCTTTAAGGCTGTCTGTAAGATGAATGCAAATTGACTTCTCAACAACTAAATGGTTTTCCTCTATTACTGTTGCCGATGATTAATGAAGTTCTGGTGATGTGATAATTAACAATGAATGTCAGAATGATTTTAGGTAGTTAATGTTGTGTTAGTTGATTGAAAAACTTTTTCTATGAATAAATTTTGAATCACGGAAGTTTTAATAAATTTCATAAGCTCATCTGACTAATAAAAATTTAAACCTCAAATAAAATTGAATTTCTAATAAAAATAATAGTTCATGCAGACTGATTTTCACATAAAATTTTACCATATCTAACGTAGCCATTTGAACCCAATGCTGTATGTACATTTCATTCATTTATGCTTTTTTATAATATCAATAAATCTCAAAACTTCAAGGTTTCAATAATTTTCTCTTCACACTGAACCTCTTCAAGAATCACAAATAGCGAGAATGGCACTCAAAATCGTTTTGTGAAAATTTATGGCGTAGAAAGTCATTTGTAGTTACACAATGTGATGCTGAATGCTCAATAAAAAATGTATATATAAGTAATAATACCCAAAAGATTTGACTCAGACACTTGCATTGGAAAATTCTCTGTTCAGTTCGTTTACGATCACAAGTACGATGACGATGATACAAGCAATAAATGACTCATTAAACGATGTATACTTATGTAGAATTTCGAAATCATTTGTCACTTTTGTAAAATTAATTAGTGTCATTTTACATTGAAACGTTTGAAATTCCACAAATTGTAGCAATTAATGAAAGTAAACACTTGACATTGAAATAAAAGGTGTGAAATAAAAATCAAGAGCACTTGTCGGAGTCAAGATGATGAAAAATTCTACAACATAAGCAATAAATCTGAGCTGCAAATTGAATTATCTTCTTTGTTGAATTGGATTCTCAAGAAAGGGTCATCATTATCATTGTTGTCGTCATGCTATAACAAATTGCAATGTTATTCGTGCTGATGTAAAGAAAGAAGATTTTTATTTCATTAAAATTGGCATTTCGGGAAAATTGGCAGTGATGGAAATGAGGATTTTTTTACAAAACTTTTTTGATCCAAATAAGATTTTAACGAAAATTTTATTTCGGTAAAAAATTTAACGAAATTTTTTTAACCAAGTTTTAACGAAAAAATTTTCAAAACAAAAATCTTTTCTTACTTCCAACTCTGAAAAAATTTCTATCAAAATTCTTTTTCTCTCTTTTGTTCGTAATGGTTTGTAATATAATGTCGACAGCCAAGATACATTTACAACAACAATAAAAGGACATTGAAAGATGAAGGCTTCTTGAAAAGAAAAATTTTCGATCATTAGGACAAAGCAAGAAAGAAAAATCAAAGTAATTTGAGTCGTTATACTAAGCAAAGAATGATAGTTGGTCCGTAATTTATCAAAGCTCTAGTTTCATTTTCTTATTGAGAAAATATCGAAAATTTGTTTTCACTTGAATAAGTTTTATGAAAGAGAGAAAAAAAGGTAAGTGAACTGACAAAAAAGAAAGAAAACTGTTAGTGCGATGAAAAGATTGTTGACATTATAGTTCAATGAATTTGTTATTGAGTGAACAAAGAACAATTATTTGAAAACTAACAATGTAAACTAAATGAAATCATTGTCAAAATCATTACAAATTTATTATTTTTTATTCATATTCAAGGCCACTCTCTTAAATTAGTTTTTTTCATGATGGAAAGATAAAATTTAAACATTCTTTATTGCATCAGCACAAATAAATCTATTCGACAACAACAATTTTTCACTTTTCTAATCCTTATTCAGCATTTCATAGTCGAATGAGAGCAATTTTATCTCAACCAAAAAGCTTACATAGCACAACATATTGTTTTACTTTCTATGCTTTTTCTTTCTTCTTTAAAGGTCGCATCATCAGTAGCAGCAGCAGTTACATAGAAGATTGTATATTTTTCTATTTTCTCTATTACTGAATAAAGCAGAAAAAGGTCCAATTTGAATGCAATTTCAATTGGTAAAATTTCTTTTTCACAGCTTCATTCATTAAAAGCTCTTTAAATTAAGTTAGTGTGTGGTGACATAAAAAAGAAAAAAAAGTGAAAATGAGGTTTTGAGGCGAAAAACAAATTAATCAAATTGTAAGTCTTGCAAATGAATGGATCGGAGAAAAAAGACAAGAAAAGAGCAGAAAGTTACAGAATTAGAATGTATCTATGTGGCACTCATTGGAGTCAATTTGAGACACAATTTGTTATGTGTCATTGTCTCTTTCTTTCTACTTTTTCTCATCTAGTCTTTTTTGTGTGTGATACGAATTAATGTTAATTATATGTATAAAGTTACAAAAAGAATAGAGAGATAAAGTAGTGAGGGTTATTGAGGGTGCTTTGACATTAGTTGTGAGCTTTTGCGGTTGTTCAAATAGATTTTGTCACATTCACATTTGAGTTTTGGATTAAGCTATCTTTTTAAGCTTTTTCTTTTAAAACTTTTTTATAAAAAATTTTTTAGATGAAATTTTATTCCTTATGTAAAAATATTTTCATAAAATATTAAATTTCAAAATATTTTGAAAATTTTTAAAAAGATAAACAAAAAATTCTTAAAATCTCAATTTTATTTATATTATTGCCATACATTTTATTATAAAGTATCATCATTCATAAAAAGCCCAATCCCATTCATAAATGTTCTTTTGTTCCTAATTTTGTAACAAAATTTTTGTTACACAACATTGCAAAACCCATCACGCTCAATTTCTTTTAGATTAACATAAAATTTTACAAACCCATGTTAGTCACAGATGTAAAATCCAAACAAATTTGTAACATATTTTAAACAGTTCATTGATATTGTTTAATTCTCATTATTTCATTCATTGTCAAACTCTATCTCAGTGATTAATTTCGCGGCAATTTTCCTCAATTTATTTCTTTCTGTTGACTTGATCATGATAAATGTTTATGTTTCACAGAAGACACAAGCAATCAACGAATAAGTGACGAAGGATGAAGAAAATCAAACAAAAATTGAGAGAATTTAAAAATAAATTGTTTTTTAGCCATTAGTAACGAGTTAGAAGCGCACTTTTCTAACAATTGCATTTTTTATCGTTAACTTGACTTTAATTTTAGTTGACTATTTGCTGCTTGACTTTTTAAATCACTTGACTATTTATGAACTTGATTTAAATACTTGACTTGAATTCCTTCTACTTGACTGTATTTATATTTGATTTTTGTAGTTGACTTAAAAAATTTTTATCAATATCTTAGAAACAACATATATTTTCTTGGAAATCTTCTATCAAAAGACTTGTTAAGATAAGAGAAAGACAGACAGAATGTAGAAGATGCTGTATTTTTCTAAATTTGTTAAGAACAGTAGCAAATATGAGATGATTCATTGTAAACTCCATCGATTTTTCTTCTTTTACTTCTATCAACAACAGTGCCATAATGCCTAAGAGTAAAGACTTTTTTATACATATAAAAAACTTTTTTCAGCTTCTCATGAGATTCAAGAAGATTACTCGTGCTTCTCTTTTTTCCTTTCCATTTTCCTTCAAGTCAGCCGAAAACAAATGAATTTATGGCATTTGTAATGTATAAGAAAACAGAGAGCGAATAAAAAGAAGAAAAGAAAAATTTTGCTTGTTTCGCGTCTTTATGAATGGGCGCATATTTGTCTATTTCATTGGATTTTCATTCTTATTCTTTTATTATTGAGGTTAAACAGAATTGTATGAATGTGTATGAAGGATATTTCTGGAATTTTCTTAAGGTTAATTAATTGACTTATTGGAAAGAAGTCATAAGCATAAAAGAATCTTCTTTTGTTTACTTCATTTTTTCTCACTTTTATTGCGTAGCATCATCATGATAAATGACTGACTGACGTGATTGATTAGTCAAATAAAAGTCGAAGCTTCGAGCATGTAAGCATAAGGTTAGGGAATAATTTTCACGTTCATCAAAGATTCTCTTAGAGTAACAAAAAAGAGAGAACTTGAGTAGCTCAATAATTATCCTTCGCCCTTGAGAGTGTTGAAAACTTTGTTTAGTTGCCTGCCTGTAAGAACTGTCTAATGAAATCCTCCCAGAAGGAAGGAAAAAGTGAAGCACTTTAAGATAAATTATCGCAGTCAAAGTACCCATTTTCAACCCCTATTCAATACACATAAATGAAAGTTTTTCTCACTCTCGCTCTTTAGATCGTTGAAAGCTTTTAAAAGACCAATTACTATGTCTTTATTATCATTTCAAGATGAGTGTACACAAACAGCAGTAAAAGAAATAAAGTTTACTTGAGCATGAGAGAAATACGTAAAATGCCTTCAGATCGTGATTATCATGAACGACCAGTAGCATATTTAAAAATTGATGAAAAAAGTCTCGACCATCGTCATTATTAGAAATGTTCGGATGTTAACAATACAAATAAATATTGATTGTCTATAGAATGCCTGAAGCCACAATGACTGGCCTTTTTCATTTTTTTTTCAAATTGTTGGCATGTGTGCAAAACATGATGAAACAATTTCATTTCTTAAAATACGGAAAAGAAAACTTTTATCTTTTACACGTGCGAATGCAATGGTGTGTCATCAACATTTCTTAATTCTTATACAGTAACAGCAGCTGATGGAATTTACTGCGACTTTGAAATAATGAAGGTAAAGGTAAAAAGTAATCTCATAAAAGTCTCCTCGTTCTTTATAACAAAGTTTTTCTTCATCTTCATCCTTCAATGTGGACATTTTACTTGAATCTTCAAGAGTGAAATGAAACTTGTTTACTACAGAGAAAATTTATGTTTCAAATCTGTCTATTACTTGTCAGTTAAGTAATAGATTAAGGAGATAATTTCATAGATGAATAAATTTGATAAAATTATCCTAAATTGAATCTTTATAAAAAAGAAATTTCTTAGAATCCAATGGCGTTGTAATCAAATTTAAATCATCATTTATTTTTGTACAACTAATTTTAACAAGTATTGACATGTTCAAGTTCATTGAGCTCAGAAAAAAAAACATTCATGTTGAGTTCCTTGTAATGAGACATTTGTTGAAATTCTTTTCTTATTTGTAAAATGCAATTTTCTCAATATGGTCTTGAATATTCATATGAAAAGAAATTTCTTTTCTGATTAAATTCATGTCATCAAAAAAAATTTCCCTTGAGCGGCCAAAAGAAATTTTTTTACTCGAATTACGCAACTTATTGTGTTTCTTTTTTTCTTATTTGAATCTAGCAAAAAAGAAATGTATCCGATATGAAAGAAGGCTTGTACAATGTATTTATATGAAGAAAGACATTCAATAGAATATGCAAATGTATAGATTTCCTCGCGCCATTATCACATTCTCGCATTTTCTTTGCAAATCTCCATGCCTTTGAAATGCAAATTTTTTTCTTTTCCTTCATGAATTTTTCTTCTTTTCTTATAAATGAAGATGAAGCAAAAGAGCTAGTTAAAGATAGAGATAGGTGTCTATGAACAGAAAAGAGTAAATTTTTGATGTCAAGACGTGTTTAACGACTATTGATAGAGCAATTTAGATAAAAATGTTCTACGCTTTTGAGGATTGTTTGTGGCTTTCTTTTTAAATGTGCTTTGAATATTTAATTGGACTTTATAAAAGTTTTAAATTGATACTGATTTTTTCATAAATATTTCATTAAATCAAGTTGAGATAAGAAGAGAAAAATTGTGTTTCTAAATTTTACCATAATTATTAAGAAAGATAAAGTTTCAATAATAAATTAAATTGAGGATGGAAATTTGTTTTTCAGCTTACAGCTAATGTTTCTTCTTGGAATTCACCTGCTAACAGATTTTATTTGTTTATTTACTTATTTACTTTTTGATTTACCAGAAGATTTTGGCAACTAGCAGATGAAAAAACTAATGAGTATGCTGACAGAATTTTAAAGAAGTTAAGATTTGCTAACAAAGTTTGGTCCTTATTTTTGAGAGAAGACGGTAGAGATTTTATTTTTTCCTTAATTTAATTTATGATTCTATTCAATAATTGAAACAGAATCTTTTTAGTGACTTACGGTTTTTGCTATCGATTTATTGTGATTAAATATTATTAGAAAGCGATCATGAATGCAGTAATTGAGAAATTACGAATTTAAACTTCCATATTGAAAATACGTAAACAAACAAAAACATTTTTTGTCGCGCAACAAAAAGTAATTTGAATTTGATTTGGCAGTTATTTTCAAAATTTTAAAATCTGTTTAAAATCGACTCTAATATTTACTCTCATGAAATTCTTCAGTTACTGATCCACTATTTTACTTTCTTAAATTCTTTTGCATTTTCGAAAGAAGTTCGACATTTTAAACTTTCAACTAATTAAAAATCTTTTCATTATTTCCTCAAAACTTTGCTTCAACAAAACTTTTTTTTAAAATGCTGTGATGTAATAATAGACAACTTTATGCATAATCACTTTGTAAAGTTCGTTTTACGTTCCATTGAGTTCATCTTAACAAGCAAGAAACTTTTTATAGTTCCGTAGAAAAATCTTGAACTATTTTCTTTACTTATTATGCATAAAAGTGAAAAATTTTATAATTAAAATTTTCTTACCTTAATTTTCTTGTCAATTCCAAACTTATCACCAAATGCCGCACTGTATAAAGGCGGTTGTGATGTTGGTATATTTATTTTTGTATCACGATTTTCACCCTCTTGACTCTCGTCTGCCTCTTGCGTAGTATTCACACTATAGCCTTGATTATCCACATGATATTGCGGTCTATTTGTCGCCATTGCACTTGCCATTGAATAGCGACGAGTGTCGGGGTAATGACTCACGTACGGAGTCTCCTCATTCACATCATTTGACTTTTCCATCGAGTCGTCTTGCTCCACATTTTCCTCTGTACTCTCTGCGTGTGTTTATTTATGTTTATTTTCATCACATAACAAAATTCATGTATGTAATGTCCATAATTGAAGTCAATTTTATTATTTTTTTGATCAATGTGTGCATGATTGCGAAAATATTTACAATTTTTGATATGGGAAATTGGGGATAATTTACAGCAAGAAAAAAAGAAAAGAAAAATTTCCAATCAGAAAATTTTGTGTTTTTGTGTGAAATTTATGAAATTTTTTTATGAATTTTTATAGGAAGAAAGAAATAGAGAAAAAGAGAAAAAAATGTAATGAATATGAATTTAATGACATTTTTTATTAAACTATTGTTTTTAGTATCACAAAATTTTATTTGACATACAACAAACATTCATTTATCATCCATTAGGAAAATTAATAGCTTTGTTATGTTAAAATTAAATTGAGATAAACTCTATTTTTAAATCTTCCTTTTTCAAAATAGCTATTAATTAACCAATCTTTTACTAATAAAAATAACACATAAATCTAATCAGCAAACAATTAAAACCCAGGCAAATTTTCATTCATTTGAACAATGAAAATAATAAAATTGTAAATTAAAGTCAGGAAGTATGTAAAAATAAATTCACAAACATTTAATGAGCTAAATATAAACTTTGTGCTGGAAAAATGTTATTATTGTTCTTACGAGTGAATTTTAAAGTTGGAAATAAGTGAAAAACAATAATTGTTTTTCTTTTAAATAATTATTTCATAAAAATGAGAAAAGTTGAAAATTTTAATGAATTTTTTATTTAAAAATCTATGTTTGGTTTATTTTTCAGAATTCAGGAATTTTCTACTAATTTAAAATATTTTATGAAATTTTTATATTTTGGAAACTGTTCACTTTTTAGAATACTAAAGATGTATTTTAATCTCAGAAAATTTGACCTTTAAAAATTAGTTGAACATATCCAAAAATAAATTTTGCTGGCTTTCGTGTTTTAGTCGAGAATTTGACTAACCAAAATTTGATTAAATTTACAAAGGAAAGTTTTTAAAAATCATTATTAATTTTGATTTTATTGTTGTTAATTTTATCGTTTTTAATGCTGTTAAACTTAAATTAACTTAAATTCTTTGAAAAACACAAAGAATAACTTTAAACTTTTTAAATTCATTTCCATTGTTTTATAATTTCCTTTTATTCTATTTTCATTGCAATAATAATGAAAACAACAGCAGCTCATATAAAAAAATGACTTTCCGGTGATAAAGTGAACTTATAAAAGAATAAAATCTTTCCAATTTTCTCATGAAAAAATCTTTTTTCTCTATGTATGAAAAATGCAGTGATTTTTAATGTATTTTTATCTTTCTCATAGTGTGCCAGCTTGTGAAAAACAATGCTTTTGGGTGTGCAAGAATAAAAAAATTGTTTATCATTTTTAACGACTCGTTGCAATAGTAGAAGCAGAAGCAGCATTGAAATGAAAAATGCATGAAGTATCATAGATGATGGCACAGCCAATTTGTTTCATACACACGTGAACTTTATTGGCGGTCATATAAAAAATATATATTGCAATTTTCACTCATCGTAAAAATATTGTTGATTACGTGGAGAAAAATTATGAAAAAGTTATCATATCAATCACACAAAGAGACTATCATAAAAATACATATGCTTTTAATTAACGAGACGGAACTCTTGACTTTTATTTGATTAAATGCAAACAGTGAAAAATTTTCATTCATTTTCATGAAAGAAGAAAAATGGAATAAATTTTATGTCATTCATCTCATGCTGCATTGTGAATTACATTACATGAAAGGAATGTCAGTGTTCTGTAACCCATGCATATATGTATATGCATCTGCTACTGCTGTTTCTGTTCAGGTTGTGTGATAAAATGAAAAGAATAGAATGGTAGAAGTGATGAATGAAAGATGAAGTTATGTGCATTAACGAGTGATTGTAAAAGATAAAAGCATGCATATAGAATGACAAGCAGTGCAAAAAGAAATTGCACAGTATGCAAAAATTAATTCTTGGTGCTGGTAGATAAAAGAACGAAAAATTTAATTAAGTTCAAATGGACGATTTATCATTGTCTTAGGTAAGTCATGCAAATTAATTGAAAGAAAGTTTTCTTTGATTCATCCTTAAAAATGAAGAGGAATCAAGATGGGTGAACTTTTTGATTTTTTGGTTCGCATATTTATTGAAAAACTGCTAAAATCAATGTTTTTACACAGCGATTATTTATAGTTGTTTACTTTAGCATTTAATACCAGAATATTGATTTTTAAAACGATTTTAAAAATCTTTTCAAGTTATCCCAAAAAATTTCGAATTATTTTTGTTTACATAATTTTGGCGCGAAAATTCAAAATTTTTTATTTTATGTAATTACCCTAACTTGTTTCTATATTTAATATTGTTGTATAAACAAATAATTTCTAAATTTCTTAAACAAATTCCTCCTAATTTTAAAGTTTTCTTCTTTGATTTTTTTAAGAAATCAAAAAGTTCACAGATCTTGATCAAATGAAGTCAAGTATGAAATAAGAGTAAAATTTTTAAAATTCTTTTTTAACATTGAATTTTTCTATTCTATATAGACTTATCTACTTATCATCTCCATAATAAAAAAAATAAAAAAGTTCATTCCAATAAAGTAAATCAAATAAATAAAAGAAAGAAAAATATTAATTACATTTCTTTAAATATTCAACGGACAGTTACCAATTTTTGTATTAGCACTTGATTTATTTATTTAGCACACTCGCGACTAAAAGATATTTAGAATTTAACAGGAACTGATTACACACCGACACAAGAATTACTTTTTCTGCTTTCAAATGTTTACGGCTTTATTATAAAAACTTTGACATCAAAATTATATGAAAATAAAATAAATTTTGTCAACACTAGTCTCTAAAATTATTTTTTTGCAATTTTTTTAATAATTTTTAAATTATTTATGTATTTTTCAGTTCTGAAAAGAAAATGATAAATTATGAGAAAAAACAAATTAGTATTTATAAAAATCAAATCAATTTTATCTTTTTTTATTTGAGTTTTAAAAGTTTTTTGTTTAATGAAAAAAGATGAAAAAGAAAAACAACAAAAATAAATAAAGGAAGAAAAGTGGAAAAGTCTGATTTGTAAAAAACATCTAACAATGCCAATTATTAGTTAAAATTTAATTGTTATTTGATAATTTTAATTTGCAGACAATTTTTGATGATTTCTTATAAAAATTGTCTGAAGTTTATGTTTATGAGTTTCAACATTTTAATGAGTAATTAGGAAAATAAAATGAAACTAATTGACTGTAATTTTAATGAATCTCTCAAGATTTTCATGTAATTATTTGTTTAGACAAAATTATCTAATTATTGACTTTAGTAAATTACAAAATTTTCTCTATCATAACTCATCAATATGTTCAACACTCATAAAACCATTTGGGAAATGTATGAAACTAACATTTTTAAGAGAAAACTTTCACACACAATCGACAGGAACTAAATACATGTTAGAATTTTGAAATGGAAAATATTAGGAGAAGGAAGGAAGTAAACATAAATGTAGAACTTTTACATCATCTCAAAAAAAGTAGAAAATTAAATTTAAAAACATCAATTATGTCTGAGAAATGTCGAGTGAGTTTTCTTTCATGTAAAAGGTAATGGACGAGAATATGTAGTAAAACGTAAAGGAGAATAAAGTCATTAAATATTTACTCAAGCAGATCTCAAGTGAAAAGAAAGTCAATGGAAATTAAATCATGAAATGCTTTTGGGAATTTCTTTGGTATTTTTCTTACAAAGTTTACGATTTGTAAAAATATATTTTGTGGGAAAAGGCAGTGGAAATTGAGGATGTGGAGAGAAAATTTTAAGACCTTGTTGCTACTGTTGTTCATAAGTAGATAAAAGAGATAGAATAGATTTTAATGGAAAGTCACAAAGGAATTGAAAAAAAAATAAATCTTTGAAATGCAAATTTAATTTTAAAATAGAAATTTTTTCATTAATTCTGAAGGTAAGGAAAGAAAAGTGTGAGAAATTTTCAGTATAAATTTGTTTCAAAATTAAACATTATGCTTAAATAAAAGCTTCATTTAAATTCCAAAACAATTTTTTAATTTTAAAGTTACCTAATCTTGAATAGAAAATTCTCAATAAAAATAATTTTTAATAGCTAGAAATATTGATAACAGTGCAAACTAAATGTTCTTTTCTCTTATCTAATCTCTTATGTTTACTATCGAAAGTAATTGAGCAAAAATTTTTCCAAATATTTACTTTGTAATCAATAAGTAAAAAGTGAATGAAGCAAAAATATTTTAAAAGTCAAAACAATGAGAAAGTTTTATGATAAATTTTATTTTAATTTATCATTGGAGACAGGTGCTGACATAATTGGATTCATTAGTTTTCTTTTTGGATTTTTGTTACTTTATTGGTTTTCTAAAATGATAATGGAAGTGACATTAACCAATAATTCTGATGGATTTAAATATAATGAAATTTTCGAAATTATCATCAGTGCTATTGGCATTATTTATGGACTTGTTCACATGTTTGCGAGCATTTTACTTGTTTTGGGAGTTCATCGAGTAAGATATAAAGACTTTAAAATACTTTAAGAGAATTTCAATTTATTTTTTGTAGAAACAACATCGGAAATTGATTCTAATAATGATTTTAATGGTCATTGATCTCGGAATAATTTTCTACAATTTCTCTGAATGTTTTTGGAATTATGTCATTAATACAACTTTAAAAGTTTTGTTTTTAATTTATTTGTTGCAATGTCTTTATAGTTTATATGCAAAAATCAAAAATGAAAATGATGGAATTGAAGAACTTGATAATAATATTGAGGAACAAAATATTGATCCAGAGTTTATAATTTTATGGCTATTATCAATAGTAAAAAATCTTTTTGGCTCTTCTGACCTTGATGAAGAAAATCAAGAATTTCGTTTTAATTTAGAAGATGAAGAATGTTTGCTAAGGCAATAAATTATTTAAATATATACTGCAGCTTTGGTTTAAACTTGAAGACATGGGAAAAGATGAAGTATAGAGTAACAAAAACTAAAAAGATCAAATGGTAAATCCATATGTCCACTCCTAGATGCAGCTTAAAATAAATGTTTATATTTAGAAATTATATTCAAACAGTTTTAATCTTATCAAAAATGTTTATCTAATCTTGTCAAATTTAATTAATGATAAAATAATTTTATGATAGAAACCTAAGAAACTTTCCTTTCATTATTTTTATTACAACCGTTGAGTAAATATCATATATAAAAAATATTTAGAATGTTTACAAAGTGTGTTGACAAATTTTGTTCTAATTTATCATTAGAATACAGTGGTTATGTTATTGGCGGTTTAGGCTTTCTCTGCGGGATTTATATACTTGTTTCAGCTTTGGTCAAATTTTTCATACCAGAGTACTATTATTTAGTGTATTATTTAAATGAAATTTATATTTTGAATATGATGTCTATTTCTATTGTGTATGCACTACTTCATATAATTGCCAGTATTTATGTTATTATAGGAACAAAATATGTAAGAAATTTAAACTTTTTGAAATATTGTGGAAATTATTTATTCTTTTTTAGAGACAACATCGTAAAATAATAATGATGCTTATTGTATTGATATTTGACTTTATTTTGATTTTTATTACATTCTTCTTTTACTTCGATATTATTTATGCTGTATTAAAGACTTTTGTTTTATGGTATTTCATTCAATGCATCTTCAGCTTATATATAATGTTTAAAAATGAAAATGAAAGCATTAACACCCTTGTGGACTTAGATGATCAAACAGAAAATTCGTGCAGTTTACCGAAAATTGAAAACTTTTGGAATTCCACAATTTTAACTTCATATCTTTTAGCAAATCATCAAGAACCAATTCAAAATGATTTTAGTGATGAAGAATATTTATTAAAGTCAGATATTGTTTAAAATTTATTGAGTAACAAAACTGAAAAATGAAAATATCAGTTTTACAAATTAGTAAACATTTCGCATTTATAAGGTCAATGCTGTTTTCGATAAATTAACTGTTTTTATCAACGATAACATTAATTACTATACATAATTGTGAGTTACTTTATCAATAAATATCTTTAAAACTAGAGATTAATAAATGAATATGATTGAATCTTTGCAGTTATTAACTTATACATATTTCATCGATTTTTTTCAAAATAAAATTCTTCTGCAAACGAGCAAGAGTCACTTCATAAATAATCTTTGAATGAATGGTGTAATTCAAATGGTTTGGGAAAATGATGTTTAATAAAGTAAAATAATGTATAAAGTTTTGAAATATTAATTAAAATAAAGTTGCAAAAAATGTTTAAAAATTTCAATGATATCATTTTTGCGTTTTAGTTTAAAATTCCTAATTTCGCCATAAACAATTGATTAAAAAGAAATAAATTTACAAGGCTGGGATACTTAATTTTTATTCAAGAAATAATAGAATATTTCAACGTAGAAAAAAATGGTCCAAATTTGATTGAATTTTTTAAAGCCGTTACAAATTTTTCAAAAAAGTTCATTTTCTTCGTATATTCCCGTCTAATTTGATTTATTTCTTAATTGTATCGGTATTTCAGTTTATAACTATAATATAAAGCACAATTAAGTAGTAAATTTAATGAAAAATTTATTCCAATTTTTGTTTTGAAACGTTTTTTCGCGGGGCAAGTAACGTGTCTTTGATCAAAAGTTACAGTCTCCTACATTTGAATTTTAACGGTCAAAACCGTGATTGAAACATTCTATTATTTCTTGTTTTTAATTAAGGTAATGAAATTACTTTACTTTAATAAACCTATATAATTAAAATGAATTAACTAGTTAAGTGTCCCAGCCTTAATTGACATAAAAATTTTATCTAATCTTAAAATTTTATCTTTAATTGATTGCCAATAAAGAAAATGATAACTCATAAAAAATATTTCATTTAATATTCTATCAACATTTAGTTGATATCATTAGACAATGAAAGTATAAAAATATTTAAAATGGTTCGAAAGTACGTTGATTCGTTTTTTGGAAATTGGTCATTAGAATTTTTTCTTATGTCATAGCTTCTATCAGCATAATATTTGGTGCATATTTCTTACGCATCATTATAATTGATACAATAAAATATGGTGTTTATGATTCATATAATGATGCTTTTGACATCTTTATTTTATTTCTAAGCATGATTTATATGATTATTCATATAATTGGTGGCATTTTTTTGATAATTAGAACAAAATATGTAAGACAAAACATTTTCGTTTACTTGTAATTTTGAAATTTTTCTTTGTTTCAGAGACATCATCGCAAAATAATTTTAATGCTGATTGTGTTGATAATTGATTTTATAGGATTCTTCACAGATTATTATGTTAGCTATCAAAGTGACATCATTCGTCTCATTGTTAAATGTTTGATTATGGTTTATGTCTTTCGACGCATCTTCCGTTTGTATAC
This sequence comes from Polypedilum vanderplanki, assembly GCA_018290095.1. Lineage (NCBI taxonomy): Eukaryota > Metazoa > Arthropoda > Insecta > Diptera > Chironomidae > Polypedilum > Polypedilum vanderplanki. The sequence goes on along the minus strand of CM031380.1, from coordinate 13,654,108 downwards.
AATGATTAAAAATGAAAATGATGGATTAGAATCTACACAAGGTTCTTATCAAAATCAACCACTTCAAAATGATTTCAACGATGAAGAATGCTTATTAAAAAATGAAGTGGTATAACTTTTATATATTTGTTGTAGAATGGAATATGAAGAAAAATTGTCAATAATTTAAAATTTCTTCGTATTTAATCACGAATAATAAATTGCAATAAAATTTTTTCTATCTAATATATAAAACCAATTTATTATTGTTTATTGCATTCAAGCATTTTTCATTGCCTAAAAATTTGCTTTAACAAATATTATTTACTTTGCTTTTTGTTTTAAAAATCTTAATTTTATGAGTATTATAATAGTGTCACATTCGTGGCAATAATTCACATAATTCACTTTTATAAGAGCAAAAAATTTACTCTTTTAATCTATTTTGCTTTTTATATAAATATTAATTATTTAAAAACAAACAATAAAAATAAATCGCAAGAAATATCAGAATATTTTATTTAAAATCTGGTTTCTGAATTTCATGATAAAATCAAAATTGAGAAGTAAAATTTAAAAAGAATTTTTATATATGTTTTGTAAATCATATATATCTTACTATTTTAATTTTAGTCAATCATGAAACCGTTCAGACTTAATTTTTTTACTAATAGATAAAACTGATATTTTATCAATAATTTTGCAAAATATTCTTATCAGAAGTAAACAGTTTTTATCCTTATCTTATTGATTAAATTGAAGTATTTTACTATCATAACTATAACTGTATTTTAGTCTATTACTAGAACTTAACAAAAAAAGTAATAAAATTATTAACAAAAACATAAAAAAAATGTTTCAAAAGAGTGTTGATAAGTTTTTTATTTTATTATTAATAATTGGTGGTTATGTCATTGGATGTTGTAGTTTTATAGTTGGAACAATTTTCTTAATTATGTTTTCTATTAACCTAACTCACGAATCAATTAATTACACCAATGAATCTATTGTCAGCTGTTCCATTTTATTTATTTTTGGAACTTTACATATAATGTCTGCTATAGTTTTATTTATTGTAACAAAACGAGTAAGAAATTTAACTATTAATTTGATATTTAAAAATTTTCTTCTAATTCCTTTCAGAATAAACCTTTCAACATAATTTTAATCTTAATTATTATTTTCAATGATTTTATATTAGTTTTTATGGAATTTTTTGCAATTTATTTAGGCTATATTACCGATATTGTCTTACAATTTGCGATTTTGATTTATTCCGTTTTATGTATTTACACAGTATATCAAATGATTAGAAATGAAAAGCATGAAATCAAAACAATTTATAGTTATAAAAATGTTGATCAAGATGACGAAATATGTTTATTAAAAAATGAAATTGTATGAATGCGCAGTTAATCATAAGAAGTAATTAAGAGACAGAATGAAATTTTCAAAGTTTGGACATATAAAATTTTCATTTTAATTCTAACACAATCATTAACATTTTATCAAACCATTGTATTCGGTTAAAGTTTAACGTCGTTTACATAAGTTCACAATTAATGTTTGTTTATTTGGTCAGTCAAGTTTCAAGTCAACTTGATTAAAATAACTTGATATCAGCTTGAATTTATTTGATGACTTGAAGTTATGGTTCGGCAGTTTCACGTCGACAGTCAAGTATTCAAAACTTTAGTAAATTGAAGAATCATTGATTATCACATAATTTTGACAATATTAGACCAAATTAAATTTCGTCTGAATGATTTAGAGACACTTGTGAGTGAATCAACTTGAATTGATACTTGACAATTGTCGACTTCGACACTTAACTGTCGATGTGCAAGTGCCGAACCATACTTGAAGTTAACTTGACTTTCGAATAACTTGAACAAAACTTGATTTAGATTTAAATTGAAAAATCTTCAAATTTTAATAGACAGTATTAGGATTTAAATCTTAACTTTATTTGTTTCTTTGGGCTTAAAACCATGATGATACCAAACTCAAAAAAAAAAAAAATTTAAATTTATTTTTTTGGAATTTAAAAACAATTAAATTTTAGTTAGTTTGTACCACTAGAAATATGTGTTTAGTAAAATACTAACCAATCCACTTTGAATTTAAAAAAGAATTTACTCATTTTAAAAAGATTCCCGTTTTCAAAACATAACTTGCTTTTGTTAAAAAATCATTTATACAGCTCCAATACAATGCACATCATTTAGTTTTTCTTTCTCTGCTCTTTTTTTCACATCATTATTATTATTCATAGCACTGGATAAAATCAACATAAGTGAAACTGCAATTTAAAAACTTTTCTTTACAATAACAGAAGAACTGATATTCAATAAATTTTCTCTCTCACTCGTTTGCATTTATCATGAAAATATTTTTCCTCTTGTTCTCTCAAATTCAAATAAAATATTTCCCGAAGCTATCAAAGCAGAAAGCTTTAACAAAAAAGAAAGCAAAGAAGATTTTTTTCATAATGTTTTGAAATTGAAAGTTGAGTATTTTTAAGCACACGCTAACAATTTAGGTCACACAATTCCATGAGTGTGCTCCCTAGATGAGAATAAAGTGAAAGATAAATTGAGTGTGTGCAAATGTGTACATGAATGGGTGGGATAAAATTATCAGGATTGAAGTTATATTTTATGCTGGATTTGCTCACTCTGGAATTTCTCTTCTTAATAAAGCAGAATAAACGTCAGAAGAGGAATAGAAATAGTAAAAGAGGTTGAAATATGCCAGGAGATAGAAATTTTAATGTTAAGTATTTTTTTTAATTATGTACAACAACAGAAAATAAAAAAAATTCGTAAAAATTCTGATGAAATTCTTTTTGAAGTTTTGAATAAAAAATTATTTAGGTTATATTTACAGAGTTGTTCGTGATCAATTGTTTAAAATTATTGCAATTCAGAATAATTTGTTACATTAAAAATGCTGAAAATGTAGAAATCTAAAAAATGCAATAGGTTGAAATTTTTAAGAAAATTTTTAGTGCATTAAAAATTTTTAAATTGTTTTTTAGTTTGTTGAATTTGTCAAAATGAGCCATGAAACTTTTTTTTTTGCTTAATAAAAAACTTAAATCGTGATTTTTCAAAGGCGAACAACTCTGTTTTTCTTTCAAAAGTGCACTTCACTTAAAGAATTTAGCTTAAAGCAAGATTCTAAAATGAATGATGATAAAAATTCATTCATTCACCAGAATATTCACGAATTTTATTTGTAAAAAAGGAAGATAAGAAGGAAAGATGAGAAGGAAAATATGGATAGAAAGAACATTACACATGTAGTACGATACTTTAATGGATGTACATGGTATAAAGAAATAGAAATAAAAATAAACAAAGAGAAAGAATGTGTCATTTTACTGTAACTAAAACTCCACTGTCTTTTTAGTGCTCAAAAGTGAGTGAAATTTCTTTTATTCTTTTACTATTGTGTTTGTTTGTTAGTCAGAACTAACAGAAGTGAAATAAAATTGAAAATTTATGAGAATGTAAGTGTTGAAATGACATAAGATATGACATGAAAATGACAAGATTTTTCTCTATCAAAATAAAAAAACATTCGTGTCAATTTGATAAAGAAGTGCTTTAGAAAATTGATCAATTTTCAGTGACTTTTACTTTCTTCTTATTTTATGATAAATCATCTTTAATCCACACAAGAAACATTAAAATTACATTAGACATAACTGTGAAAGCTTCAATGACAGTGGAGCTTTTGATATTGTTCTAAAAACAAAAGAAAAACTGAAAAGGACAAAGAAAGAAAAAGTTTATTGCTTGAAAGCTAGGAAAAGTGATGACATCGGCATAAATGCAATATTTTTTTCGTACTTGAAGAATTGAGGGTAAGAGCTTGAACTCAATAAAATTTTTGAAGAAAAAAAAAGCGTGAGGGTAATTGGCCTCATTATTGAACTTTTTTCTCTCCTTCAAAATATTTTTTAAAAATAATAATTTTATAATTGTATGTATGTGTTGTCGTCTGTGAAGTTTAATAATTGGGTGGTGCAATTAGACTGTTGATTTAAAAATTATTAAACATTAAATGTTCTTAAAAGAATTTAATAATAAATCAAGATTTTGTATGGATCAAACCTGCATGCAAATTTTACTTGATATGCGCATATTTTTTCAAGTTGAGAAACAAATTGTGCAAGTCAACTTGAAATCAACTTGACAAAAAATATGCGCATATCAAGTAAAATATGTATGCAAATCCGAACCCTAAAATTTTGTTAAATTTTTAGTTCATTTTGAAAAATTTTTTAAATTAAACCAAAGTTTATTAAAAAAATATTTTTTGTATTTTAAGTTTTCAACTTTTTAAAATTTTTATTCATTATGCTTTTTTTGAGACAAAGAAATCAAATTTCATAAAAAAAGTAAAATTTAGAAAAAATAACGTTTAAATTTAAATTTAAAATCCTAAAAAAAATAACAGTCACTTTTTTCTTTGCACCACCCAGAAATTTCATAAAAAGAAATACAAATAGCGCAATAATGACAAAAGCGCAAAAATGTAAAAGCCTCCATGGAATGGTATGTTGAGGATAAAAAAAGAAATTGTGTGTGAGTGTTTCAGAAAAAGTAAAGAGAAAAAAAAATAAGGAAAATAAACAGAAACATAACAACAATGAATTAACTTACCGACATCGGATATATCACGAACGTCATTATCTTCCCATTCACAAAACTGGAATGATAAATATAAAAAGAGAAACAAAAAATGAGCAATAATGTAATTTTCTCCATTGTTTTAAAACATTCTAAACCAACCGACTGAGGGTCGCTTCTATGTGAATAGAAAAATGACTATTCATTTTCTTCTATGTGATAAAATTGGCAAAACGACAAAGCTTTTACGGCAGGGTGCAATTAATTTTTTGCGTCCAACTGCTGGCTTCTTTTCTCGCCCATTAACTGATTTATAGCAAATGACAGGATGAATTTTTTTTCATGCACACGCATGACTTGTTATTGACCAAGTAAATGAAAAAAAAATTATCAAGAATTTTATAGAGTTTAATTTAAGAAGATTAACACACGCAGCAGCAGCTAGTTTAGTGAGTGAAATGTGGCATTTTAAGTGAACAAGGAAGAGACTTTATTGTTACATCATCACATCGTGCATCATCATCATCATAAAGCACATTGTGCATTCACACACAAACTGTGGGCGTTGTCGTCACCATCAATCGCATTCACTCTCTTACAGTAATGGAATTTTATTATTCCTCCTCACATTGTAAGCATCACTTTTGTATAGTAAAAAAATGCGGAATGGAATTTCTCGTTTCAATGAAAAAAATTCAAATATCGAAAACAAGAAACAAAAACACGTAATAAAAGTAAAGAGATGAGCAGAAAAAATCCTTTCCTATTGTTATTGAATAAATAAAACCAAAATCTGTATTAGATGATTTACAGACAATTCGATTTATACGATTGGAATTATTTTCTGTACATGACATGATGCATCAATGACGTGATTGAAATGAAATTGAATCATTTTAGTGATTTAGATTGAAAGTTAAGTTTTTGATTTAATTGAAAAAAATTTGTAAATATGAAAATATTTGTAATTTTCCAAGATTTGAATTTTAAATAACCGTTATTTTAAGAAATATCTAAAATTTCCATCTTTTTTTAATTAAAAAACTCATTAATTTATAAAATTTCTAATCTGTTATTTTTCAATGTCTTAAAAAAGTAATAAAACTGTCATTTTCACTGCTTTACCGCAATAAACTTGCAAAAAGTTTCACACAAAACGAAACTACAAATTGATTATTTTTCTAAAAGTAAATCAATGAAGAAAATCAATTTAAAGGAATAATAAAAATGAACACATGGCTTTCAATTACATTTCAATAATAACATGAAAGAAACCAGCAAGAGATTTCACGATTCATTGCTCTTTGGTCAAATATTGAAGGTTAAGGTTGTGATTCTCTAAGGAAGGGAAGAAAACAAGCAAAAGTCAGCTTTTCTACTTTTTTGTTGACTTTTGTGTTTAAGGAAGGCTTTATTGACAGTGTTGGAAAAATCTTTTGAGAATGTTTGAAAATTTGATGTAGAATTAAAATGAAATAAAAATTTAAATTTTAAAATTTTCAAAGAATTTTGTAGGCATTTTTCATAATATTTGGAAAAGGTTTCTATCAATTAAATTTAATTTTTTATTTTATGCTTACGATTTCACTTTACTTTCTTTTCTTTTAATAAATTCAAATAATTCTTATCAAAAAATTAATATTTACAAAAAGCAAAGTTGTCATTTTACCAAGTTATTTAATTGAAAAAAAGATAAGAACGAAGTTAAACTTCAATATTTATTTTTGATAGTAAAAAGAAAGTAAAAGCCAATAAAAATGACAAAAAAAAATTTCAATTTGCTAATTCATAATTTAATTTATTTAAATTACAAAAGCTCAATCAAGCATCTTATTTCTCTTACCATCATTACAGTTGAATAATGATATTCATTAAATTACGTAACGAGTAATCCCTTTTGGCACGAAATTGACTTTTCTTCCTTTCACTAATTTTAATCTCAATTTTCTGTAACTTTGACAGCATTTTTCCTCTCACTTACTCTATAAGATAAAAATCTTAAAGATATCATTTGGGACAATTTATATTCATCATTTCCTTGATTTCTTTAAAGACGCCATCATTCACATTAAATAACTTCACGCTTCTTCGACGTCAGGATTCACAGTTGAATGCAAGTGAAGCATCAATTTTGTTGTCGCTGATTACATTTAAATTCAATTTGCATCTTTTTCTTCTTCTTCTTATCTTTCAATGTCATGAAGTTTATTTGAGAAGAAAAGCATTTGGGACTAGTTTAAAATTGTTCAAAATTAATTAAATCTTCTTTGTTACTGAACTGAATGAAATTTGTAATTTAAATTAAGAAAATTTGATAAATGAATTCCAAAGAGTTTATTAAATGGAAAATATTGCATTTTTTATCATTTCATCATAAATTAATCTTCAACTTATGATTCAAAAAAAGAGTCACAAATAACACATAAAAAAGTTAATAAATCGTTCACCATAAAAGCAAAAATATTCATTCATTCCGTCTTTTTGCTTGAATCCATCATAACCCAATTTATTTTCTATTTCATCGCTTTTCTCTCAATAATCTCGCCTCATCATAAATAAGCTTCCAATAGAATCTTTTTGCTTGCAAATTTCCTGCAATTTTCTTTCCTCTTTTGAGAGATTGTTGCAGAATAAATCAAATTGAAAGGCAAATGATGGCAACGACGAGTGATTGACAAAAAAATTATCCCTATGGAGATGAAAGCTGCACATAAAGTTATGTCGATTGAAATAAATTTTCCATTCTCTTTTATGCTTCTTATTTTTCTTTTTCATTACACTGCATCTTGTTAAAGCAAAAGAAAAGGGAAAAATTAATCTACGACAACATAATGACAAATCTTGAGTGAAGAAGTAGAGAATGTTCTTTCTTTGAGCTTGGTTATAAGATTATTATTATTATTGTCTTAACAGCAAAAGCAGACAAAAAAGGCAAAAGCAATAAAAGATGATGAAAAGAACGAAAGAAAAAGAATAAGGAAATTTCATTCCCATTTATCTCATGAAGAAGCAAAATTTAATAATTAAAGAAATATAATTTTTTTAATGTTCATTTAGGATGATTCACTTATTAAAGACTTTTTTTTTGACTAAAAAGATTATTGCTGGTTATTTATTTCTTTCTTTTATAATCGAAAATTTTTCCTAACATTAAAGACTCTAGAAAGGAAAATTTATTCATGTAAACAATTTCAGAACACCACACACATAGAACTGCTCTCATAAAAAATATAATAGCTTTGAATTATCATCAAAAAAGGTCACTGTTTAGCTTCAAACAACAACCAGAAAAATCTTTGAGTAAAAACACACATTTTCGCACTTTAATTTTCATTTTCTTCTTTAATAAGAATTGTTTAAGCAATAAAAACCATACAGTCATAAAATAGATGGAAAATCGATAATCTCTTATCAAAATATAAAATGCATTTTCATGAAAATGTTTATCCTAAGGTTCGGCACTTGCATGCATACTTGATTAATATGAGCATACTTACTTGACTATATGCATGCAAGTTGACAAACAAAAAATGTCTCTTATTCATTCAATATTTATTTAATTTAGTCAAAACTTTACATATTTGCATGAAAGTTAATAATTCTTAGTTTAGGCAAAATTTCAACTCAATTGAATGAAATTTGAATGAATTAGAGACATTTTTTGTATGTCAACTTGAATGCATATAGTCAAGTAAGTATGCATACAAATGTCGAATCCTAGTTTATCCTAAATAATGTCGAGATCGAATTAATAAACTTATTGGTAATAATCGCCATGCATAGATTGAGAGGGATATCATTAGCAGTTATGAGGGTTATCATTGTAAGGCACATGTGCTTCTCATGATCATTAAATTAACCCTACAAAGCTCCTTACAACGAGAAAACTTTTTTGCTTCCTTTTTGACTTTTTTTATACATAAAGTTACAATTATAATGGAAGATGATTCTGCATGTGCCTTTGAATTAATTTTTTTTTCTTTAGTACTTTTGGATAAGATTTTTTTATTTAGCATTTTTGTAAGTAGCAATTTTTTATTCAGTTTGACTATTCTAGGTCTTTTTTGGAATTTTTATTTAATTAAAAAATGTCAAAACTTGAGTTAAAAAAATTCATAGTGTACTGATGATATCATAAAGACATAAATATATAAAAAATGCGCTTAAATTTTTCAATTTAGTCTTTTCATAACATTTTTTTTCTCAATAAATGTATTTCCCTTCTTACACAAAAGGTACGCAAAGTATTTTACGAAAATCTCCTTTGAGAGCTAGTGTACACACACAGGTGGTTTATTTTTAAGTATTTTTCTTTGAGCTAAATTTAATTTGATTTTTTTCGCTTGCAACAGTGAAGCATGAAAATCTAGTCCGAAAAGGGATGAAAGTCCTAATCTAGTCGACTTTCTTTATTAATGACTTAAGCAAACTCACAAAAACATCTCAATTACAGTGAAAGGAAAAGTTGTAAACAAAATTTTATGAAACATCATGTGCAAATATCCTCATTCTGCTCTCGTCGCTTGCTGTTATATAGAAAATTTTTCAAATAATGTTAGAAAGGTCAGGTTTGTTGGCTTTTTAGCTCCTTGAAAAATCACAAACATTATGATTAGACATTTTATTCATGTATGAGTATATTGTGGTTTTGCTACAGAGTATGAAAATTATAATTAAAGAAGAAAAAAAAGTTTCACGTGCTGCTGATAAGATAGTATAATGAACTTGAAATATTGAGAAGGTAAAATATTTTGTTTAATCAATCTTTAAAGAGAATTTCAAGTAATGTGAGTTTAATGATCTTTTGAAAATTTTCTGAAATTAGAAAAGTTTATTAAATTAAGTTTGTTCGATTCAAACAAAAAAGTGCCAAGATCATGAAAATTTCTCTTCATAGATATCCCAACAATATTGACCATAACATCATCATTAACATAAGGGTTTTCTCAGATTTGTGCTTAACGAACCAAAAACATCATTTCATTAATAGTTTTTGTCTTAGTAACATTAAGATGGTGTTTTATTGTACCTTCATTATTTATATTGACTATTTTGTTCAAGGTATGGAAACAAATGCGATTCGGCAAAAAATTCGCTTCATTGATCTTACGAAAATTAAAATTACTCGATTATTTGATGATTTATCAAGATTTGAATACTTTAATTATTTTATAATGAAAAAAATTGGCAGTTATAACTGACAAAAAAGTTATTTAAATCTAATAAGATCCAAACATCTAAAACTTATGCTTAGCCATTAATATCAATCAAATTAGCATAAAACTATCTGTAAAATCCATAAAACATAAAAGTATTCAAATAATTCATCCCAAAATGCTTTTCTCCTTCTTTTCTTAAGCTTCTTTTGACCGAAATATAAACAAAATCGAAAACAAATTGATTTTGGTACAAGAAAGTAATCCATTAGAATGAGACCATAAATAAGCAATAAGTATGAATGAATCAATATCATGCATAAAAAGTTTTCTTCTTCATGACCAGGAAAGGAGCTTTTTATATCAATCATGTCATCAATCAAGACATAAATCTCAGTTCAGCCCCTTCGTGCAATGCATACGGGTTATAGTAAAATAGGAAAAAAATGAGAAATACAAAGTTCTGATGTTGCACATTCCGGCCTTTTTTCTGGTTCATTGACCTAATAAAAAGGAAAAACTTTGCACGGAATAAACTGCAACTTGCTTTTTTTTGTTTTTTCTTTCGTGTATGCCTCCCGATCGATGGCAATTCACTTTTAACTCACTTGTCTCACACGCGCGCCAGAGAGCAACAAAAAAAGAGTTGAATCGAAATAAGTTGGGCGGTATAAGTGTGGGAATAAAGTTTAATGTTTTCAAAAATTAGGTCATTGCATGTTAGAATGAAGAAGAAGGAAGAGGAAAAAAGTGCCGAAGAGAGCTTTTGCATATTTCAGTAAATGAAAAGAGACTGAATAAAATGGAATTATTTTGTCGAATTGAACTTTAATCTTGATTCATGCCATAGTCAGTGAGGTGGGAAATGGCAGACCATGCACAATCCAGAATTTGAATATATTTAACCTGCATGTAATTTATATTTTATTTTTACAATGAAATTCCTTCCAGTCTATTATATTTTCTAGTTGAATAAACCCATTAGCCTGAAAATAGTGCACTTTTCTACTCCTACCTTCACTATTGAATGACTAAAAAGAAATGGCTCGCTCCCATAAAACCGGAAAATAATAATAATTTCTCCTCTTCTTCTCCCTTTAGGCTACCTTTTTCCTATAGAGTTTAATGAATATTTGGTAGTGAGAAAAAAATATGCAAAATCATTTTGGTTTAATTTATGATTTTATTTTCAACTTTCAATGAGTTTTCATTACACAACTTTTTTTTTAGTTTTATTTATGGAAGTTCTGAATTGCATGGAAAATTTTTTATTTTTTTGCAGTTGTTTATAAAGCGAACAAAATTAAAATAATTACAATTTATTAAAGAGTGAAAACGAAGGAAACTTGAAAGTTCTTTTGATTTTTCGAAAAAGCTTAAATGCGTTTTGAAAAGTTGAAATTTCTTTAAAATGATAAAGATTGAAGTTTTTATTCTAATTATTCTTAAATTAGTCAGTTGCTGTGTAATAAAGCTCTATTTTTACTTTATTACAATTTATGATTTTTTCGAAAATTCTCAATCAAATATTGCACATTTATAACAAAATTGAATTTTCTTTGTTTGCACATGAACAAAACAGATTCATCACATTAAATCTGATTTATTGAAAGTCATCATTTCATTACTAAAACAGCTCATCATATTAAATAAGTCTTCATTATAAAATTTAATTTCTTTTTAAATTTATATACGAAATAAAATTTTTTCTACAACAGTGATTCATCTTATTTCACCCACATGTGCGCAAAAATTAATTTGCTGCTTTCGCTTTAAATTACTTCATTCGAAAAAATTTTTTTGTGTCTCGCAGAAAAAAATCATTATGGACAATTTTTCAATGGTAAAAAGGCAGTCACATATATGTCGCATGTGCCAAATAGAACTGTCACGTAATTTTATGTCGCTTGCTCGCATCAAATTTCATTTCATATTATTTGCTCTTGCTCTTATAAGCTATTTAATGTTTAATATCGCTTTCATTAGTGATTCTAGTATCAGTTAACATGAAATTTTTTTCATTTTCGACTTCATGATGTTTGGCTTCAATTTATGGAAAGTTTTACTTATGGAATTTTTTTGTAAGCTGTTGAATGACATTTGATATTTAAAAGAGAAGCTTTTTAGTGATAAAAGTTTATTAGAAATTAAATTATTTATCAAAAGCCACAAAATTGAAGATATTCTATTGAAATGTCTCCATATTATGTTTCAAACAAACTCTTAAGGTTCTGAAGTCAAAATTAATATGATTAAATCAAAGAATTTCAATTTTGCCACAAATACAAAATAGTTATACCAGAAATCATTTATTAGAATAATAAAATTTGCATTATTATTGATACATTAAAGGGCATCTGCATAAATGCATTAATTTTCAATTACACAATTTCCTAATTAGACAAGAAAACTCTCTCTGAGAATGTTTTAGTGGCAAATGCATTTTGCACATTCAAATTGTGAGAATGATTGAAATTTACTATGCATGAAATGAGTGAAAAGCAGACATGAAATTTCCTTTTATTAGTTTCTTATATTTGATGAAAATAAGCGTCTGTTTAATGAAAGAAAATTGCTCAATTTGTAAAAATTTATCAGATTATATCAGTCATAAACTGATAATGAAATTTTCAACTTATTAACTTGTGTAACTCACATTGATACTTTTTAATTAACTTTATTATTTTTGCTGATTTGATTGCGATAGTAGATGAAAAATGAGCATGATAAAGTGAAAATTTATGAGACCATATGGATAAAAAAAATTTTTGTTCAAACTTCATTAATTTTTTATAACATTTAATTCATCAGCTTTTAACTTCATTTAATTTCTTTATTCACATGAACACACGCACGTTAATCGAATTACAATTTATTGCCAATGAGAAAGATAAATTTTTTATTGGATGGTTGTGTAAAACACAAAATGCTACTGCCTCGCTTGCCTTGTTTAATCTCACTTACTGCCAGTGAATGAAAAAAATTGTGTGGCTTAATATTCGATTTTGTATGATTAAAATTTATTGGTTGAAGCAAAAGAGGTTAATGGTTTGTTTCAATAGTTTTACAAGTAAAATTTCTTATCTATGGCATGCATATGGTGGACGTCCACCGAATGGACCATAAAAACTTTTTTTCACCAAAAAATCTTATAATATCATAAAACATAGAAAAAACATGTCAAAAATGATTTTTGGACATTTTATCCTAAGTGTATGCATGTGCCGCACAGGTGCATCACATGGACCAAAAATCGAAATTTTCCAAATATAGGCATATTTATACTCGTTGGAAAGGTCTTGAAGCGTACAATAAGATGACATATAAAGTTTTTAGATTGGTGTTGACCCAAGGGCATGCATGTGGTGGATGTCCATCACATGAACCAAAAAATTTTTTTCATCCAAAAATCTTAAAATGTCATGAAACGTCGAGAAAATATGTCAGAAGTAGTTTTTGGACATTTAGACCCAAGTGTATGTTTTAGGTTGTACAGACTTCAAAAAGGCCGGAATAAATTTTTTTGAAACTTTCAATGAATTTTGAAACAAAACTAATCTGTTGCGGGAAAATGCGCTTTTAACTTTTTTTAGATTTTTTGATAAAAAATTGCAATAAAAAGAAACCTAAACAGTTAAATTTTTCATCTAATTTATAATAAATTTTATTCGTTTTTTTTGTTAGAAATGGGTAATCTTTTTGTTCTAATGTTATATGTATAGTATTATTATATTAAAAACATTGAAAGACATCGTTTAGTAAACTTGATATAGACATTAACTTGTTTCAACTTGATTTTTTGATTTGATATCAACTTGACTAAAATAACTTGACTTTTATCAAAAAAGAAAGTTTTGAAAATGATAAACTTTGTTAAATTCTATTCTTAGCATAGGGCATTTATTTTAAAACACTGATGCTAATGGTAATAAATTTGAAATAGTTAGGGCACACTATTTTGTTAAAAATACAATTTTAGAATTTTTTAGATCAACTTGATTTAATTTAAATGATTAAGCAAAGAAATAATGAATAATTTCGTATTAGTTACCTAATTTAAATCAATTCAAGCTGCCAATATTTCATACAACAAACTATTTTAAAGTTATCACGATCACTTCATTTATACAACTGATGAAATAGTAATTTTTAACAAGCTTTATATCTCACTTACATGCAATTTCCCAGCAGTCATTCAATTCAATCATTCGTTACATAACCAAAAATACACACAAAAAAGAAGACCAAAGCAAAAAATCCAATTTGTAAAATTAAAACACATCCCTGCCGTCGTTGCTTCCGTTGCGTAATTTCCCGAATGACCGGACTCGAGTAACAATCAATTGGAATGATGTTCAATTGTATAAATATTTGCGTGTCAGAAATACAACATGACAGCAGAAAAAGGTAAATTTTGTAAAAAAAAATTAGGATCATAACTCACCTGCACTTTGCGGTCGCGACGAACCGCAGCAGATTTTGAATGACGACGTTTCGGATCCAGTTGATGAAAAATTTCTTAAGTCCAGAATTTCCCTAATTAAAACTTGTAGCTTCTTACAACAGTCACTTTTAATTATTTTTTTTAATTCACTCTCAACTTACAAGAACTCAAGAAGTCGAAACTGTAAAGAAAAGGAAAGAAAATAAAGTTGGTTTTACTATGCACAAATGCTGAGCACTTTTGACATATTTTTCTTATTTGTTAGTAGTCATCCTTTCTTTCTTCTTTTCCTTTTTCTTCATAGCACTCTTAATAAATAAAAATAGCCAGTACAATTGTTTAGCAGATAAATGAGGAAGAAAAAGTGAAATTGTTCATATTGTACACTAATTGAATTTTAACTAATTATATCTTGTTTTCTTTGATATTTAAAGGGTTGAAAATTTAATAAAAGTTTTTTTTTCTGTTGGCAAAAATTCTTTATTATTATTATTTTTTTTTTTTTGATTAAATTATTTTGATTTTTTTGATTGAAAATTTAAAATTTTTTAGAAAGACAAATCGAGAATTTAAAAAAAATACGATAAATTTAGTATAAAATTTTGAAGAAAAATTTATTAAAATTTAGATTTTCATTACATAAAAATTCAAGTATTTCATATCTAAAAATACGAAAGAAATTTTCATTTTTTAATCAGAATCCACAATTCACCGTCCGATTAAACAGCAAATAAAACAGCAAGCTGTAATCAATTAGTAGCAGACAATTTACATTGCAAATTATTCATCATGTCCCTTTTCAATTTCTGCTTTTTCATACTGAATGATATTTATTTTCTCCTTAACTTGCTACAACAATGAATTTCCATCGTATGCCAAGCCCGTGAAATTAATTGCATTTGAATAAAATTCTGTTTACAAATTTTTCATTCCGTAATTTGCGTGCGATAGAGAATGTGTGTTAATTGTGAGAACTGTTCGCCTTTTTTCCTTTTCGTTGTAATTTATTTTTGAATTTTTACACACTCAGAGTGTTAATTTACAGCAATTCTTTTATCTAATGCGTGTGTATATTTTAATTTCTCTTCTATCATCATCGTCTGGTGCTGAATGTTGAGAAAAAGTAAGAAATGAAAAATTTCTATTTTGGAAAAGACAAATAAACAAAAGAATGGCACACATGGGTTTTTTTCTTTTGTATTTAAACCCACAAGGTCTCAGTCATTTACACTTTTTTTTCATTGTTCTCTTAATTGGAAATGAATAATGAATCAAATTCAAGGAATAGAAACTTAAGTGGGAAAAGAATTTAGTTTCAAGCGTTTATACCTTGACAATGAAAATCTTCATTTTAATAAAAAAAGGAAACGAGAAAAAAATGAATAATGAGATGAAAAAATTAAAAGTCAGAAAAGAAAATTTTTCAAGTGTAAGTTCAAATTACGCAGTACTGATGTGAAAATGTTTCAATAAAATGTAATAAGGAAGTTTATATTAAACTATAGTGAACATATTATGACTTATGTGACTAAATTTATTGGAATTTCAAATTGAAAACATTTGTGAACGTTTGCAAATGGAAACATTTCAATATTTTGCAATTTTTTTAGCTTGTTCATCTCGTTAAGCTGATTTGATGAAAAAATCAATTTATTTGAATTTAGATGAAAAAATTCAAGTTTTTTATCATAATCCTTCAGCACAAACAATTAATCGCATTTCACTCTTCACAGTGTTCAACAAACAGCTCTCTTAAAACACGAATATAATTGCACAATTTCAATCATTTTTTCTCTCTCTATAAAATTGAATAAACAAGTTGACTGACCCAAATTCTTGTGAAAATAAATCTCTGAAGAGATGAAAAATAAATTCGCGTCAAATTTTTTGTTGTTCAAAGTTAATTAATCTTGAAAGGAAAAAAAATCTTCAAGTTAAATTGAACTTGAATGTTGGGGAAAAAATTTTTTTGTTGTGGCTATTTAGGAAGAAATTTAGACATTGAAAATTTTCAAAAAGCCCTTAAACTTAGTTCTGACATTTTTTTACATCAACCTGTCAAACTTGAAATGATGAATGATCATATATGTGTAAGGTCGAAATGATTAAATGCTCAAAAATTCAATTACTTTTTTGTGCTTCCTCATTCATGATTTTTCTAGCTCTTTCATGTTCTTTAAAGTGTGTTTTTATCATTTCATAAACAATTTTGAGCATTTGTAAACAAAACTTAGCAATGCGTTGTAAATTTTTGTTTATTTTTCACTGAGAAAAAATTTAATAGCTTTTTACAGTTTGTTGAGTAAAGAAAATTTTTGTTTTGTAAAAATTCAATTTTGAGTCCTAAAAACCAATCTTCATCATTAAAGAAGTAGACAAAAGCTGTCCAAGTACTTTATAATAAATAAATTAAAATATTTAGCATAAAAATTATGTACACCAATGTCGTAACAGTGATGAATGTTTTTCTCTCTCTCGCTCAGTTAATCCTCGAAAGATAGAGAGATGAAAGTTTAATTTCTTTTTTCCATTTATTGTTCTATAGATTAAAAGCATGATGATGATGAAGAGACGAAAGAATGAAGAAAATTTTTGTAAAATATTTTTATTTTTTAGTTAGAAATTTACAATTAAAATATTATTTCGTGGAATTTTTGTCTTTCTTCTTATTTTATTAAAAAATTGTTGAGAAAAAGATAAAACAAAAACGAAATGTCAAAAAAACATCTCATTTTATTTCATTTAAGTTCACTCAATTCTAATACACGAAAGCTGCTTTCCATAATGTGAATAAGAAGAAGATTTATGTGAATAATGTTTATATCATCACATTTAAGTGTCTCACTATAATTCAAATATTCTTTTTATTCTTCTATAACACACACATTCACTCTCAGTTTAGGAATCTTTGTGAATCACAATTTTATAGAGAGAAAAATCTTCTTATTTTTATTTTGCCATTTCTTTCTGATTCATGACGACATTTAATGATGATTTATGTTTTGCTGAATTTTCCTTTAGTTCATTCGTCTTATTTATTTAACTTCTCTCTCTTTCTTCAAATGCATCACAAAGATTGATAACGATGTAGAAAGCATAAAATAGAGAAAATTACACAACAGAAAACATGACAAAATGATAAAATAAATAGCACACAAGAGATGGGAAATAAATAATAAAAGGACAAATTATTAAGAAAAGATGATGATAAGTGACAGACTAGGGTTAGCATTTTTAAGGAAAAAAATTTTAAAAATTTATTACCGAAATTTCAAGAAGAATTATTTAATTGATTAAAATGATATGAAAAAGCACTAAACTTTTATAAATATCTTTAATAATTGAGAAACAAAAATGCTCAAGTTGTCATAAAATACCAACAGTTGTTTCACCTTAAAAATCCTCAGATTTAAGCAAAAAGTTGTATGAATAATTTATTTGAGTTTTAAAATTACTACAAAATTGCATCCTAAATGATTCTGAATTTAATTGCAATCAAATTCAATTTTGTTTTTTAAATTGCATACCAGAACCAAAATTTGTTTAGCCTTTTTGTGTTAACCACAGTTTGACTAGAAAATATATCTGGTCAAAATTGAAGATTTTATTTGAATTTGTTTTTGATGCAGAAATAAATTTTATTAATGCATCATTAGCCAATGCCACAATTAATTTTCTATTTTATTTTTTACAATTATCATCATTCACTACAACTAAATAGAAAGAATTCATTCAACATTATTTATTCAAATATTTCTTCTTCTCAATTCTTACAGCTTCATTTCACACAATCGCATTTGCTAGCTCATTTCTTCTACTTTAGCATAAGTGCTTCTTCATTGTTGTCTAAAACAACATTCCATTAAGAGTAATTTGCTTGCAATATTTGGTAGCTTATTTTTCTTGCTCATTTTATTTTTTTTTTGTACTTTTATTCAAAACTTTAATGTTGGTTTTTTTAAGTAAAATTGACAAAGAAAAATATGGAAATAAAAAAGAAATTTTTTAATGATTTGTAAAAATTTTAAATAATGTGAATTCTAAAACTTCTATGTCCGTAAGATTTAATAAAATTTTTAAAATATAATGCAAAACAGCTTCAAATTCGAATTATCAATTGATGAATTATTTTATTAAATACTCAATAATAAAATTAAAATTTTAGAAATTCATAGAAATTTGCAATTTACAGGGAAATTTAAAAAAAACCAATTTAATTTTAATTTAACTATTGTAGTAAAAATAAATTGAAAATTTTGAATTTAAATAAACTTCTTTTAAAGGCTTTATTGGTTGAAAATTTTAATCGCAGGCACAAACATTGTGAAAAAATTTTTCCTCAATTCTTATTAAGTTTTGTTCACTTAATTCAAAACAATTAAAATTTGAACTTTTTACTTCCTTCTTTAAAACAACTTAAAAATTTTCATCTCATTTCATCATCTGTTACATTTTACATTCACAAACGTACATTACAATAATTTAATTTCCACATTTTCAACAATAAATGAGGAAAAAATCCACAAAACATCAGTAAATAAAAAGTAGAGTGAAAAAATTTTATTTCAAGCTTAAAATACTTGAAAATAATAAATTCAACGCTAAAGTTTTCTCATTTTCTCATCATTTAATGCTTGTTTCTAAATCTCACATTGAATAAATTGTATACATGAATAAGCATCATTGCTAGTTTAATCCGCGATAACAAATTTCAATGAAGACAGAAAAGAAAAATTTCTGCACTTAATAACAAGCTTGCACTCCACGCAATTTATTGCTAGTATTATTTATCTTTTTTTATGTAGTTCACTGGCATTTATTAAATGATAGAAAGAAAGGAAGTGAAGGAATTGTAAAGAAATTTTTAAATTTACTTTTAAAATTTGAATTTTCCTCACTAAATTATTTCACTTTCTTTGCCTTTAATTATTTTTTTTTAATTCTTTAAAGTCACCAAAAAATTAGCGAGAATTTTAATTTTCGCGTGTTGAGTTTTCAATGCTTAACCGGAGACTGAGCATCGAATAGTGCGAAAAATGCAAACGTCAAAGAGAAAATATTTCATTTTCCAATGAGAGAAAATTTTCTCTTTCCTCTCACTCGCGTGCAATTGGAATGGAAAAACAGCGTGCTTTTCAAATGAAATATTCATGTGTTGTAAATCTTGGAAGTCACATGTTTTTTTACAATTTTCGAAATTCATTTGGAAATTCTCTCATATTTTTTTGGGTCCTTTCACATTGTAATCGCATCTCATACCAAATTTTCGTGTCTTTTGCTCGTCTTTGTTGTCTATAAGAAAGAATTTTTTGTCGTTTTGACAAGAAAGAATTTTTCAACTTTAACATCAAGGGATGAATGAAAAAAAAGTTTGTATTGTGTTGGCACTTGCTCTTTTTTTGGTACAAAGTTTTTCTTTCCATCTGCACGCCCTTCAAAAAATGAAAAATACAAAGTTTATTTTTACTTTATACTCGAATATTTTTTAAAAGAAAGAAGATAAAGTTTATTTTTGTGTTAAAGAAAAATGATAAATTAATCTTTTAGAAGAATTGCAATCAGTAAATTGTTCTTTGTATGAGATTTAAATGAAATATTTTATGTTTTTTGGATCAATGCTCGGTTGAAAAAAATTTCATTTTAAGTTCAATAAACTTTTAAGAAAGACAAAATCAATTAATTAATAACGGAAAAAACAAATTCAAAATAAAAGGGAAAAAGTTTCGTTTTTAAATTAGATTTTTTAGAAAAAGTTTGTACTGCTGAATTCTAATAAATTTTATGATAAAAATTAGAAAAGCAGCTGGTAACTTTTAGGCTTTGACTATTGTTTAAAATAGGGTTCGGACTTGCATGCATATTTTACTTGATATGCACATATATTTTTGTCAAGTTGATTTCAAGTTGACAAATCTGTCTTTAATTTAGTCAGATTAAATTTAATTCAATTGTAATGCATAGTAAATTAAAGAATCATTAACTTTCATAGAAATTTGCTAGATTTCAAATGAATTTATTAAAACTTGAATGAATAAAAGACATTTTTGCGTAAGTCAACTTGAAATCAACTTGACAAAATATATTCGCATATCTATGTAAAATATGCATGCAAGTCCGAATCCTATTTAAAATTAAATGTCATATCCTAAAATAATTAAAAACAACAAAACGATATTAATCGAAATTTTTTCTCTTATAAAAAGACTACCGGGAATTCCAACATTTTTTTCATTTATCCAACATGAAAAGATTCACTTCTTTTTCTTCTTCTCCTTTTTCATTATCCAATCAATTTATTTATTGTATTTTTCTTTCTATTTCATTAATCTCTCATTTAGCTTCACTCACTGTGACAAAGGATATTGCATTTTTCAACCAATTTCCTTTTTAATCTGAAACACACATTTTTCATTTCATTTTGATGTAAAGACGATGATAAGTGAACTAGAAACCAATAAAAGGAAAAAAGAAAAAAAATACTTTGAAACTATGCGGACATAAAAATTGTTGAAGAATTTTTGGATGAGATTTTTGGGGTTGATCTGGAAGTTACAATGTTAAAAATAAAATTATCTATTACAAACTCATCAAACAAGTCCCAAAAGTCTTTTTCATCCTAAATGAAAATAAAACAACAGAAAAAATGGTCTAAATAAATTTGATAAATTTTTTCTTTATTGTTTGAATTTTTTCCTCTTCAACACATGTGCGTATGAAGAAGGACCAAGTTTTTTTTCTCTCTCTCCCAGAAGACTTGTCACTTTAGTATTAGAACACAAACAAACTGATCTTTTTGAGATTAAATTAAATCGATATCGTTGAATGGAAGTTTTATAGACATGAAGTGGAAGAGGATTGTAAACATATTGAATTGTTTACTTCAAATGTAAAAAAAATATTGAACCTATGGGACTGAAAAATTCTTGATTTATTTTTATCAATTTACGCTTCATGTTTTTATAGCAAATGTGAACGATTTCAAAGTGTTGTTTTATTTCAGATTTTTTCTTCTAGTAAGAATTTTCCCTTAAAAAATTGAATAAACAAAATTTTTTTCCAAGTTAACACCAAAACAAAAAAGAAAATTTACAAAGCAAAACGAAACACTCTAATGAACCGAAAAGAAACTGCAACAAACAAATAAAATTCCTAAAAGTTTAATCAACCGAAAACTTTTTTTCTTTTTCTTTATTCAAACCCTAAAAAAGACAATTTGATTGCCAACAAAATATCTTTAAAACGATGGAATCTGAAAAGATAAACGCACAATAGCCAATTTCGAATTACATACTTTTGTTCACAAGGGAATTTTCCTCAATTTTTTTGCTCTTTCTCTTTTTCTCATTATAACTTAATTTTTGTCTTCAATTTGCTCACAGGCATAAAAGCAGCTGAGCAAAAAAAAACTTTTCTTTGACACTCGAGATTAGATACATTCATGTGAACAGAAAACATATATGATTAGATTAAAAAGTTTTGCTTTTAAATTGAAGAAAAATTTCAAGTGCAAAACTATTAATTTTTATGATTATTGCTAGTTTTTCTTTTTATATTCTTCTTGTTATTTGGTGATTTAATTTGAATTGGAAATGTAAAAAAATTGTTAATTTTACAGTGATAAATTCAAAAAAAATTTTTTTTTATTTTTATTGACAAAACGTTTATTCTAATCCTAGGGGATGCAACAAGAAAAAAATAACCATTGTTTTGTGTTTAAAAAAATTAGTATAATTTGAAAAAAATTTAAAATTTTTAAACGCTTTCCAAATTTTTTAACAAATTTATTCAAATTTTTTTTAGGTTGAATAAAAATGATGTATTAAAGCTTTATATAAGCGAATCTAATGAGCAAAAGTGAATTTATTGAAAATTAACAATGTTTTTTATAAAATTTTACGTAACTGTTATGTTTAAAATAGGAACCAAAAAGCGCGCTCCAATTCAAAATAGGGTCCAATAACGGTCAAAAAAAATTTAATGATTCTAATGAAGTAAATTTTCATGGAGTTTGTCATATTGAATTATGAAATCTCTATCATTAATAAGGTTTTAAAAATTAAAAGCCATTGCATTGATAAAGATTATAAAACACAAATAAATCAAAAAATGTCTTATGCAATGTAATTTGTAATACATACTTTTATTAATTGATTATAAAAAGCATTTTTTTAATCTCACCTAACTTTACTGATAAAAATGATTAATTGAAGTAGGTACTTGATAAAATAGCTACCTTAATAAAATTGAGTCAGTTCATACTTTGATTTCGATTGAATTAGACGTCTAATTATGAAAGGAACAATTTTCATCATTTTACTTTTGGTATCATTGACAATCTCAGAAAAAGCTCGTTATGATAATTATCGAGTGTTTGAAATTTCAATTGAGACTTCTCAACAACTTCAATTAATGGAATACATAGAAAGTAATCCTGATGGTTATCGATTTATGGAATTTCCTGGTAAAGTTGGTAGAAATGCAGAATTAGTTGTGCCTCCTCATAAATTTGCAGAATTTGAAGAACTTTGTTCAAAATTTTCTTTAAAGTCAGCTTTATTGATCAACAATTTACAAGAGTAAGAAAAAGATTTTAATTTTTGATTAGTTTTTACGATAAATTAAATTTTTCAGAGTTTTTGATCAAGAACAACCTCGCAGTAGAAGAGCATTGCCACTTGATTGGACAAGATATTGGACATTGGAAGAAATTCATTCATGGATGGAATCCATTGCAGCTGAAAATTCTAATGCATCGATAATTAGTGTTGGTACATCATACGAAGGTCGAAATATTCTTGGTCTTAAATTAAACATTGGAAATGTCAGTGGAAAAAAGCAAATTATATTTGAAGGAACAATACATGCTCGTGAATGGATATCAGGAGCAACCGTAACTTGGATGTTAAATGAACTCCTCACATCAACTGATCCTGAAGTACAACAACTTGCTGCAACATATGAATGGATAATTGTTCCAGTTTTAAATGTCGATGGTTTTGTTTATACTTGGACAAATGATAGATTTTGGAGAAAGACAAGAAGACCAACAGCTAATTTACTTTGTAGAGGAGCTGATCCAAATCGAAACTGGGATAATAATTTCAATCGTGGTGGTTCATCGTCGAATCCATGCAGTGATCTTTATGCAGGAGATTATCCATTCTCTGAACCAGAAACTAAACAATTTTCAGAATTTATTGCTAATTTAACAAATCTTGTTGGATATTTTGATTTTCATGCTTATGGACAGTTGCTTATGTTGCCTTATGGTTTTACAACTGAAATACTTGAAAATTATGACGAGCTTTATGAAATTGGAACAATTGCTCTTGAGTCATTAAGTGCCAAATTTGGAACACAATATCGAATTGGAAGCATCGCCAATATAATTTGTGAGTTTAATTAAAAGAATAAAATTAAATTATTTAATTTTTTTTATAATTTTAGATATTGCTAGTGGAAGTTCTCTTGATTGGTTAAAATATGAATTCAAAACAAATGTGACTTATGCTTATGAACTTAGAGATCAAGGTCGTTATGGATTTGCTTTACCTGCCGATCAAATTATCGATACTGCAATAGAGACTTTCGAATCAATCAAAACAATTTTGAAAGAAGCTCAAATTAGAGGAATAGCTTAATTTAACCAAATGTTTAATAAATTCAAAATTTTCCTAATTTTATGAATTTTTATGATCCTCAAAACTTTAAATTTTTAGATATTCTTTATAAAATTTCCACTTCTATCCTTGAAAACTATTTTTCATTTCACCATAAATTAAAATTCATAAAACCACAAAGAAACAACATGTCACTCGCTTATCATTTATTTTCCATCAACAACAATGAGGGTAACGATTTCCGTTGTCTATTTTGCATATCACAAAAATCATGATGTCAGCAATGACCAAGAAGAGAGAAAAATTAATTTGTTGTACAAACCCAACAAGAATTGTGACAATAATTTTAATTGGAGCGCCCGCAGAGATTTCTCTGCACGATTAGCTGCAAATTAAAAATAGCAATTTTGTCATGTTTTTACTGCTGTTGCTGCACTTTAGGGACTGCCTTGATCACATGTAATTTTATAAGATTTACTTAACCTCGTGCAAACAAATTGCAAGGATTTTTTCATTCATGATGCATAACATTGTGAACTCTCACAAGTGCCTTTAATCAACTTTCTTTTTCCTTTCATTCTACGCGTGCTATCACACATGAACGCAATGTCAAAGACACACACACACATAACTCATTAATACCAATTTATTATCATTAATTCAATTAGCCCCGAAGATATCTAAAAATGAACTTTATCATATCACGCGAGTTCATCCTTCGTCACATAATTATATTTCTTATATGATTATTGAATTTATTTTTGGTAATTAAAAGAAAATTTTTTATGGAAGCGAGCAAAAGATAATGATGATTCTAATTTTACTGTTTTAGATTGATATGAGAAATTCACGTGGAAAAAATAACAAATGTTATTAAAAAGCACTGTAATAAAGTGGATTTGTTTTGATTTTACTTTTCAAAGTTTTTTATGCATTGTTGCTTTTCTCGGGAATTGGGTATTGAGGTTATGAATTTATTTACAGCTTCAACAACATCTGTAGGGGAAAAATTTTCATAGAAAACTTCTGTGCTTTTATATTTAAATTTGGAATAGTTCTTAGTTTTAAAGGAAAACTTTAAAAAATGTTGTAATTTTTATTCATTTTTGAAATTTTCCAAAAAATTTAGATATGCTACTATAAAAGTGTTCAAAATGTATCCTACAGATACTGCTAAAATTTTGAAAGGCAAAGCAATGTAATAAAATTTTGTTTTCATAAATTTCGCTCAAAATTTTAAACTTCAATAAATTTAAAAAATTTTAATCTCTTAGAAAAAGTTCAACAACTTATCGAAAATAAATGTTTGATTCTAAACCAATAAATTAGGTTACAAAGCGGAAAGCAATTGAGATTTATTAATTTAAGAACTTAATTTCAGATTTCTTTGCCATTTAAATTATCTTTGCGAATTTTCTACTCGATAAATTTTACATACTTTTTGCGTCGAACCTGTTGTCATTTGTTTACTACGACATAACGAAGTGTACTGTGAATTCTTAATGGATTCTTATCGCGTTTCATGTAAAGAAAGAATATGAAGAAGTAAAACAATGTCTTTTACCAACAATCTACGTTGCGTTTTTGTGTTGTCGTCGGATATGTGCAGATCTTATGGCGCCATTAGAAGAAAAATATCTTTTTGGGGTAAATAAACACATAAAGTGAAAACGTCGCATCACATGAACACAACAAAGCTTCATTTATGTTCGATGACACTGAAAGTTGATAAAGTTCAATTGTGAACTTGAATTAAGGCCGCAAGCTTTATAAAAGCGTGATTAGTTTATGGCTTCTTCATTATCTCCACTATGTAGTAGAAAGTGGCCTCAATTAAATTCTCTAATCATTATATTCTTCCATTCTTTTTAACTAGCACCTTAAACCAACCGATTTATAGCTTTAAGCAAGAAGATGGAAGTAAAAGTTTCTGCAATTAATCGATATCGTTAGATTTTTCTTTATCTATCTTCTTCTTCAATGCCATTTGTATTCTTTATTACATTATGAACGGTGAATGGCTCGTGCAAGAAATGGCTATTGAAGTGTGATGATAAAATGGATTCTTTTATGTGCTCTTGATCTACAAGGATGAGATTTTCTCACAATTTACTACTTTTTATCAAGAAAAAAGTTTCGAATTTTTTCTTTCAAGGTTTCTTTTACGTTTGATTTAAAATTTAAGTTTTTGAGAAATTTCGTTTCTTAACAGTTTGTAATTTTTAAAAGTCATTTTCACTCAAATTTTTGTCATATCATACAAATTTCTACGCAGTTTTATATGATTAATAATCCTTAAACATAAAAATGTCACTTGACCATCTATTTATCTCTTTCTCTGTCGTCTATTGACTCTAATTATCATCGTAAATCGTAAAGCTTAAAAAATCTGCTATTAATCATTTCTTAAGCAGCATCTCACTGATAAATTATTTCCACTTGATGTCTCAATTCATTAATTAAAGCTCTTCATTCACATAATCAGACAGAAAAGCTCAGATTTAAGATTTGCAAGTTCATGCTCTTAATAGTTACATTTGCCATTAACTAAGCTCATAACTCACTGTCTCTCTTCTCGGCAGTTTTCAACTTTTTTTCTCATTTAATTCCAAGTGCAGTTTCAGAGTTTTATTGCAAAACATGCTCATTCACATGTATGTAAATTCAAATCACATGCACAACTTTGTGTCATAAAGTTTCATTTCTTTCTGTATGCATGTTGTGATGTAGAAAAAGTTTTTTGCTATGTTATGTTTGTCATACTACTTCCTCCTTTAATTGTGTTATAAATGATTATTAGGATTGTTAGAGAGCTTTTTCCTATAAACTTTAGACTGCAATCAAGTGCATTTATTTCAATTATTCTAAGCAAAAATATTTTAATTTAATCATCTTTTGGATTGAAAAGAAAGTTTAAGGAAAGTTGATTTATAATTGAGCTTGGTGAAAGTTTTACATCCGAATAAAACTTTTATGATGAAGAAACCTAATTGAAGTTATTGAGAAAAGAGCATAAAGTTAATTTAATTAAATATTGGGAAGAGAAATTTTAGAAAGCAACTGTTGTAAGTGAAACTTTTGATTTTATTTAATCTCAATAATTTTCTACTCAATTTAAATTACACAAGAAAAAATAGCTTTAAGCTTTTTAAAGAAAACATCTTCTTATTTTTTTATGTTGTTAAAAAAGAGTTAAGTGGGAGTGTTATAGCATAAACATTCAATCCAAAAAATATATAAGAAGAGAAAAAATAACAAAGTCACACATCAAAAGAGGATTGAGTTGTTCTTGCTAAATTTATTGTAGCGTAAAATAAGAAGAAGCATATCGTGTGATTCTGTTGTGAATTCAATCTAAACATAAGAAAATAAAGCAAAGAATAGGATTTGAGATTCTTGAAAATGAGTGAATGAAAATGCTTGAACAAAAATCAATTCCAATAGACGAAAGCTCAACTCAAGTGAGTGAAAGTTGAGCTGCCATTATCATGACATTTTCACATCTAATTATTATTATGACGATGATGATGATTGTTAAGATTATACATGACGTGATGTGACTTTATTATACTTCTTCACAATACTTTTTCAAAACATAAGTGAGATAAGAAAATTGAGTGAAGAGCTTTAAAGATGATGACTAAAGTTTTTCATTCATTGACAGTAGAATCAAAAATGTTTTTATATAAAAAAAGAGTAACTTGATTAAAATTTCAGTTTGTTTTAACAATTTTATCTTTTTTTATAAAGTTTGAACTATAGTATAGTAACTATAGTGCAACCATAGTTGCACGTGGACAGTCAAGTGTCGATTCAAGTTGATTTATTCAAAAATGTCTCTAGTTTAATCAGATAAAATTTAATTTGATCAAAACTTTAGTAAATTGAAGAATCATTGATTATCACATAATTTTGACAATATTAGACCAAATTAAATTTCGTCTGAATGAGTTAGAGACATTTTAGAGTAAATCAACTTGAATTGCTACTTGACAATTATCGACATCGATACTTGATTGTTCACGTGCAAGTGCCGAACCATAGCGCATATCAAATAAAATATGCATGCAAGTTCGAACCCTAATTTTTTATATACTACAATAAAATTATTAATTAGTTTTTAAAGCAAAAATCTGCCTAAAATACTTTATTTTCCAGAATTTTCAATCGATAATTTCCAAACAGTAATAATTTAGAAAATTCTGTCTGTTAACTTAATAACTCAAAATTGTTTCTGTTTAATCAAAGTATAAAAATTGAAAAAACAAAAGAATGAATCAGTCTATGTGATTGAAATCCGAACTTTGAAATTTATTCATAAAATTTTTCTTTTGTCAGTTTTATTTTTTTTTATTCAAAAAGTCATAAAGCTTACAAAAAAAATCTGAAAGAAAAATTTGCCAATACTTTTGATCAATAAACGCCTTCTTTATAATTCGAGAAACTTCTCTCATGCTGTCATCGACTCTATATTACAAGTGTCTTTTCTTCTTTTGTTTTAATGAAAACTATGATAGAATGTATGTAGTGCTTTAAATTTTTCTTTTTCTTTTCTCAGTGTCTTTTCAATGAAAAAATCAATTTATCTACTTCATGGTGAATGAGCGACCATAGAGAATAGAAAAGGAGATGCTTTATATTTCTTCCCTATGATTGATGATTGAGCAGCACTACTTTACTGCATTGTGTGCTAGTTTTTCTTTTCTTTTTGTGCTTTTATATGGAAGTAAATCATCATCATCATTTTTTCTTATTCTCAATATTTGAATAGAAAAAAAAGAAGACATTGAAATAGGTAAATTTTATATAAGTCATGAATTTTAGATTTTTTAAATTCAAAGAGACAGCAAAAATTTCCCTCATCATGATGATTTTAGTCTTATAAATAGCACCATTCTCTACCTCATGGATGCTGTCGTAATTGTCCATGATTATGATTGATTTCATTCTTCCTACACACAAATACTATCTATGATGAAATGCTTAAACATTTATGTGCATAGGAGAGAAAAGTATTAGTAAATTTAACCATTAGTGATATGTTTAAGGCGCTTTTTTAGTTACAGATCAAAATTATGCGCTCAATTTTATTAATCAAATATTTCTAGCATCAAAAGCCATTTTTGATTTTGAACATTTCTAAAATTTTCTAAAATTATTAAAAATTTATTTCATCAAAGACCTTTTAAAGAGACAGACAGAGAAAATGTGGACAATAGGATATTTTTTTCCAAACTGTAATAGAAAAATGTGGTAAAATATTAAATAGTCTGATCACGATTCACTTGCGTATCGCAAAAGATATTTTTTATATGTGTAAGCGCACCATATAAGGATTTATCTAAATGGCAGGGCAATTTTTATTCTCACGTGATTGTATCTGTTGTTTGCTGAATATCTTTGTGTTTTACCTTTTGTCGAGAATCACGTGACAACGGAAATTTTTCTCACGAGTGTAAGAAAAGAAAGAAATAAAGTTTATTCGTACATGCTTCATTCATTGAATCTTGGGTTAGGGATAAAAAAAGTTTTTTTTCGAATGATGCTCTAGAGGTAGATTTATGGTAGTATAAACAATTACAAAGAAGATTTGTCAATGTGTAAGACTTGATGTAATTCAGAAACAAATTGGATTAGATGAAGAAAAACATAGCTCCACGGGTTGTCCATTTGAAAGCACTAAAGTGGAAAGTGTTTTGAAAATATTGTATTAGGATTTTTTTAAATAACGGTCAATTAAATTTTAAATCTTTTTTAAAGCTCTCTTCATAATTCTTAAAGTGCTGACTTGTTTTTTCTTTTGGTTTTGACTTCCATAACGACTTCATTTAATGTTCATGTAAAGCAGGGCAAAAATTATGATGTTGCTTTTTTATGAGCGATTTCATTCACTGCCTTCGATGACGACGACTCAAGATTAGAGCGATAACGATGTTAAAGCTACCGAAAAGAGAAAACAAGCACGAGCGTCTGGCAGCAGCACATCGTTTGTCTGTGATTGAATAAATGATGTGAAGATATCAAAGTAAATGAGGTCTATTTAGGAAAAATTTCTTTTACTTTCTAAGCTGCTGCTACTGGGAATGAACAAACAAATGGTTTGTGGCTTATATAAAAAATATTATATAAGAATTACGTGAGAAGTTTTTTACTAAAATTCTCTTGAGTCTTGCGCAATTTCTTATTTTATTGATGGCATTTTTTGTAATGAAATTGATATCATAATTAACTAAGAGCATTTAAAGTAATTTGAGATTGCATGACATTTAATATTGTCTCATATAATGGAATTGTGTGCATGCAAGAATGAAAGCTTTAAGGTATTTACTTTCTTCTATCATACATAGCGAACAAAAAGGCAAATTTTCACAGAAGACTGAATTTCTCTTTTTCATTTTAACAAAAGAAATTTCCCACGGTGGTTTCTCTTTTTTTGAGACTGAAAGATAAAATCTGTATGTGTGTGTTGCATCCTTTCTACTGCTTTTGATATTTTAACTTTGCCTATCATTATCATCCTTTTTGCCTTTGAGAAAAGAAAAATACACACAATTGTGTTATATTGGGGTCGTTCTTCTGACTGTGTCAGTCTGATTAATTGTGGAATAAAGTCAAAAAAAAGTTTGACCTAGAATTAAATCACAGCTTGAAGATTTCAATCAGAAACAGAAACAGATGGAAATGGAAACTGGGTGAAAATTATTTTTTGTGAATTGAATAGAAAAAGTTAAAATTTTTGACTAATTTTATATCGATATTTCAATAAATTTGAGAATATTTAGAAAATTTTATAATTTAATGTTTTTTTTATCAAGTTCATTAAGTAAAAGATGAAATGTAACAATTAAAAGCTCATGTAATTACAATTAAATGACAAAGCTTATACAACATTAAAATGCCATCCTCATTCGGTGAACCATTGTTATGGTCTGTTCAAAAATAATGAAATTTAAAGTTGCGATTATCCCCAAAAAACATTTTGTTTCCATTATTGTGAATATGTGCGTTTTAAATATTTGATAAATGCAAAAATTCAGTCACACATGTCGCTTGTCGGAAGTGAAAATGAATTCATATCATAAAAATGATTTTTTTCTACATGAATGAGCTATTATGTTGAAGCATTTATTATTCATTTAATTTAATTGCAAAATTATCGCCAATTAACTCACTTTTTCTGACTCGATTGTTTTAATGAATGAAAATTGATTTAAATTTGTGAAAATATTTTTATTTATAAATAATTTGATTTTTTACCGATTTTTCCATTTCACTACATTTTACTATGAATGTTTTTTATTATAATACCAAGTATTTAATTACTTTTCATTAGATAGAAATTCTGAATACTTTACTTTTCCAACTTTTTTTTGAAAACCAAGTTTAATGCAATTAAATTCTTCTCACTTTAAAGTTTTAGTATATTTTTATTTTTCACTATAAAAGTGTTGTCTATTAAACTTTTTTATCTCATTTAATTTAATTAGTTCACTTTTTTCAATTAAACACATGCACAAAAGTGTCTTAGAAAATTTTCACTTTTAATTGTTCAAAAGCAGCAAAAATGGCTAATTTGATTTTATTGATGCAATCTGCAAGAGTATAACGCGAACACTGAACTTCAAAAATCATCATCCTTGCGAGTATCTCAATCTGATCCTTTATTGGAAGTACGCATGAGAGAGAAATGGAAATTTTCGAAAATCCAACTTTCTCTTACTCTCACTGGAAGTTGTCATTAAATGCTAACAAAACATGTGACTTTCATGCATTCAACTATGGATTACAATTGAGAGAATGGAAATTTTTTTAGTGAATAAAAATGTCACAGAATTGAGCGTTGAGTTTTCTATTTTAATTAATTACAGATTATTCATCATGACTGACTGTAACCCAATTTCAATGTAAATGACATACTCACTCTCCTGAGCTATTGAAATAATTTATCAATGCCTTTTGCTATCCGACTCTAAATTGCTATTTAGTATCAGAATTATCGCTTTAGAGGAGTGGCTGTAAATGACTCACATTACTCTTTATTTTTACATGCCTACACTCAAATTGTTTGCTAATTTTTATTTCAATGAAAATTTAAGAGAAATACTTATTAATTTTTACTGTCAGTGATGTATCAAGGGCGCATTTTTCTGTTAAAAATTTAGTACTTTAAGTTAAATTAGATTTACTTGACCTGTTTATAAAATTAATTTCTGACTTGATTACTGTGAGTTTAATACAATTTTTATAAAATGCAAAAAATTTCAAATGTTATATGCGGTTTATTAGCATGCAATTGTGCATTTAACTTAACTTTTAGGATTATAATTCAAACTCGCTTTGAAAAAATTTGAAGATCATTTCAGATAAAATTAGTTAGGAAATGGACAAAGTATAGAGAATTATACTTTTCCAAAAAAGATAGAAAACTGAGCTAAAAATTTTAAACTAAATCAAATAGTAATCCTATGGTATTTATTTGCACAAATATCTCTTTACAAAACTCATGCTCCATATATATGTGAATTTTGCCAGATGTGCAGTTTTATCGATACATAAAATTTCTTCCTTTCTGCCTTTTTCTCGTTCCCATTTCTATGTCTTTTTGTAAAAGACTATTGAAAGATTTGTCAAACACATTAAAAGCTTGTTTACACAACACAATTCTACCGTCAGCAATTAAAATTTAGTTGTATCGGATGACTCGAAAGGAAAATGCGCAATATATTACATAAGTAATAAAATACGATAAAGATGATAACGCTTGAGGATACCACAAATATCCTTCCATGTACGTCATTAAGAGTGGGTAAATCAGCGGAAGTGAAGTTTTTCCTTCATTTTCATGCACTTCGTTTATTGATTGTAAAAATATGTGATAGAAAAAGTTGTTGACCTATTTTGAGTAATTTTTCAATATCTACAACTCAACGATAGTCAGTGCAAGTTATTGAGGAAGAAAAACTTTTTGATGACAGTAAAGATCGATAATTGAAGCACAGTTAGTAATTAAAATCGATGCAGGAACAAAGCTGTGAAGTTTATTGACATTTTTTAGCTGCTTCTAAAGAAAATTTTCCTTAATATCGCATTAATCTCTTAATCAACTTCTTCTTTCTTAAAATAAAATAAAAATAAACTCATTCAAAGATTTTTATCACCAATCATAAAAAAATAATATTCAATATATCGAAGATAGATTTTTTTGTTTTCATTTTATGAGTTCGCTGCTGCGTTGTTTTTTCTTTTATAGCTATTGTTACGCAAAATAATAATTGAAGCTTTTGTTGTTGAGATAATGGCGCCTAAGCGTAAAATTTGTCTACTTACTTGCAATTTATTACAAAAGAAGCAGTGACTTACATTTTTTTATATTTTCAAAGTCAATTGACAAAAATTCAGATCTATTTGCGTTTTATATATTTTAAGTTGATTGACATGAGTTGTTATTACAAGGCACTCACAAAATAGATAATGTTTAACGCGATGAAAGCGTTAAATAATGGTCATCATATAAGTATGTTTGTATGTTTACCGTATGGTCAAAATAAACATTCAAGGATGATAAATTATTTTTTATATTAATGACAAAAAATCGACTGATTTCATTCAATATTTTTATTATGGTTGAGCCTTTAGGTAACCTTATGGCCTAGGCCTTTAGATAACTTTATCCAAAATATGTGTTAAATTCAAATTATTACAAAAATGCGCTAAAAATTCAATTTTTAAACAATTTGACTAATTGCGGCACCAATTTAAGTTCAAAATTCCGAATATCCATAATTTTATTGTGCAACTTTTTATAAGTCAAATATAAAATTAAAATACCAAAAACATTTCCATTTATTTTCTCTCATTCATCATCGCTATCTCACCTTTGCCATTTATTTGTTTCTCAAGACACTTGTCTTGATTAATGCAATAAACGTGAAGTCATTATCAATATTTTTTTAGCAAACAGTACCAGTGCTTCTAATGACGGATATTCATTTATTTACAATGATAATTTAAATTCAAGTAATGTAGATTGTTTTTAGTATTTATTACCCCATTGTGGAAAATTTAAATTTTGATTGCAGTTGAATAACATGAAAAATATTTTATGTAGATTTTGCAGTGATTTTCTTGATTTATTTTTTAACAACATTGAGAAATTATTTTAATTTTTAAAATATAAATTTTTAAGAAGAGTGAAATAAGAAAATGCTGATGACATGATCTACAAAGAAAAGAAAATTATTTTAAAGAATTTTACAAAATTTTTCTCTCACCATAGAAAAAGTTTCCAAATTGAGAACAACAAAACCATAAGCAATCAAACTATTTAGTTTTTGAGATCTTTGTGATATCATTGAAATCATTTTTTTCAATTTAAAGTTTTTCAATAAAATCCAATTTGATTCATTGATATTTTTAGATACTCCATAAGTTGAGTCAATAATTCGCTGACCAAAATAGCAATAAAGAAAAATCTGACTCAATGATCCAAGTGTATAAGGAATGCTATATGTAATTTCACCCAAATCATTTGAAGTAGCCAATTGAAATCCACTGACACTTACTGATGCTGCACCAACAAAAAAACTGCATAAAAATGTCAGCGAGAAAATTTCAGATATTTCATCAAAAATCGCAATCAATTTTTTATGTTTCTTAATTAAATTTCTGACAGATTTTTCATCTTCTTGATTGATAGCAAATTTCAACTCTTCCCCAAACATATCAAAAGCAATAGCCAGAATATTGACAAAAGCAAAAATTGTCCAATCACAAGCAATTAAAACCAAACAGCAAATGCCACCAGAAAGCGCAATCCATAAGCTTGTTATAATAAAAATTAAATTATTTTCCAAATCATCAAATGGAAACCAAATTTCAATCAAAGGCTTTCGAATTTTATGAAAAAACAGTAAATAAGCAGAATAGACAGTAGTTGATGACACAAGCAAAAAATAACAAATTGAATAATAATATAATGCTTTAATAAATTGATTTATTTGCGTCTCAATTTTGTACTTCTTCTGATCAAATTTTGTTGTTGGAAAAAATTGTTTTAAATTTTTGAAAAGCTTGAGAACTTTCTGACGTCGAATGTTAATAAGAACATCTTTGAATACATTCAGAACATTAAAAAATAAGAAAAAAATATCTAAAAATAAACTTACATTTAGAGAAGAAGTTATAAGGTATATTGATGGCATTTGGTAAAACTTTCACAATGATTGCAATATTTTGTATATCCATAATTGTTCTAGTGAATAAAGTGATCATAAATAAAATCACGTTTGTAGCACAAGCCAAAAATTGAATTGTCTTTAAAATACTAAAAATTTTATATTTTTGAGTTGATGATTTCTTTTTAATTAAATCGCATCCAATAAAATTGAAAAGCTTAAGCTGCAAAGTAAAATAATCTTCTGATTTTATCTTTCCCTCAAAGTCAATAAATCTTATTTGGTTATTATTTTCCATATTTAAAATTTTCCGACTGATTCTTTCAATAGCTATTCGATGACTGATCTATAAAAAGCTTCTAATTATTAAGACATTACTCAATAAGTCTTTTTAATAAGGGTAATTATTTAAGATTTTATTATTAATTGATTTTTATTGGGGCTGGTGTCTTTAGTATGAAACATTAATGTTGCTTTGTATCATTTAAAAATTTTAAGAATACCTAGAAATACCGCAATTATACAAAGGGCGTTTACAATAATTTTTATTCAAATCATTGAAATCAGGAAGTTTTCAACCCTTTATATTTTCCTAAAATATTCATCAGAAATTTTTAATGAAATTTTAATTTGCTAATTTCAAGCGATAATTTTTTCATCAAGTATTTGTGATTTGATTGCGCAATTTGTCATCGATAATTATAAAATTTTTCCATCAATTAGATTTATTAAAAAATACAAATCAATGGAAATTTTATAAGAAGGAAATCATAACTTGCATGCTTATATGATTAACTAAAATTTAAAATTTATTTCAACAAAAGTCAAGTTAAAATCAAGTAATCTAGTCAAGTCAAGTTATTTACATTTCTATTCAAAATGATTTTACAAACAAATCAAACGAATAATCTTTTATTTTGATGGTTAGGGGTAATTATATAATATAAAAGTTTCATTCAACTATGAGATTCAATTACCTTAATTAAATGTTTCTATGACTATCGCAATAAAATCAATAAAATCTAAGAAGATCAATAAAAATTCATTTTCTTTGATAAATTTGAATAAAATTTGTCTTTCTATTAATAATTCTAATTTGTGAAAACAATTTGCATATTTACAGTTATTGTTATTTATGATAACATCAAATTTATGTTCAAGAATTTTGTTTTTATCTTGTAATTTTCATAAACTTTTGTAAACATATTTTTAATGATAAACTGTAAACAAATTAATTCAAAAACATATTTTCTCACATGTTAAATAATTGACAGCAATCCTGAATATTCTATAATGGCGCCAAAATACTCATTGAAACGCAATATTTAGGTTCAATGATTTCTCGCAACCTCATTCATGAACCAAAGCAAGTCAAGATTTTCTTTTGTTATGAGAAAAGTATTTCAATAGACAGATCAGTTGACATTTAGCCTTCATTTCTAATCTGTTATCAAAAAACATCACTTTTGCTATGAATATGTGTGTGAAAAGGGTGTCACAATGATGGATCTATAAAGCAAGTAATTTGAAGCTTTCTCCACTTAACAATATGATGAATGTGTGTATTATTGATTAAATTGCTTTGCCAAAGGTCATTTTTTGGAGGTGCGAAAATGTATTTAATTATGATCTGATGAATTTGAGCCTTTCAGTGGGATTGAAGAATTGTAAATTATTTCAGATTGTTGAAATTGATAGAAAAATTTAAGCTTTTGCTCTAATCGGTAAATAAGGAAAGTTTATTATGAAAAATTAAAATATAATGAATTTTTATATTTTACCTTTGTTAATTTTTAGAAATAAAGCCATAATAACCTAAAAAAGTTGATATTTTCTAATAATGTAAAATTGTTTATTTGCTTGCATACAATTTTCATTTCATATTTTATTTTTTATCAATTGTCTTCAAAATCTTAGTATGTATCAGTTTAGGCACGAAAATAATCACAGCTGATGGAAGAGCCAAATGAAATAAGCCTACAAAAAGTTTTCAAATGTCATCAAAATAAACAGCAATTATCGAGATAAATAACAATATAAACTAACTCATAAAAGTCCATCAATGCTAATCCAATCTAATAGAGATTAATTAGGAGTGAGCAATACATTTCCATCATGCAAATCAGCAAAATCAACTCTATGCAGCAACAAAAATGTTTCCTAAAAGCAGTAATGATTTGCACACTTTTCTGTATTTTATCAGAGCTTTTTGTAAGCTTTCAATGAACAAAAGTTAATGAGATTCAAATGCCTCACGATGACTCTTGTAAAATGTTTGCATGTACAAAATGTTATTTGGAATTTCAATTTAAATCATGTACATAATTTTTATCCTAGCAAAGCTAGTCTCAAAAGTAAATAAAACCAACAACAAGAGAAAAAGTAATGAAAACAAATATTAGGCATCGATTGAGTTCACTATAGTTCAAAAAATATCAAAAATTCTTTACATGAGCTTGTCATGCTTACGAATTGACGCCAGCAGCTGACGCTTTTTTGAATGATTCTTTAATGATGTTATTATGCAAGACGTTGTCGCTTTTGTATAAGATATTACTGTAAAAATAAAACTAAATTGATTTTTGAACTTAATAGAATAAATTGAAATAAAATTGACATTCTTTCAAAATAAGCTGATAAATTTGAAGTTTTATTGAATTTGAACAATTTGAAAATATGAAAACAAACAATAAGAAATGTCAAATACTTCCATTACTGAAGAATGAAAGTAATTAACTAAAATTTCAGGAATATTAATAAAACTTATAATCAAATCAAAGTATGAACATCAATAAATTATTTTAATTTAATCATTGACAAAATCAAAAAGATTTTAATTAAAAGGTAAATGTTTTATGCGAAATAATTGAATTTTATTTTTGAATAATTTCAAATCAATGTATTTTTCATTCATTCAGTAGAATATGTTGAAGAAATTAATTTTAATTTTTACGAATTTATGATAAAATATGAAATTGCATAACTTCAAGGCGCAACGAATCTTCTTAACGTATTTGAAATATTCAAACAAAAATAATCAATTACTACAGTATACATTTATCCGACTATTTCATTTATATGTCAATAAAATTTTTTTCTTCAAAACAGTCGAGAGTGAAAAAATTGATTCAAATACTTTTTGAGTGCTTTCAAGTGCATTTTTTAGCTTGAAAAAGTTCAATTCATTAGTTAACTTCATTCACATCTCGATTATGTTGAAGGAAACAATTAAAACAATCAATTCTGCAAGTTTTTAAGGGAAAACAGAAAATTTTCTCATTTTCGCAGACAACAACAAAAAATTCGTTTGTTTTTCTTCTTCGCCATTCATTGCCATAAATCAGAATAAAAATAACAATCGTGTTAAAAAATACAATCAATCATGAGTAATTTGTCAAACAACAATTCGGCCAGCAATAACAACCTAAATTTAAATTCGAATTCATCTGATGGTAATGGCCACAATCACAATAACAACAACAATAACATCAATAGAACTCGAGAGAGGTAAAATTAAAATTCTATTTCGCGCTCTATCAAATATTTTTTGCGTTGTAGAGAAGAGAAAATATTATCGTTATTATTAACAGTGAAGAGTCGCTCTCATAAGTAATTTTATTTAATGCTTAGCGGTGCTTTAAAAATAGATCAAAAAGAGAGCAAAAATGCGAGAAAAATTGTGTTTAATTGCTGTCATCATTTGCTGTGCAAAAAATATTAATATAGATCTGTGAAATGTTTCATATTTCTCAAATTATTTAACACTGTTATTCAGCAGCACGTGAGGAATAACACACTTGTGCACTTTGAATCATAGTAAAAATACGACCTTTGTAATCAATATTTTTATTTTAGCGTCGTGTGTCAGAGTTTATGTTTTTATTTATGAATATCAAAACATCCAGGAAATAAATTGCGGCTTTTCTAGTTAAAATATTTTTTGATGATTATGCAATTGATAAGAAATTGTAACGAGCAAAAAGTTTTGACACAATTTTTTAACGTTTTTTCTTATCAGTATGGAAATAATTGCTTTAGTTCGCAATTTTTTCGTCTGTCGTTTGTCTAATAAGATTAACTAGAATAAATGTTTTATCAAAACTTCTTTTCATAATCCTCTTACTTCAACTCATAAGATATGACTAAAAATTTAACAAAATTGCCAAATCAATTTAAAAGTCAAGTAAAATAGTCAAGTCACATAGAAAATCAAATCTATTCAAGTAAAGTAGAAAGTCAAGTGTAAAAAAATTGAATCAAGTTGATCTTACAAAAATTTACAGAAGAAAATTCTGTCATAGAAAAATGCAATATTACGACATTAATAATTACCAATATAACTAATTTTGTTTAATAATAAAAAATATAAACAAAATGCTGATTTCATTATCTATTAATTCACATAACTCTCTACATGCGCCTACATTCAGTCATGCGTTTAATTCTAAAAATAAATAAACGAAAAAACAAACTTTCTTTATCCTTCACTTTTTTCTTCTTTTTACACTCTCAGCTGTCTTCTGCGTTGTGCGAGTCAAAGCTCATTAGATGAGAGTTCACAAAAAATTCCAAGACAACGATCAACAACTGGCACATACAAGAACGATGGTCACACGAATCGATCATTCGACACGATGAATGAGATGAGGAAGTAAGTATTCGGCAATCACTTAGCATACACTCACAATACACGTTTTGACCTAAATTATCAATTTCATTACTTTGTAGGCAAAATCTTCTCTGTGATGTTGTGTTAATTGCTGATGGTATGGAAATTCCTGCTCATAAACTCGTGCTTGCATCATCGAGCAGTTATTTTTATGCAATGTTTAGTGGCTTTGAAGAGTCACGACAGGACAGAATCACAATCCAAGGCGTTGATTACCAAGCATTGCAGTTACTTGTCGAATATGTTTATACATCAATTGTTGAAGTCACAGAGGACAATGTCCAAATGCTTTTGACTGCCGCAAATCTTTTACAACTTACTGATGTTCGTGAAGCATGCTGTGACTATCTTCAATCACAACTTGATCCTAGTAATTGTCTTGGTATTCGAGAATTTGCAGACATTCACGGTTGTGTTGATTTATTCAATTATGCTGACAGTTATATTGAACAACATTTTTCTGAAGTCATCCAATTTGAAGAATTTTTAAATCTATCAGCTGATCAAGTTGAAGCTTTTGTTAGAAGTGACTCATTATCAATTCCAAGTGAAGAGAAAATTTTCGAATGTGTCATTGCTTGGATTCAAAATGATCCATTAAATAGACAAAGTCATTTGGGAAGACTCATGCAACATGTCAGACTTCCATTATTATCAGAAGAATATATTTTACAAAGAGTTGACAAAGAACCGTTACTGCAAGATGATTTACAATGCAAAAATTTCATCATTGAAGCTTTAAAATATCATTTAATGAAAAAAGGTGACAAATTAATTTTTAGTTTCAACACACCACGAACGATTCCAAGACGTCCAGTTAGTCAGCCTAAAGTTTTACTTGTTATTGGTGGTCAAGCACCAAAAGCAATTCGATCAGTTGAATGTTATGATTTAAGGGAAGAAAAATGGTATCAAGCTGCAGAATTGCCAAGTAGAAGATGCAGAGCTGGTGTAGCAGTCCTTGGTGATAAAGTTTATGCAGTTGGTGGTTTTAATGGTTCATTACGTGTTCGTACAGTTGATGTTTATGATCCTATGACTGATAGTTGGACAGCATGTTGCAGTATGGAAGCAAGAAGATCAACTCTTGGTGTTGCAGTCTTAAATAATTTTATTTATGCTGTTGGAGGATTCGATGGTTCAACTGGTCTCTCATCAGCTGAAATGTTTGATCCAACAACTCAAGAATGGCGCATGATTACACCAATGTCAACTCGACGTTCATCAGTCGGTGTTTGTGTTCTCAATGGTTTACTCTATGCTGTCGGTGGATATGATGGAAGCACAAGACAATGTTTAGCATCAGTTGAAGCTTACAATCCAGTTACAAATAGTTGGGCAAGTGTGGCTGATATGTCAGCAAGAAGAAGTGGTGCTGGTGTTGGAGTTTTAAATAATATGATTTGGTGTTGCGGTGGTCATGATGGGCCACTTGTAAGGAAATCAGTAGAATGTTTCAATCCAGAAACAAATTCATGGCGTCAAGTCTCTGATATGGCCTATTGTCGTAGAAATGCTGGTGTTGTAGCCTTTGGTGGACTTTTATATGTAATTGGTGGTGATGATGGAACTTCAAATTTACAAAGTGTTGAAGTTTATCATCCAGAATCTGATAGTTGGAGAATTTTGCCAGCATCAATGAATATTGGACGTAGTTATGCAGGCTGTGCGATGATAGATAAACCGCCAATCTGAAATGAGGAGCAGGGTGCGTCGACAAGTACTGCACCGCAAAGTAACGTCAACAATAATGGCCAGAATGACGATGAAAATAGTCAAGCGGAATCCAATAATTTTGAAGTTCAAGAGCAGCAGCAGCAACAACAACCACAACATCAGCAGCAGAATCATTATGAAAATGTTGATGTTGCCCAGCATGTCGGCGTAATCCCTGCACAGCAACCGAAT
The DNA here is from genome assembly GCA_018290095.1 of Polypedilum vanderplanki. NCBI lineage: Eukaryota > Metazoa > Arthropoda > Insecta > Diptera > Chironomidae > Polypedilum > Polypedilum vanderplanki. The sequence goes on along the minus strand of CM031380.1, from coordinate 13,612,518 downwards.
GAGCCAAATGTGGCACAAATTGTGAATCTCCAGAATCGACCAGTTCAACCAGTTCCAGCTCCATGCGTTCAACAATATCATCCACCTTATCGAAATGACATTTATGATCGTTCTAATAATGCAGCCTATGATATTCCAAGAAATGTCCGCAATCAAAATTTTTATGCTAATCTACCAAATAATGGTGCACAAAGAAGATCAAATTTGCATCTTGATATAAGACAAAGATGTCCATCAGTTAATCATCAACATCAGCGTAGTTTTGATGATACTGAATCATGCTATTATGGATCAAATGCAAGTTACAACACTTATGAACGCATTCGTGATGAGCCAGTTTATCAAAATTCAGCTGCCAGCAATTCTATGTATCAACGTTTGGATGTCATTGGTACAGGAATTGGCAGAATTGAGCGTCATTTAAGTTCATCATGTGGTAATATTGATCATTATAATGTTGGTGGACATTATGCAGTTGTTAGTCATTCACATCTCAATTCTGTCATGATGAATCAAAATCAAATGAATAGCGGATCATCACAGAATTCTCGTGAAGGTGTAAAATCACTTTTTAGTTGTCTTGGTGGTGAAAATTCTCAATCAATGAGCAGCATTAATGACAGTGAAACAAGTCAATCACAAAATTCTGCATCAAGTTCAATTGGAATGAACCAACAGCAGCAGCAACAACAACAACGTTCAACTGGTGCTATTCCAAAGACTAAAAGTAAGCAAAGCAACAAAGTTTCACCAAAACCAATTGTCACAACATCTTCAGCTGTTGTTAGTTCATCAAATGCAGTTTCAACTGCTCCACCCATTCCACCGCCTATATCGAAAGCAAATTTCTCAAAATCATCACTTCAATATTTGCTAATGAACAAATGGTTACCACTTGGACCTGATTATAAAATTATCGACTTTAATTTCATGTTTAGTCGCAATTGTTCATCATCAGATCATTGCAATGCAGCTGAAGGAGTTGTACAATTCAACGGACAAGCAGAAATGGTCGAGCCTGGCATGTATCAAGCACCAACTAATAGAGAATATCCAATGATGAATAATGGACAATATCCAAGAGTTATTCGAAATACACCACAACTTTCACGTTTAAGAGAATCAGATGCTGAAAATGTCCAATATGAAAATATTCAGCGTGGAAGAGAAAATGCTTTTAGAGCGAGATCAGAAAGTCCAAGTTTCAATGGACCTCGTCATAGAGTTCAACAAGATGATCCGTTCCGTAATTGGTCATTTAATTTTGAAAATAATTCATTTAGACCAGCTGGAGCAGCAAATGCTCAACAAAGAGATGTTAGAAGAATTACTGATGGAACTTTACCATCAAAAGATTTTCAAGAACAAAATCCAAGAAAAGAATTGCCAGTTGTAATGATTGAACAAGATCAACAACAACATCAAAATGAGCCACAACCATCAACATCAAAATCAAGCAGTCCATCAACAAGTGAAAATTCAAATCAATGTTGCTCAACTTCATCATCATCAACTGGAGCAATTGCAAAAACTGGCGAAATGAAAAAGTCTGAAAATTACGACAATCTCGCAAGTTTACAACAAGATCCATTGCCATCAAACAGCACTAATGGAAAGCAAAGAAAAAAGAAATCAACAGAAAGCCAATCAAGTGATTCAGTAACTTTAGCTGAAGAAGATGAAGATAATGAGGAAGACAATGATGATCCTTTTGATGAGCTCGAGTCTGATATAGATTAAGTATGAATAAATTAGAATTTTTGTCGAAATGAAGAATTCAGTTGAGAAAATTTCACCACCTATTTGACTTGTAGGCATTATTAAGTAGAATAATGAACTGAATTTGAAAAATGGTAAAATTGATATTTATGAAATTTAAAAATTATTGTAGGAAAAGCCTAAAAATATTTATTGATATCAAAAAAAATGTTTTTAAAACTAATTTTCTTATTAATCTATGAGAGTCATTGGCTAAAATCTGTTTCAAATGTTTGACTACTACTTGAAATGGTCCAATTATTATTGGACGAACAAATTTATATTGTTTCAGCTAAAAGATGATTTAACACACTTTTACTGAACAATTATTTAATTTGCTTTAAATGAATTTTATTTATTATGCTTTGATTTAAACTCTTTGCGATTCTCAATAAGACTAAGACTAAATGAAATTAATCACTTATTTATATGTTAAATGATGTGCAAATGTAGCACAATTGTAGTTCGTAACTTATTCGGTAGAACGACAATACACTTGTTATGAAAAGTCCAGTATCGTTCGCCACTAATCGTGCTAATATGTTAATATGTTATTAACGTAGGAAAAGAAGAAAGCGTACATTTTGATATGCTGATGAATGAAGATGATTTGGCTATGTAAATTAATATTTTTTCGTCAAGATCATCTTTCACTGCATCAAATCATGTCGGCAACTGAAAGTATTTATTACACTTTTACACTTTCAGTTCTCGACACGTTCGGTGCACACTGCAATTTCCCCTCGTTCTACGGAATAATTACGTCTTTTAAACATATAAAATATAATTATAATAATAGTAATACTCGTGATTGCCACTCCTGTTATTAGCCAAAAGTACTTGTTGACTGAACTCTCCTGAATTTTCTAGGCCTCACGAATTAATTGCTCGGTGTTCAATGCTTTTAAAGTTGTTTGTTTCAATACTATCGGTGATTGGCTTTTGTTCTCCTGGTTTACTTTTACTGATTCATAGTCGGTAAAGTGATATATTTTTGTCTCTTCATGCAAAGAATAGTCATGTGAAGCAATTATCAAGTGATGAGGTTTCGATTTTATATCCTTGCTGGATTACTATCATTCCATACATGTCATTGATCGGCTGTTCTGAGTTGTCGCAATTCTTCTTCTTTTCCACATTTGAAAGGTAGGCAAATGCATTGTGTATACTGGTTGGATATCACCGATCTATGATCTTTTCCCAATATGTCTTCTCAAGGGTAGGTGTTAACTCGCTTCTTGATACTTTGCAGGTCACACGGGCTTAACTCATTTATTTTTGTCAATATTGGGGCTTCCACTAACCATGTGGTTTCGTTGTTCTTTGCTTATCTATTATGTTACTCCATACAGCATAAGAATCTGCGTTGTTGTTTAATATGACCTGTGATATGTTCATCTTTGGCACGTGTGTAAGATCTGTCTTTGGGACCGGAAATGTCGAAATCAGCTGAGGTGGATTCTTTTGTACCATTGGTAAATCAATCATTATTGTTGTACCATTGATGTCACTTTCCTTATTTATCTTTATGAGTTTGAGAAACTGTGCGATTGGTAACTCCATGATTTGAACATCTTGATTCATTTTAACTTTGTTGGTACGTTGAATGAAATTTCTATATCCTCATCTTTATGAGCTACATTCTGATGTGCTTGTGTCATCTCTTGAACGAGTCGCTGATAGTTAATATAACCTGAATATAACTTTGAAGAGCTAAGATGTTGACTTATGCATCCCCAATAGCTTGGATTGTAGCACTATTTTTTTTCTTCAATAGCTTCTGACATTCGTTGCAGATTTGTAGATATTTGTTGGTGAAGTTTTCGTTGTCGTTCTTCTACTTTGCTGATCATTTTGGCCTCGTGTTGTACTACTACAGTAGCTCCCTTAGAAAGCAAGGTATATTCATTCCAGTCGCGTTTGTTGTGTGAAATGTCTTTTGTTTTCTCGTTGTTAACCACTGTTTGAAATCGATTACGGTCTTTGGTCATGTGTTGACAAATGCGTCAGCAAATACCAAACGTGTTTTCATCTATTTGACTGCATGTTTCTTTCATATCGATAATGTGTTTATTCAACTGTCAAACATTTTTTGTTGCATTGAGATTTGTATTAACTGCCACTCTGTAACTTCCTGCTTTGTTTCAGACTGTAGCGTCATGTATTAATCCCACGTCATGAAGGTTTTTCTTTATTAACTAGCAAACGCAAGGTTCGCCCATTAGGCACCAATTTTGAGAAGAAAAATTAGTCATATATCGAATGGAGCTTTTAGGGGCAGAGTTTTTTTCTTAGTCTCACTCCGTTGGCCTTAATTAAAGCATTCAGATGTTTTATGTGTAAATTCCATCATGTTAGATCGGTTTTAAGTGATAATGGAACTAACTTGGTCAAGGCTAGTAAAATTCTGACTCGAGCATTTGATCGAACAGATGATGCCTTACTAAATTCGGTTCAAAATCTATTGTTAGATATTCAAAATACGTTAAATACACGTCTTTGGCCGTGATTCAAATACGTAGATCACAACCAGAACTAATACTAAGTTCATCTATGTTTGTTCATTTTAGAAATTAGAGCTCATGATTGATCCACTCCAAATCGAAAAAGTACTATCACTATCGGAGAGACTACGACTTAACGCTCAATTTCTGATGGAATTTCAGCAGACATTCCAGAAAACATATCTCCAGCAATTAAAGAAAGCCCATTACAAGTAGGGGAGCTCGTACTTATGGTAGAACCAAACACTAAAATAAACTAGTGGCATATAGGTCGCATTCAAGAAGTAAAAAGGACCTACGGAAGTATTTTCTTCCCTCTATTATAAGAGCCAGTTCTTATAATAGTGGAAAGATGCTAGTCAAGAAAGTCAACGAAAGGGCAGTTGAACGAAACATGCCAACCCGTCACCGCTAAACCACCAGAAGTAGCACATGATGAAACTTCCGATTCATCCCAAATAGAAATAGATCAAGATTAGGGTTTCTGGTTGCTGTTAACAGCAACAGCAAAACAGCGCTGTTTTTCAGGAAAAAACAGCAACAGCAAAACAGCACTTTTAAAATGCTGTTTTTTGCTGTTTTTTCCTTATATATTAAATTATGAAAACTGAACAAAAGATGTTCAAATTTACCAAAATTTTTTTTGAAATCAATCGCTTTTGACAAGGAAATCAGTTAAAACATTTGAAATAATATGTATTGTTAGATATCAACAATATCTGTCATTAAGATGTTTGAATTATATTTGTTTACAAATTAAGTTCACGAATAATGGATCTATTACGTTGTTTAAGAGATCCGAGTAATATTCCTTCAAAAGAAGTCATATCGTATGCAGGCAAATTAGCAACTCGACTTTTTTATAACGTAGATGATGATGAAGAAGAAGTATTGCTGAAACGGAGGCAGTTAGTTCTGAAGAAATGTTGCTAGAATGTAAATTGGACTTATTATTACGAAAAGATACTGTCAACATTTCGAAAACTGACAACAAATTCAAATGGTTAAAGCAAGAGTTTACTTTGTTCAAAAATACTGGTGAAAGAACTGAAAGTCTTGAAAAACTATACAAAGCAATTCTTTGTATTAAACCTACATCCACCGATGTTGAGCGAGTATTTTTAGTCTCGAATAATTTTTGCACTAAGATTAGATCACGTTTGTCTGACAAGTCACTCAATGCACTTGTTTTTTTAAAATTTTTTTATAACAAAATAAAATCATTTTAATCATTGTCAGATCGTCATAATAAAAACTTTTCATTAACACATCAAAAAAATTTTTATATGCTCTTCATAATAGACCTCAGTAATTATTTATAAAAAACAGCAACAGCGCTGTTTTTGAAAATCGAACAACAGCAACAGCGCTGTTTTCAAAAGTGCTGTTTTTCAGAAACCCTAGATCAAGATGAGGTTGATCGAGAGAACAACTAACACCTATGTCCTAGACATAGTAGACATCGAAGCACAATGAGCGACTTTCTTTTTTATGCAATGTGCTTCGTCATAATTCTTTCTCCAATCAGAGCTAACGTAATTTTGACCAAAACCCAAACATGTCAACAAAATTCATGAGGATATCGGATACTTTCCAATATGGCTACAGTCTGAAACAAAGCAGGAAGTTACAGAATGGCAGTTAATACAAATCTCAATGCAACAAAAAATGTTTGACAGTTGAATAAACACATTATCGATATGAAAGAAACATGCAGTCAAATAGATGAAAACACGTTTGGTATTTGCTGACGCATTTGTCAACACATGACCAAAGACCGTAATCGATTTCAAGCAGTGGTTAACAACGAGAAAGCAAAAGACATTTCACACAACAAACGCGACTGGAATGAATATACCTTGCTTTCTAAGGGAGCTACTGTAGTAGTACAACACGAGGCCAAAATGATTAGCAAAGTAGAAGAACGACAACGAAAACTTCACCAACAAATATCTACAAATCTGCAACGAATGTCAGAAGCTATTGAAGAAAAAAAATAGTGCTACAATCCAAGCTATTGGGGATGCAAAAGTCAACATCATAGCTCTTCAAAGTTATATTGTAACCAGAGGCAGTGGAAGCGACAAGAGAAAAAAACGCTGAAGATGGATCCTGAAAATCGAAAGTAAAGAACGCCAAGGACTGCTGCTCGAATTGACCCTCAGGTCTTTATTGGATAATATTCAAAAATATACTAATCATAATTGACAATTTTATGGTCATTTATATACTAAATTTTTGATTGCACAGAAGGTGCATTCTTTTATATGTGTGTCAAATAAATTGCATAAAGTGCAAAATGCGACAAAGAACAACGTGGTAATTTAAATTGACCTACTCTCTAAATGAAAATTGCAAGTGAGTAAATATTTTATGTGACTCACTTGCTACAATATTCAGGTTATATTAACTATCAGCACAAGCATCCTACCTTTCAAATGTGAAAAAGAAGAAGTGCGATAACTCAGAACAGCCGATCAATGACATGTATGGCATGATAGTAATCCAGCAAGGATATAAAATCGAAACCTCATCACCTGATAATTGCTTCACATGACTATGCTTTGCATGAAGAGACAAAAATATATCACTTTACCGACTATGAGTCAATAAAAGTAAATCCGAAGAACAAAAGTCAATCACCGATAGTATTGAAACAAACAACTTTGAGAGCATTGAACACCGAGCAACTAATTCGTGAGGCCAAGAAAATTCAGGAGGGTCCAGAAAACAAGTACTTTTAGGTGATAACAGGAGTGGCAATCACGAGTTTTATTATTATTATAATCATTATACTGTACAGTGAAATTTCTTTAACATTTTCTGCCAACTATTTTAAAATTTTACCTTAAAAGACATTGAGTGATATTTTTCAATTTTCCTGTTTTATCATATTGATATTTTTTCATTTGCTATTTGACTCTCATATCTAAATTTTTTCTATCTCCTTTTATCTATAGAATAGAAAGTTTTAATATCTTTAGATTTTTTATGCATATTTAAATTAAAATTAATGAATCAAATTTGTTAGTTTATAGAAAGTGTTTGTTTATTGAATTTCTTGCATTTAATCAATAGAAAAAGATTTTTGTAGCATTTGAAATTGCCAAAAATTGAGATAAATACTCAATTCAAAATTGTTTGCTTTTGTTTAAATCACAAAAGCTGCAATGTAATTTGAATTTGTTTTAAACAATTTACTCGACATTTATCAATCAATATCGAAATATTTATTGCATTCAGTCCTTGTGTTAGAATAGAAATTGCAATTTATAGAATATTTAATTTATTGAGAATTTACTTTATCATGAAAAGATTTTAATTCCTTTATGAACAAACGAACAAAAACAAAGGAAATTCCCCATTATTTTTATTGAGGATTAAAAAGTTTATTGACAGAAATTTTAATGAAAAAAATTTTCTGGTAATTTTTAAATGCTTTATAAAAAATTTTATTGGAAAGAAAAAGTTTGATTATTTGAGGAAAAGCAAAATTTTCTCTACCTTGTGATTTATTGCAAAGATTTTTTATTATTCCATAAAGGTAAAAATATTGAAAAATTTAATTTCACTCAATAGTAAATAAAGTCATGTTTATTTACAATAAAATTTTGTAAAATACCATTAAACAATAAACAACTTCAATCCATTACAGCCAGTCATCCAGTCAAAAGAATTTCGATTGCTATAAATAAATTCTCCTTCTTACAATTGCATTCACATTTCCAATTATATCTTGAAGAAATCAATATAAATCAAATCAATAGCAAGAAAGAAAGAGAATAAATCTAATTAAAAGAAAATTTCCTAATTAAGCTAAAAAAGCTCTCTATTAATTAAAATCTTACAATTCTATCATAAAATAATAATAACTGATCTTGATAAAAAAATAAGCCAATGCAAGGTTTATTGATTAAATAAATTAGATTTTTGAGTTGTGATAAGAATAAAAAGAAATTTATTAAAATATTACACAACTAATCATATTTACTCAATCTCGAATATATTTTCATGAACTTATAAGTACTAGACAACTTATTGAATAAAAAAATTATTGTGTTATTTAAACAACAAATAAACAGACAGAAAGAAAATAAATTTGTAGACCAAACTTGAACATTGAAAATAAATGCAAATAAATTGAGAAGAAAAAATTATTCAGAAATTGAAAGTTGCAGCGTGTTGTTTTATTTATTCATCAATTGCATTTTCTGTTTGCACTTTTACAGTCCATTAGACACTCAATTATTTAATGGCATGCACTCGTAATTATAATTCTTTTAATAAAATTAAGCATTTCATGGAGCTGCCTGTCAAATTCAACAACTTGCACTTTATCGCACCATTGCCATTTATCTCAATAATAAAAAGCCATTAATTAGCGCGAATATTGAAAAGTGAAACCAAAGTGGACTGTAAATATGAGAATTTTTCTGTTGCTTTAATTTGTGATTTTCATCGAGTTCGTTCAAGTGCAAAAATTATTTTTCTCATTCCAGAAAAGTTTGTGTACACAAATAATTGAAATTATTTTCCCTCTATCACGTACAACCATCATCATGTAGGCATAGAAAGCGACTATCAACTGCCTAAAGGGGAGATGAAAATTTTTGCGGCAAATAAATCTCATTACTGATTTATGTGCGGCTGTGATTTAATGTAATGGTATTTCGATTGGAGAAAATTCGCTGCTGCTGCGACAATCGAGTATTAAGTCATGATGATATAAATTAAATATGTAATTTATAGAGAAGCAAAAATGAAACTTTATTCAATCTCTCTTGAAAATTAAAGTGTATTAAATGAATACGCAGCTTTTTTATTTGTTTTACAAAATAGATCATTACTACTGTTATTATTATTGCCATTATCATGGCCCATTAACATTATTTTATTGCTTGTATCATAAATAACTCACAACTCTATATACACACAATGATTGTCAGAAATTTGTTAAATCTGTAATTTTATTATTTGTACAAAAGTTTACAAACATAAATTTTATCAACATTGTATCACAAACTAATCAATAACAAGCACTAAATTTAGCAATCAAAACTCAATAAATTCGACTCATTAAAAATCCCACAAAGCTCGCATTTATGAGCAGCGAAATTCAATTGCAATTAAATAGCTGAAGCAATAAAGCATCAATATTGTATCAAATCACAATCATTATAATAAAACTCATTAATGTCATCCAATAGCTTATAAATTGTGAGAATTTTATGACCAGCACATTCCAATTTTGATTGCTCGCATTTTAATGTCTTTATTAAAAACTTGATGATATTCTTGTGGTTATTTTTTGCAGCTGCTTATTCATGATTAAGTTGATTGTGTAATAACATATACTGCATAATTTCAACAAGTTCACATTTAATTAAAACAAGAAACGTTCATTTTGGCAAGTGCACGAAATAACATGCAAACAAGAAATCGAGTAAAAAATATAAGTTTGAGCAAAAAAAAAATTACAAGCAAAACAAATTGATTCAATAAATTGAATAAAATGTGCTCCTGCTCCCATTAAACAGAATAAATGTGAAATGTGTTTCTCCTTGCACCATATATCATTTCTCGTGCTACGATATCTACGAATCTATTTGATACTCAACAATTGGCAATATTTTATAGAAATATACGTGAAACTCAACTTTACTTGATTGAAAGCGCAGTTTTTTATTTCACAAAATTTCTTTTCTTAAAAATTTAATAAATTTAGATTGTCAATTTTAAATTTTTTATCTGACATAATGATACGAAGATCAATAAAAACTTTCTCAAAATAAAATGCTAAAAAATTCACATATGCGAGCATGTTTTTGAACATTTTCTCGAGTGGATAATGCTCTTATGAAATTATTTATGAATACATACATTTAAGGCACTACATATGTCGATTTAATGTTATTTTTTTAAATTCATTGTAATTGTTTCAGGAGATAAATTACAATTTCATGCAATTCATTTTTACTTTTCTCATTCGTATATGTAAGGTCAAAAAATTGCAACGATTAATTCTTATAGGTAAACTAATTGGAACGATTTCTAGGTGTGATACTGTTTGCAACTTGCATTCGATTGCATGACCAAATAATATTGTGAAATTATTCAAACATGATTCATTTAAGATTATCTTAAAATTTTTTTTTTTTTGAACAACATGCAAACAAAATTTTACAGAAATATTTGTCCATTTCAGGTGATTTTAATATTTGGGAAAATTTCTCAATCAAAATATTTAAATAAAGAACTATTGAAAGTCATCATCACATTCTGTTTTTTGTTGTGATTCATTCGTCATAAAAAGAAAGAATTGAGAATTTTTTTAATGATGACGAAGGTTTGGAAGCGATGAATATTTTGAATATGAATTGAAATTTTCCCTTAGTTAGTCATATGACGCTATGTGAATTAAGATTTAGGGATTTTTCGATGCAACTTTGTTTTGTTTTAAATTTAAATACAATTGAAAATTCATTTTTAAAAAAATATTTATTTTGATTGAAAAACAAATTAATTTTGTTCTTCTTTCGAACGCAATTATTCAACTTTAATAATTAAAAGTTTTAAAAAATTAAATTTTGCAAAGTTTAGTATAAATTTGTATTTAAAATTAGTCATTTTAGACAAAAAAATTGTTAAATCTTGATATGAATAAAAATAACTTTTTACATATTTTTAATAATTTGTAAATACTTTATAGGTTCTAATTAAATCCATGTTGTACTTTAGTATTAATACACGTGTGTAAATATACATAGTATCATACTACAAATATTATTGATTTCTACAAATATTTAACCAAAGAAACATCAAAATTTTATTTCTCAATCATAACTGATTTATTTATGTAAAAGGTTTAAAAACTAGTGGAGTTTTAATTTATTGAAAGCCATCAATTTAAAATATGCTTGAAGTTTAAAAAGTTGAAGTTATTAAAAAATAAATAGAAATAGAATATACTTTTTATGGTATAAAAAATAGTTTACAAAATCTTGTCATTTTCTAGGATAAAAGAACAATGAAAAAGTTTGAAACTATCATTAAATTATTCCTGTTTACATTTGTAGTCAATTCCTTATCTTTACATAAAACAACTAAAAATCACAGGGTTGTTAAAGGCGAAAATAGAGGCGGCCTCCAAAAGAGGCGCGCCTCTGAAAAAAGTCGGCCTCTGAAAAAAATTTGAGAGGCGGACTTTTTCCAGAGGCCGCCTCTGACAGAGGCGAGACTTTTTCAGAGGCCGCCTCTCAAAGAGGCCGCCTCTGAGAGGCGAAAAGAGGCGAGAGGCGAGAATTTTTTTTTCATCGGAAAAATCTGTTCAATGGTTTTTTCGTTGTTATAATTAACAAATAGAATGGGAAAAATAGTGGAATAATTATTTCTCAAAATTTCGATTTTTCCGAGACTAAAAACTGTTTTCATGGGTATTTTCGCCCATTTTTGTGTTCAAAAATTCATAACTTTTGACCAGATTGTCAGAAAAAATATGGTTGATAGCTTGTTAGAAAGGCAATTTTAGGACCTTTCTAACGGTATATAATATGTAATGTATTACTCAAATTCGTGACCACAAGATCAGCTTTAATGATGTCTCGTCGTGATTTTTTGGTATTTAATTGGGTCAAAAATTCAAAAAAGCTTCGTAAAAATTATTTTAATGTCCTAAATTATTGATTTGGTTTATTTTTACGCAAAACATACAAAATTTTTTTCAAAAATTTGTTTTCCTACAAAAGCGCACCCACTGCAGTATGTACTGTCGGTCTGAGAAAGCCTTTATGGAAAATTTTTAGAATTGCTTTAAATATCTTTAAAATAACAGAAAATGATAAAATATGCAATAAAATTGAATTATTAGATTAAATTTAATTTTAAAATCACGACTTAAATTTAAGGAAATTCAAGAAAATTTGCCATTTTAAAAAAAAAATCTTATGCACTTTTCTTTACAAATATCATCTAAAGAATCAATTTTATTGCACATTTTATTATTACTTGTTATTTTAAAGATATTTAAAGCAATTCTAAAAAAATTTCCATAAAGGCTTTCTCAGACCGGCAGTACATACTGCAGTGCGTGCGCTTTTGTAGGAAAAACAAATTTTTGAAAAAATTTTGTATGTTTTGCGTAAAAATAAACCAAATCAATAATTTAGGGCATTAAAATAATTTTACGAAGCTTTTTTGAATTTTTGACCCAATTAAATACTAAAAAATCACGACGAGACATCATTAAAGCTGACTTTGTGGTCACGAATTTGAGTAATACTTACATATTATATACCATTTAGAAAGGTCCTAAAATTGCCTTTCTAACAAGCTATCAACCATATTTTTTCTGACAATCTGGTCAAAAGTTATGAATTTTTGAACACAAAAATGGGCGAAAATACACATGGAAAACAGTTTTGGGCTCGGAAAAAACGAAATTTTGAAAAATAATTATTCCACTATTTTTTCCCATGCTTTCTGATAATTATAACACTCAATAAAAAAGAAAAATTAATAATTTAAAAAATTCAATTTTTTTCGCCTCTCGCCTCTAACAACTCTGAAAAATCACAACGATTTAGTTTCACAAGCATTTGTAGATATTATTCATAAATTTTACATCGTCAACGATATCAATTTTGATTTTATTATTTATGGTCAACCAACACATTACATTGAAGACATTATTAATAATGTTATAAAACAATTGAGTGAAATATTACTGTAAATATAATTGAAATAAAAGATTTAAGCGATTGGAACATCAATTGAGTCAATCAGCAATAATTTTGATGAAATCACTTCACGATTTGGAATATTTTTACTTATCATCAGGAACATTTGAATTTTTCAAAGAAATACCAACGAAAATGACAAATTATTACCAAAAAAATTGAAATTCTTAACTTTTGTTGAAAAAGTCAAGAACTTAAAAGAACTAAACAATTTTATTTGAAAATTTGAAAATTCCTTATGTACTAGACTTAGTTGATGTAAGATTTTATGAGTTTTATATCATTGCAAATGACATTCCGTTAAAGTAATCAAAAAATCAATTTATTCAAAAGATAATTGTGGAAATGCTGTGCTTGAAGTTTACAATTCTTTTGATATAAAAGCTCAAAAATGGAACAAAGAACTTGTTAATTTTGAACTATTTTCAAATTTTTCATGGCTGTTTGTTGTCATTTCTAGTTTACTACAATGATTTGTGTTATACATCAATTGGAAATACTTGTTATGACTGCCCAAATGCAATCACCCAAGAAGAATTTGAAAAATCGATCGTTGAGAAAAACGTGACATTTTATGGTTTAATACCTGAATATATTAATTTAATGGCAACAAAGGCAAATTTCACTCCACATTTTATGTTATCAAGATTAGGATATGATTCTGAGTCACAAGAATTCAGTAAATTTTTTATTAAATTTTCACTTCTCAATTTCATTTTTGTAAGTCTTAATATCTTTAATAGAACATTATGAAATCGGAACGAAAAACTTTGAAATGAAAACCATCAAAATCGACAGAACTGTTTGCCTCAATCATTAATTTTAATACAAAAAATTGACATTGGACAGAAGCTTTTGAAAACATAAGATTTTACTATCTTGTAACTCAAAATGACCCATACAATAATTATGAAAAAATTTTATTACCATTTGATGTTACAATTTGGGTTTTATTTTATGTTCACATTTGGAATCGTCCCCTCGGAAATTCCGTGCTGAGATATCGCGAAAAGTTTTCTCCGTGAAAATAATTAATTTTCATAGGTTTTTCGTGTCTGTCATTATTTCAAGTATCGATATTCAACGAATTAAGCACCGCTGATATCGAGTTTGTGAATTCATCGAGAAAATAGAAGCTTATTTTCTATTTTTAAAATTGTAATAGAAAAATTAACAAATGGCGAAAAGTTGGAGCAAAGAGTTTAAGGAGCCAACAAGCCTAAGGGCGCTATAGTTAATAGCAAGAGCAACTATAGCTTTTAACATCTGTGGTGAATTGAATTTGGATCGCTCATTTTGAAGTTAGTTTGGAAAATTTTGCAAGATCCAGTAGTTATGGAGGATAACCTCAAAAACCATCGAAGCAAATTTAGAACAACGCGGAAAAATACTTTCAACATCTGTGGAGCTTTTGAAGTAGTTGCCATTTCTTGCTGTTTCAAGCTATATCGTCGAGGGGACTCATCATCATTATTCTCATTCAAGTCCATGGATCAGCTCATTTCCAGCAACTCGTGATAGAGAAATAACGAGTTTTCATTCTCATAATAAAATAACTTGGCTAGTTTAGGAAGTTAATTAGATCATTTAAAAGCGAGAAAAATTTAAGGAAGTTTATGTTTGATTCAAGTGAGTTATATATATTTAGTTCAATTAGTTTCATTGATTTCTCATCCAAATCAACTGAAACATCAATCGCCATCGAGCTCATTATTAGTGGACAGACAACTATTTGGACCATTCAAGCAGATCAGTCTGGATCAATATTTCAAACAAGTACAACAACCCACTGATAATTAAGCATTAGTCAATACACAATCTAGGTGTATTTAGTTCTTAGTATTTATTTAAAATTTTTAAAAAAATTGTCATTTCTAGTGAGTTTTTTAGAGTTTTTCTCACTTCAATTCAAGTTGGACCTCTTAATCATCAACGTAAGCTGAAAAGCATAATAATCAAGATGTAACTGATTTAAAGCCGCTAGGCTAATATCACGAAATTTCATTTATCATTTTTTTATATGTATTAGTTCAGTTTATAAAATAAAAAAAGAATTATTATTACTATTCTATTCACATTTGGAATCACTTTGGTACAATTTTTTGTCTGAAATTTTCTCCACGATGGTTAAGAATTTTAGTTTTTGGAAGAGGTAAATCAAAGTTTGAAAAAAATATGAATGTCAACAATTATTAATTTTTCAGGAATTTCATCACCGGCATACAATGCATTAGGAATATTTTTTGGTATTTCACAACTAAGATTGCGGCATGAGACTTTCTGTCGTTTTGCTCTAATTATCTATATCTGGTTTTGCTTGATCATTAGAAACTGCTATCAGAGTATGTTATTTGAATTTATGACAAGTGATATGAGAAAACCACTTCCAGAGACAATTGAAGATTTGGTAAAAATGAGCTATTCTATTGTAATATCTTGTTCAAATTCTAAAGAACTTTGTCCATCTTATGAAAACAATAATGAACTTATCAATAGTCGAAAAAGGTAAATTTTTAAATTTTAAATTAGATAGAGAAAATTTAAGCTTTTTATTATGATAAATAATTATTGAAACATGAATTTTACCAAGAATAATCAAATTAACAATTAATGGATGTTTAAATAATTCTTAAATTATATTCTTTATAGACCTAATCTTAAAATCATAACACAAACTGAATTTAAAGATTTATACAATTCAGCACTAAAAGGTGAATATTCCAAAAAATTGGCGTTCTTTGTGGATGACATAACTCATGCAGCATTAAATTCAACATATAAAAAATCACTTGCAATAATGAAAAATGAAGGAATGTCCAAAATGAGTGCATTATATATGAGTAGCAACAACATTTTGCTTGATTATTTAAATTATTTCTTAAACAGACTAATACCCGCTGGAATTCCACAATTTCTCGCTAAATACGGCTTCTGGTTTTTATACAGACCAGCTGATTTTGAAATTTTAGATCCAAGAAGAATTTTATCAATGAATGATCTTGAATTTGGTTTTGTTTTGTGGCTTATTGCTTGCTTTTTGTCATTTTATGTATTTGTTTGTGAACTCTATTCTTTGTATGTAAGAAGGCAATTTAGAATTTTACTAGGATTATATGAATTTTTAAGAGTTATTAGAGAAAGATTAAGAGATTACCATGATAGATGGTAAGAAGTTTATCAATAATGTTTTTTATTGAAAATAGTTTTTAAATTTTGCAATAACTTATTATTTAATAAATTTCTTCACTGAAAAATTTCCAAGAATTTTTTAATCTAAATTTATGCAAATTCTCTTTTACATGGCGCCAAGTCGATGACTAAATAAAATTGTGTTAAACTTCCGTAAAGTATCAATATCAAAATGTTTAGTCATCAATTCTCATTTCACGCTAAATAATGAACATAATGTTTGAAACAAATTTGAATAAAATCGTGAAGAACAGTCATGAACCTTATAGCATCATTATTCAATGAACTTTTTATTTAATCCATTTTTAATCACTTCATAAAACTTGAACTTCACCTGTACATAAGCAAGGTTTAATTTATTTAGCAAAATATTCCATAAATCGACCATATTTTTGGTCAAGCGTCCTCACATGGTCTATGCAAGCTAAATTTATGAAATGTTCATGCAAACGTGACACAGCAAAGCTTGTTCAATGCTCTATCTACATATTTAGCGAGTGAAGACACACACGATAGACAGCAATAATTGCTATTGTTGTCAGTATAAATAAATTGACAAGAAGTTTATGCAAGTCAGTTGACAGCGAGTGTGTTTCGAGTGATAAACAGATATTATCAATATGAAGTTCTTTGCTGTAAGTTACAAAAATACTAAACCACAAAAATCCTAAAATGACCAAATTCTTTTTCTCTTGCAGATTTTTCTCATATTTGCAGTGTTAGCCGCAAGCCACGCTAAACCAGCTCCTAAACCATATGTAGTTGCTCCATACTACACACCTTACTACTCGACAGTGCCAGTTAGCTATGGTTATACTTACCACTATAGTCCATATGTGTCATATCCCTATGGTAAGCATGAAAACTTTCAACTCAAGCTTGAGATAAAAAATAATTTTAATATTCTTCTCTACAGGTTATGCTTACTCTTATCCATATGCATACACTTCTCATGTTTTGCTATGAGATGTAAATGAATCAGGAAAAAAATAAAGAAGAAAAATTATTTTATGTAGCTTCAAATGTGTGTATTGTAAAATTATTTTTTCTAGTGCTTTAAAATAATAAAAATAATAGAACAAATGGGGTTGATTTATGTTTAGTAAATTATGTGAAAGCTTTTTCTACTCCTTTGTTATTTTTTAAAATTATCTTGATAGAATTAGTTTTTATAAATTATGTTAGAGGTTAAAGAAAACTTCCTCAATTAATTTTTTTTAAAAATAATTCAAGACCTAACTGGTTTTGAACTTGCATGCATATTTTAGTTGATATGCGCATATTTTTTGTCAAGTTAATTTCAAGTTGACTTACACAAAAATATCTTTAATTAATTCAGATTGAATTTAATTCAATTAAAATACATAGTGAAATTAAAGAATCATTAACTTTCATACAAATTTGCTGGATATCAAATAAATTAAATAAAATCTAAATGAATGAAATATATTTTTGTGTAAGTCAACTTGACAAAAAAATATACAACTTGACAAAAAAAATGCGCATATCAAGTAAAAATAAAAGCAAGTCCGAACCCTAGTTAAAATGATATCTTTCGTGTAAAAATAGAACAATTTTTATTTTTTAAGTTAAATACCTTTTATTAAATTTCTCTTATCAATATTTCAAAAGCATTTTTCGTACGCAATTGATTTCGTATCATTTACGTCAAGTTTAAAGTCCAAATGCTCAACAGAGTACATGAAATAGTTAATTAAGCTGACATTTTATTATGTGTAAAAAAATTCGTAATAACTTTTGGTCAAATTAGTCACTAGCAATTGAATACAGCCAAACACTTTAATAATTCAAATGTCTATTCACCTTTTGTTTTGAATTATTTATCAATTTTTATTTCATGAATCATCTTTATCTGCTTAATTTACGTCAAATATAAGTAAGTATTTCTGATAAGTATAAAAACAATAAATTTCTTATCAGATAAAAGTTTAGCTAAAATTGATTTAAAAACTACAGTCGATGTTTCAGTAAATTAAAAGCAGTTGAATAGAAAACAATTAAACAAGTTAACATCCAAAAATGAAACTATTTCTAGTCATATTAGTTGCATTATTTTGTCAACATTCAACCATTGCCTCAGTAGAAGACCTTTTTCTTCATAGAATCGCTCACAATTTAAATTTCAGATGTTTTGGAATTTTGTTAATAAATAATGATATTATTGTGCCTGCTACCTGTCTTAATATGACAAATTCATCACATTTGCAAGTTGGATACGCTAATGGAATGTACAGATCTCCAGTTGGATTTAATATGAATCAATACTTCAATTTTTCCAATCCAAACCAAGGAAATGTTGCTAGACTTTACGTAAGTTAATATATTAATGGAATTAAGATAAATATCTACTTTTTAGAAAATTATTTTTTCAGTTTCCATCAGGCGGTTTTGTCACAATCCCAACACACAATTATACTGGTCGTGATATTTCAAGACTTTCATCACAAACCACAAATTGTGCAATTCATTCTCTCACAGAAGGCGAATATTTAAATCAAACAATGATGCAAGTTCCAGTGATTGTTTCACCACCTTCTGAATGTGGAAATGATAGTCCTTACACTTTTTGTACTTTTGTTTCACCATCAGAAGTTGAAAATGTTTGTAAATTTAAACTTGGTTCTCCTTTAATTTGTGATGGTTCTAATATAGCAGGATTTGTAATTTCTGATGGTGGTTGTGAAATACGTGGTAGCAGAACAATTATGAGATATAATTCAATTTCAATTTATGAAGATTGGATGGAATATGGATTCACTGCACCAACTACATTATTTCCTATGACAACACCACGAAACAATAATACAACTACTGGCAGTGCAGTTCAAAAAGAATTAGCAATCATTTCAATTATTTTTGTGATTTTTTCCATGATTTTAAGTATGTAAAGATTTTTTTGTAAGGAATGAATTTTATGATATTTAAATACTTTACATGTAAAATTTCCAAGTGAAAAAAAGATAAAATTGCAATAAAATTATTTTCAAGCATAATTTATTAGAAACTTAGAAATCTATTTGAAATCAGTGTTTTTGAAGAACTCGTTTGAAGATAATTACTGTTATATTAGTTTTTGATAAACTTCTTCTGGCTATCGTGCATAGAATTAAAAATTTTGGATGACCTTATTATTTACACAAAAAAAATATAAAAAATAAAAGTTTTATTTTAAAAAAATAATCGAAGCTTCAATTAAGTTTCAAAATCTTATCAACATTTTTAATGAATCATTATAATTTCACGTCATCAAAAATCGTCATTAATAAGCAACTGATAAAACCTTTATCAGATTAGTTAAGTAGCCTTATAGATAATAAATATTAAATTTCCATCAATAGCTCAGTAGAAATAATAAAATTGAATAGAAAACATCTTATTACCAAAATGTACTTAAATTTCAAAAAGAATTGGCAAATTGTTTTTGTGAATTTTCTCGATGATCTTTAAAATGTAGAAAATTTTAATTAATTATAAAAACTTACACTGTATGAAATGTTTATAAAAATCAATGATAATTTTGTGTAAATTTTATAAATAAAAACGAACAATGAGTTTTAAGGAATCGAAAATTTGCTTATTAGGGAATTTGAAATTTTGAAATTTTTCTATTTTTAACTCTTGGATTTTTTCACAAAATCTTTACTCATTTTAAATTGCCCAAAAGCATACAAAAAAATTTATCTACACCAAATAATATTGGTAAATATATTGAACTACATTTATCATGATAAAATTCTAAGAATTATCTATACTTCTATAAATTGTCGTAATCTTATCTGTATTTTAAATGAATCACTTTTATTTCACAGTATTACATATTTTCGTTATTAAACCACTAATAAAATCCTTATCAGATTAGAAAGTTAAGCCAAAATTGATAATACATATCAGTCAATAACTCAGTTCAAATATAACAATCAAAACGGAAACATTTAGCCAAAAAAAAAAAATTTATTAAAAATCACAGAAATGAGTTTTTTTCTGGTAATTTTAGTTGCATTTTTTTGTCAAATTGCTTTGATTGCATCAGTAGAAGTTCGTTTTATCTTTGGATTTGCACATAACGAAAAGTTTCGATGTTTTGGAACATTGCTAATAAATAATGATATTATTGTGCCTGCCACGTGTTTGAATATGACAGATTCATCACATTTACAAATAGTTTTCGGAAATGGACTTCACATATCACCAATCAACTACGATATCAATCAATATTTCAATTCTTCTAATCCTCATAAAAGAAATATTGGAAGAGTTTATGTAAGTTAACAAATCTGAATGAACGCGTTCAACTATAAAACCCTAGATTTTAAAACAAAATTACAATTTTTGAAATTTTTTTTAGTTTTCAAAAACGTCCAATGTCTTCGTTAAAACACACAATTATACTGGTCGTGATATTTCAAGAATTCCATCGCGATCTACATATTGTGCAATTCATTCACTCACAGAAGGCGAATATTTAAATCAAACAATGATGCAAGTTCCAGTGATTGTTTCACCTCCTTCTGAATGTGGAAATGATAGTCCTTACACTTTTTGTACATTTGTTTCACCATCAGAAGTTGAAAATGTTTGTAAATTTAAACTCGGTTCTCCTTTAATTTGTGATGGTTCCAATATAGCAGGAATTGTGATTTCTGATGGTGGTTGTGAAATACGTGGTGGCAGAACAATTATGAGATATAATTCAATTTCAATTTACGAAGATTGGATGAAATTCAATGTACCAACTACATTATTAACAAATACAACAGCAACAAGCAATAATTTAATCATTACTGCCGATGCTACAGTACAAATAAAATTGGCACTAGTTTCAGTGATTTTTGTAACATTTACAATGATTTTAAGTATGTAGACAATTTTACGCTCATAATGCGCATTTCTATATTAATAAAACTCATTGAAAATTTTTTCACATGCCAAAAAAAGTGCACTCCAAAATAATAAATTTATGCAGTCAAATTTGGTCAATTTGTGGCCTTGACTTGACAATTAAATAATTTAATCAATGAATGAAACCAAAATTAATTCATTAATAATTGAAAGTAGAGAGAGATTTTGTGGGAATTTATCAAAATAGGTGCAAAATCAGTAAAAAAACTTCTTTTGTTAAATTAATGTTTTCAATTGTACAAGTGCATAATTATTTTTTTGGTGAAATTAAACAATGAATTTAGAAAGAATTGTTTCATTAAAAATTAATTAAATTTAAACTAAAAATTTCTAAGTTTGGCATAAAATTTTGTTAAATTTATTTTTTTTGTCGTCTTAATAATTTTGCATCTTAAAAAAATGCGCTTAAGAAAAACTTAAAAAATATTCCCAACTTTTGTTCAATTCTGTGCTGATTGATTTCAACAATCGATTGCAGCATGAAAAAATACATATTATTGCGAATTTCAATTCAATATCCTCCAGGAAATGCCAATTCAACAATAACAGCAGCAGCAAATTCAATCAATGCCATTATTGTACTACTATGCTGCTGTTTATTGGAATGTATGTTGAATGAATGAATGAAAAATTTTATTTTCTGTTTAAAAGTAACTAAAGAAAGAAAGAAAAGAAATTGAGGTTTCTCACTGTTACCAGCTCAGTTTGTTTTTTTATTCAATCAATGATTTTATGATTCTTTTTTCTATATCTAAAAAATTTGAATTCAACAACAGCAGCAGCAACAGAAAAATGCTAATTGGCATAGCACACACGTTTGCTGTCGCTTTCGATTGTTTGTTAAATGAAACACAATAAAAGGAAACAATAAACGTCCATTTAGATTACAAATATAAGCTTTTTCTGGCTGCTGCTGCTATTGCGATTTTGCTTGAACAAGCCATAATAAAAGCGGCAATCTCTGTTTCAATTAAAAGTCCACTGCATACAACTTTTTTAAGGGAGAATATTTATTGAACTGAATTGAAGTCAGACAAAAAACGACAATGATGATGTTTATTCGAACACAATATGTTTCACTTAATTGCGCGCTCTATAACATGCGTGTACGATTGGCCGCAACGCAGTGATTTATTATATATGTCAGAGATCAATCGAATGTCAAAATAAATCCGACCAGAACAAGCGATTGCATGGCATTGTATAAAGTGAAACACACACGACGCAGAAATAACACCGTGACGACAATGACGCTGTGAAAAATTGAAAATTCTAATCATAATCTCATTATTGGCTCGTAACGAGTTTAGAATATTTTTTCATTTACATTTCGCTCTTTTATGATCCCGCACACGTAAGTTATACTTTGGTGACATTTTAAAAAGATGTGCCAAGTCATGCATAAATGCGACTGCCACTGACCTTGAATGAGTTCTTTTGAATACATGATTGAGAAATGTTTAAGGCGATGGCAGTTTTTCTAATTAAAATTTCATATGCTGAGATTAAAATTCAATTTTTAGGCTTCAATTCAACTCATAACAAGCAATTTTTTGACAATACTCGAGCACAGACAAAAATATTGATTTGTCTATTTTTTAAAATTCCAATTAAATTAGGTGTGGTAAATGTTGTTTGATTTTTGATCTCGATCCGCAACTAATTTTCGCTTTATTAATTACGACTCAGCATATTGAGACACATCTGTCACGGTTAGCGAATTGATTGATATGAAAGTCCACGTGCAATATTGAAACTGTGTGTTTAAATAACCAGAAAATTGAGATTTAAGTTTGAATTGAATAAATCACATTAAACTTGTTACGAATAAATTTTATCGATTGGATCGATGCCAGATGTGCTTCAATTTTAATGTATGTATGTAGAAACTTTTGCATTTATCTTTTGTGCTTGTTCTACTAGAAGTTGCTCCTTCGTTATCATGCATGCGAAAAGCAGCGAAAAAAATTTTGTAATTGATGAAGAAACTGAAGAAATTTTGTAAATTAATTTTTAACGAAAATTTTTATTTTAAAATTTTTAAATTTTCAAAAGCCGTTAATAAATAATAATTAAAATTGTATAGTTTCTTATTATTTCTTATAAATTTTAACACTCAAATAAAGAGTTTTAAGCTTCATTTAGCAAAGAGTGCATTTTCCATCTATCTATACATATTTCAAGCAGAACAACTTATATTGTACTACTGCAGATATTCCCAGCGACTGCCCAATTCGAGAGAGTATGGAAGAACAAAAAAAGTTTTAATGCATAACAAATTAACATCGATTTTTTGTGTGGCCCCCGTACAATTCTGCATTTGCATACGACGAGAAGCAGAGCAGTTTAAATTGCAGAAAATGTCGGAACAAATAACTTTTTTTCATATTACAAGTCGAGAGCTCGCTGCTTGTAGTGAATGATTAATTTTCCCACCGTACACCCACAAATGACACTACAAATTCGCTTATTAAATATAGCTCATTGCGTTGTATAATTTAAATATAAAAAGCAAAAACATGCGATTCATTCAAATAGGCAATAAACAGTAAAAATTAATTAATCGAGGGATTGAAATCAATATTTCAATTTCGAATGAAACAAATTTGCAGAAACTAGATAATTGCATGATTAATAGACTCGATCTTTTTGCATAATTATTTTTTTTCGTATGACATTTAATGAAAATTAATTGAATGTCCGCATTGGAAAGGTGCGAAAATGAAGACAGATAGCGAGTGAATGAGTCAATAGCTAAATTTTTCAATGGTAAATTTAGATAAATCAATTCTTGGTAATTAATAAAAAAATGTAGTTCAATACAAAGTTGTTATATGAGGCTCAATATTTTTCGATTATAAGTTAGGACTTTTAACCAACTCTGTTCATTACAACATTCCTGCAAAGTTAAATTTCAATTGAATTTTTATGTTTTAAAACATGTTGTTCCACATATGTCACGAATAAAAAAAAGACAGCTTTTTAGCCATCATGATGAAAATAATAAACTGATGACTAAACTAAAAATGCTTAAAAGTTAATTGAATGACATGTGCAGATCGTGACACACAAGGAAATGTTTGCTTTTTTTAAAAGTGCTCATTCAATTTTTTCTCTCGACATGTTAAAGGTCAAAGCAGTTTGCTCGACTTAAAGAATGCAAAAATTCTCTACACACTGTTCATTTCAATGTCACATAAATGTATAGCAACAGCTCATAAATAATTGTTAAAGTCTTTTTCATAAGAAAATGCAAAAAAATGGAGCCATAAATTTTAACTTTCAAGAGCTGTTTAATTTCCGCAAAGTAAGGCGACAGTGGCTTATTCTTTAAATTGACACTTGCATGGTCAAGTATTCATAGTCCAGCAGCGAATAACTATTAAATGGAGTGATTTAAAATTGATCTGGGGTGTGGCTGAATAGTTTGAAAAAAAAAGATAGAAAAATAAGTGCAATAAAAAGTGTTTATTGTGATAGAAACTGTACGATATAAATTATAATGCAAACGGGCAAGTGTGAGAGTGAATTTATTGTGTGTATATTGCGGTGGTGGCTGACTGGCTTAAGCACGAGTCTTATCGCATTTCATGGTTGACTATTGTTATGAATTTAAACATGCATGTAATGGTCGCTGTATATAGGCATTTTTTTGCCTTTTCTATCTCACTCTTATTTTATAAAATACAGTTGCAATGTCGAAACAATAAAACAGTTCGTAAACATGAGACGAGAAAAATATTTAATGCCTGATGGCTAGAATGAATAAAAACACAATACAACAGGACAGAAAGCAGCTACTCGTTTTTTGTTATGTTTTATATCACCCAGATATGAACATGTACCATCATGTGATTTTGCTGCTCTATTGTTGTTAATTTTTTGAAAGAATTTTAACCTTAGAAATTGCAAGCATTAAAAATTGATCATTTTGTCTGCTGTAATTTCAAGTCAAGTTGATAAATCAAGTTAAAAATTCAAGTGATTAAACTAATCAAGTAAGAAAATTTTTTTAAGGATTTCCAAAAGATTCTCAAACTTTTATGTTATCAATATTTGATTTTAAAAATATTCTAAGAAATTTAACAACAATGCGCTTTATATTTTCATTAAACATTTGAAATTTTTCATTTATTCCCACAAAAACCCTCATTTTTATTTTCATCTCACGCTTGACATTGACATTGCCATAAATCTCACTTGCTACTCTATACACATAATTTCTCCTCTTATTTGTCTGTCATTTCATTGTTTTCAGAGATGGACACAAAAGACTTTAAATTTCCCTTGTGTATGTATATTTTTATAAAAAAATCTTAATGCAAGTTGAAACCAGTAGATTTTTTATTTTTGAATCTAATGATGACCAAATGGAATTTTTCAAAATAAATCATTGATTGTAATCTCATGTAAGGGCTATAGCAAGTAAATATTTGTCTTTTTAACCTTTTACCACGTGTTTCAGGGCTAGTAATGATAAATTTTTGTCTACATTCAGAAATTTGTCATAAAAAAGTCATCTGACAAGATTTTTTTTCTCTCACTTGGTCTGACTTCTCGTGAATGGCAGACAAAACGGATCCAGTGAAACGACAACTAAGAGACTTTATCATCATCACTAGTAATTCTCTATGCCGCGACTCGTTCTCCAAATATCTCATTTTAATTTGTCACTTTGTTTGCATGAAAAATAAACTCTCATAGCCCAAAGCGAAGGCAAAATAGAGGAAAAAATTTTGCTCGTCTCCGTTGAGAGTGTTATGTGGAATAAATTCAAACTTCAGAATTAAATTATCATAAATTTTAAACTACCGAGCCATACAAATATGTTACACACAGGTGAAATACATTTTTCGTTTCATTTGGAACTCGTTAAACATATTCATGCCTTTCGAGAATGTCAACACTTTTTTTTGCAATTTTATGTTTTTTTTTTTTGAATTTTGTCAATCAAAGGTTTTTATGCTGAAATTAGAAAAGGATGGAATTTTTACATTTAAATTTCTATATTTGATCAAGGCAGGGACACTTTAATTGTTGACCTAGAAGTCCACAACGAAAAATTGGCGGTAAAAAATCAAAAATTCAAACTGATTTTTTTGGAATTTTCACACCCCTTTCGAAAACAAAATTTAAAAAGAAAAAAATTTTCTTTCTTTATCTTCATTTCTGACTCCTAATAAAGATCGTACATTATCTAACAAAAAATTTATATCAGTTTAGTATTTGTAGAAGTGTGCAAAATACTTTATTTAAACTTTTTTTGTGAAATTAAAAATGAAAAATTTTTATTTTCGAAAGCGTAGTTGCACACCACCAAAGAACTTCGAAAGTTTTTTGAATGACCGTTATTTTTTCCTGTGGACTACCAGGCATATAAATACTATATATAAACTGCATTTTTATAAAACATAGTTGTTAGCTTCTTGTTTTATTTGGAAGTTTTAAACGAAATCATTAAATAATTGGCAATACTTTTTGGCTAACTTTCTGATTAATATAAACAAAAAATTCAATTGCTTTGTTTACAATTTTTAAATTTGAACAATTTCATCAAAAAAAGATTAAAAACTTACAAGATCAAGCACAGACATGATTGTATAAGCAGATAATAGGATCAATTAGTCTAAAATAAGTAGATAAAAACAAAACAAATTGTTTTTATATTTTAAATTTCATAATTTCTTTAATTAATAATAAAATTTGATTGATCTTCATTAACAAAACGTTTTGCATGAAATTTGACATTATCCACCAAATTGACTTTAATCTTTAACTCATAAACCTTATGCATCACATAAAAAATTTCTTTTAATCGATAAAAAATATCTCGCTCCATAATCATCTATCCAAAAGCAGTCATATGCAAAAATGTTTTTGTGTGTTCATATAGCGCAAAAAAAAATATCACGATCACAAATAATTTTGTCTAATTTTAAATAAAAAAGTAATTTATCACCAAAAATTATCGATGATGAAGAAGAAAGAGTTGAGTGAAACAAGTTTTTACGCGCGAGAGTAAAAGTGATTATTTATCTCTATTTTCGCTCATCACTGATCTTTTTCGATCAGTTTTGCTCGCAAAATGATGTAAAAATTTACGTAATCAGTCGACATTTTGCCTTTAAATCCAGAACATAAAAGTGGATATTTTTCTAACTTAAATGTCAAATTACCTCTTTTGAAAAGCTCTCTTTTTTATTACAAGTTGATCCAATTTTATGATAATGAATGGCGACCTAAAATCTTCTTTTTTTGACAGCATTTTATTGTCGCTCATTTTTCTTGTCTTTCTTTCTTACTCGTTTGCGCGCGCTGACTATTTTTTAAGAAATATCGAATGAATCTTGTCATAGGAAAGTAAAAGGAAATGTTAAAATGGAGCTATGGAGATGATGGCATGACATTGCGTAAAAAAATCGAATGTTCATAAATTTTTTCGTGTGTGCTTCATCTTCTCTTTTCTACGCTTAATGTCAATGTGATTGTTTTGACATTTTAATTAGTTTGTTAATCACTACAAGGCTAGAATTGACTTTTTACTAAATTACCAGCTATTTTTCTTTCTTGTCAGTTCAAATTGATTGTTTGGGTGTGAGATTTTGCAAAAATAAATAAAATTTATGTGGGATGAATTTATTTGGATAATTAAAAGAATATACCAAATTTTAATTATTGAATGTCTATATATAATAAGTAAAATTAAAATTTGCAGATCAGCAATTATTGAAATATCTATTTTTAACAAACTTTACAAATGTAGTATTCAAAATCTTTCGGAATGAAGTATTCTTTAATAGTTTGTTAATAGTTCAATAATATCTCAAGTCAACTTGATTTAATCACTTGGCTTCAACTTGACTTTATTTAAAAAATAAAATTCGTTAATTTTAGAGTTTATGTTTTTAAATTATCAGAAACATTCAACATCTTTAAAGAATCATCCATTTATAAAGTTTAAAAAGAGTTTTAAGAAATTGAATTCGAAAAATTCCCATAATGAACCATAATAAATGAACCTAAATAAATTCGTTCTATATCTAATTGTAACTGAGAATTCTCTTCAACCGGAATTTAATCGGGAAAATCCAATTTAAGTTATTTATAGAGTTATAAAAATGATCAACTTTTCTCTCTTTTTATAAACTTTAAAAATTATTGAATAAAAAGTTGTAAAATGAAAAAAATAAAGATGTCACAAGAAATTTTGAAAGAGTTTGTTTTTCTCAATCAAAATTAAATCAAGAGCAAACAATCATTTACCAAAAAAATAACATCGTTCGAACTCATAAATCAATCATTTGAATAAACAAACGTTTGCACTTTTATCTAAAAATAAAATACTAAAAAAATATGTAGCTCTTTTTTGGCAGTAGACAAAAAACTTTCGCAATCAACAACCAAGTGAATAAAAAATCGATTTAAAATGTCGCCATATCGAACTCATGTGTGTGTTGATGAATTTTGCATGGTAATATTGAAATATTTAAATTAAAGTAAAAGTTAGCGCTTCATTCCATTTAAGGTCTAATGTGATCATGATGAATCACATCAATTGGAATGATTTAATGATATATCAAGTTAAGGCAATTTGTTAATTGAAGCAAACACATTTCAATTCCGGCAATAATTCCGACACCGATTGAAAAGAAAAACGCGAAAGATCAACAACAGCAGCATATTACTCATCACGGATGAATGGAGCACGAAAGAAGTAGAAGAAGAACCAAGACGCGTAAAAAAATTATGTCATCGATCGTTTGTGGCTGGCACACGTCATAAGTAAGTGTAATGTGCTAGTTCCCCTCTCCATTGCCTTTTCATCGTCATCAAACTCTCAACGCGCGCTTAATGAAATTGAGAGTTGATTGATAAATTCCAAAATCATATGTGTGAGAGACAAAAAAAGAGAGCGAAAATCTTGACTGTATTGAGTCGATATTTGCATATCGCATCTTAGCCTTAAAGCCTCTCTCACGGCAATATCTCTTTCTTTCTTCTCTTAAACTCTGAAATTTAACACACATTTTTCTTCTAGTCAGCTCACTTTTAGTCGTTTTAGCAAACGCTCGGTGAATACACGTGCCAAGAAATCGCGCGCTATTGTAAGGCACTCGCGGAAGACAAAAAAAAATCTTTTAGAATTTTCCTTTATTAAAAATTGGATTAAAAAAAGTGAGAAAAATTTTTAATGTAAAAAAAAATTTTTATTTGTGCTTTTTGACTTTATAACAGTCAATTTCTTCATGGACGATTCATCGTTTGTCTCATATTATGCAATTAAATGGAGATTTTTTAATATTCGACAACAGCAGAAAAAAATTCACATTTGATTTTGTAATAGTTTATTTTTGTGAGGAAAAAAGAGTGTCTCGAGTCTTTTATATATTTTGAGTGGCTGTGGCTGGACGAAATTGGATAACAGTGCACACACTGAGTGTGGTAGCAGAAAAATAGCATTCGTGTGGTCCACACAAAATAGATTTATTATTATTTGAAATAATGCTCTCGAGGCTCGCAAAGACATTGAAATTATTGAGATTTTTAAATAATAACTCTACTGCCATGAACTTACTTCTTTTCAATGCCCCAATAACATTGTGTTTGTTGTGTGTGCGTTGAATAATAGTCTAATAAACAATGAATTATCTATTTCACATGAATGAAGCTTCACTCAAAGCCTTGTCTTGTCGTTTTCCCCTTGTATTTAATTCTGATCGCAAATTACTGATAGCTATGCGCTTCTCGGAATTCTAAATTTATTTTCACGTAACTTTTTTTGCTTTCGCACAATCGATCATTATTTAATAATTTGATTCGACATTCGATAAGTTTTTGAAAAAAAAAAATTTGTGACTTTTTGACTCTTTTTTTACTGTGCATATCAAAAAAAAAACTTGTGTGATCGTTTTTCGATCGGTCATCGAAGTCTCTTGTGTTGGGTGAAAAAAGAAAAAAAATTACTTGGTGAATTCTACAAAAAGTTAGTGATTGGAAATAAAATTTAAAATTCATCTTGAAGAATTGAGATCTGATTTGTAAATTATGAAACTGAAATTTGTTTTTTTAAAAATCTTTCAAAATAATTTCTTAAGCTAAGGCTTTGAAAATTTCTTTCTTATTCTAAAAAGTTCTTTTCCCTTGTATTTGATGTTTTCCCAAATAGTTAATTTTTTATTCCAAGTGAAATTCAACTTATTATGACCAAAATTTCAAAATTCTAATCAAGTAGATGTCTAAATTTTTATACTTGTGTATTACATAATAGTCTATCGTTGGAATCAAAAATATTTTCAAGCCATCAAGTTGTAGAAACGTACGCAGCTTTAACTTGTAAACTGTAAATATTTTGTGGAATTTTTTATCCAAAAACATTTGTTTCTAAATCTTGAAAATCGCTGTTTCAAATGATTTATAAAATTAATAATCTAAATAAACAAAAGAAAATTTGTTAGAATGCTCAAAACTGATTTTCAAATTTTACGATATAAAAAGCAAAAAATAAATTTCGTTAAAAAAATCATTCAAAGACTTCACCATAAAAATAAAATATTTAAAAATTTTTCTTTCTTTCACTATTCAACAAAAAAATCTGCATATCGATGAAATTTCATTTATTCAACCAAATATTTATTTTTTGTTCATCGATCACCTCATTTCCTTCTTCGCATAACAACACACACATATACAAATATGAAACTTATCAAATAGCTCGAAAAATATGACAAAATTTCAACCTACATTATTACTCGCATAATCTTTAAATTTTCACTCTCTTTTTTCATTGTGATTGATGCGATTCATTAAAGTTTTAATGTTCTTTGACTGTTATGAAAGACAGAAGCACATGTGAAGAGAATGTGATGAATTAATAAAAAATATTTCTTTATAGTTTTATAAAAACAAGAGTTTAGTTTAGTGTTAAAAAGACAATCAAAGTGAAAAAATGAAAGAAATTTTAATAAATTAAAAATGATTGTAAAAACTAAGTGAAATTACAAAAAAAAATTAAAAAAATTGTAAAAGAAAAACTAAGAAAAAGTTTCAAGTATTAAAAAATAAAAACTTAGAGTATGGCCCTTTTAAATTACTCACTGCCATTTGGGGCCGCAAATCCAGCATGGGCAACTTTAAGTCCTATTCATGCATCACCTCATGCCGTTAATAATTTGTATGAGCCAGCATCAAATCCTCATCGTAATAATAATAATGATGATTATTATCAAAATAAAAATGGTCCATATCGAAGTCATCATCAACCACAACAGTCACAAAATAGCAGAAATTATTTGCCTCCTCATCCACCACAACAGCAGCAGCAACAGACTAACAATAATCGTAATGGATTTGCAGCACAAAATCAACAACAACAGAGGACGCGAACTTATGGTGAAAGCAGTTATAATCAACAGCAGCCTCCAGTAAGCTACAGTAGTCTTTCACAAAGTACTGGCTATTATACAAATTCACAGCAACAGCAGCAGCAACATCAGCAAAGTAGCTTCAAAGAGAATCCCTTCCAACAGCAACTGCAACAACAAAAGCAGCTGCCACAGACAACCAAAGCACCGCCATCAAGATCAACTGTCAAATATCAACAATCAAGTAGCCTAACAAATTCAAATAGCAACAATAAGAATAACAACTTTAATAATCTCAATCAAGCCGGCTATCCACAGCAGCCGCCTGGCTTCAAACCAATTCAAGCGGGCCAAGGGTCGCGCACACAAAACGGTATTTGTCTAGTTAATTATCTATGACATTTTCATGTGTCATGCAATTGTTTCAAATATGATGTAATTTCTTTTTCTCTCTCTTTCTTTTGACAGTCGCTGTATTAGATTATGATGATGATGAGGGAGAAGACGATGACTATTATGATGATAATTCGTCCACTGGCAATAAGAAAGGTGAGTTCTTTCTCTTTCTCTCATACAAATACAAACACATTTTGTTGTCTCTATTACCTAATGGATATTTATTTTCAATAAATTAAAATTCAAAGCATAATTTATTACTAATGCACGAATCTTGGATATTGGGTGTGCATATTTTTTGCTGCTGCTGTTTTCATGTCGTTTAGAGATAAAACAAACTGTGGTGGTCATATGGACAATTTTCAATGTTATAGTTTTTAGTTAATGAAGATTTATTTTCATTTTCTGAGTTTGGTTTTTTCCTATTGATAGGAAAAATAGTTGAAAGTTCATTTATGAAATAGATTTTTAATGGCCAATGAATAAAATGCTTTAAGGAAGGAAATTTAGATAAAATTTCAAATTATTTTCAATGAATTAGAACAGAAAATTTATTTAAAAAAAAAATTGTCATTACAACCACGCTTTTAGTATAATTTTGTTTATTATAAATAAAAGAAGCTCATAAACAAACAAATTTAAACAAAATTGAATAAATGTTTAAATAAATTTTTTAAAGTAGGGTTCGGCACTTGCATTGATACTTGACTGGTAACTTGACTATTTTAATGCAAGTTGATTTATATAAAATTTTTCTGACTCAATCAAATTTTATTTAATTTGTTTGAAATTTTGCATATTTATATGAAAGTCAATGATCCTTAAGTTTACAAAATTTTGACCAAAACAAAGAAATTTTGAAAGAACTAGAAATATCTTTTGCAAGTCAAATTGTATAAATATAGTAAAGTCACTATCAAGTCACGCATATTAGTCAAGTGTTTAGGCAAGTATCGAACCATAAATTTAATTCATTAAAATAAATACTTTGGAATTACATAATTACTCAATACTTTATTTTAAGATAATATTAAAATATAAATACTAAAAAAAATTTTAAAAAAATTCTCATTTTTCATCCTTTGGTTTATTTTGTAATGTTCCAACCTTGATTTCAGACAAGTTTTAAACTAAATTCATTCAATAACTTCTTTAAAAACAAATTAAAGCAAAACAAAGATGTTATCTAAATTAATTGGAGCCAAAACAATTTTTCTTTTGTTTTTCTTTCATCACCTTTCTCAATTTAAAATAAAACCAAGGGGAAAATTACTCGGGCATCGGATGACATTTTTTATTGTTGAGCAACATTAAGACAACAAAACCACATGTCACATGAAACAAAAGATTTTGCATTAAAGTTGAAATTTATTAAATTTTGCTTTATTTTGATTTAGGCAAGGGGAAAATCACTCGGGCGACAAAAATTATTTTTTGTTGCCCTTGTTGCCCTTTGTTGCCCCGACACACAACATATGTCACATAAAATTTGTAAACAACGACATAAAAATGTAAACAAAACATTTGTAAAATTTTGAAAAAATAACTTCTTTAGCTTAAATACTCAATCAAATTTATTGATATTTATATCAAAATACTTGGAATTCAATTTTTGATAAAAATAATATTAAGCGAAATGAAATAAAAGAAAATTTTATAAAATTCAAATGTCGCGCAACATTTTTTTGTCTCATGTGACATGTGTTTTTCGTTGCCCCGAGTTGCCCTGAGTCGCCCGACAAAAAAAATGTCGCCCGTCGCCCGAGTGATTTTCCCCTTGGATTTAGGTAAATAAAAGTTTTATAAAGAACCAAATTCGAAGCTATTTGATGTAAATATTTTTGCATTTGATTATGTTATTCATCCGAAATATCAATTTTTCTAAATTATACAAATGTTTTGTCTACAAATTAAAATGTAAACAATGAGCAACAAGTTGGCAATGATATGCAATTTCCTTTACCCGAGTGATTTTCCCCTTTGAATAAAACAAATGATTCTATTCTCGTTTGAAGATTTATTATCAAAACAAATTTATTTACCAGCTGATTGCAAGTGTCTTTTTCTTG
The DNA here is from genome assembly GCA_018290095.1 of Polypedilum vanderplanki. Lineage (NCBI taxonomy): Eukaryota > Metazoa > Arthropoda > Insecta > Diptera > Chironomidae > Polypedilum > Polypedilum vanderplanki. Next base: position 13,578,586 of record CM031380.1, on the reverse strand, counting down.
TATTTTATTTTCATCAATTAAATTAAATGTGACTTATTTACAAGATTTCTTCTCTCATTTGCCATTTGTGGGAGCAAGAAACAACGAACGTAGTAGCAAAAGAAGACAAATAAATATTGCAAGTCCATTTATGGAGTTAAGAGAGCACACAAATTGCTTGGCATCATCGTATGCACGCGACATGAGAATCAACACAAATACACAGCTTGAAATTCTGGCACTTTGCCTTGTTTTACATTAAATTTCATGAATAATGGAATTTTAATCAAATTGTATTACATTTAAGTGCAACAGCAGGAGAAAAATATCAGTGACTGTCGACTCGAAAAACAATAGACTTCCGTATTGTGAGAGAATTTCCCATGAGTAACTTTAATCACAAATTCTTGATATCGTATCAATCTTTATTTCCGTTTTGCCGCTTATTTGCGTTACTATTTTTAAGTTGCATTTCGATGATTAATAACGTCGTCAGCAAACGACGCTTTGACGTAAAATGCCTTTTTTATCAATGAAATATGCAAATTAAAATCTCATTCACAATCACATGCCTCCACTCGACTGAGAATCTTCAAACAACAGAAACTGTTGTTATATTATAGTAGGCGGATGCAATAGGGTTTATACTATGACTCAATATAACTATAATGTATAGCACCACAATTAACACCTTCAATTTTAGTGTCTAGAGACAAGAAAATAAAAAGTTTATGCATGCAGTAGCACTATAAAGCGATTATGAAGAAATATGGTGAATGCAGTTTGCATATTAATGATTTTATATATACACAAAAAGAAAAAAAAGTTTATGCAATGAATTCAATGATTTTCTCGACCCCCAAAAGACTTTATCAATTATTATTCACTAACGCGACTCTTTCATTTTGCTTGCATTTAAAAATCATTTAGTTTGGTTATTTCTACTCTAGTTTAATTTTGCCTTTTTTATCTATCAGGAACTATCGCAATCATGTATTCATGAAAGCAGGTTTTATTGAAAATTTTTCATTTAAAAAATATTTATGAAAATTTACGATTGGGAGATCGAAAATGAAAAGTAATCGTTTATTTTCTGGGACAATTTTGAGCTTAAATGATAATTAAATTCTATCAAATAATTGCACTTTGAAATAATTCAATTGAAGCTTTCTTAAAAAGATTCATTTTTGAAAATAATTATAATGAATTTCTGTGCAAGTTTTAAAGATTTTTTAAAAATAACGTATTTTTTAAGTTTAAAAATGGTAAAGCAAACTTGCGTTAAAATTAGAAACATTTATGAACTTTTCTAAGAATCTGAAAATTGAAATCAATTCGTTAAGTCAAAAAATCTTAATTTGTACTTTTCTCAGTAACAAAATTGAATTAGCAATAAAGCATTTCCGGTCTTAAAACAGTTCCCAAGCTTGTAGCATGAACCAAACCTTTTGAGTAAAAAATAAACAAATGAAATCGCCCACCATTAAAATATATGTATGTATACTGACAGAGCACAAGATTTGATTAATTGCCTGCAGTTTATTTTGTTGACATTTTATACAAATACATTTCATCAATTTCAAAGTATACAAATTGCATAATTTCAATGCTTGCAAGCTAATGAGACCCAAAATCTAGACCGTAAATCGAGAGAAACCCATCATTGTGTAATTGTGTGTATAGTAACTCACATGAAAGTGATTAAGAGAGCAATCAAAAGAGTGCGCGAGACCCAGACCTTCAAATACACAAGCATCCAACGAGCTGTGGGTAATTAAAAATCTATTTACCCTTTAATTAAGCAAATGAATGTTTTATTTACTCACAATACATTTGTGAAGATTGTGAGAAACTCATCAATGATGATGATGATGATACTTGACCTACCCTCTCTCTTTTCATGTTCACTATTTAATTTTTATCTCTCTCTAATACATTGTCCATTACTGCTACTGCTACTTCAATGTCAAAATGCAATTTGATTTAGATTATTTTCTTCTATGATTGAAGCTATTGTGAAATTAAATTGAACACAATGTGGGTGATAAATTAAAATTTATTGCATTAGTAAACTTTAAAGCTTCATCTCTTGTTTGCTCTTTGCATTTTAATTAATTTAATTCATACTGCATGCATACAGACTTTCATATATGTGTCAACATTTTCTCATCATCGTTTGCTCGCTCTTTTTTGTATGATGCAACACACAAATTAGAAAGTGTGGCAAAAAATAGAGTTAAGAGCAATTTTTGTTGATTAAAAAAATATTTTTACCTCAATAAACAAAAGATAAAGCTTAATCAAGTTGGGTGGGCTATGAAATTCTAGACAAATCAATTTATGAAAATGTTAATGTCTTAAGTTGTCTATTTTCACGCTGTTTTATAATAAAATGAAGATAAAACTATTGTCAAATGGCGCCAACATTTATTCTTATTATTTTTTTCTTTCTTAGTCATTTATCATAATTTTGGTGGCTTTTCGCGCCCAAAATCGACAGGTTAATCCACAAAAAGTGAATAATAAAATTATTTTTGTTTTTTTTTCTTTCAGACTCAATAAATCGACTACAGCCAGTGACACCAATTCAAGGACCAATTTTTCTTCAAAATGATTCAGTTCCTGTTCTGCCGCTCTATGCATACCCAAAAGTTTATAATGGAACTCTCATGCAAATACCTGTAAGTATTTTATAAATTTTTTATCAAAATCTCTGAAAATTATAAAAGTTAGAAAAATTTTATGACAGTTATGTCAAATTTTATAACAGTTTGACAACTTTTATAACAATGAAAAAGCTTTTATTTCTACTAAAAAATTGGTATAACTGTTATAAAACCGTTATAATTGGCATTTTAAAATTCTTATAATCCATAAATGCAATTCTGGTCTTTTGAATTTTACTCCATAAGAACAAATGTTCAATTAATTTTTTTTTCCTAAAATCCGGTGAAATCATGATGCTGTAAATTAGACTATAGGGAAGCACTTACCTCCTCTTCCTATTGTTCCACTCGTTTTGATGAGTGGCAGCTCGCTTTTTGACAGGCGAGCGCGCTCAATGACTTCATCACGACGATCGATCCGGTATTAATGATTTCATTCTTTTCATTAATATGAACCTTCTCCCATCTCATGTTCAACAATATGCTTTAAGCTTTAACATGATCAAAATATGCCAATGTCAGCTGCTGTGCTTGCTGGTGCAAATCGATTCTTTTTAATTAAAATTATGATCTTGAACTTCGAATTGAAACACGCATCAAAACGCCCCAATTTAGTAAATTTTAAGCTTCCTTATAATGACAAAATATCTTAAAAATATGAAAATTACAAAATCATTATCGAAACAGTGTGCGGTGAGCAATTCATTGTAATGGAGCTATTTGAAAATGTTCGAATAATGGGCATTAAACAAACAATTCAGTTAAATGATAATCACAAGCCACAAAATGAGCTACTGAATAAAAAATATTTAAATATTTTGACTTGCCATAGATGAATAATTTATGTGTTTCACGGTAATGTGAATGGGATTTAATTAGAGTTTACTAGAAAATATTAAGTACTTGGGATTTGTAAAAAATTATTTTATGAGAACAATTTTTCAATAATTTATTTTATTCATGAGTTTTAAAAAAATATCAATGAGTTGTGAAATTTTATTTTTAAAAATGAATTTCCATTTTATTTATTGCAAAAAGAATTAGTTAAAAATTTAGTTTAAGTAAAATCCTAATTATATAAGTTTTAAAATTTATTTTGAGTTCAGCAGTATGCAAATAAAAAAAAATTTACTAAATTAAATTTAATTTTTAATTTTTAATTTTTTTTGAACCAGTTTTCTATTTTGAAAATTACAAAAATAATCTAATATTTATAAATTCGATTCTTGACTTCACTTAAGAAATATCTTTTTGAAATAGATGTCTTTTTTTATCAAAAATTTTAAATTTTTCTAGAAATGAATTTTTTTTATAAAATCCAGGAAATATTCACTTAACAAAAGATGATTCAGTAAAAATTAAAAATTGTCCTGAAATAGAAGAAGAATGACTATGCAAACATTTCATATTCAGTGGTTTATTAACCCACAAGAATTCTCTTTCATTCTTTTTCTTCTTCAAACTTTATCATCAAGTCTCGAATTTGGCATTTATAAAACAACTCACAGAGCAGCAGAAAAGAAAAGAAATATTTTTAAGCGGATCTTCTTGGGTTGTGGAATGTGTTTTTATTGCGGTTACTAAACAGATTTTTTCCCTCCTGGATTTAATTTTCAAAGAGCAGCGATAGAGATTTGTGTTTTGAAACTTTCGCAAGGCGAGCTTTTGATTTTTCCGCGCGCGCAAAAATAAATTCCAAAAATACTCTCTGTAGATATTTTACATAAATAAGATTTATCTATCATTATACAAATATTTTTGGTCAATAATCATTTAATAGTTTTCACTTCCACACACATATTTATCGAGAGTCGAGACTTAAATTTATTATTGCTATTTTGTAAAGTGAGAGACACGCTAATCTTTATTTCTCTCACTCTCGCACACACTTGCTTACTATTACGGGGACAGAAGATTCTGTCCCCAAAAGAAATCGCAATAGTCGTCGCCTTACATTCGAATGGAGATGTTGTGTCTAAGCAAGTGAAATCGCGAATAAGAGAGTGAGAATCGTCAATCAGTCGACGATTTTTATTTTTTAAAAATTCTTGTTGCTTTTAATTGTCAAAGAGTCGAATGATTCACTTTTTGCGGCACGTCGTCAATGTGTCTTTCTCATTAATGAATTTCAACTCGTTGGCTTTAAGATAACAACGATAAAAAGGCAAAAGAAAAAGAAGATGTTGAAAATGGGCTGTGTTAATATCGCTGTAAATATCAAGCAAAAAAAAAGAAGTTTCCAAGGTCTGTGAACTTTTTGGTTTCATGAAACAATACAGAATTTAATTCAATTAGAAATTATTCTAAAAAATGGCTATGGAATCTATGCAAAAACAATTCAAAGTGATAAAGAAAAACTTTTAAAAAATTTGAATTTTCGCGCCAAAATAAAATGTAAACAAAAATAATTTTAATAACAACAAGTTCATAAAAATGGTCTTAAACTACTTTAAAAAATCAATATTATCAACATACTGAACAGCTTGAAATTAAACTTGCTAGAATCATAGTGATTTTACCATTTATTAGTGATAAATTTTCCAAAACTATCTCATAAAATGAATATGATCTAAGAAATTACAGCTGTTATATCAAAATCTTTAAAGTTTAGTTTATTTAAGTATGTATTTACATATGCATGGCTTAATTTTAAATTTATGATTATACGCTACTGACAGGATCAACCAGAATAATTAATTTTCATTGAAAAATTAAAAACAAATAAGAAAAATCGAAAAACAACAAAAAAAAGTTCACATACCTTGGAAGTTATTTAACAGCCAAAAAATTTGACTGTATTTGTATATTTGAACGTTGTTTGTGTATCTCTTTAGTGAAATGTTGAGAGAGAAGATTTCGGAAGTTGATAAAAACAAGTTTCAATGAACACGTGGATTCTATATAATGATTTTCAATTTATTAAAAATTTAATTCAATTAAATACTTTAACAACAAGTCTCTCGAAAAACTTTTTTAATCGCTCTTTTATCTTCATTCTAAAAAGCAATTTTTATGAGAATTCTTGAAACAAACACACTGAAAATTAATTCTCTCACTGCGAGAGAATTAATTCATGAAATCCGGGATAATTTTTCATAATATAAAATAAAAATTTTGTTTTATTTTATTTTTCCTACAATTATGAACACAAAATTTATTGATTCCGATTCAATTCATTAATAAATTATTTTTATTATTTTTTGTCCTTTATAGATTTGGTGGACAGCACTATCAGTAGCACTTGGTTTAAATGTACGGGGTGATGTCATTAAAGGAGTACCATGCGTTAAACGTTTCCATCAACTCTTTTGTCCAACAGCTGGCAATAGCTATCCCATGTGAGTATATTTTTAAAAATCGCGTGCTTGTCATCATCTTTTTTCGTTTTGTTTTCATTCATAACTGTGAGAGAATTGTCGTTTTAATTAAATACTTAGAATCTACGCGAGAATTATTGAGACTCGTGACTTGACAATTCACATTATTAAAAGCGTGCCATAAAATGTTTAATTATGTTAAGAAATAAATTCGTTTGGTCATTAAGTTTTCAAATATTTGGAATGATTTCTTCAGTGCCTCGGCAAACTGAAATATTTCTGATTAGCACATGAAAAAAATCTTCTGATCAGAATAATTTAAAAATAATTTTCAATGAAAAAGCGAAAATTTCTTAAATAAACAAAAAATTTACAATGAAGAGCTTAAGAAAACTTTCCCACGAGACGAAAAAAGTAAGCTAATATTCCAATGTCTCAAGGTTGTTTTGCATACAAAACATAATTCACTTCCATATAACACCTACATTTCAATATAAGTTTTTAATCTTACCTGTTTCATCTCTCTGTTTTTACCATCCCAAAAAAAGAAGAAAGAAATACCAAGTGCATTTGTTGTTCATATTCAATTCAATTATGAGTTCAACATGACTCTATATTGTTGTTATACCACAATATCATTATTATGAAATCATCGTCATCATAACCCACGATTAACATTGAAATAAAATTATAACAATCGAGATTGGCAAAGAAGTTAAAAAGCCACACAATTCAGAATTGGAAGTGAAACAAGATGATGAAGAAGATTAAAACTTTCAATTGCTCAGTGCAAGTCCAATTTTTTTTATTTCGCACAAACGAATATATGTGTGAAGAGTCATTTAAGGCACTTGCCTTCATTTTGAACAAGCATGTGATATATGTGTTACTTGTCGCTTACTCTTCCTCTTTTTATTCATCGTTGTTCATCTGTTCGCAATTGTGTTTGTGCTGAGAGAACAGTTCACAGCATGCATACGGCATATACAGCATCATATTAATAAATACTGAAATCGAAAGTGATGGCATTTTGTACATGAACAGAATGAATGAATAGTAAAGAATTATTGCGAAAAAAACACGAGTCACAATGCTTGACAGGCAGAAAAAGCAATTGAGAGACATAAACTTGGCAATTAAAAGAGATTAATGCGCACCATCAAAACCATTGCCATCGTATAGTTTAAAAAAGTTTTGAGTGTGCTTTTAGGCAGAGACTTTATTAACTGTAGTTTTTTTTGTGAGCCTTTTTTATTCTTCATGTGAGTTTGAATGAATATTAAATATACAATTTATTAGAAGGTCTTGAGACATTAAAGTTTTTTTCAAAGGTATGTGACAAATTTAATTTAATTCAATAAAGCTTTTAAAATATTGATAAAAATTTTGACGTTAAATTTTAACGAAGTATTCAACAAATGTAAACAAACGGAAATCAAATTAAATTTAAACAAATTTGATTAAGATTTAATTTAATATGCAAGATTAATTTAATTGAATTTGTATAAAAAATTTAGATGGATTAAAATTAATCTTTGGTTAAATTTAATTCAGATTTATTTTTAACCAACGATTATTTTAAAACTGACTAGAACTCGGATTAAATTTATTATGTCGATTAATATTTAATTCATGTTTCCATCCGAGCGATTAAAACAATCTTAGCCAAGAAAGATTTAAATTAAAACTCGGTGAAAAAAAAATCTTGAGGACAATCAGTCGAGTTTAAAGAACATGGGATTTTTTATATAAAGATTAAAACAAAGATAAAATAAAATTCAACGTAAAATTTTCTGTCAGATTTGAAATGTTTCTAAAAATTAATAAAAAACTAATTGCTGTTAACTTTATATTGAATACGTAATCATCTTACACAAAAATAAAAATTCTGTAAATTTTAATAAAGATTGAATAAAAAGCACTCTAATATTAGGATTAAAAAAAATACTTTCATTCGAAACAAAAAAAACCCAAATCGTGTTTATATTATGCAATATTTGAAAATGTTACACTTTGTAATCAATAAAAGCGAAAGAGTGAGAGAAAAAATTGAAAAGACGATAAATAAAAGTCATGACAAATGATGCAGAGCAACGTTTGTTGTTCATAACAAAATGTTAAATCCATTTCTTAAAGATGTGCACAAATACACATGTATATGATGATGATTATTGAGGTCATCTGCGTACCCGAAAAGCACGAACAACGACAATTGAATGGTGCGAGAGATTAAGCTTGACAGAAGAAGAAGATGCGACACATGTGATAATAACATTTTATATACCTATGTAGACTTTTTTTTAAACTTCAACACAATGCCGAGAGAGACGAGATATTTCGCGCCGATGTTTATTGTTTTCTTTCCTCTCAAACAGAAATGCCGCACGCATTCGTGTCGATCCATCTTTATGGAGGTATTTTTTGCTGTTGTTTGAAAATAAAAATAAAAGTCAATTTTTTTGACTGTTTCTTTTGCGAAATCCATGTGTCGGCTCAAGAAATATTTATTTCGAGGAGCTTAAGCACTAAGTCTTTATAAATAAGTATCAAATAGGAATTAAGATATCGCTAAACAAGAGTAAAAATTATGAATATATATAGTGAAACTGTAAGCTAGCCAACGGCAAGGTTGATGTTATTTATTACTCTAGCTCACAATTTCAATAGACTTAATAAAATGCCCTCAATAAATGTATATTGCGGAAACTATGCATATAGATAGATACTTACCTATTGATTTTAATGTTTGCATCCAATTCAACACACAATTAATTTCATTTTTCAAGTGATTTTAATCAGTTTTTATTTGCGTATTATACCAATGAAAATATTGCGCATTATAGAAAGAAAATAAAACAAAGTTTCTCAAACTTTTGTTATTATCTTGTAATAAAAATCTTCGTTTAATAATAAATTGCGGATAAATTACTTCACAACAGCGCTGCTTAGTTTATTTATGTCAATTACAATAATTGATTATCAGCGTGTATATCTATTACTCGTATTCAAGCAACATTCATTTAAATATTAATTTTTTATGACAATTTCTATGATTTCTTTCTTTTTTTGCAGTGAGAAAATTGAGACTTTTATTGACGAAAATAAAGCATTGATGAAGCGAATGTATGGATATTTTGAGGCGGAAAATGATTATGGAACGGCATTTCAACAAGGCAAAAAACGAAAAAGAATGCTGTATGGTGAAGACGCAAATCCACCCAACTTGCCCGAATTGGATGAGATTTATTTTCCGCCTGGTGAAGGTCCAAATCCGATTAGAGATGCTGGACCCACGGGAGACTCTTATTTTAGTAAATTGCGCAATAAGCGACAGACTAGGACTAGCAGTAGTAGTAATAGCAATAATAGTCGAACTAATGCAGGAAGTGGAAAAAGTGACACGGGACGGTAGGTTGAAAAAATAAATAGTTTAAAATTTGAATAAGGAAAATTTCAAAATTATTTATAGTGTCGATGCATGCGAATCAAAAGTTGAAATTGTAACACCATATTGGGCATCAAATTCAGCAGGAAAGATACGTGCCATTGTCAATACGCAACATTTTGAGCAGGCAATTCATCAAGAAGTTTGTTCGTAAGTTAATTTGTTCAAATCAGCTGATTCTCTTTGAAACCATATTTGACAAACATAAAGAAACTATAGTAGTAGACTACATTTTTTTTAGTTTTTTAAAGTGATTGTCAAATATATCAGATGATGAAAAAGAAGAAGTTTATTGACATACACATTTATCTTTTTTAGAAAGGTGCAAACAAACCGTTGTGCTGGTGAGTGTGGCTGTGAACAAAAATATAAATGGCATCGACTACTCGCCTACGATCCAGACAATGATTGCAAAGGAATTTTCATGGATTGGTTCCTCTTTCCAAGCTGCTGCGTTTGCCGATGCAATCCACTTTAAAAACAAAAACATTTTTCACACACAAAAAAAATCAAAACCACCACCCAACAACACAACCCACACACATAAACATAATCATTTTAATAAAAAATTTAATTTCCATTTTTTAAACTGCAATCTCTTAAATTATTGTAATTTCTTTTCCTTTCCTTTTCTTTTTGTGTCAATCTAAGCAAAAAAAATTATTTTTAAAAATCTTGAATTTATCTTTGTTTCAAGGTTCAGACACTTAAATTAGATTTGTCAATGTTCTCTAAATAATCTTTGAATAAAAACTTATTGATAATAAGTCAAGTTTGTATTGAGTCATTAAAACCAAGTTGACTTGACTTACATAACTTGATTAGCAATGACACTTTATTTCAACTTGACATTATAACTTGATTCAAGTTGACATTTTGAAACAACTTGAAATTTTTAATTGACTTGTATGGAATTTGACTTAAGTCAAAAAACTTAAAATCATAAATTTTGAATTGCACAAATGTTTGAAACTGATTTGATTTAAATTAATTTAAGTGTACATGCCTTGCATTTTCCCTATCTATATTTTTAATCTTAATAGGATTTAATACGAAATACATTAAAACAATTGTCAACCAATTGTCTTAATTAGGATTTGAAATCACTTAATTTTATAGGAAAAAAAGATTATTTGTATGTAAAAATTGCTAAAGAAGATTTTCATCTTTCTCCCCTTAGCTCACAATGCTTATAACACACATTTATCAACGTCTAGACAAGAGAGACAAATTTTACTTCCCTATTGCATCTTTCTTTTAGTCTATTGTCCCTTCTATACACAAAACACACATACATTGCATATAAATTTATATTTTTTCGCTTAATTTCTTTACTTGAGATTTAGAATTAAATAAAACTGTGTAAAAAATTAAAAAGAAATAAAAATAATAGAGAGAAAGAGCTGTAAAAATAAAAAAATTCTTTCTCGCAATGCAAATAAATTTTACTTGTTATTTTACTCATCATAATAATGATCATTAAATAATTACAAATGGGAATAAAAAGTAACAAATTGCTATCAGACACATTTATGATCATCATAAATATGAATAAATTTCAACTAATTCTCTAAAGATCAAGAAAACACGACAAAATCGAGAATAAAAAACGACCTTTCTTACGACAATAAGGAACTTTCTCAGATGCTGTCCACCATTAATAATCATTTTCTTTCTTCTGTGTGTGTCGCTTTCAAAGTATAAAAAGAGAAAGAAAGAAAAACAAACTTTCAAGTAAACAAGCTCAATAAATGTAATTGCAATTGTTTCCCAGGAGCAAGCTTCTCCATCAACTTTCATTTCTTTTATTTTCTATTAAAGCTGTAAGAATGATACTTTGTAATAAATTCTTGAATGATGATGGTAAAGAAAAACTTTGGATTTTATTTTATTCACACCATTGTATTATTTACTTAAAATTTATTATTTTATAATTCCAAAGGATAAAATTATTGCTACATTTGATTTCAACGCAAATTTAGATGCAATATTGAGATTTTCATATTCTTTTTAAACAGTTGTTTGAAAAAAAGAAATTCAACACAATTTTTATAGAACCGCGGCAGTCAATATGCGATACTACTTAAAAATTGAAAGAATTTGATAATAATATCAAATTTAAGTTTGATTATTAATACTTGGAAATCAAAAATTATATAAAAATTGTAATTAATCTTGATGCTTTTGATTTAAGAATGATTAAAGCGCATTTTAATCGTTAGAATCAACATATTTGATGCATCCTAAAAAGTTTTTAATTTTAAAGCAATGAATAAAACTTTGATTATGGCATCGAAGTATTGCAAAAGCTTTTTAAAATCCCTTCAATATCTTATGTCTCTCTAAAACTGACAGTTATCACAGCAATTCCATAAAAATGTCATTCATTCAGCAAGAGTAAAAAGACAAACTTTCGAGAGCAAGACAATAGCAGTGATTATTTTCTGTGAAAGCTTAATGTAGCGCTAAAAATGAAAATATAAGCAAGTTTTTATTATAAAATGACAGCAAACTGAAGCAGCAGGAAAAATCTGACTAGCTTAATGTACTGTCAATTGTGAACGAAACTTTTGCTGAATCATTGAGTTTAAAAAAGTAAGAAAAATACATGCAGAGAAGTGCAGGATGTTAGTAGAATTAATGATGTCAAACCGCTAACGAACGTGAGAATAAAAGCACAGCAGTGAACGTGAATAAGTAAGAAGTAAAGCAATTAAAAGCGCTTAATGAGCTTCAACAGCAGAAGCAGCAACTAGACCAAAGAATACAGAAATGAGTACATGTATATCCGAGTAAAAGTCAATAATGAAAGGAACGGAAGCCAGCACAAAACTAATGGCATGAATTGCTAGCAATTCTCATCTTCATTGTGCTCACACATTCATCACATGCCATAGAAACATACACATCATCTATCTCTTTACCTGCACACACATATATATGAGCACTTCTTTTATTTAATTCCACAAGACAGCAAAGTTAACCCTCGTTATATTTGACTTTCTCCTAATTCTTCTTCTATTTTCCTTTAACTTTCTATAGAAAAAAACTGAGTTTGTGCTCAATATTTATTTGAAAAATGAAATATTAGAAAAATTTAATATTAAAGATCAAAATTCTTAAATTCATCAAAAACTAAGTGTCAAAAATATTGTCAATTTTATTTGAGCTTTTATTAATTTTAATGTAACGTACTTATTTTAAAATTTTGAAAAAATACGTTACAAATCTATAAATGAATTTTAGCAGAAATCCTAAAAAGCTTTCAATGAAAATCTTTTAAATTATAATAGGAAATTAAATTAGGAATTTGAAGTGTATGAATACAATTTTAAAGAAATATTTCAACTTTAATTTTACATTAAAACAATTTCAAAAATTTAAAAAAATAACGGCCAATTTTTCAGTTAAAATATTTTAATATCTTTAAATTATAAATACAGTTCTATAATATTTTCATTCAAACATTCTTTTTTAATATCATATTAAATCTTTTAAAAAAACTCAACCCTTTTTAGCAATTTTTCACTACAAACCTTTCCAAACAACAACAAATAACAAAGAAAAGACACACGAGCACAATACATTGAAGTGAACTAAAAAACTGAGTGAATAGTGTATGGTTTGAGGAAGAGTTGTACAAAAAAAAGAAACTTTCAAGAGATAAATGAATTTTTTCCTTCTATCTTCGGATTTAAAGCTTTTTATTCTTACTTACTCAAAGAGAAATTTTTAGCACACACAAAAAAATTGCAAAGAAAAAAAAATAATCCGCCAGCAATCTCTCTACTTATACAAACGGTTTTTTGGGAGCGCTTGCTCGTTATGAGACTAGAAAGATTCAATAAGGAAATCTTCAAACTTGAAACTTCATGTCCTGTCTGGTTGGATTTTCTTTTTCTTCCTTTTTAAATTAAATGAAAAAAATTGAACTCTGATATGTATGAGTGCAAAAACAACAGCAAGAAAAACATGAAATATGTTTTGTATTTTATTGATTTCTTGAGAGCATTACATTTCGGTCGAGTGAATTTTTAATAAGACGTCTCCATCATCTTTTTTTTCCGATATTCGTCAGTAATGGTGGTGGAAAAAGGAAAGTCATTAGTCATATATAAGCTTGTAAGCTCAAGATTTCGTGATTTGTTATGTGTGTGTTTTATCCGATTTGTTAGACATCAGTTTCTGCTGCTTTGTTGTTTTATTGTATTTTCCTGTCCACTGCACAAAACACACAACGTATCCAATATACAATATATGTGAAGTAAAATTGTGTTTATGTTAGCTCAAAAATACATTGTTGCAAAATACATGAATTATTGTATTTTGATGAGAAATCTCTCTTAAGCTCTCGATATTATAACAATAGCAATAGATATACATTGATGATGGAAAATACTTGTGGGAAGAAAAATATTATTTCATAATTTTATGGGTAAACATAAGAAAAGTTTGTACTAAAAAATTACTGGAAAAACTAACAAGAATGTGTTTTTGATTTTTAAAGGCTAGCTTTACAAAATTTCTTTTTTTTAAATGATAGAATTAAGAACTTTATGAAAATATCAAAATAATAAAAACATCAATTTTAATCCTTCGTTTTGATATAAAAACATTAATCAGCTAATACGTAAATATTTTTTGTTTAATCAGAAAAATATTGTCAAAATCTTCAACCTCATAAAAGATCAAGGTAAAACAAGCTAGGCAAAATAATTGAAAATAAGATTGCTAAAAATTCATGATGACAATAACCACTAAATTTTCTTTTCTTAGCATAAAGTGCTTCAGTGAAATCTTTAAATAAATATTTTCACTTAATAAAAGAATTTTGCTTCTACAATAAACTAAAAAAAAAACAAAAATTCCATAAATAATAATAATAAAATAGCTTCTTAAAGAGCTTTTCAGCTTGCTCTAATCTCACTGCCTTTGAACCTTCCACTTTTAAGTTGAAAATTCCACATGAAACATTTTCGAATAAACGATAAGTTTAAGCGAAATGAAATTTATGCAAATTCTTGCAAAGCTCTGCATAAACTTGCTCTTGCTAAAGTCAGGCAGCATAAAATTGCAGTTTTCAGAAACGATTTATTTTACCCTTGAAAATATTTTCTCGATTTTAATACGGGAATGAATAAATGAGTGAAAAACGTGCCTGAAAAACACAAAAGAAAAAAAAGCAAAATTAAATTCCACTCTTGATCTTTTAATATTTTTTTACTCTTCAATTAATCATAATTATTTGATCATAAGCAACTTTTTTTTTAAATATTTTCAGCTGTCTTGAGTAATTTTTGCCTTTACATACAATTTACTTTTAATTTCTTTATAGTCAAAAAGACGAATGGATAAAATTGGAAAAGAAAAGAGCGGAAAAACAATTTGAGCAGTCTGCTACGTGATTTTCCGACTGTTGTTTCCCACTCGTTTCCTTTTCTTTCAAGTATACAGAATAAAAAAATTCTTATTTTTATTGATTGGTTTTCTTCTTCCATATGTAGCATTTCTCATCTGCCTGCCTGAACGTGATAGATAGTAAAAGAAATGCATGTGCTTTCTCATATAGTTAAGCACACTCATGAATATATTCCCAAATCATCAATTTGATTTCTATTGAAATTCAAAAAGCAATTTTTCTCTATATATAGCTTCACTAATCAAAAGCTTTCAATTCAAATGAGCCATAATTTTTAGTTCGTCTCATTTTGCATTTGTCATGACCTCATTGAACATCCATTTTGTGCCCTCTTCTCATACTTCTCTTTATTACCTAAAATAGACCGTAACAAACAAACCCCAATTATACGGGTGAATTCAATTTCATTCGACTTTCTTTTTTATTTCATCTTTCTTTCTCTCTTTGGCCACTCCATAATTCATTCAAATTATTTGTTATGCTCTCCCTCCTCTATGGCATCATCTTCATTTTTTTTCTTCTTCGCTTTTATACATACATTTGCTATTAGATGTAAAAAATTAAAATACTTTGGTAAATAAAAGTTAAGCGCATTTTTGTCTATAATTTTTTTCTTTTTATATATTTTTGGAAAAAATGCGATTTTCTACATTCTGTTCGTCTTTCTCATACAAAATGACTGTAATGAAAAAAAATTTACTAAAGCTATTATATCAATTTAATACTTTCAATCCATAAAATCTATGTAATCAAATTTGTTTCAGAAATATCTTAAATTATGATCAAAAGTAGTAAAGTTTTGTAAATCAAGTAATAAAGTCAAGTTACACGTGTAGTCAAGTAACATAGAATATCTAGCCAAGTAGACAGAAATCAAGAAAATTGATAATCCAGTGTCAAATTTATCATAGTTAGAAAAATATTTTACAAAAGATTCAAAAATGTTTTAAAATTCACAAAAAACTTTTTTGAAATTAAATTTGACTTGAGTTTTATTTTAATTTTGTAGGATACGGACTTGAATGCAAAGTACATGCAAGTTGATTTCCACAAAATTGTTCTAACTCATTCAAATTTTACTTACTTTGCTTGAAACATTGTAAATTTAAGTGAAATATATTATTATATAACTTTAAAAAGTCTCAAGTAAATTAGATAAAATTTGAATGAGTTAGAACAATTTTGTTTAATTCAACTTGCATGCCTGCGCTCAAGTTCGAACTCCATAATTTTGATCAAAATATGTTTCGCAAAAGAAACTTTTATTAGGAAAAGCGCTTTAATACAATATAAATGAATAATAATATTAGTTTTTCTAAAATTCCCTTCTAGACAAAGTGCTGACAAATAAACAAAAATATTAAGCTAATAAAAGAAAATATTTTTGTGTACAACGATGACGACAATATACATACATTGGAAAAATATAAGAAGCAGAAAAAATTGGATAAAAAAAGTTTTTTTCCTCCTTGTTCCATGTGATTTGAATACGAAATTTTCCCTCTGCCACTTTTCGCCTTTTTGCTTGCTCCTTTGTGTCTGAGTTGCTGCGCGAAGAAAGGAAAAAAAGCAGGCCGTATGAGCAATATCAGCAGTAACAAAAATGTGTTTGCCATTTATCATGTCTACGAATGAGAATTGTATTATGCTGCAGCAAAACATTAGCTTTATATACACGTGTTCCGCTACGAGATGTTGCTTGCTTTGTGTCGTAAAAATGTTGCTCGTATTATGCCTCGTTGGTGCTGCATGCTAACTAACTATGTTATATAGAGAGAGCTTTGAAAATTCCAAATATACAATTCTCGCTTTGTTGCTGAATTCCTCCCTTTATTACTATTATTATTTTGAGCTCAACAGCAGTATGAAGTTAGAGAAAGGGCGTCATAATTTCATGGGCTGTCAACTAACATGTCTTTCTGCTACTGCCGCTTTTAGTTTTCTACTACAAACATTTCTTTCCCTTATGGCATCATTCTATGAATTTCTTTCATGCCAACATTCCAACTTTCACTTTTCTTTCTTTCATACAACACATACACACAAAATGCTCAATCTCACTCATTCTCTACAACATCTATTTGGTGTTTATTATACCGAGAAAGTTTCACTCAAAACTGCCAACAAAACAAGAATAAAAAGGAATTTTCCTCCTCTGACTCGTTTTCTGTTTTCTCTTCTTTTTTCGCTTTTTTGCACATCCGACAAACATTTTTTTGCCATTCATTCCTATTGCCTAAGAATCGTGGCATGAATTTTAATTTCATTGCCTTTCATGCTATCATCGTGGTCGACTTTTTATTAGGTGTGTAGGAGATAGATGGAAAAATTTATCTCGTAATGTTGGTGTTGGGAGGATTATTTGGATGAAGCTAGTTTTTTTGGGGAATTTTTAAAGGTTTAGAAGCTTTGATTTTTATGGTTTATTGCTTTATTAAACTACGAAAGATTTAACAATGAAATTAAGCAATTTAAAAATTATTAAACTAAAATTTTACCTAAGAAAAGAATTTTGTTTTCTTATTGTTAAGAACAAGTTGCTCTTTTTTGGGAAGATTGCTGTAGAAGCAAAGAAATTCGATAAAAGTTTGTCATCAAACTATTTTGAATGAGAAGCTAAATTCTAAACCTTGCAAAAAAAACTAGGGTTCGGCACTTGATGCATGTAGTCAAGTACATGCTTATGTAATTTTGCAAGTTAATTTACTTGAAAATGTTTCTAATTCATTCAATTTAAATTTAGTTCGGTCAAAAACTAATAAACTTAAGAATCATTGACTTTCATAAAAAATTTAACAAAATATTGACTAAATTTAATAAAATTTGAATGAATTAGAGACATTTTCAAGTAAATTAACTTGCATGCAACTTGAAAAATTAAATGCTCATGTACTTGACTACATATATCAAGTGCCGAACCCTAAAAAACTAACAGATATAAAAACATTGTTTTCTGCAGCTGAAACGTTTGCAATCAATAAAATGCGTGTATATGTTTGTGCGAATTTCACAATCGATTTTCCTCTTTTCTTTTCGTACATACAGTCATAGTTGATGGTGATGATGATGATGGTGCTAATACTAACGAAAAGCCTCGCACCATCGCTAAAAAGTGGGTCAAAATGCGTCAAGTTTCATCAACATTAAAAATGCTTCTCACATCACGTCATTTCGCTCTCTTTTGTTCCATGATACATGTCTGACATGGGTTTGAAGTAACAGCATACAATAAGCATGCAAGGAGTGAAATAAAGGGAGAAAATTTCATAACGCGTGTTAATGCTTTATCGTCATCAAGTAGAGTATGAAATGAGAAAGTTGAAAAGTGTGGATGACAAAGAAATGAGTAATTTCCGGGAAAAAGAAAGAATGAAAAACAAGAGAGTAAATTACAACATGCTGTTTGTTTTGTTTGTAAAAAATAATGCAAATAATAAATAACAGCAAGATGAAATCATTTGTTATGTCAAGAACGTGCTCATTACTTTTGTGTTCACCACATTTTTCTTTCATTCTTTACTCGCGCGTTGCTGTTAATTAAAAGGGAAAATCTTTTTCAAATATTTTTAATTCTAGTAAAATGTCATAAATCCTAAATGTTAAAGAGCAGCAGCAGTAGCAGAATAATTTACTCTCATGTGCCGTATGTGTGTTTTATGTTTTATTAATATTTATGACTTTTTACTGTTTTTCACTTTCCCTTCCTTCCTTCCTTTTTCATTCTCATCCCTTAATCTAAAAACAAAAGTAAACTGAGTTGAGTTGACTAACATAGTGCAGAAAATAATACATTTTATGTGTACATAGAACAGAGAGAAAAAAAAACAATTAATTCATATCCAGTTGAGATCCACACACATTTATGCGGAGTGAAAATTGCCCATTAACACACAGCAATTCATATATTCATGAATGATGATGCATGGAATTCATTCATGATGGTTTTACATAAACTATATGATATGTACATATTTTTCATTTATTTCGCTTGTGTATTTTTCATAATTAAAAGAATGCCGGCTGACTGACTGACTCGACGTAAATCCCCAAAAGTAATATTTTAAAACCTCGACCACCGCCATGCGAAATTTGCGAATTGCAGCTTTTTAAACATTCATTCATTTACTAAGGGGAAAATCAATAATCGACTCGAATTTGCATCCATAACTTAGTAAAAAGATGACTGACATGATTCACATTCTTTATGACTTTAAAAATTTATGCAAATTCCATCATCGAAAAAACAACAACAGCAATCATAAAAATAAGGGATTATCATTGACTGCAGTAGCAGAGAAATTTAAATTGAACGAAACACGAAAAACGATTTGTTGAAAATTTTTATGGTCTTTTTTGTGTCCTTTTCACTCTTTCTTGTTTATGCGAGTATCAATATCGTAAAATGGGATTATTCTTCAATACAAATAGATGCAAATTTTCATAGGATTGCGGCATAAAGAGTGAAAATATTTTTATGAAACTAGCATTGGAAAATATTAGAAAAAATTTAAATCATAACAAAGAAAATGTAATAAATTGAGAGCAAAATTTATAGTCGATAATGTCAATAATAAATTTCATGCGAATCATTTGACAATGCCAAAGTGTCTGACCATTATTGCTGATATTTTTGACATTTTAATTCAGTAACGAGTAGCATTTTATATCTTTTAATTCAATCTCACTTTAGTGGTAGAAAATAAATAAATAAACACACGGGAAGGGAACGAATGGCAGTCATGTTGTTGAATGAAATATTTCAGAAGGTCGTGATAAATTTTTGCCACAGAAGAAGGAACAAAAGATGGAAAATTTTCCAGACTCACATATGCATGAATATTAAAGAAAGGAAAAACATAAATATTTCTCTATATGTGCATGAATGTGAGATG
This sequence comes from Polypedilum vanderplanki, assembly GCA_018290095.1. Classification (NCBI taxonomy): domain Eukaryota; kingdom Metazoa; phylum Arthropoda; class Insecta; order Diptera; family Chironomidae; genus Polypedilum; species Polypedilum vanderplanki. The sequence goes on along the minus strand of CM031380.1, from coordinate 13,558,868 downwards.
GAAATTTATATTCATTTAACAAAAAAGCATTTGCCTGCAGCATTCTTCCACTTTAGCAAATAATTATCATATAAGCAAACTCTTATTCAACTCCATCTCATCTTATCTGATGACATTTTTTATGACATAATCATACTGTTGTGACCTTTTTCCTTTCTCTCTATTGTTGATTCAGTAACATGTCATTTTTTGACTTTCCCCTCTCGGCGTTGTGATTTATGTCGTCTAATATTTTAATTCCTTTCATATTATCATAATAAAAATGTCACACAGAAAAGAAAGCCTTAGAAATGGTAAATAAATATAGAAAAGGAAAAGTTTTGTAATCCAACATGTAATGATATTATTTCAATTATTTTTTCCTATTTGAATTTTATCCTTATTTCAAAATTGAAATGTGAAACTCGTTTAAAGAGGATTAGCAAAAAATTTATTTCTCTTCAAATTTAATCAAAAAAGTTTTTTTTAAATTCATGTCAGTTTGATGAGGAAAATTCTTATTGTAAATGCGCTTCAATCAAATCAATTACAAATAAAAAGTTTTTTGTTTTTTAATGAAAAATGAGGACACATGCAAAAAAAAATTGAAATTTGAATGTGAAGCCAATTTTTACTCATCGGTAATGCAATAACAGTAAAACTCTCTATTTGACTCAACTCAAATGGAATGATGAATTGTTTTTTGAATGAAGGGAGAGAAAGCAGGTAGCAAAAGCAAACAATTTTCCGGGCGGCATGAAAGGAGGGTTCAAATAGATGTCATTTCAATGCAAAATAACAATTTTTCTTTCTCATTGTGCTATTACTGCTGGTAGTAAGCAAAGTTGAAAGAGAAAGGGTCAAAGAATAAAACATACAAAGAAAATTTCTTTTTGCATGCATGCATGTGAAAATTAAAATGGAAAAATACACAACAAATAGAGATCAGCTTTCAGCTTTCATCAAAGTCAAAATGTTGGTATAATGAAATTTTAATATGGAAAAATGCAATGCTGAATCAAAGAATGATAAAAAATGAGTGCTTGTTCAAGAAAATTAAAGGAAACACATAAAAGAGCTTTCATAAATCCAACAAAAAGAAAATTTTTTATTTTTTCTCTTATGTAGAACAAAGGAGGGATTTTCTTGTAAAAAGGAAAAAATTGCATTTTAATTAAAAAATCCAACCACATGAATGAAATAGCGCCATCGATTGATGTAAAAATTTCTCTTTTGTAGCACTATCATCAACATTTCTCTTTGTCTTCTATATGTAAATATTTTCCCATTCTTAATTGTATGATGCAAACATTTATAGAAATATATATCAAAAGAATAGATTAAAATGACATGAGATGAATGACAAATGCATTTGCCTTTTGTGGTTTACTGTGATAGCAAAAAGATTAAAGAGAACTGTTGATTAAAGCAGAACAAAGATCAAATGAAAATAAAGAAACATAAAAGTTTCTCAAACACTCAATAAAATTGCAGTAAAGTGCGTGAAATCATAAAACGTGACCAAATGAGCACAACATTTACGACCACTTCATTTTCATATTCGTATCAACATGAAGACTCGCCTTTTTAATTATGAATGACATTTGTGCACAATGTGAATATATCAGCAATAATGACAACAACTCAGCATCATACTATGAAAGTTTTCTTCCACTTTACTACCTTTCATACTGACCAAAATAATTAAAATGTCCACAAGGGGTTCTTCTGAAGAGAAAACTTTAATATTTACTCGAAAAATTTCATTTCACATTTTCAAGGTAATTTTGGAAGCACACACTCTGGAAAATTTTATGGATGGAGATTAGATGAGGTCACTCTAGTGGTCTTTTTATTGCTATACCGCATATGCGGATATTGGACAATGGAGAAATGGTGTAATAATTATTTTATGGCTATACATACTTTTTATTGCAAACTATGCCGTTGTTTTGCACGCTACACGTTTCCTCTCTTTAATAAGATAATCAAGTTGAATTTTTAATTTTCTCATTTGTTCTACAAGCAAAAATAGAAGCGAATAAGGCAAATGAAAGAATGTGTAAAAAATTATAATTAAAAAAATCTCGACAATGAGTTTTTGCTTCTTTTTATCGAGACCAATGGAAATTATAACAAAATCGCTTACGGGTAATAAAAATTTGCACATGGAAAGAATACAAAATTAATCTTGATGTTTGATTGCAATTGGCATCGTATCAAGAAGTTGTTTTTTTCTTTTTTACATGCTTCTTTTTGCCATAAGCCATATGTGGTAATGAAATAATTACTTTACAGTCTTTTTTGAACAAGTATACTGAGATAAACATGCCTTTTACAGAGTTTATAAAAATTTTGCTAATTTATTCATTTTCAAACACTTTATTTAAATGACTAAACTCATTTGAACTTCTCAAGAATTTTTTATTCTGTTGATTCATGCATTTATGTAAAATTATGATGATAATAAAAAAATTGCTCATTGAATTCAACAATGATGACAATGCAGTAGCAAGAAAGAATGTTTACCACTTTATAATTAATGTTCAATTGACTATGCAATTTCAATACACATAAAAATGAACGGTTAGAAGCAACAACTTCCTTTCATATTTTTTCTCTCTTCTTTGCTCCATTCCAGGCATTATTGACAATTTAATTTTCTCTTCTCATCGCATTCCACTTCTTCGTCTTCCGTTACCGAGTGCACTTACATTTGCTTATTTATCGAGCTATCAATAAGCGACTGATAAGAAACATAAATGAAGTTAATAGCTTTTTTCCTTATATTACATTTAAAAAAAGAGAGATTATCATGAAGATTAAAAATGTCTATCAGTCAACGACTGTAAGTAAGTACATGACATTTGTAATCACACTCAATGACTTGCCATCGCAATTGATTTCTGCATCGATTATTTTGATTAATAGTTAGCAACAAAAGTACGTTACATTGTAGAAATAAAAACGTGCAATTAATAAGTTGACATGTGCTTAACCAAGTGAGGTCCACTGTATCATGTAATGACTTTTTGTTTCTTTTCATTTTGAATGTTTTTAAACAAGATTGCTATCACAAAAACATGCAAAATTTTAATGACTTTTGTATTGCAATTAAATAAAATGTTCAAAATGTTTTAAGTCAAATGTGATGACTGTTTTAATGACCTTTTTGAGAATTACCTTTTTTAAATTGACCAATTTATTTTATTGAATTTTTCTCTTTTAGCAATTAAAACATCAAAAGAATTTTAACCTTTCATAAAATTCATAACAAAATTCAAATAAGAATAAGAACCATTCATTATGTGAGTAAAAAGTTCCATATTAACAACTCCAATAATTTTCAAATTTATTTCTGCTGCAGTTTGGCATTGATGTAAAAATTGTAAATAAATCTTCTGACTTTTAACTGACATGTTGTACCAAGGAAATTCACAAACTGCTTTTAATAGTTTTTCATTTTGATGTGTTACGATCGTACCAAGAATACATGGAGTTAAAATTTGACTGAATAAAATTAAAAATGCTGAAAATCCCATGATAAAATTGACAAATATTGAGTATAAAATTGATAATCCAATTCCAATTGAATTAACTGAGAGTGCAACAAATGTTGTAAATTCTAGAAAGCTTAAAATTGTTTCGATATAATCATCATAAAATTTGTATTCTTTCATTAAATCAATCAGTTGAATTTCAGTCTTTTCTAATCTTCTTTCTTTCAAGTTTTCAACGAATTTATTTTGATTTCTGTTTTCTTGATTTGATGGTCCTGCTTCATTTCCAATTTCTTCAATTAATACATTTAATTTTGCTCCTAAATTTGTTAATTTATAAATAAAAATGTCAACCATTGCTTTTGTTTGAATGATGTAAAAAAGCTTTACTGTATCAGCTAATAAAATCATAGCACAAAAAATATTCAATGAAATTCCAGCCAACGTAATGTTCAGCACATATCCAAAAAGTGATTTGGACTCGATAAAAGGCACCATAAGAACAGATAATTCATAATTTTGATCAATTATTGAAATAACAATCGGAGTTACAGTCAAAATGTTGAAGACAATAAATAAAAGTATCACAAAAAGTCTAACTGACCATTCACCAAGATCTAAAGTTGAAATTAATTTTCTCCTAGAATTTTGATTCGTTTCTTCTTTTTTAGTGAATTTTATCAATAAATTATGAATTTCGAGAAACTGAATATGATCATGGCGAACAATTCTGTTGAAAAATTGAGCAAAAAGTTGAATAATCACTAAATAAATCACAAGTGAAATTAAAATTTCTAGAAATTTTGTCTGTTTTTGATAAATTCCGTTAAAGTGTGTTATTTCTACTAGCATTAAAAATGTAACTAACGCAATAAGTCTCGGGGGAAATTTATTCTCTATTGAATTTTCATCACCGAAAATTTTCTGTCCAAAATTGATGTGACGAATTTGAAATGCTAAGGACAAATTAAATTAGATTTTATTCAAGTTATTTGATCGAATCGACAGCAATGAAATTTCAAGCCTGAATTTTAATATTACCTTGCAATTTTGTTGATGCCAATTCATTCATGTCTCATCACTTCAACTAATAAACCTCAAATAAAACTTTGTTTTCAAACTCACAATTATTTTAATTGCTCTCAAAACACTTACGTATGAAAGCATACTTTTATAATTTCATTAAAACTTTTAATTACACAAATTTGTATTAATTTTAATTTGAGTGGACGAAGAAAATTCTACTTGCATGAGTATTTAATTAAAAGTTTAAAATAATTTTGATGATAAGTCAGGAATTGATTTTCTAATTTTTCAAATATACTTTTCTGACATTTCAAACTCTTTCATCAACAAAATTTATCACACTCCAACATTCACGCCATATAACACTCATTATTACCTACAATAAAACTGCAGTAAAGTGCGTGAATCATAAAACGTGACCAAATGAGCACAACATTTACGACCACTTCATTTTCATATTCGTATCAACATGAAGACTCGCCTTTTTAATTATGAATGACATTTGTGCACAATGTGAATATATCAGCAATAATGACAACAACTCAGCATCATACTATGAAAGTTTTCTTCCACTTTACTAACTTTCATACTGACCAAAATAATTAAAATGTCCACAAGGGGTTCTTTTGAAGAGAAAACTTTAGTTTTCATTTCACATTTTCAAGGTAATTTTGGAAGCACAAACACTCGAAAATTTTGTGGATGGAGATAAGATGAGGTCACTCTAGTGGCCTTTTTATTGCTATACCGCATATGCGGATATTGGACAATGGAGAAATGGTGTAATAATTATTTTATGGCTATTTATTGCATTATACACCTTCGGGGTCATTGTTATGTAATAATCGAAACATGTTTCCTACTCATTATTAACTATAACATTTATTTCAAGTTATAAATGCTTCTCATTCTCTCTTGTATGCATAAAGGTTCAATCTCATGAGTAACATTTTCAAGAGATAAATCTAATAAATTTCACCTCTTGCCATTGCTCCTAAGAAAATGCAATTTATTTCTTTAAACTCAAAAAAGGAAAACTTTCAACACATAATGAACAAGTTTGGTTCCTGCTGTTGCTATTTTTTGTGTCGTTCCTCACATTGAATTTATTGCAAAATGATTGGTTGCAAACAGTCGTTCCACCAAGAGAGCGTTCTAAATTATTTATGTTTCAGGTGTGAAGGTAACAAGACATGCTTTCAGGCAAAATATAGTGTGAGTTAAATTTTCCTAACAATCTTACAAGTTAGTTTATACGAAGTTGATTAAATTTTTAATGTTTTGCCATCGATACGATCGTCTAATAAGAATCTTGCTGTGGTTGCTGCTGCTGTTGAAATATAAAAAAAGTTTTATGCATAAATCATTCATTGACACTTCAGTTAACGTGGTTGCAATACAATGGAAATGGTATTGGTAATATTGCCACTCAAAAACTCTCAACACAACTCACGGAAGTGGAAATTTTATTTATCGATGTATTACAAAAATCCATTTACCAAGGTAGAAGTAGAAGTGCAAAGTAACATGTTCATATATGTGTAAAAAAAGTTGCATTTCAGGAAATGTTTAATGCTATCGTTGAGTGATATTTGTATTGAAATGCGATAATTTTTTCATGAGGGATGTATGTGTATATAAAATGCCGTTTTTATTGTCGATTTGTTGCAAGATAGAAGGGGAAATAAAAAATCTACCGTGGCATGCTATACGGATATGGATTCCACTTAAAATGTAACACAATTTTTCCATTTGTAGGATTTATTTCCTCGCTCCAGCTCCTTTAATGCCAATTTTATTGTTTTCTGCAATCGTTGACAACTTTCTTTCGCTTATGTCTGTGTTGATTGCTCTTTAAAATTCCCATTTTCACTCTAACTCTCGTAAATTGAATGCAATTAAATGGGATTTTCTGCCTTGCAATTATTCCTTAACGAGCTGCTACTTGAGTTTTTTTACTTCCTTCTTTACAATGTATTTTATAAAAATTGTAGAAGAATTCCAGAACATTGCAAACTTCATGTCATGGATGAATAAGTTTATGAATAAATTTCGACTCCTTTACATATGGTTTGTTTTTGCTGACCAGCTGTTCCATATATAAATTCATGCTTCCATAGCAACGACTAAAAATAACAACATATTATACAGGTGATGTGACGCTAACTGAAATAAAAATTCAAATCATTCGAGAATAAACTGCCGTGACAGCAACTCTAAAATTATCCATTTCTTTTCAATTTCTAACAGATAAAAAAAGGTTCATAGTAAGCATAAAAAATTCTGTCTTCGTATTTTCAAAGAATTTCTTTTTCTCTCGGCAGTAAGAAACATTTATTTACGAATTTTCGTTTTTTGTGTGTGAGAAAAAAGGAAAAGTCCAGCTGTATATTTCTCTAAATGGAATTCTCAAAACATTCCGCAAACATTTCGGATGAATTTCAATTCAAGGTGAGTTTTCATTCTCATAATTAAATTGTCCATTTCTATTTTCTTCTTCATTTTTTAGTACATTCCAAAAGTTGAACTAGAGAAAGTCATCAAGAAAGTAAAAATGGAAGTGAGAAGCTTGCATGAAGACAAGAGTGGAATGTGGAATAATTTTTGTACGGTCTCATCAGAATTGAATGCTGTTTGTAATAAAAAACGTTCTGAAATGAACAACGTACGCGTTATGACTAATGATGAAGTCAATTTGGTATTGAAAGGCAATGAAAATAAATTTATTGCTCCACTTTTTGGTCCACCTAGAAGATTTTGTAAGTTTTAAAGTTAAATTTAGGATAGAAAGCTAAGACACTTGAATTTATTTTGAAAAATTCTATTAAATTGTTTATAGAATTTTAATTAAATGTTATAGTCATATAAAATATTCAAACTTTAACTTTCAGACGCATCATCAAGTGATAAAAAAGAGAGTGAAAAATCAACAACAAAATCTCAAGCACAATCGAGTAAAAATGATGAGATGAAAATGTGGCAAAATGCTCAAATTTCAAGTACTCCAGTCGTCGAGGAAATAAATGTTGCTGACATTCAACAACTAAAGCAATCACCGCGTTGTGATGTTCAAGTGAAGCAGAATAAAATTACAGCAGCGACTGCATGTTCACTCGATGATTCTAGTTGTAGTAGTGATGATGATGACACGCTTACACTTGACGGTGAACAATTTCTGAAAGAACTTGAAGAATTGAAGCGACAAGAAGAGGAAGAGGAGGAAAAATTGAAAAATAAAAAGAAGGAGCACTTGAATGAGGTAAAATTGATGATTGAGCAGTGCATGTACAACTGATGCCATATAAAATTGAATTTTCTTTCATTCACCAGACCGAGAAGAAGCTCATTTGTGATACGAGTGATAAGAAATTTGATTTCCGTAACGATGATTGCAGTGAGAAAAGCTTAAAGGTTTGTTAGACACAAGACACATGATTGATCAATTTTTCATCATCTCTCCTTTTTCACAAACTAGTCTCTTCCTCAGCCGACTGTACGAACAGAGAAAAATATTCGTTCTGCTCCCAAGATAGAGAAAAATCAACTGTCAAATAACAGACGACAACATCGTGTTGAGAAATCAAATGTGAAAGTCTCAAAGGAAGCAGTGAGAGCACAAAACCTTGTAAAAGTGTCATCAAATGCTAATGAGAAATCTCTAGTGCCTTCTTCTTCTCCTACAATTGCGTCAGCACATTTCTATCTATTGATCAGCAAAGTTGGAGGATATCAGGAGAAAACCTGTCACTATCTCGATTGTCTTGGCGAAATAATTTGCAATCCACCACAAATGATTGACGTTAATGACTTAAGTCGACGAAAGCAACGTAGCACTGAGTTTGCCAATCGTTTTTCAAGAAATCATCTTTATCAGATTGAACGTACGGTGAGTTTTATTTTCTTCTTTTTCTTTTTCTCTCAATCTTCTTATCATTTTCTGTCCATCGCATTTACAGACAGAAGAGCTAAGAATAATGTCAGATAATCCCGTTGATATTGCGGCAAAAGTCGAAACGCTTTTTCTATATATCATGCAGGCTATTCAAAGCTATCTTAAGTGCGTTGAAATGTTTATCTACAACAGTTGCCCCGACAAGTTGTCCGCTTTAATCGAGTCAATTGTTCATGCATGCAAAATTTGTTTTGAACGAAATGCTTTTAGCAATAAAGACGCAATTTTTGTGGAAATTCTTAGGAAATGTGATGAAATGAGAAGTTTTTTGGTGATGAATAAGAAAAGTCAACCTACATTTATGACTTTTACAACTGATTTTCATGCCAAAGTTTTGCCAAAAAATTCTAAAATGTATGTTAGTCCTTATTTTAATCCATATGCATTAAGAAAAGTCAAAAGTCCATATGCACCGCCTAAAAATCCTCATCCAATTCCAAAAATGAAATCTCGTGCCAAAAGCATTGAATCAAAATCAGCTCGTCAATCAGACCAAGTTAGAAAAAATTCAACTCAATCGAACAAAAATAAACAGCAGCCAAAGATTAAAAGATCAAATTCAGAAATCAGCACAATAATTGGAAGAGAAAATTTAGCTAGTCAAAAGAAGCAAATTAAGAATTTGGTTGATATGGTTCATACTGTGACACAAGAAAAGATTAGTGTAATTGTTGATTCATTATTTAAACAAATCACACCAGAACAAGTGACAAAAGAAGTGAAAAAGCCAAAAACACAAGAAATTTCAAGCGATGAAAAGTCCGAAGCTAAGAATGAAATTAAAAGTCCAAAAGATGTTTCAAAAAGTGATGATGGTGAATCAGAACAACCGTCATCAATGTCAAATGCTTCAATTTCTGATACATTAAAGAAAAATGTTCGAGTTGTCACGTACAAGGAAAAGCCTCAAAATAATGATGAACATGAAAAGGAAAAGTTAAGGAAATTAAGAGAACAAGCATTGGCCGAGCGACTAAAAATTATTGAATCGCAATCAAACAATCCACTTTACAATAATTCAAGTTTTAATGAACCATGGAAAATGGTAGCAGAAGTTTCTGATAAATTACTTGAAGAAATGCTTGAAAATCTTATAAAAGATTTTGACTTTGGTGAAAAGTCATTCGTTGAAAGCTTTCTTAAGCATGAGTTGACTTGCTGAAAAAAATATATGATGACATATGTGTGAATGTAAAATTCTATATTTGTTAAATATAATAAAATTTGTGAGTTTTCAAAGTTTATTTAGCCATTGGGAGTATTTTACTGTTCTCTGCCTAATTACTTGACTTAGTGTGCATGCAGTATGTTCCTTAAAATGTGTCTCTGTGGTAAAATTTTTGTCAAACTTTAATGGCATTTTAAGGATCGCTATATAAAGAGAGTATGCTGCACGAAATAAAGATGTAAATTACAATTTGTTTTATGCCGAAGGGCATCACACGAAAAACAGATAAAGTTTCGTAATCTCATTTCCCTTTTTTTCCTTCTCATTCCCAAATTTTATTTGTTGAAACAAGATGTACATTGTATCTCATTTATCTATGCTTGCTCCTGTATTATTTACTCCATCTTTCCGGAAAAATCACACTTGCTCCAATTCTCCCTCGCTATTATAGTACTGCCAATTAAGGGACATCATGATCTCAACTTTTAAAGAGATTTTTGATGTTTTTCTCTTTCTAAAAATCCTTTTTTTATTTTTTTGTTCTTGTAAAATTGCTAGTGGACATAAGAAAAGTGCTTAGTTTTTTAAAACAAAATTTTTTCTGTGCTTAATGGAATGAAAAAGAAGATGAAATTTTTGTCTCCTCCTTTTCTTCTATTATGAGTTCATTCTATGAACTTTATAGAGTTAATTTATCCCTTTTCATTTCTCTTTCTTTAAAGACTTGTTGGCAGAAAGAAAAGAAAGGAAAACTTTATTTCTTACATTTATTTCAATAGAAGAATGTTGAAGTTGGAGTTCTTCATTTGCATAACACAAACGAGAAAGAGCATTTGCATAAAAGTTTTAGTTTTGTTCTGTAATATTATACATCTTTTAGTAAATGAGACTGAATGGAAAATTATTTTTATAATTTTTAACGGAAATAATTTAAATTTTTAAAATCCGTTAATAGTTAAATTTTTTGAATTTAAAAATTTTAATTCTTGTAAATCTCATTTGTTTTTATAAAAATTAAATTCAATCAGCTCATAGCAGAATTACACACACTTAAAATGCAAATCAATAATTGCGGTATCAGACATATATACTTGAAAATATCATGTACATATATGTATATCCATTCATTCATTCAAAGCGATGCTTTATGTGTAATTGAATCATTCCACACAATCGAGAAAATTGAATCGGCAAATATCAAGCAATAGCAGAATGTGTCTGTATGCATAGTGCAGAATAAACTTACTCTTTCTCTCTCCTGTAGACTTAAATGTTGCAATTCTAGCCTTAAGCAACAGACTCATGGAAAGTGTATATTGTGGTATGCTTTTATGCACACATATTCATGTGGGTTTGAACTTATAAGAAATGTGCAAATTTGATATTTATGTTGCCATTTGATATTTGCTGTGAATAGATAGTTATAATGATGACATATCAATTTTAATTGCATGCATAAAAGTCAATAAAACCAGCAGTGTGTGCATGCATAACATTGTGTCACATCGTGTTCATTATCCATCATACGATAAGGACATTTTTTTTTAAATTATGCAAATTAAAGCACACAAAATTTTTATGTCAGTAAACAAGCGTTGTTAAAAAATGTCAAACATTATTATTAAAAAAATAAACTTTTTTTCTCTCGTGCGCACTCGATAACATTTTCATTTAATATTCGACATATTCAATGCCTTAGAGGAGGACTAGAGAAAGGAATAAAAAAAAGTAAAAGAAGAAATCACAACGTGACGATGTCATATCAAATTTATGATTTTACTTCTTAACGCGCCTCTTTCGTCTTTTTTTTACGATATGCAAAGCAGGGAAAAATTTATGCTAATAGCTTTCCATCACTTTTATGGCTTAAGGCATTTTTAATATCGACGAAAAAGGCACATTTTCACATTTTCATTCTCACACCACTATCATGTGTGTGACAAGTAAATCATTTACTCATCAAAATACCGCCACCTTAGTTGTGCTTAAAATGACATTTGGAGCATGACGAATTACTCGATGTTATTGTAGTGTGAGGAAGGTGAACAAAAAAGTTTTAAAGGTGTATATATATGTTGGTGTCGCATAAATTTCTTGACATCGTTATCGTCGGATTTTCATCGAATTTATGGTGCATAAATATATTGATATTTTTTCTCCTCTCGTTTGCTCTTCGAGTTGACATAAAATCTGAGATTAAAGACTTTCTGCATGAACGTGTGTATGTATTGGGGATGAAGAAAAAGTTTGTTTTAAAGCTACATTTCTCTTTCTCGGTAAGCAGGCAGGTTGAAGGTTTTTTATCTAAATTCATGTCACATTTGTGCCCTTGCTCTTCTGTTTTCCTTTGTGCCTTCTCTTTTAAAGAATTTCATTAGACATCTACATATTTTTTTCTTTCCACTTTTTCAAGAGTGAATTCGAAAATATTTGCTTTGTTTTTTAGGATCATGTAAGGTCTAAGGTATGTAAAAAAGTCTAGATAACTTTTTTCATATTTAATGGACTTTTGAAGAGCTTCTTGAAAGAACTTACATAAATCAATATGAATTCTTTGGTCATGCAATAAAATTTAATAAAGAAATTTTTTCAATATTGTTTTGCTTTTGTCATTATGAGTTTTATAATTTTCTTATCAAAATTTGATTAACTAGACCACGTGTAGCTTTTATTTGTGTGAATATTGTAAACTTTATTTATCTGTCTTTGAATGATAAGATTAAAAATTTCAAGTAGAAAAGCGTTGTTTTCTATGCAATACAAGCGGTAGATTAGCAATTGAAGCTTAATTTTTAAATCAATAATAAACATTTACCACTTGATTATTTTATTTTAAAGGCAATTTAAAAAAGTTTAAGATTAAAATTAAACACTGACTGATTCGAAATTTTTAAAACCTAGTTATTTTTGGTAAAATATTTTTATATCTAAATAACTCAAAATATAAACATTACTTTTAGTCAATTTAATGATTCACATTAAATTCTCAAGACTATCTAAAAACATTTTGTTCCTCACGACAATTTTTATCAAACATTTTTCAATTGAAAAATCACTTTGTTGATAAGATAAAAATTTCTGACGCAAGTTAATTTCTTTACTCCTAAGAAAATAATTGAAAAATTTATTTCATTTTCTACAAATATCCATTTCTAAGTGCATCTTGAAGTACACCACGCATTCGATTATTTGAAGCATTATTTTCAGCACCCTTTTCTTTGTATTGCCTCATTATTTCTTCCATCACGGCAGGGTCTGCTTCTTTCATTTGTTCAGCCATAAAATCCATATCTATTATATCTTCCTTTTTCGTTTGAAGCATTGGAACTGCCATAGCAGCCATCACTACACCAAACTTTGCGAATCTTTTCAAATGTCTAAGTAAAGCAGTAAAAGGAAATTGTGTCATTGTATCACCACCTAAATGATCAAGTAATTCTTTCAATGAATGATGATAAATTCTCAAAAATTCATCAAAATGTTTCAACCTTAACTGTTGGTCAGTACAGATGAAGAAGAAATAAATTAAGTCAATGACTGGTGAACAATAGCGAGAAATTTGCCAATCAATCAAAACAATCTTGTCTGGAACTCCTCGTTTAGTGTAATGAAAGAGAAAATTGTTTACCCAACAATCACCATGATTCATAACAGCAAAAGGTTCAGTTGTTTCTTTATCTAAACAAGTCGCCAACAATTCAAATAAATTTTCATTCAATTTCAAAACTTTCGCTTTCTTTTTCTCATCAGCGATGTCAAGACTGTTAGATGCTGTAACAACAGATTGCTCAAGGAAAGTTTTAAAATTATTGTCTTGAAAACTGTCAAGAAAATAGTCATTGATTTTCTTGTATTTCTCAAAAAGTTCTGGCTTTTTAGCTTTCATAGCAAAAGATAAAGCATGAAGCCTTCCTAGAGCTGTCATAATATGCTTTGTGTGTTCATAATTGACTGGATCAAATTTACTCCACATTTTGTAATCCTTTTGACGTAAGTCTTCCATAATAATGATACTTTCATCAAGTTCTTCATTAATTTCAGCAAAATAAACTTTTGGAAAATTAAAAAATCCCATTGATTCAGGAATTTTCTTTTCTTTTTGAAATTCAACAAATTCTGGCAACATCACATTATAGATGAAAATTTCCCTCTCAAAAAATTTCATAGATCCCATAGCTTCACGTCTTGCTTTATTTGGAGGTGGAATTTTTGCTAGCACAATTAATTTATGGTCACTGTCATGTTCTTGAATTGTCACTTTTAGTATTATTCCAATAAAACCATCACCAATGCTTGAACCATGATCGACATCTATAGTGTAATTTTTAAAACCTTCAGCAATAGCGACTTTATCAAGACTTTGTCTTATGTAATCAGTAACTACAATTTCTGATTGTTTTGCCATTGGAAGTTCAATTGCTGTAGCTGTTCCATTTGTAATAGGAGAAATTTCTTCGTGTCCATTGACAATTGGAGTAATTTCCTGAATCGGTACTGCTACTTCAGTCATTGTATTTACTTTGTCACTCAACTATGAAATGAAAATGATTTGATGTACTGAGTTTTATTTAGTGATTTGTTATCAAAAAGTGAATTATGTCGAGTCTTTGTATTGATAAGATTAAAATAAATTGAAAAAAAATGCGATTACGAAGTTTCTCTCTTATTTATACATCAAGGTTGATTTATTAAAAAAAATTTTATAAAAAATATTTACAAATAACCATATTTTACTGCGTCTATAGCAGCTTCACGCAATCTATTGACGGATGTCGTTGAAGTTTGATTCTTTTCCATATATTGTTTTATCATTTCTTCCATTACGACAGGATCAGCTTCTTTCATTTTTTCAGCCATAAAATCCATATCCATGAGTTCAGTATTTTTCATTTGAAGCATTGGAACAACCATAGCAGCCATTATCACACCAAATTTGCCAAATTTCTTTAAATGTCTGAGTAAAGCAGTAAATGGAAATTGTGTCACTGTGTCACCACCAAGATGGTCTAATAGCTCTTTCAAAGATGAATGATAAACACCCAAAAGTTCATCAAAATGCTTCAATCTCAAGGCAGAATCAGTGCAAATAAAGAAGAAATAAACCAAATCAATAACTGGTGAGCAATAGCGAGATATTTGCCAATCAATCAAAACAATATTCTCAGGTTTTCCTCTTTTCGTATAATGATATAAATAATTGTTAGTCCAACAATCGCCATGGTTCACAACAGCATAAGGTTCAGCTGCTGCACCATCAATACAAGATTTCATAATTTGAATTATGTCTTCATTTAATTTTAAAACTTTTGCTTTAACCTTTTCATTGCCTTCTCCTAGAGAATTTGCAACTCCAGTTATCGACTGTTCCATCCATCCTTTAAAATTTTCATCAGTATTGTTAGTCATATAGTCATCAAGTTCCTTATATTTTTGAAATATCTCAGGTTTCTTAGCTTTCATTGCAAAAGATACCGCATGAAATCGTCCTAAAGTTGTCAAGAGAAGTTTCGAATGCTCTAAATTAATTGGTTCATATTTACTCCACATTCTATGACCAGAATCACGTAAATCTTCCATTACAATTATTCCATCATCAAGTTCATCATTAAAATCAGCATAATAAACTTTTGGAAAATTATAAAAACCTTTTGACTCAGGAATTTTCTTTTCTTTTTGAAATTCAACAAATTCTGGCAACAGCACATTGTAGATATAAACTTCTCTTTTAAAAATTGAAGTCAATTGCATCATTTCACGTCTTGCTTTATTTGGAGGTGGAACTTTTGCTAATACTTTTATGCATTTGTCACTGTCAACTTCTTTAATAATCACTTTAAGCATTATTCCAACAAATCCATCACCAATACTTGAGCCGTGATCAATATCTAAGGTGTAATTTTTAAAACCTTCTGACGTGGCAACTTTATCAAGGCTTTGTCTTATGTAATCAGTCATGACAATTTCTTTTTGCGTTGCGAATGGAATTTCTATTTGTGGTTTTCCATTCTCAAATGATAATCCTTTAGGCGGACCTTGACTCATATCGAATGGTGGTGGGCCAGAAAAGTTTCCTTTTTCAAATGGTGGTCCGGATGGCGGACCTCGACTCATATCGAATGGTGGTGGGCCAGAAAAGTTTCCGTTTTCAAATGAGAATCCTTTAGGCGGACCTCGACTCATATCGAATGGTGGTGGGCCAGAAAAGTTTCCTTTTTCAAATTGTGGTCCGGATGGCGGACCTTGACTCATATCGAATGGTGGTGGGCCAGAAAAGTTTCCTTTTTCAAATGGTGGTCCGGATGGCGGACCTCGACTCATATCGAATGGTGGTGGGCCAGAAAACTTTCCTTTTTCAAATTGTGGTCCGGATGGCGGACCTTGACTCATATCGAATGGTGGTGGGCCAGGAAACTTTCCGTTTTCAAATGGTGGTCCGGATGGCTTTCCATTTTGAAAAGGTATTCCAGAAGGTGGACCATTCTTAATTACTTCACTTGTTCCATTCACTTCATTTTCAATCATTTTTGGATTTTTTCACAACTTTATCGATTAATTGCTCGATGTGTAATGAAATAAAAATACAATGATAGCATACCTGTAATATTATTTTGTTATCAATTTTTTTGTCTTAAGTACTCTGTGACTCTAAGATTAGATTAAAATTTTCCTTTTGAGGTTCGTGTGTCTCACCTTACGCCACTTAATATTGTCGACATATAAGGCTAACAATACAAATCAAACTCTTTTTTAGAAATCATTAATTAAAAAGGGTTATAAAAGAATGATTACTGAGTCAGTATTACTGACACACGTTTTTATTTGAACCTCTCATATAATGAATTTTGCAATACTCATCACTATCAATAATATTCGATAAAAAAATAATATCATAAAAACACAATGAAAAGCAAGGTTTGTGAATTATTTGATTTTGTTTTGATTCGTATAAAATAAATATTATGCGAAATTAATTATCAAACGTTCAAGTTTAAATATGATATAACACCATAGCAAATTCAAGTTTTAAGGGGACATATTAATAATTTCAAATCATATAAAAACTAAACATTTTGATGAAAATAAAACGAGAACATTAAATTGTTTTCAAATTAAATTTATGTTATAAACAAGTTAATAAACTCAGTCTTTTTTCAGGCATTATTAATTTTATTTGAACTATTCAAACATTAAACTCTAAAATACTTATCAAAATTCAGTATCTTTAATGACAGCAGGTTGTCGTGTGCATTCTTTATTGTTACTATTGAAAATTTTCTTTCTTATCACTGGAGTTATGAGTTGTGAATCTATTGTTTTTGGATCATTAAAGCCAAAAATAAACATTGAGCAAATCAATGAAATTAATATTGTAAAAACTGCACCAACTAACGTATACCTGAAATTTAAAAATAATAATTTTATAAAATTTTTTCTAGGGTTAAGACTTGCTTGCATATTTTACTTGATATGAGCATATTTTTTGTCAAGTTGATTTCAAGTTGACTTACACAAACTGTCTTTAATTTATTTTGATTGAATTTAATTCAATTAAAATGTATAGTTAATCAAAGAATCATTGATTTTTTTACAAATTTGCTGGATTTCAAATGAATTTATTAAAACTTGAATGAATTAAAGACATTTTTATGTAAGTCAACTTGAAATCAACTTGACAAAAAATATGCGTATATCAAGTTAAATATGCATGCAAGTCCAAACTCTATTTTTTTATAAATTATTTAGCATAGAACTTACCACATGTATGAGATTTTATATAATGGGAAAATATATTCATCTGAAACATTACTGATAGTGGCATTTGGAATGAATGAATAGGGACATTGATCGGCAGCAAGTTCTTTTGGAGGGAAATTCATTTGTCCAACAGCAATTGCATACTGTGCTTTGAAAATCAACCAAGACATGAATAAAACACCAGAAATTCCACCAGTCAATGCACTCTGAAAAAATTTAATTTAAAAATAAACATTTCATTAAAATATATTAAACTTACAGATGAATTAATCCATGGTAAGAAAATTCCAATTGTAAAAACCTGCAATTTAAATAATTCTCAATTATTCTAATAAAATCTCATTGACTAAGTAAACTCACGCCGAACAAAGGTCCATTCGTAATTGCTTCTAAGCTCATAGTTAATTGTAAAACCGTGCCCGCTTTTTCAACGATATAGACCATGCACACAGAGGAAACTCCAATTACGATTACAGTTGATCTCATGACCCAATTTATCATTCTCTCTGTTAATGGCTTCTCTGTGAAAGGCTTTACGAAATCTTCCAACACAACAGCACTCATTGAATTGAGACATGTTGATAGCGAGCTTAAAGCTGCTGAAAAAACACCGGCAATAAATAATCCGCTTAGACCTTTAAGTTCACCAAGAGTTTCCATAACAAACAATGGAAGCATTTGATCTTTGGCCTTGGCAAGTTTTGTTTCTAATGGATTGCAATGTTTGTATGTCGCATACCTGAGAAAATAATTAGCTCAATAAATCTATAATTATCACAAAATGATAAATAGTAACACTTGCATTAATAATCCATTGTACGAACACAACATCATTAAAGTTATAACACCAAAAACAAATATCCAAACAGATTTCTTGCCAGCACGTAGACTTGATAATGACAAATATCTTTGAATCATGTTTTGTGACACAGCATTTGTCTAAATAAAGAAAAAAAGAAAATTAAGTTGAAAAGAAATTTGTAATTTTGAAACTTACTTGAACCCAATAAAATACACCACCAATAACTTGACTCCATAATGTATGACGTATTAATGGATTTATTCCTATACTAAAATTTAAAAATAATAATTCTGATGAAATATTTAAAATTGCAATAAAATTAATGAAAAATTATTTCCAATAATAAAAGTTAGGAACAAAGTAAAAGTGCAGCCATTTTTCAAATATAAATTGATCCTAAAATAAACTCACTTTGGTGGTTCTAATCGATCAGTTTCCAATGCAGAATCAATTACATACTCAAAGCCACCGTCTTTCAAATCAATTGTTCCTTTCACAGCAACCAAAACCAATGCCAGAAACATTGAGAAAGTTTGAACAACTAAAATAAATAAGAATTGATCAAGAAAAATTAAGTAATAATTAATGGTAAATTTCATTACCATCAGTCCATACGACAGCGCGTAGGCCACCCTTGAAAATAATTACAGAGAAAGAAAGTTTATTTATAAATAAGCAAAAATAACTTAAGTTTTTCTGACGAAGCTTAAAGTAAACAGAAAAATATTTTTGATCATCAAATCACTTGAGCTTTTCTGTTTCATTAACTTTTGGAATTTTTGTATATCATACTTAAATTAAATTTACCACAGAAGTATAAAATGTGCAAATAGCTGCGACAAACCAACTTGTATAATGAACATTGATGCCAGTGACTATCAAAAAAAGGAAGAAAAAAAAATTCACACGTGAATAAACTTTTGAATTCTAAATTAAGAACAATTGTGATTCACTCACCTTGATTAAAAGCTAAACTTGGAATGTAAATAACGATTGGTAGATATACTGCAAAAAAATGTGTAGAGAGAGAAAATTATTTCACATGGCGCTTAAAATTCTCGCTTTTGGCGTCAAGCACTCTAATGAGAGAAACCTTGAACTTGAAGAATGTGAACGAGAAAAAGAGGAAATACAAAAATAACTTACAAACATTCATCACTGCAAATAGTATTGAACCAAAGAGTCGTAGCCGCCTGTCAAAGCGCATTTCCAAATACTACAGAAAAAAATGATAAATTAATTCATTAAATTTCAATTTCAAGTGCAGTGATTCAAAGTTGCAATTGAGAGAGAAAAGAAAAAATTTCTCATTTAGCGATGAAAAAAGAATTCAATCAAGATATTTTTAGATTAAAGAGAGAAATGCAGAAAATTTAGAAAAAAAGCCAAGTAATGCATTTTAAGTTTCATCATGTCATCAGACTTATTTCATTCATATTGTAGTAAAGTCAATCATCTAATAAAAAAAACTAGAGAGAGTAAATAAATAAACGAGAGGTAATCGTCCGACATTATGCAAAAATTGTTTCTCTTTTCAATTGAATTCTAAGGTCACGATGCATGTAATTTTTTATATTTGACTCACCTCATATGATGATGTGATTTCTAAGCCATAAAATACTGTAATGGAAATTTTTTTCTTTAATGAATTTGAAAAAAAGTTTAATGAACTCACCTGGTAAGTAAAAAGTTGACATCACAAATCCCATTAGAAGTACACCAAAAGTGACATAGACATATTGAATGCCATGAAGATAAACTTCCGTTGGAAGACCCAATAATGTAATTCCTGATATGAAACTAAAATTGATTGTTCAATGAGTTGGAAGTTGAGAAAATTTCAAAAAATCACTCACCTTGCAATTAATGATAAGGAAATAGGGAAGAAATGCATAGAACGATTTCCCACTAAATATTCTGACTCTGCACTTGCTTGTCGTTTCTTAAAAAATCCAAAATAAAGACCAATAAGAATGCACAAGAAAAGCATAAAGGAAAAGAAAATGTAATCAAGCCATGAAAACCGTTGCAAATGCAACGCAACTTCTTCCAAATTTTCCATCATTTTTTTCTTTGATATCACAAAAAATTTCTCTTTTTATTCACAAATGATCAGTGTGATCGCGTCAAGATTTTTGGCACAACTGATTCACTTATTTTATATACACTTTTACATATTGAGAGAAAAGATGAAAATTATGGCATTAGAATAAGCATGTATGTGATAAAATAGATTTTTTTAGTTTATTGCAGCTCTCTTTTCTTACTCTCGTTGTGTGCTAACAACCTGAAAAAAACTGGCGCTTTACATCAGGGGTTCTCACAAATAAACTATCGTTAGTTTTTAAAATGTTCACTATTTCATAGCTATTAAAAATTTTTCATAATTTATAAAGCTTTTTTAAATTTAAATGACCAATTTTCAGATATGAATACCTCTAAATTATAAAAGTAATAATATGTCGATATAATAAAACTCTCGCTTTGATGAAATATATAAAATGATGTCATAAATGAATGACAACAAATCTATTGTGGCTGCTGCTTTTCGGAAATTTGTAAATATTTAATGAATTACTTGGGAAATGATAATCCTGAGCGAATTTCAATGTAGCCACTAAAGTGCATTTAATTAATTATTCAGGAATTTATTGAGTATTTTCTCTCATTCATATCTCTTGTGAGTTTATTAATGATTCACTTGACGGTATTTAAAATTTTATTTTTTAACGACTTTTTTTAAATTTTTTTATTAAAAATTTTAACGAATTTTTAAATTTCAAAATATAACCGTTAATTTAAAAGAAACAAAAAAATTTCTGACGAAACATCTTTCTACAATTTCGTAAGCACGGATATGCCTAATTTAGTAAGTGATGATGTCGTCACTTAAATTTATTCAAATTATTTGATAAAATTATGTTTCTAGAAACTGTTCACTCTCTTTCATAGTAAAAGAGATAAGAGAATAATCTAATGATATTACTGTGAGAGCTTATTCAAATTTACTCTTTATTAAATTGAGTTCATTTGAATGTACATATCATAATTTACGTTTATTACTTTTAATCGATTAGGGTGTTTCCCAAAAAATATAATGACAAACCATAAACATTCCACAGATAAGAGACGAATGAATGATAAGAGTTCTTATCATTTCTCTTCATTTTTTCATTCTCTCTTATACACTCAATTATCATCAGTTTCAAACGCGCGCTAGAACGAGTCACAAGACAGAATGCAAACAGTCAAAATAAAAATTGTAGTAATTGGCAGCCAGTTAGTAGGCAAGACGAGCCTTCTAAATGCAATTGTAAGAAGTAACAATTCAATTAGTGATGATGAATACAAACCTTTTGATAATGTTAGTACAATGACAGTGAAGGTCATTAAAGATGATAAAACTTACATTTTTGAACTATGGGATTCAAAATCTATAGATTATTATAAAATAATTCAAGAAATGAAAAATGAAGAAATTAGTGTAGTTTTAATTTGTTATTCTGTGATGGAATTAAAATCATTTCAAGATGTCAAAAAGAAAGTGAGTGGAAAGTTTTGATTTATAATTATTGTGATGCATGTAAACAACATTGCAAAATGATAAAAAAATATTCATAGGGTTTTTTCATAACAAAGCATTTACTCATGATTATTTATTCACAGTGGCTTCCGATGATACGAAAAAGTGCACCAAATTCACATGTAATAATTGTAGGAACAAAAATTGATTTAAGAGATGACAGAGTCAGCTTATTGAGACTTGATAGACTGCAAAATTTAAAACCAATAACAATTGAAGAAGGTTACTTATTTACAAGAGAAAATAATGCTTATTTTCCGAATGTTCTGCACTTTCACAAATTGGAATCGATGACATTTTTAATAAAATTATTTCAATACCTCGTAATCCACTTGAAATGGAAAAGAAATGTTCATGCATTATTTTATAAGTGAATTCATTTTAATAAAATATTTTATTGTTTTTTGAATCAAAAAAGAGAAATTCTATAAAGTAATAATAAAAATATATTGAAAAATCTCAGCTTTGCAGTAAAGCACAAAGTGAAATGTTTTATTAAAATTCTCATAAAGTGTATTGACGAAAATATCCATCAGCAATCAAATCAAGCTTTATGCTTTTATATTTGATTCTCTCACAATCGACATCAACGAGCGAGTGTGGTTATGAAAATTCAATCACAAATATACTGCTGCTATTCACATTTCCGCTTTAGACAACCACAAAAGCCATAAACACACACACTCATTCACTTTTATTTGACTGCAATCATTTATTTGTGGAATTTTTTCTCTTTCTCTGAATTTATTGGAAAAAAAGGATATTCTTGTTGCCCAAAGCAAATTCACCATGTTCTACATAAAACTCGAGACTATTCTTTCATTACTTTGCATATTAATTAAATTTTTATGTTCAAATTTCCATTTCAATTTAAATTTATGAAAACTTGAGGAAGAAATGTGAAAAAGAGTAAAGAATTATTTCAATTTTAAATGTACATTAAGTCTTCATAAGCTCGCGAGAGAGTTGTTTTGAGAATTCTTAATGATTTTTCCTCTTTACTCGCATTTTTCTTAATTAACTTTTCACCATAAATGACAACACGTATGAGTCAGTTGCTTCTGCATGCAATGGAAAGTTAAAAAGCTTTATTTTTGTAATTAAAACTATAAAATCTAGGAATTTTATCCCTCTTTCTTGCTTAATTGATTTAAACTTTCTCTCTCTTACAAAAGAATGAAAAAGAAAAGAAATTAATATTTTCATCATGTAACGTGCACCTTAAAAAGCAGCAGCATCAAGCGAGAAAAAGACATAGAAATTTCTTTCACGTATTAAATTAAACAACTTTTCTATCCATTCCGACATACATACATGCTTAATATGTCTCTCTAACTCTATGTTTGTCTTCATTGGTTGTATATGTTTCAGGTTGGATCGAAAACTTTTTTTCTTCTTTCTACCTTCATCCGTGACTCACGATGACACGATGAAAATAAAAAATTTTTCTTCTCTTTTGCTACTCCTTAATAACTTTAATGAAGATAAAGCGAAAAAGAGAAAAGCGGCAATGTTGATCTGAATGCTTAATGTGCTTGACATATTGTGATTAATACAAAGTTGAAAATAAAGAGACAAGTGAATATAAAGTAGTTTCTTTAATTAACAGAAAAGTTAAAGCAGTACAAAATTTATTTAATTCTTCAATTACGGTAAAACATAAGGCAAGTATAATAATAATGAACCGATTCCAATATTCCAGCCTCATAACTGGAAGTAACGAAAACAAAATGTTTGTGAATCATTTTTGTCTTCACTTGTGTAATTTTATAAACAAAAATTTTCTTCTTTTTCCAATTTCATTTTTATGATTTAAATGGGCCATGGGTATGATTTATGGCTTTAACTCGTATACTCCGTTTTTATTTTTAGACGACAGAGTTCAGAAGTGTTTACTTTTTTTTCATGAGTCAGATTTCTACACGCAATAATTAAAGAGAGCAAAAAATCTCCATCAATTTACCTTTGACATTTTTTTTTACAAAACAAAATTTGAAATTTTTGTAATTGAAACATGACACAAAATTCCAATTTACCAATCATCACGAGTAGTTCAAATAAAAGTAGAAATTTTCCATCATTTCCTCGTGAATTGACATCAATAATTTTTCAAAATCTGCATCTCAGCGATAAGCTAAGTGTTCGCGAATCATGCACACGCTTACATCACCATATTGATGATCATTTTCGTAGAAAATTTATTCAATGGATGAGAAAATTGGCAACGCGCATTGATGAGAAAGAATCACTGCACGATGATATTTTACTTTTGTCAATTGAGCAGTATGTGAATATGAATTTCACTCCACCACTGATTGAAGCGTTGATTGAGCTGACAGAGGATATTGCGAGGTGTTCGTGCGATTCATGGCACGATGTCACAGTTCCAATTGCTATCGAGAAGCGTGAAAAATTACTGAAAATTTTCTATGAGCGAGCGAATGAAAAGTTCACAGAGGTTGAAAGGAAAATTCTTTTTATTCTGACACTGTTACAAATGTTGAATAGTTTAAGCTCAACACCATTAACCATCGTACATCCATTCAATCGAAAAGCAAACTTACGTTTAACTTTCAAAATTCAAAACCTTTTCTTTGCAATTCCTTTTTATCAATTTATTTTTGATTGGTTTCAATTTGATAGTGATTGGATTGGTATTTTACTGCTTTTTATTAAATGTCTTGAGATGAGAGCAGCAAGAATAAAAAATGAACGAGTTGCATGGACAAAAATGATTAGACCAATGTTTTTCAAAAATGTTTCAATTATCGTTGGAAGTGAAAATTGCTTTAGAAAAAGTCAAGACAAAAAAGCATCGTCTGTAAATTGTACTGTGCTGATGTCTGGAAGTCGTGAGATGATTGAAAGTCTAAAAACGTTCTTAGATACAGGAAAATTCGATTATGAAAAAATTGCAGATGAGTTCAGTGTGAACTTTGAATTCTCCTGTCCCGACAGCAAAAAATGTAAGCGACCCAAGAATTTTTTTTCACAAAATTCAATTTTTCTTCTTTTTCAGCAAACCTTCGATCATTATTTTTCATTCGCATCTATCATAAAAACGATCCATCAAATTTACGTGAAGAAATTCAATAATAATCGACTTATGAAATTGAAATATGCGTGAATAAAGACAATTGAATAAAGTGGCATTTGAAAATATTTAACTGACTGTCAAATGACAACATTAGCAGCATTGCGTTGCAATTAACAATAAATATTCAATGAAAAATCATTTTTACTTCCGTATTTTCACTTCTTCAATGCCCACTTTCATTTTATTTCCCTCTTTTGTTATGTGGCAAAACTTTTATACCGAATAATCGATAAAACTCCCAAGAGAATGAGCAAAATGCGAAGTGCGAGTGGGTTTGGAAAAAGTTTCTGACGTAAATTTTATTGAATTTGATGCTTCAATTAGTTTGTCCCAAATTTCTCTCTCTTTCGATTTATTAGATTATCTCGAATTGGTCTACATTCACATACAATCATATTCACATATGTCAGATGCGAACGAACTCAAGCAATCAAGATTGTCTTCTCGATTGTTTTACCAACAAGAAAATATTGCACAAAAAATCAATAATCGACTCGAATTTGCATCCATAACTTAGTAGAAAGATGACTGACATGATTCACATTCTTTATGACTTTAAAAATTCATGCAAATTCCATCACCGAAAAAACAACAACAGCAATCATAAAAATAGGGGATTATCATTGACTGCAGTAGCAGAGAAATTTAAATTGAACGAAACACGAAAAACGATTTGTTGAAAATTTTTATGGTCTTTTTTGTGTCCTTTTCACTCTCTCTTGTTTATGCGAGTATCAATATCATAAAATGGGATTATTCTTCAATACAAATAGATGCAAATTTCATAGGATTGCGGCATACAAAGTGAAAATATTTTCATAAAACTAGCATTGGAAAATATTAGAAAAATTTTAAATCATAACAAAGAAAATGTAATAAGTCGAGAGCAAAATTTATGGTCGATAATGTCAATAATAAATTTCATGCGAATCATTTGACGATGCCAAAGTGTCTGACCATTATTGCTGATATTTTTGACATTTTAATTCAGTAACGAGTAGCATTTTATATCTTTTAATTCAATCTTACTATAGTGGTATAAAATAAATAAATAAACACACGGGAAGAGAACGAATGGCAGTCATGTTGTTGAATGAAATATTTCAGAAGGTCGTGATAAATTTTGCCACAGAAGGAGGAACAAAAGATGGAAAATTTTCCAGACTCACATATGCATGAATGAATGGTTATGGCACAACATCTACATGTATGCATCGAAAGATATCTTTAGTTAGTAATAAAGAGAATGAAGAAAAGAAGGACATAAATATGAATAAGTGTTTGTGAGCAAGAGATGAAATTTATCATTTTTCGCCTGCAGCACTTTAAAAGAGTATTTTTCACTTAAGCCATAGCAAATAATTATCATTTCTAGAAGGAGAAATTTACAACAACTCTCTTAGACTATTCAGAATGTCTCTCTATTTATACATTATAAAAACAGATCTTTTTCATTGCACAATTGAGATGAGTGCAGCAACAAGAAGGAAGAATAGGAGAAAAATACCATCATCAATCTTCACAGAAAAGAGAAGATTTTAATTAAAACTCAAAACTTTTCTTTGTACTTAATTTAAAGACTTTAAATGCACTTCATCTCTTTTCACCCATAACAAAATTAATTTTCTTCCCTTTTTTACTAAAGCAATGAATGTGAAAAGTAGAAAGAAAGGCACTTTACCTGAATGCACTTTTGAATTAAGTTCCATGCAATTCATTTGACTCAAAATGAGAATGAAAAGTTTTTTAATCTCAGGAATGTCTTATAAATTTCTTTTTTCCTTCGTTGCGCGCCAACTTTTGCCATTTTTTAACGAGCTAAAGCGAAAAAGCACAAACTTTAATTAAATTATGTAACTTACTCTACTTTTTTTTTCTATTTCACGAGACATAGAGATGTTAATTTAAAAAATACAAAGTAAAAAAAGAAATGATGAAAACGAGGAAATTTGTTTTCTCTCTTTTATGTGCTCGGAATTTCTTATCAGCATTCATGTCACATTTACTTGCCTCTCTTTTCCTTTCTGACATTGATCCAGGTTGTATTACCATGAAGATGGATTATCAGCAGCTTACTTACAACTTTTTTTTTTGACTCTCTTACAACCCTCACTGAGTGATGTGACAAATGAATGAGTAATTTTTCAATGTGTTTTTTTATCGATTGTGTTTTTTTTCTCTCTCCATCTACCTGACTAAGTTGATTACTCACTCAAAATGGAAAAAAGAATGTGACAACTTTGTCATAATATGGAAATTTTCAATTAAACCTTTCTGACTTTTTCGAATAATCCTAAAATAATAATGAACTTTCTTGTCTGAGGCTGATTAAAAATTCATTTTTACACCATTTCAGAATTTGGATGAAAGTTGATTGGTTTAACAAGTTAGATTGACATTAACTAGAGATTTCCATTATAGTTATTTTTGCAACATTTTACTGACATTGTTGGGGATTGATGCTGCTGTTGGGATTTCAAAATGTAAGATTTTGATGGATATTTTTTAAAAAAGAAAATTTAAAACTTTTTAAACTGAAGTACTGATATTAATGCATATGGGATTTTTATAAAGTAAAAAGTTCTCTCAAGTGTTGCAAAAATAATAAAACACACATCAAATATCACTCAGAAATGCACTTCAATAAATTATCAACAACACCACCCTTCAATAATTGATTAATGAGTTAATTCGCATCATTAAATTTGATATTGAGCATTCAAGCATTCATACATATACAAAATAAATTTATTACCTTTCTCTCACACAAATTTTATGAGTGGGAGTTAACACGAATTTGCTCTTTATGAAAATGGATCATCAACATCATCTATAGAGAAAGAAATGAATCATTTTACGATTATCCATCATTTATTGGCGATATTAATTTTTATTATACTTTTTTATTCTGTTGGGATGCTACTTCTGCTGTTTGGACATCAATGTAATAAAATTTGAAACATTTTTCTTTCTTTTGCTCTTAGCTTAATCTGACATTAATATTTTTATTTTTTTCTTTGTTTATCGGTGGAAAAACATTCATTTTTTGAGATTCTTTACTTATTGATTTGTGATTTAAAAATTATTAAACAAAGACTTATGATCTAGGAACAATCATATTTTAGTTAAAATTTTTAATCCATATTTTTAGGTAAAATAACCAAAATTTATATTAAATTTTTGTCACTGAAAATTTAAACGAATTATTTGAGAATTTGAAATTTGTAAACTTCATTGTTAGAAAGATGAGATACTAGGTCAAATTATACAATAAACATCGTTGTAAAAATGTTTACGAATACTTTTTTGCACCAACTTTATTTTTTTACTGCAATTTTCTATCCATTTGTCTTCTTTTCTCTCTATAATTCTCTCTTTATCTTTTTTAATATAATAAGAAAAAAAATGAAAAATATCACTGAGTCATAATTTGTGATTTATACTTTAATGTCTCGTAAGCGGGAGCAAATACACACAAAGTTGCAATAACAATCCAATTGCTAAAGCGCTGCATGTGCAATCACAATGTCTCCTGACATTTTCCGACAAAAATTAATGGGAAGTAAATGGAAAAAAATATCTGAAACTTATTATCCTTTACCACTCACTACCAGCATTATATGCTCGAACATAAATTATCGAAGAATGAAAAACATAAAATGTGAAAATTTGCAAACAGCAATAACTTTGACTTTGACTTTATCGTAGTTGGAGAAAATTGTCAAAACATCTTGACATTAAAAAACTGTTCATATTGTTTTATTATTCCAATAGTTTTCTCTCTTTTTTCACCAAATTAACTTTCAACAACAAGCGAAAGCGAGAAGAGGGAAGAAATAAACTTTTGCTTGCCTTCTGCCATCAAGTGAGTAAAATTATTTTCCAGGAAAAACTTTTTCATTAAATGAAAATCTCTTCCCAAGTGTGTAATCATTATTCTCTTTTTCTCGGTGTGTTTTTTACAACATTTTTCGTTACTTTTCACTTTTTTAAGTAATTAAAGATGAACTTTTTAAACACACTGCAGTGACTTGCTGTTTTTTATTTCAGTAAGAAACTCTGATTTGTGAGTTAGATTTTTTTATAGGCCATAAAACGTTTAATCTAATCGACAAAAATCATCTCTTTCTAAATTGCCAAGTAATGATGATAATTTCCATACTGCCTGAAAATCCTCATTTTAAAGTAAGTCGGCAGACAAAGAAAGTTTTTTTAAACAAAAGAGAGAGAGAAAGTAGAAAACAAGAAGTGCAAAGTAATAAAAATGTAGATAAATTTATACGTTTTCTTCCCTTTTTTCCTTTATTTTTCTCTGTTATGAATGCGGCTGCTGCTGCTGCAAGGAAAAGAAATGTAGATGGAGAGGAAACAGAAGGGAGCAGGAAGTGGCAAGAAAACATAAATAATAAAAAGAAGTGAAAAAAGATTTTTCTTTGCCACTGACTTTCATCTTTTCTTCTTTCTTTCTTTTACTAAGTCATACAAACAAAGTGGAAAGGAAAAATAATGGGAAAAGTAACGAGAGCAAGTCCCATCACATGAATAATTTTCTAATTTATCAAATCGAATAAAAATTTTCATATCGTTGATATCCAACTGTGTAAGAGTGAGCAATGGGAGTGAATTTGAATCGAAAAAAAGAGACCTTCCTAACTAAATTGATTTCTCTCACTTACTTTTTTTTGTTGCTGCTTTGAAACATGTGATAGAAGGCTCAAAAAGAAATTTATTCTTTTAAATAAAGTAAGTTTAACGAGTTTTCTCGCAATCTGCACTGCTGGAGCTCAACTTTTATTACTAAAGTGAGGGTCAATTTATTTTTCACTTACATTGATTTGATTATTCTTCAAAAAAGTGAAACGACGACAACGAGGGCGATAAATATTTTCTTGATTTAATGCTTAAGGATCAAAATCACATTTTTCGTCACCATTCAACTCATTTATTGTTTCCGATTTCACTTCATTTTGTTATTTTTATACTCTGATTTCCTTTAATGAAGGTTAAAACCTTCACACAGTTTTCTTTGGCATTGTGATTTTTGATAAAATTATCAAATTAAAAAGTTTTTCTTCATTTTGCTTTAAATGAACTTAGGAAAGTGTAATGATTATGATGGCATTCAAGTTCATTAGATTAAAAGTTTTTTCTATTGAATTTTGGCACACTTTTCTTTGCAGGGTTTGAAAAAACTTTTATTAAATTTCTATAAAACGAAATTCAAGTCGAAATTGGATTTATTTTAAAATGAAACCAAATTTTTCTCCCTAAATTTTTTTAAAGTCAAAATAAGTCATTGAAACCGCATAAGAAATCTGCTTTGTTTTATTAAACTTCCTCTCAAAATCGATCAATAATTGACAAATCCCTACTTAAATTCATACCAAGTATATCCTCATTCCACTTATTTAAAAAAGTACATTTTCCTATACAATATGATATTTTCCCCGAGATTATCATTTCAATAGATTTTCCATTTCATAAATTAGATTGGGCGACGCATTTCGTTCCGAGAAACTTCAGAAATACTTCAGCTGACTGATAAGAATCTTTAATTTTCTCAAAAGGTTTTTTCCTCTCTTTCATTCTTTATAAGCATATACAAAAATTTCCTACAATGTGTTTTCGCAATCAGTTTACTTTAAATTGAATGAAAATTCTTTCTTTTTTACTCTCACTCTACTTTAACATCGTCTTTGCTGCCGATAAAGTAAAGCCATAGCGAAAGCTTCCAACGAGTACAAGGAGATATTGTCAAAGGCGGTTTTTTTTGTGTGTACTCAATTGCTATATACCAAAAGAAAAAGAAGAAATTTTCATCTTATCTAGATTACATTTCAATTCAAAAAAACCGCCTCCTTCTTTTGTTGCTGCTATAGAAGCAAATGATGAAGCTATCATTGAGAATAATGTTTATGTTTGATAAAATTGCCAAAGAATTTTCTTTAGTAACTTAAAGAATTGAAATAGGAAGTTTTCCAATAATATTGATTGACTTCAACTCTATTTTACTTTTTAAAAAAAGTTTCACCTTTAAATTCACCTAGATTGCAGGAATTTATCGATAGAAATTTAACTTAAGGGGAATCACTGTCTGTCTAAACAACAACAACAATAAGCAATAAAACGCACTTTCTGCTGATATCTCCATTTAGAAGTATAATGCCGCAATCAACACATTCAATAATACCTACAGTCTTTCTCTCGTTTGCATGACAAAACACCAAAAAAACATGGCATGTCAGAGACATGAAAATTATTTTACTATTTTCTCTGTTCGACTCCACGACTTTGTATGAATAAAAATTCTCAGCTAATAAAAATTTCAGGAAAATTTGCTTTTAATGCGGTTTTAATGCTGCTTTATTTGTTGTTACTCGCTTTAGTATTAAAGTTGGTGAAAGAAAAAAAGTTGGGAAATTTTTCTCGTGTGTGTATGCGGAAGAAACACTCACGCAAATCTATTAGCATAAAAATCTAATTTGGTTCACAATTTACATACTTCTAATAATGTATTTATATTCACATAAAAATAATAAAGAAAGCCAAGGAAATGGAAACTTTTCCTTCTCTAATTTGCTCTAGTTTTAGCTTTACTTTCACTTTTTTTATAGTGTGTTATGTCCGCTAATCGACACATGATTTTTATGTGCATTAAGACGGTAGTAAAGGGTAATTACATGAGGCTATTGAAGGTTTTTATAGTTTTAGTGACCAGCTGACGAGCTTCATTATTGTAATAATAAAAAATTCCCTTTTTCTGCAACTCGTTAACTCGTAATGAGTCATTTTATGTTAAACTCTTACAAAACAGCTGACGTTGCATTGATTCTTCTCAACAGTTTTCTAATTTCCTTCAGATTTTTTCTCAAATCATTCATTAAAATCCAACAGATTGAGGAAAAAAGTTTCAACAACTTTTAACTTTCATTACAAAAGTTTTATTTTGCAAAAAAATTTGCTATTAAAGCGCATAAAAATAATTTTTCCTCTCAATTTAACCAGTGACAAAATGAAATTTCCTCAAAAATATGCAAGTATTTAAAACGACTGGAAAGTTTTCCTTAAGCACATTGTATTGCAAACTTCGTTTTCAATATTTATCAAGTTTTTCTTGATTTCTTTTCCTCAATAACTTTTGGTTATTAAAATTCATCAGATTTTCTCTTTCTTTTTCTATACCATTGACTGTTCAGTTTTCATTAGTTTTCAAGTACAAAGTTTTTCAATAATTCAAAGAATAATAATAAACATTGTTGCTCTGTAGTAAATTTTTCTCTCAGAATATTTTCAAGAAAATTTCGCACATTGTATATAAACATTTATTGCTCTTATATAAAAGTTAAGAATTTCAATAGTAGATTATTTATACAGCTGAGGAATGGTGGTAAAAATAAATTTTACAATAGTAAACTTTTTGCAATTATAAAGTGACGCCCAAAAAGCATTTTGCCGCATCGCTAACACAAATAAATTAACGCGCGAGAAAACAGAGATTCGAGTCATTGAATTGACTTAATTACACTCGCAAGGAATGTCGAGAGTTGTTCTACGCCATTTTTTTCTTCATTTGCATGGTGACAAAATTTATCGTTATTTTATTCATGAGTTTTCCCATTATTATTGTCGGGATAAATGGAAGAAACATTTCATGATGTTTTATCTCAATCGTTTTATCTCTCCTAAATTGTGAATTTGTGTTTTTATATATGTATGGTGAATACATCCTCATTTATGTGGCAAAACAAAAGGCTTCACTTGATACTTCCCTTTTTTCTTTTTGTCGCGCGAAAATCTTTTTTTTTGTAGTTGAACTTCATCCCCTTTTTCTAAAGAGTAAAGGAAAAGAGTTTTTAAGATTCTTTTAAACAGATTGTGCGGAAAACACATGCTTTTAATCGTGTATTTACATTTCATAATAACTTTTATTGCTACTTCTTCACCCAACTTCCTGTTGAAGCAAACAATATTCATATTTGCATAATTTAAATCACTCACACTCTTTTAGTTGAATACACAAAAAATTGTCAAAATATGCATGAAAAAAGAGTATAAAATGATTTCATTTGCGTTGTCATATGTTATACCACAGAGCTCACTCTCATTTCGGGTTAAAAAATAACAATTTTCTGCTCCCCTCTTTTTCATCATGTATTCATTTTAAAGACAAAAGGGGAATTGTATGAGGAAGCGAGGGCAAAGTATGAAGAATGATAATCAGTTTATGAATGAAAATTATCATGATTACTTTAATCGAATATCTTCATTCGCTATGTTCTCTTGTCGCCTACACCATGTTCGTTATTGAAAGTGATGACATAGAAGCTTGTGATATGAATTGTAATGAAGTATTCTTGTAAATTTGATAAAAAATATGGGAATTTTTCTGTATCAAGTTGAAAAATATTTAAAGACGTTCAATTTCAAATGTCATATTTCAATTTTTTAAATGATAATCCATTTTTAAAATATTAAAATGAAATTTAAAATATCAAAAAAAATTCTTTAATGAACCTTCAATTATTCAACTTTGTCATGTAAAACTCATCACATGAAAGAAAAGCAAAGCCTAAGGCTTCAAAAAACATACATGGTAAAATCTCAAATTACACATGTTCTTGAGACGAATTCATAAGCAAACGAATGAAGCAAAAGAAAAATTTCCCGCTGACAAGGAAGAAAAATGAGCATAAGAAGGAAGGAAAAAGGAAAATTCAATTGATATCTTTAGCAGCTTTTTTCATTCCACTATAGTCAATGTCTCTTTTTCTTTTTTCTTCCTCACAGCAGCAGCCATTTCCATTAAGTATCTACAAGCTTCTTCGCCTCTTCTATGCTTTATTTAATTTATATTTCACAATACAAGACAACAAAAGAGAATGAAGAGAAAAAGCTGCCAGATGAGATAAAAATAAATTCAATAAGTGAATTGTTCGAAAATGAAGCTGAAATTGCACGATGGAAGTAGAAAATAGAAAGAAATAAATAATTTCATTCATCCTCCTGGTTAGTTTTGTTTTCTTTCATTTATCGAGACGTCAAAGTGATGAAAATAAACTCATTGTGACTTTGAAACTTCAATTCATGTACATGCATGAAAGAGAAAAAGAAGAGATATTGAATAAATAATGCATGCCATTGCCATGGAGCAGCAACTCAATTAGTATAATAATGGATGTAATTCCATTGCTCTACTCTTCAATGATAACAGCTCATAATGATGTGGGACATGTAAGAGGAGTCGAGTCGAATTACTTAGTCTTTTATCAGCTTATTTACCCCAACTAACTAACTAGAGCATAAGAAAAACTATCACAACACATTATAACTGCTATAGCAGTAAAAAGTCAAGTTCCTTGGTTGTATAAGCTTTACTGCTCGTAACGAAGCACTAAAAATCAATAAAATTCGTGTCGCTCTGTCATTTGTTTTAATGATGCATGTGACTTTTTTTCTATGTGCCTAGCTAAAGCTTTTCGTGGAGGACTCTCATAAATTGACAACTTAATGACTTCACAACACACTAAATGGCAATAATAGTATGTTTTTCCTTTTCACTCTACTTTTCGCATTTCCCAAGAATAGAAAATTATGGGCCAATGTATGTGTGTGTGTGTTTTTAGTTGGATTAATGAAAATAGATTCATCGTCATTTTAGCGAAATATTTTTGTATATGCTTAAGAGTTTAAAGCCCTTGATTGTTTATAGGTAGAATTTAAGAAAGTATATTATCATATTAAGTATTTATAAGCTACTTATTCACTCTTAGTGAACAATTGATCTTAAGTAAATAAACTTTATTTAAAGCAACGGTTAAAAAATAAAGAAAATTACTTTAATTAAGTTTGTTTATTTATTTTATTTGATGAATCAATTCTATTGTATACCAAATTTCTTTTTAGTCAAGTGATCAAATCATAAAAATGTGTTCACACACATTCATTCTACTTCTTAACTACCTCCAAACATTCAGCTCCTCCCTTACAATTTTCCTTTCTATATTACTACTACGATTCATTCCACAGATGGAATGTCGTAAAAGTAAAGAAAGCCTTGGGAAATAACAATTGATATGATTTCTCGAGCTATTGTGACTGTTTTCTCTACTTACTTGTACAATATTAAAGTTTCGTTTCTATTATGGCAGTACACAAAGGAGAAAGAATTTCACTTACCTTCGACTTTATCCGATTCTCTCTTTCATTTGGCATTCGCCTACATAATATTATTGTGAATTAATGTACGATCGCATTGCACGTTAAAAACGCATAAATTAGATAGTTTCGCGTTTTTCTCCTTCGCCATGACATTTATTGATTTCCACGAAAAGAAAAGAAAGCAAGTTTCTTAAAGTATAAGGACCTTTTCATGACACAACTTAAGCTTTAAAAATTTTTCTACTTTACTCTGATTAAAATAAAACACAAAAGGCTCATTCATTTTGAATTTGTCTATGAATGCGAATTGTATTAGCGTTGAAAGTGGAAAGTTTTTAATTAAAAAGATAAACATTTGCGTCTAGTGGGAAACAAAAAAAGAAGAATGGTAAAATCTGGCCAAAACGACAAGAGAGGAATTTCGTTTTAATTTTTATTTTTTCGGGAAATTTAATGCGGGAAGCAAATTGTATGTCCATGTTCTATAATTAAATTAGAAATCTCTTTTGGATTCTAATTTAATTCGCTTTCAATGTTGCTATAAAAGTAGCTGCATGATGACCGAAGATTGTTTAGAAAAATGATTTTAATTCTTTATAATTAAAATTTGAAATTTTCAAAATAATCCTAATTCAATCATTTTCTTCTTCCAAATAGCAATTTGAAAAGAAATTTGTTTTAATTGAGATAAAATGTGAACATTTTCTTTTTTCCTTCTTCCACATGAAATAAAGTCGTTATATGAACGAGAAAATTGCTGTGTGTATTTTTTAAAAAAAGCACAATGTAGAAAAAATATTTAATTATTTCACTGTGCAGCGAGAAGGAAAATTTCATTATCAACAAAAATGTTGTTGCTTCTTAATGTTGGAATTGTGTGTGAGCAGCAGCAGAAATGATTAACTTTTATTGCCTCGCCACTCTCAAGTGGTATGCTCCTTTGCAATATAATGAGATTGACCAGGTAATTATTTTCATCATTTATTGCTTACTTCGTCCCTAGTTTTACTTTTTTTTCAATGTTATTGCAAGAGAAGTCAGTTAATTAATTTCACTTCCTTCTCGACACTTCAGCATCATAAAAACACACCCACGTCCTTCCTCTTTCATCGTTATTTCTTCCATAAATATAAATAACGAGACAGCAAAAGAGAGAAATGCGATAATTTATTTAATTGGCGTTGATAATGAATGTTTTGACAATTTAAAAACAGCAACAGTAGCAGCCAAAACAGTTCATTTATTGAATTCAATTAACTCTGTCACATGTGTGCTTGCATAGCACTCTTTACACACAATATATGTGAGCCGAGAAGGGTCAACCAAAATATCTTAATGGGATTTTCCAATATTCTCTTAGTTCTAGTAGGAAAACGACTTTTCCATTTAAAAAGGATAAGTCGCCATGTGTGAGAAAATAAAAACTACATCCCCAAATGGAAAGGAAAAAATGAAAATAAATTTTTAAAAGTGCTTTTGGATGAAACCATTAAGCCAATTTTAGTTCCTTTTTATTTCTTTTATGGAAGTGAAGTTAAATAGGATCTTTTTGGGGTAGTTTATGTAGTGTGGCCATGTATAGATAGGAAATTATATCAACACAATTGTTTTTGTGGAAATTGGGTAAAATTGATTAATTCCTTTTGTCTTATTAACGAGTAATTTAATTCTATTTGATAGTTTTATAAAAATTCATAAAAAATTCTTTTTCCTACATTGAGTTATTCATTCATAAAACTATAAAACAAAAATATCTTTTTTAATAATCCAATTTTCATTCATTTCATAAAACTATCAAAAAAATAATAATCGTAAAAACTTCAAGATTAATTATCCTCAAATAATAAGTTTTTTACGATTTCTCGACAGCTTGAAGCCCTGGCAAAGGAAAAGTTCTTGCCAAAAAATTATATATATAAAAACAAAACTCTTTTTCCATAACCGTAAGAATAAGAAGAAGAAAAAGGACAATCAAACATTACATACACAGCTTTTTCGGTTGTTAAAACGGCATAAGAATAAGAATGAAAGGCATTTAAATACCAATTTGATACAATTGCTGCTATGGATCGTAAAAAAACAGAAAAAGTAGCAAAGAAGAGAGAAAGAGTCAGAAAAATAATGTGAAACGATTAAGTAATGTGTATGTCTCGGGGATAGTAAAACAACCACTTGAAATGGAAAGTAAAAAGGTAGTAAAATGAAACTAAAACAAATGGCAATTTTCATCGCACATTAAACGCCTCACTATACTCACATATACATACTAGTTGTGCGTAAAAAAGCTAATCAATCTTACTATCGTAAATTATGGACGCGTTGGAATGCTTTTTAGAGGGTTGAAAAAGTGAAACTTCGCCCCAAAATAGTAACGTGTTAAATAATAATATTATGACCAAATAAAATTAATTTTCACGTCAAAATGCGGCTCACAAGCGGCATTAAATAAATTATATAGGGCTACTGTATTTATTTATAAATATTCGAGTTCAAAATAGAAAGTCAGCGATACGAAGAGTTGATTAGCATACGACTGCAGTGAAGAAGTAACAAATATTTGCAGAAACTGCAAGAATACTCAAGAGCTTGGCAAATTAAGCGATAAATTGTGTTTTTCTCTCACACAGACGTGATTCCATTAACCTGCGGGATGAATTTACTCATGTCTTTTTCATTTAGCACTTGAAATGGAATTTAAAGTCATGTCTTCTTCCACTTCACGTCATTGCATGAACCATTTCACATTCCAAAGCAATCAGAATGGAAAGAATCACCCTCTATTTATTCAAATTACTTCTCAGCAAAAAAGAAAGAGAGAAAAAGATGGCATTAAGATGAAGAAGAAGCATACATTTAATATAGGATTCTATCGACGCAGATGAGCAAATAATTTTCCAGTAAATTTAACTCGGAAAATCTCAACACACTAGGCCTACCTTTAAAGTTGAACCCTCTCTTTTAAAAATGGATTTTTTTCTTTTTTAATAACGGTGTTGCGAGCATCATTGACTTTAAGTGTCGGTAACCTTTTTTTAACTCTCAGAATTTACTGTTATTAAAATTTTAAATAACAAAACATCACTGTGAAAATTGTAATGAAATAAGCATAATTGAGTCATTATATTCAAAGTCTTCTTTAGCATTAAAAGATTTCTATGAAAATTATAATTCTCAAAGTAAAGATTTATCAAATAATCATACTTTAATAATATCGCAGAATTCAAGTTAATTGCATTATTGAAAGCCACAATTTTAATACTCTGAATCTACCCTACAAGTGTATCAAATTAATTTACAGAGCTTTCGAATTAATTCGCTACACTTAATGACTTAATGTGCATTAAAATTATTTCCTTGCCACCTCCTTCCGCCATTTACTTGTATGAATTCAGGCAGGGCTGCAAGTTCATAATTTTAATTGAAATGGGAAATTATGCTTGAAAAAATCTAATTAAAATTCATTACGATGAAGTTTGAGATGTTGAGGGTTGATGTTGATGCTCATGAAAAGAGATTCATTCCATAACATTATGAATAAATTTTTATTGCACTATGAGTAAATATGGATGAAAAATTTTATTAATACTGAAATGAAAGAGAGAAAAAAGAAAGATAGAAAAGAATTTCTAGGTAAGCCAACTAAATGAAAAACAACAATTGTTATTATATTCTGCATCATCATTTCAAAAAAAAATTGTTTTATTTTTCTATCCTGCAATAATATTCCACTGTTAAAGGTAGAATAAGAAATTTATTCTCTTTATATATGTGTATAAAGTACAGAGCCGCAAATGCATTTTTATGCATTCATATTTAAATAATGTTTTTAATATATATAAAATCATTGTTATTATTACTATTCTCCATTCATTCCATGAAATTTTTCCTTTTTTTATTGTGTTTGTTTATGTCCATGAATATAAATATAAATATGTATATATTTCAATTAATTGGGAACACAATTTTGCAATAATAATAAGTAATCGTGGCAATTTTAATTAATTTTTAATGAAACACCTACATATTGGTATTGATAAAAAAAATTGACTTTTGAAATGAGTTGAAAAGTGTGAAAATCACACTCATTTTAATAACTAAAAGTACGATTTTATAATTTAAGTATGAAATTGTTAATCAATTAAACTAACTGTGTCGTTTAAAACGTAAATTTTACTTTTCAACATACATTTGCAATATCAAATTTCATAACATCGCACTCTCTCAATTTGCTGTTTGCTTTTATTGCGATTTATCATGATGATAATGATAAATTTAAATTCAAATTTATGCTAATGAGGTGACGATGATGAAATCAAACTTATGTAAACTGATTAAGTGATTAATAGGAATTTCCATGAATTATCATATTTTCAACACTGAAAGCAATCTCGCTATGCGAAATTTATTCATTTTTAAAAAAGATTTTTCATTCTGTTTTCATCATATTAATATCATATATAAACTATATAATCAAATGTTTCTCGCACATTCATTCTCGTGTATAATAATGTATGTATATTTACTGTTTTTATGAATTCTTAACTCGCACATTGAATGAGCGTAAAAAAAACTTTTATTCTTTTGCAAACATGTGTTTATATGTATGTGCGGTGGCGGCATGCGTTTCATTTTCAATTTCCTTTAATAATGTATAAGCACAATCATAATAATCCATATGTGAAAAATTTCCTCTTTTTCTTCTCTTTTTTTCAATAGCGAGCAAATATGCCTCATATAAAAGAAAATCAAGATAAATGTAGGGAAAGAGAAAACTCGTCAATAGAGATAAAATCATTATCACATGTTCGACATTTGCTGTCTCTTAGAAGTCACTCACGTCGCCTTCTGTATCTGGGTAGGTG
Organism: Polypedilum vanderplanki; assembly: GCA_018290095.1. Taxonomy (NCBI): domain Eukaryota; kingdom Metazoa; phylum Arthropoda; class Insecta; order Diptera; family Chironomidae; genus Polypedilum; species Polypedilum vanderplanki. The sequence goes on along the minus strand of CM031380.1, from coordinate 13,518,986 downwards.
CACGTGAAAGGATTTCGAAGCCACTGACACAATGATTTGTCCTGTCTGCTTTTCTTTTTGCTGCTGCTTGCCTGTTTCTCATTCTTTTCATTTTTGCTATTACTAACATTCTGATTGGGACGTGACGAAGGTTGAGAACTGAAGCTCGATTCATCGCTATCGCGAACAGTCGCAACCGAATGATAACCGCTTTCTGCACGCCGTGATATGCCTGAATGCTTTGATGCACGTGGTGTTGAATCATGACCACTGTCATAGGCTTCTGGTGGCGTTGAAATTGGCAGTAATGGTAAATGTGGTTTGCTATGGTGAGTATTTATTAATGGCGACATTTTCATATGCTGCTTATCATTCAAATCAGTCTCGCAAATTTCAGCCAATGGATTTTCCTTGATATGAATTTCAATTTTATCCTCAATTTCACAGTTATCGACTGATTTCTTGATATTTGGATCAGAAGCACCATCAGGATGACGAAGAAGTGAAGAATATGGTTCCATGCCAGCAATGGCAACGATTCCATTTAAGCTCGGAAGGGACGTTTGACTTGGCGTTCTACTAATTGATTGTCTACAGTCACGACAGCGTGGACTAGAAGCTCTATAAACTGGCTCGGAAGCAACACTACCTGGACCTGCATTAAATCGATAAGCTGGCTCACTATAAACACTACCAGTATCAATACGAAAAGCAGGAATAACTTCAGCCATTGCTAATTGTGAATTAAAAAGTTCACGAAGTCTTGCTAGTTGATCCATTTGGTTTCTGTTCAGATAAATAATTTATTATTATTTTTTTCATTTACAAAACTTTTTTATTTTTATTTACCTTCCAGAATCTCCCAAAATACATTCACTGAATGTATCACCAACATTGAAACTCGACACTACGGAAATATCACCATTGCTCAATGCAGACAGTGGATGTTCTCTGAATGGGATTAAAATGTCATAAATTAAATGCCCTTTTAAACTCTCACTGTTCTGTGCTCTTTAAACTTACCCTCCCATTGCTTTTGCAATGTCATCCTCAGTAACTTGCAGAGCACAGTCCATCATCATAACATTGATACTTTCTCTTGACACATGTCTCGAGACTTCTCTTGATCCGAGTGGGTCAATTAGTGGCAATGCTGGTGGAAGATCACTTGGCCCACTATCTTGATCCTCCTCCTCACCTTCACCGCATGCTGCCGTTGCCATATATTGCAGTCTGCTTTCACTAATATTCGATATTGAACGTTCAGATTGAATTTCATGTTCGAAATCTGTCTGCTGTTGTTTTAAACCAGTCTTGATTGCACTCTCTGAATAATTGGCAGTCGCAGTAGGTAAATTATTAAGTCCTTGACTTAACGGATTTACAAATTCATCGTTCCGTGAGCTTATTGAGCTTCTATCATCTTCATTTCGCTGCATCATAATTTCAGCTTTTTGTGGTTGTTGCATTTGTTGACTTTGTGATTTATAATATGTATGATATTGTACAGGAGTTGCATTAACTTGTTCGACTTGATGAAATATTTGACAAGTTTGATTTTCAACCCACTGACGAATCATTTTCTTTTTGTGACTGTCCATAAAGCCATAACTTTGTGTACTACTATGAGTGCTACCTTGAGTAAGTAATTGTTGTTGTGGTTTTATATTTGGACCATCAATCCATGTCTCGCATTTCTTGATATGATTGATTTCTCTCATCAAATGTCTTGCCTCAGCTACTTTATATTTTGACACTCGAGGACCATCAATCCATTTTTCTTCAGCAAGACGATTCGGTGAACTTTCTTGATTAGAACTCGATGGATTTTTTCTCATTGGTGAACTCTTTGGTGTAGGAAAATTTGAAGCTTTACTAACACTTGAATGCTTGAGCGAGTTGATTTTTGTTGAGCCTGAGGGTACAACTTGAGCATAAATTGTATGATCTGTTGGTGATTGTGCTATGGCAGTTGATTCATTCAAATGTTTTGCTTGATTTCTCTTAAGACTATCACTTTTCTGGTGGGTTGAATTTTGTGCTATATTAAGAATAAAAATAAATTAAAATGCAATAAAAAGTTTATTATTTTAGGCTTACATTTCTGAATAATATTTGGCTTTTTAATGGGAGACTTTGGTAAACTATTGTTCTTTTCAACAGCTGAACCCCTCAAAACTTTATTCATGGCACAACGATTATCTCCTGAGTTGAGATTCGGAAGGAAGACAGGCGGATGTTCATTATCAGTGGCATCATCCAATGATGGACCAACATAAATAACTGTGTCAGCAGAAAAGTCAGAACTTGAAGGATCCGGTCCACTTGAACTGCCTGATTGAGCATTTCCGCTACTACTCTTATCTCCCGACAATGGAAATCTATGTTTTCGCCTTCTCAAACGATGAATTCGAGATGCTAATTGTATAGTTGTTAATGAGTCAGCATGAGTCTAATTATAACAGAGAAAGAAAAAGAAAACGAAAACGAAAAATTAATTAAGTTCCTTCCTTCCTGTCCTTTTTCTATTGTATTTCATTTTCTTCTTTTACTTTAACATACCTGTGTATATGCTACATGTGCAATGATTGCGACGTGACATGTTAAAGGTGCTAGACAGTCTTTCAATAAAGGCGTTAAGGGATGTTCTCTATTAGGCGGATGTCTTTGACCACTTAATATTGACAGCACGACATTGCCTACACTGGAGAGTGGCAGACCACCATTACGATTCGCACATCCGCCCAAATCAATAAGATGCAAACGACTTCTCCCGCCTGCCACTAAATTGATGATGAAAGAGGAATTTAATTAGGTTGAATTCTTGCTAAAATAATATATTATAGAAACACTTACCACCACCCTTGCCTGCACCAAGTGAATACTGATAAACATGTAGGGTGAATATTAATGCGCTCTCATAAATATTACTCGTTCGTCCGGCAAGTGCTGCATCAAGAAACAATGCCGCTCGTTCTGCTGTCGGTGCACGTAATTCGGTCGGTCCTCCCAAATAATCGTCCTTTAAATAAATCCCTGGACTCTCATCTGATTCTATAGACACAAACATACAAGAAAAAAAAGAAAATAAAATGTGAAAAAAGTGGAAATTTATTGATCATATCGTTAGGCAATTTCCTTCTCCTTCCCTTTTATTGTATATTTTGAATGTCCATTTAATCGGTTTATGAGAGAAAAAAGGGCAAGAAATCTTCTTCTTATATGACCATCAAAATAAACCCAACAGTGCAACGAAAGAATGATTTTATTTTCATTAAATCTCACTAAGGCAGAAGCAGTGGCAAAATTCGTTAAAATTCAAATCACAAAAATCGGGTAATACCATTGATATATAAAAAGAATATTACGACCATATGAGACCCATTTTAAATCTGAATTTATTTTCTTATTGCCTCTTTCTCATTCTTCTTTGACTGCTGCAGCAGCATTTTAGTGTGATATGGAATGAGTCAAAGCAGACCTTTTTTCAATGCATGACATACAGTCTCATTGAATGAATGAAGGATTTTTTTTATTTTGGGGAAAACATACAGGGCTTTTTTATGATTGTGGAAATTGTGATCATTGTGATGCCATTTTATTTAGATATATCTTGATAGTAGCTGAATTGTAATAGGATGTTTCTATATTGAACATTCTTTTGTATTTTGTAAGAAGGAAAAGTATACTTATTGTGCTCATTGCTGATAAGATCAATTTCTATGTTTGTTTGTTGGGCCTTTTCAAGTAGGCTTTTTGAAACTGTGAGTTATTGCAAAAAATATAATAAGCTAAAAACTTTTTTTCGGTAAATTTTGTAACTCTTTAAATTGAATTTCTTTAAAACTTTCTTCAATAAAATCAAAACCTTTTGCTTTTTAAAGAAAAGAAAATTTATTGATTTGGGAGTTTTTAGAAAGGAGTTTTTATTGATTAAACATTTTTCTTTTAAGGAATCTCAGTCAATTCACTTTTTCCTCGATTAAAGCATTTTTTGCAATAGATGGATATTAAATCACGTATTTTATCAATTTTTCTTTCTTCCATCCTTTCTTATGTATCCTGCCTGATAAATAAAAAAGTCTCACTCTCGATTCGATTCTTTCCCTTTTCTCTTTTTTTATTTTGTTCCCTAGGAAAACTATGGCAAAGCTAGCTAGGCAGCAACAGCACATAAAAGGAGTAACATATGTGCTCACTCTCATTCCTACATCTACCACTTCCCAACAATCATAAATTTTTATCTTCACAGAATAAATTTGAAAAATCTCGAACGCGCATTTAAGTTTTGCGAGAAGAAGAAAGAAAACTTGGAGCGACTTGATCTTTATTTTAATGTCACAATCATCATCATGAACCTCCTTCACATATGTGTACAAGTAAGAGCAGTAGCAGCAGTATACACTCAAGGGATTTTTTACGTTTATGACATAAATTTTCAAGTTTGCAAAATCTGGAAAATTTTCTCAAAACAGCACCGCAAAAGGAGAAATGAAAAGGCATGAGGGGAACGAATGACTGCAGAATGAGAAGATGTTTATATCAGTTTGATAATGTGCGTATTTATATGCGTGACGAACAATAAAAATTCTTTCTTACTCTCTGTCGTATTTTTATATATAAAATTTTACACTGCAGAATAAAAACACACAAAAGGGAATAAAATAGAGATTCATTGTTCCGCTCACTGAGAAGAAGACGGAGGACTAAAAAAATTTATTATGATGCTGACGAGATTTTATGACTCTTGCAACTGGTTTCCAACAATATCAAATATATTTTTTATTGTCGTAAAAAACACTAAAAAGTGTATGTTCATACTTAAAGTAAAAATCGCATTTGGTTGAGTGTTCATTTACAGTTTGATATAAATGCCATTATGTTTACTACAACCACTCGCTTTTTATTTCTGTATAATGAGCATAAACGATTCCTTCTTGAATTCAATTTCCATTCATTTGTCTGATTTTCCTTCTTTAACATGCCCAAGGAGAAAGAAAAAAAACTTTTCATTCAACGACATCTAAATGAGAAAAGTTTTTGTTGTTATTTTTCTTTTCACAGCATGCTCTTCTATCCCCTTTAAATATACCAACACATACAATTTTGACCAGTCAAAGAATGATCCTTCAAAAAAAGAAGAAAGAAGACTGAAGACAAGTGCGATATTTCAGTCCATAAAACAAATTAAAGTAGCATTAAAGAGAAAGGGCCTCTGTATAGCTTGTTAGTATAAAGGACACTTGAAAAAGTGCTTCCGGATCTCTCTCCTTCTACTATTTTTTGCTCTATTTTATATCTTGCATCAAAGCAGGGAGTGACAAAGAGAGAAGGGAAGTTGACACTGATACAAAGAGTAAATATGGAAAATTGATATGAAACACTTTGATAAGCAAACACAAGTTGCCATTGTGCGCGCATTCACTTAACACATCAAGCACAGGCAATCGCTAGTTTCAATTAGAAATTGCTACTCCAAATTGTGCCTTGTCACAATCACATTGTAAATGCCATTAGTTGGCTCATTTTATTACCGCATCGAAGCCGCGAGTTTTTGCCCTTTAACACACATTCTTATACTTAAATCCATGTTAATTATTTCTCTATGGGTGAAGAAGTTAAAGGAACTTTTGATTCTAAAGAAATTTTGGAAGAAAATAAATTATTTTATGACTAAGGTTCGAACTTGCATGCATATCTATTGTCAAGTTGATTTCAAGTTTACTTAAACAAAAATGTTTTTAGTTTATTCAGTTTAAATTTATTTTTTATTAAAATACTAAATATTAAAAAATCATTGACTTTCATACAAATTTGCTAGATTTTAAATGAATTAAATTCAATCACAATAAATTAAAGACAGTTTTGTGTAAGTCAAGTTGATAAAAAATTTTCGCATATCAAGTAAAATATATGCAAGTTCAAACCCTATTTTTGACTAAAATTTAATCATTCCTAAAAAAGTATTTGAAAATTGTTTAAAAACGTACTTAGTGTGGTTAATATGGTTTTATTAGTCTATTTCTTAATAATACTAGCATTTTCATGCTTGAATTTTTATTAAAATTTTCAATTTTTAAAAAATGTAAACAAAAAATTTTATAAATGAATTTTCTTAAAACTTCCTCTAACTTCCTAACTATTTTTTCATTATTATTTTTCCCTACTCATAATAATCATCGCTGTTACTAGCACCATTAATAAGTCTACCCGCTCACATGCTTGTTTATAAATATGAATGTGTGTACATAAGAACAACCCCTCCGAAACATAATAATCAGCAATAATAATAATTACAATTTACAATCCACCTTTCATTGTTTACTTATTTGCATATATCACATTTACCACCATTCTCTTTTCAATTTTTTCCTTCCCTAATAGCGTTGCAGAGAGCAATAACATTAAAGAGTAGCAGCTTTTTGAGCGTTTCTATTTGATTTTATATTCATTTCTTCATTTATTTAATGCGGTTTTTGTGGCACTTTTTGTTTAAATATCTCTCATTTACTGCCTTAGGGAGGGCAGATATAAACGAAAATGGATTAAAACATTTTATATTCAAGTCAAACAAGCTCACATTACTTAGATAATGGAATAATATGCATTAAAGTAATTACTAACCTGTCGCTAAACTAGCCAAAAGGTCTTTAGCACTCGAACCAGGTTTTGTAGCGTTGATGCCGAGGGCACTAACACGTACTGAAAATCGTGCACCTGATTTTTGTCGCTTCTCATTGATGCCCTTATAAAGCCATGAAATAGCACACGGTATAGCACCTAAATCATTTGCTGAGGCCACAGATCCTAACATTGTACGATTTTGACCTGCAAATATAAAAAGAGAAAAAATATTTTTTAAATTTTTAAGAAGATTTTGTGAATCACATACAGACAGAATGTGCGGTAACAGAGGAAACATTTTTAAGGATTTATCAACAGCTTAACAGATTTTTTTTATATGTATCGCTGTATAACGATGAGGGTGTTGTATGTTCCTCATAAGAAGTGAGAGTTTAAAGAGTGATTTATTGGAGTAACAATGTGAAAACACTTAAAAAATGTATAGAGCGCCATATGCTAAGGAAGTTTTTTTTTCTCTATGGCTTAAATTTTTTGCTCTCTTCCCATAAGACTCAGATAAAGAGAGAGAGTCGATTTCTGTTTAGCTTTTTTAAAAGTCTTCATCATGATTCCACTCATATGGAAATAATATTCACGAGATTTATTTTGACACTTGCCGTCTTGAAAAAAAGAAAGAAAGCGAGTGGGGAGGAAAAGATTAACGTGGCTATGGAAAATGTGCATATGACACAATGTTGAAAAGTGAAAAAGTTATTAGTCAAATAAAGTGTGAAGTTTTAAATGAAAAGAAAATAAATAAAGAATTTGATTTCAAATAAAAAAAATTAAATTACCAAAATAACGACTTTTCGAAATTCAAAATTTTTTTTAGAAACTTTCAAGTATTTTTAAAAAATCCGTTATATTTTAAATTAATTTTTTTAAAATCAAATACAAATTAAACACTTTTTTATTTTAATTTTTTAAGTATCCCAGCCTTGCTTCTTTCTCAATTCTTTCATTTTCTCCCCACACATTTTTATTTGACTAAATACAATTTAAATATTTTTCTCTATGTTTATTTTTCATTTCAGTCAGCCTGTCATCACACACTCACTTTACTATATTTTGATTAAATTTAAGGTTCTTTCACCCTCTCAATTTTTTTCACATCATAATCATAATCGTGAACTGACTTCTATTGTCAATATTGACTACTCATGCGGAAAGTCACTTTTTTATTATTGAAATTGAGATTTTATGGTATATGACTCAATATAAAAGAAAAACTCACCTGCAGCAGGATATCCAATAGCAAGCAAGCAACCATCGCTGCCATCTAACACTGCTGGAATAACTTCTGTTAAAGCTGAAGCACACACATCAATCTGTATAAAAATAGAGATAAAAAATGATTACGTCTCACAATTCTGTGATTTCGTCATTAATAATATAAATTTTTTATTCGTTGCACGTAATTTTTCATGTTAGGAGCGGAATTTTTTCTTCTTCATTGCCCTTTGCCCTTTTGCACACTGTTGTCTTTAATATATCATTTCTTTTGGGAACGTGTGTGCTCGGTGTTATAGCTTCGTCATCATAATCACAAAGAAACAAGAATAAGGTATTTTGACACAGTTGAATTTCAGTATGACAGATCTCATAAATACTTGCTGTTGCTACCGTAGTCGTCAGATGAGAATTTTGTAGAAGAAATTATGAAATATTAATGTGTTGTGGGTTTATAAATTCTTCACTCGGATTAGTTCCACTGTTTTTTCTTTCTTTTTATTTTTATGAGGGTGAAAAGTGGGTTAACATATCAAGCATTTTTTGTGACTTGAAGATTTTTTTATAATGTAAAGGAATGAAAAATTTGATTTATTTAAAGGGATTTTTATGTTAACTTCATTTTTTTTATTACTTGTAAAGGTTAAGAAGGGCAACAAAATTGAATAAAATATGTTGAGCAATTTAATAGATTTTTAAAAAGAATCTAAAAAAGTTTTAAGAATAATTGAAAGAAATGATAAATTTTAATCATGATTTGGACATTTAAATCAGTTTGATTTTAAATATTTTTAAAAAATAAATTCCAAAATTAAATTTAAATTTTGTTTCAAAAAATATGATATTTTTCAACTTATGAATTTGAAACAAATATTTGAAACCTAGATTCAAATATTAAGTAAATTTCAAAATTAATAATTTGTTGATTAAAATCAAGTTGAATTCAAGTCATAAAAGTCAATTTTTACTTGAATCAAGTATAAACTCAAGTTATTTTAATGTCAACTTGATTTGGTTTATCAAACAACTAATCACTTTTTGTAAAAAGCAGTATTGGTTAAACAAAATGAAACTTAAATTAAAAGATGTCTATTATCATGTTTTATTAGAAAGAATAATTTTTAGATTTTAAAAAAATTCTTTAAATTTCCAAGCCTTGATAATAATCTTCTTATAAAATTTTTATAAAAAGGAAATTTTTCACCCTTTTTTGATTAATATTGCAACCTTACAAAAAAGTCAATAAATCAACACTTTCACAATTAAAATTCTCATCACAAATTCAATAAAGGGAAGAAAAAATGAACCTGTTACAAGTAAAATTTCACCCTCGATAAAAATAATTTAACCAGTGTCCATCCCCTCATTTTGCAACAAATGTTTCTTTTACTAAATATAATAAGTCATATGTGTACACTCAGCCGACATTGTCTCTTCCCTCCTCTTTCGTCTATTTATTTCTATAAATATTTCTTTCCACACTTTTTTTATGCTGCTGCAGCAAAGTTTTCTTCTGAAATTCAACTGATTTATTACGGTGGATAATGTAATATCACAGTGTCTCAGTATAGCAAGAGATGAAATAAGATTTGCAGCTTCTTCTTCATCATCACACACAGTAGAGAAAGAATAAATTTAATAATGCGGCATGACGGTATGTTTGATGTCGTCAATAATATCACAACATGACACCAACATCTCTTATGGAATTTATCCTAATATAATAGTAAATTAAAGCCGCCTTGTGTGCAAGTGTGTGAGATTGTAAATAATCCATAAATTTGATTAGAGATATATATAAATTTAATATTCTACACTAAACAGCATATTAGGTACAGAGAATAAATAATCACAATTAATGAGTACATCTCTATCACATCCTTCTCAGCTTAAAGAAGAAAAATCCTTCTTGATTAAATCATTTCTGCACTGTGATTTTCATCGTTGGCTCTCTGTTATTGTGACGAGGGAATGACGATGATGATGGGGGTCATGCGGTGACGACAATAAATCATTCCAATAAAAATTTCACCGAAAGGATGTCGTGCTGTGCTTGCTACCCTTACTTTGAAAAATGTCGGATCATTAGGAACGAAAGAAGGGAAGCAGGCAATGTCAAGAGAGAAGTATAATAATTACTTGACATTGTTATACACTTATCATGCACTGTATTTGTGTATGGGTTGCAATAAAATTCATTAGAAGAAAATTTTCCACGCTCTCTATTGACCCTGATTAATTGACAACAATATTTTACCTGACTATCATCGCTCGTATGTAAAGCATCAAATGCAAACATTTTTGGTGCCGATACCATTGGTCCACGATCCTGTGTTTGATTTTGATTTTGTGATGAACCTTGACCGCTTGATGGTTCGCATAATGTTACTTGTCGTTTTTTCTTATCGATCGATAAATGACTGGCACTACGTTCACCGTCGACTGTGGTTGGGGGACTGTCGGACACACGTAGCATCACTTTCACCTAGACACATGAAAGACAAATAAATTTTCATATGATATTTATTTAACTTTTGCCTTTTTCCCAAGGGAAAAACAATTTTATTAATCACAATTTTACAATAAGTAATAAGAAAATTCTGATTTCCATGAACTAGAAGAATTTTACTGAATAGTAGATTGTTTGTACTAAAGAATTTCTGATTCATCTGCTTTTAATTGTCTATCAAATAGTTTAATTTGGAAAATATTTTGAATAGTATAAGAAAAAAATTTTGTAAACAAAGAATTCAAATGTTTTGTTTACATTTTTTCAAAATTAATATTTTATGAAAAATTAACAATAATCAACAATATAAGGCACAAAAATGATTAAATAAGAACAGTATAAAAACAAAAATTCTAAAATTAATTAGATGAAATTAGTGCACAGTCAGTATTCTGTTTTATTCTCAAATTTTTAAAAACAATTGAAGAAATCGCAAAAATTTCTAAGAATCATTATTGTCGATTTTTTCTTCATTAATAACCATGATTGTTGATTGGTCAGAATGTCTATACCTTGCTTTTGTCTCACTTTAACACAGACACATGCGAGAATCCATATCGAAGCAAATTGGAATTGATTGAAAAGTGTCAGAGTGAGAGAGTTGAAAGTTTTCATTCCTCATAAAGTTTTCATTCCTCATAAAGTATTCAATTACACTTAATAGAAAAACACATCTCGCTTTCGTTTATTTTTATGTGTACGAGTAAATAAAAGAGAAAGGGAAATTTTCTTATGAAATTTTAATGAGTTTGAATTTATAAGATTTCACACACAATTTTGAATGAGCAGTAACACATTAAAAGTTTATTTGAATGTCTATCAAATGTTTCATTAAATCTGATTTGAATAAATTATTTACTAGAGAATTTTTAGCAAAAAAAGAGACAAATGACACTCAAATGTCGAGAAATGTCTAAGAAAATTTCACACACACAAAAGTGGAAAGAAAGGTTTATTAAATTTTAATGATGGCACTTCACTAATTAAAAATTCTTAAATTCTTACCCTTCCAAATCCCAAGTTTTCTTTATTTGACATGCGACGTGCGAGTGATGCTGGAATTGGAGGTGGAGCGCGTTGTATTGCTCCACAGAATCCTCCACGATCTGAATTGTGAGATCGGCTGCTTTTTGTGCCATTTGCCGCTGACACCATTCTTTGAGCAGCTCTGGAAGTCATAAAAAATCACTTTTAACACATTGTTTAAAATTAACTTTTTCTTTTCTTGTTAGTAATTGCGGAAATTTAATCACAGGTGTATAAACTCTTGTCAAAAGTCAAACACACATTTTATTATATATTACAGCTTTTTTTTAAACAACACATTGATATTTATTTTTGATTTGTTTAATTTCAGCTTTTATCGGTTTTTACTTTTAATCCTTAACAATTATCAGCAAATAATTTCCAGCACATGACTGTTTAAATATGTGTTTTCAATGCCACATTATTTATTTAATTATTGATATAATTGGAATTAAGTTTGATAGCATTTTAACAAAGCATTTTATGAGCAATAAGATTTTATCAATAAATCACTAATTTGTTAAAAATTGACAGTTTAATAAAAATTTCTAAATTTTAATTTTATACAACTTTATAAGTAAAAGGATTTTGTAAGAAAAAAAATTAATTTACTGTTTCACTTTTAAATATCAAATTGAAATTAATTCATATATAACAAAATGGAAATTTCTATTGACGAATCTCTAAGGTTTGAACTTGCATGCATATTTTACTTAATATGCGCATATTTTTTGTCAAGTTGACTTACACAAAACTGTCTTTAATTTTTTCAGATTAAATTTAATTCAATTAAAATACATAGTAAGTTAAGGAATCATTGATTTTATACAAATTTACATAATTTCAAATGACTTAAATAAAATCTAAATGAATAAAATATATTTTTGTGTAAGTCAACTTGACAAAAAATAAGTACATATCAAGTAAAATATACATGCATTTCAAATGTTTTTAGTTGTTTTTGTTTTTGATCTTTTTTCAATTTTAAATTTATTTATTCAATTCTTTTTGCAGCTATTTAATAATACTAGCGTGAAACTGTTCACAACTAACTAAAAATTTGATGAAATTTTAACTACATTTATTCAATAAATATAAATCACCATAAATATAAAAATTACAGTTGAATTTTAGTTAATTTTGAAACTATTTAAGTTTTTCAGAAAAATTACTGAAATTAAAATTTTATCTAAATTTTTTATTCGCAGCATTTGTACTATAAAACATTTTCAGAATTTTCATCAATAAATTTCATTTCATTCAATTATTTTTCATTCATTAAACTTCATTGAAATAATTTGCAATAATAATTTCAAACTAATTCGTACAACTTTGTTGAATTTTTTCAATCACCTCGAATAAAATTATTTTTTATCAAAAAACCTTCTTTAAATTGTGGTTTAAAATTGTTTGCTTCTTAAATTGCTGTCTTTAAATTTTTTATGAGAAAAATAAAATTTCATGATAAATAGCTGCCAATCAAAACAAATTTAAATAATTTTCGTCACATCAATTTTTTTTCAATAAAAAAATATTTTTTTCTACAAATATCACAATTTTCAACTTTTCATAACATTTCCATATTTTCGTTTCACAAAGTGATTTCATGAGGAAAATCAATCAAAATGACTGAACGAGAAAAATTTATCTTCTCCTCACTCTCTTTTTTTCTCATCCGCAAGATTTAATTTAATCCAATCAATTATAATGTCACAAGAGATGAAAACGCAAACAGCTAAAGAACATGGCAAAAATTGATGAATTAATTTTATCAAATCACTTGTCATTTCAATGACATTTTACCACATAACAAATAAATTCACTAATTAATTTGTTATTAAATTATTTTAATTCCGCAATCAATTAACAAAAATAATTTTGACATCTAGTCTTTAATAATCTACCTTTTTGACATATTTATTTCTATTTTATTTTTTATCGCTCGTTAAATGGTTGAAATAATTTTATCTGCACTTAATACACTTAAATAATTTATTTTCACTTGAGTAATTTCTTTCTTTTATGAGTATTCGCATAAGGAATAAAGAAAATTTCACTGCTAAAACATTTTAATAATTCCAGTAACATTTCACAGAAACGATTTGCAACAAAAATTCTCTCCATTTGCCGTTTAAGCATTCATGATGGAGAATGAATGAATCACCTCCTCATTCCTTGTTTATGCTCCTTCTATCTATAGACATTCATCAAGCACTGATATTTCATTCATTATACACGTTTTAGCTCTTGTAAATTTACATGAATAAAATCTTTTTCTCTTACTGCTTTTTCACTTTCAATCTTTTAACTTTCAAGTGCACTCACTTCAATTGAATGTGCACAAAAAGAGGAATTTTTCTCTCTTCTTTTCTACTCAATAGAGAAAAGTAAAATTATTTTCTGCTTTTTCACATATTTTATTTTTTTATTCATTACATCAACCAACTATAGCAGCACTTTAATCCTTTAATCATTTATTTTCTATTTCGTCGTAATCCATAAATTCTGCTTTATTTAAGGTAAGGGCGCGCAAAACCGACCGAAAATTGTGTGTGAATGTCACATTAAAGTATTATGAATATATACACTGATGTAATAAATTTTAAAAAAGTTTATTTCCTTGCTACACTCTTCCTTATTGTACAATAAAAAATTTTTAATGATTATCCTAGACGCTCAAGTTGCTTCTTAATTTAGACCGCATCGTTGAACGATGAAACGAAGACTGAATGAAATTTGCTTATTGAAAACAATAATATTGTGTAATATGACATGAAACACACATTTTCATTCATGCCTGAATCGTGCGAGAGAACGAGCGTAAAAAGAGAAACTGGAAGAATGTTGGAATGAAAATATAAACCGATTGGAAAACATAGCACGTGGGAAATTCAACTAGGGATCTTTTTTCTCTCATGCTCTACGAGTGGAAACACGTGTTTTTATGTTGACGTTCTCTGTGTATGACAATAAATATTCATTTTTAGTCTGAACGATGATTCTTGATGGCATGATGATGTAAACGATCTCATTTTTGAGTGTTTTTAATAAAGACAAATGAGATTCTAGGAAAAAAAGAGAAAATTCAGCCTTTCTTTTTCTGCTCAAACATGTTTCTTCCATAAATGTCATGATTAATTAAAATAAAATTAGAACTTTAAGAGTCATCAACAATGAAAATTTATGAAGTGTAGCGACTAACAAATTAACACACAAAAATTCTTATGGTTTTTTTCTTTTTCTTGAAAATTTATTACTCTCACATGAGATGCATTCCTTCATGTGTCGATCTTTGTCGCGTTTTTGTTAAAAAATTGAAAACTGACAATAGAATGAGAAGAATAGAAGAATTTTCTATTTGTTAGAAAGAGGATTTTCTTTTTGTTTTAAAATTGATGGAATCTATGTCATGTTTACATGATAGTTCATTTTAAAAAGAATAATGACAAATAGACTTGTGTCTTTTTTGTGTAATATTGGTTTCAAAATTAACAAAAGAAAAGAATTTGGACAATTTTTAAATTTTCATACTAAAATTTGTAAGTTTTGAATTTGAATTTGTTTGTTGTTTTTAAATTTTTATTCCAAATTTTTAACATGAAATTTTCAATTTAAATCAAGTTTAAAAAAATAATTATTTTTGGTGAATGTTAATGATTTTAGAAGACTAGTTTTTGATGAATTTTGGAATTTGAAATTAAAAATTTCAACATAAATTACAAATACAATTACTGAATTTTCATTAAATTTCACCTATAATATTTTTAAATTGAAACTTTCTTTCTTTAATAATTAAATACTAAACTTTATAACCAAGTTTGTAAACGAACAAGATTTTTATTGAGAAAATTTCAACGAATAAAACAAGAAAAATAAACATACTACACTGTTGTGACAATAAATATGACAAAGTCAAAGAATCTCACGACATGTGTTAATAAATTTTCTTTTCCTACTTTAAATTATTTATTTTATATCGTGGTCTTTTAAACTCAACATTTTTTTACCACTCGAGTATAAATTCCTCTTCATCTCTCATGAGATAAATATTTTTTCACATTTAATCCGCGATCAAGAGAGAGTTCAACTTAGTGAAAATGATAAAGTAGCTCATTGATATATTTTTAAATGGAACGATAAATTTTTTGTTTTTTCCTTTCTGAATGACTAAAAATTGAAATTCATTTTTCATTTTTTTTCCTCTCGTTCATTTTAAAAAGTATGAGCAAGTAGAGGAAAAAATTGTTTACATGACTGGAAAACTTCATCAATTTTCGCTTAAATTTGTGTGTATTTTCCTCTTATTCCGTGCGAGTAAAAGCAAATAGCAAGCCGAAAAAAAATTATATTCGAGTACGGCTCAATGACATCGAAGCAAAAGTGAAATGCCGAATGCTGTGTGTTTTTTAACAGAAAAAATATATAACATTACAAAGGCTGGAAATAGTAGTCAGCTATTTTTAAAATTATTTCACTCGTGAAATGCGAATGAGTGAAGAAAAACCCGGAAAAATCCTCTTTTTGTTTACGATTCAAATATTGATTTTCCTCTTCTATAACAAACAGTCACGGCTTGGACGTTTAAACGATTTAATTTAAATCTACTTGACTTGAAATTCTTATAAAATTATTTTAAATTAAAATTACAAATTGTTTTCTATAAACATAATATATTCATATTCTTGAGTTATTTAAGAAGATAATAAATTAAGATTATAGTTCTAAATAATTTTTTAAATTGCAATTTTAATGATTTTAATTTGCTGATGAAAAACAAATGATGTTTAAATCAAGTTACAAAAAGTCAAGTATTATTCAAGTAAAATAAATTAAATGTCAAGTCAACTTGAATCAATTTTCCAAGCTTTGAAAACAAACAAGAAAATTTTGCTTGTTTATGGTTCTTCTCTCTTTGCATCATGTTAATTTGGTTGTGAAAAAATGATTACAAAAGACAATAATGACTCACTTTTCAATGTAGGCTGCAGATGCTAATGCTAATGCCGTCTCTTGCAAAATGTCCATTCGTTTTTCTTGCGTTAAATGACTCAAAAATCCTCCACTAATTCCATTACCACTGCTTCGACACAATCGCATTTGATTCATCATCTCGGTTTGCAATAAATTTTGAAACAAGTCATGCTTAGTCACCTCTTCGCCCTCGTTCGCTCTAATTGCTTGCTGCTGCTGTATTTTCTTGCCATTCACTTCATATTCATCAATCATTTCATAAATATGATTCTCAGGATCGCTCTTTTCCGCACCATTCTCTACCATCATGTTGTGTGACTGATTGTGGCTATTTCTCATTACATTCATATTGCAATGCACTAATTGTTGTTGTTTTTGTTGCTGCAGATGTGGCAGCTGTAACATTTGGCGTTGCTGTACATTTAGTGTGCCAAAAATTAAATTATTATTCGGGTTATGAGTTGCATGTGAATTAGGTGACATCGAATGAACTCCCGACTGATGCAACAAGTGCTGCTGATTGATATTTATGGCTGGCTTCAGTGGCTCACGTGCTATTTTAAGCGTCTGTTGAACGACAGCCAATTGTGATGTGAATTTTCGTTCATGAAATTCAGCAACAACTGCCATTTGTCCGCCACCTTCAGGATCTTGTCGAACAAAACTCAAACTCTTTCTTTGCGGTGGCTTTGGTGGAATTTTTCTTGGTTGTGGTACAGGTGGATTAAAAGTTGATAAAACTCTTGGTGCATTGTTAAATTTTGGCATTGTTTTGTTTCTCAACTGGAATTTTGTTGCATGCTATAGAAGACAGAAGAATTAAATTAAGAAAATCTTTCACATACGCTCAGCAGAGATTTTCCACTTACCGTAAATTGTTTTTGAAATTCCTCTTCATTCGATTCATCATCATCATCAGCTATATGAAGTCTGTATTTGCATATTTAGATAGACAGAGAGAGAAGAAAAAAAATTGAAAATTAAAAAATTCCTCTTCATTGGTTGCATAACGTTTAGGCAGCAATATATACCTTCTCAATGGTTGTACTTCTCCATTCATACTCTTTCCATCATTTCTCTTCATATGCATTAGTGTTGTTGCTGCTACTCTCTTTCTCTTTAATTGAGTATTATTTTGAAGAGTTCTCTTTTCCTTCTTCTCCATTTCTCTCTTCTTTCGGCTTTCTACAGTCAATCTGTTATCAGCGACAAAAAAATACACAACATTTATGATTCAATTGATAGAATTTTTCAATATTTTGTTTTATTGCCGTAACAATTTTATTTTGCTCGCGAGACACGCTGATAACAAGTGTGAAGAATTGATTTACTTATTGGGTCACGCATTAATACGCCCTTTACTATCAACCAGAACAATATGATGAAAATTTTGAGTTCCGTATAATGTTTATTATTTTAAAATTTCATCATCGAAAATTTGCGTGCTTTTTTTGCGCAAAGCGAAATAAATACATTAAGCCATAATAATAAAGTGAATGTATCAATTGATGTTTCCGATAAATTCATTTGATCCCATAAAAATAAGAATTCCATCTCACTCCTCGTTAAGAGAATACTTTTAACACGTCTCACTTTTAAAATGGGTGTAAAATAATCGTAAAAACCATCAGAAAGACGAGCAAGCACTTCACAAGTCAACAAAACATGTGTCAAACTTTTATTTCTTCTTTTTCACACTCCAGTCGCGTATTTTTCTTTTCTTTTCTTTTGAAATTCACGCAATGTGACTAATTTGTCTCGTTAGGAAAATTAAATTTCACTATCGATTGCCGATTACTGGCATATGCTGTATATGAGTAAGAGAAATAAAAATAAACTAATGAGGGAATATCTTTTTTGGCTTTTAATGAGAATTATGTCGAAATATGCAGGAAATGTGCACATAAAAATTAAAACGAAGAAGAGCACAGCGGCGCGAGTTAGTTTACACCCTATGTGAGTAAGAAGAGTTAAGACTATGCTTTGTATATCAATTACACAATGCCAGAACATTACATTACATTACACACTACATACGGCTCAATCAATCGTCTAGTCTTTGTTTGTTTATGAATGTTGATGATATATGTGCCTGCCTTTTCCTTCTTTCATCAAAAATTATTTTCTTTTACTCCCTTCGAACTTAATATTTGAAGTTCTATCATAAAAATAATAATCATACTATCACTCACTACATACATATTTATTTATTCCCGTTAAATTCAATGATATGTTCACATTCTATCAATCTATGTAATTTACTATATTTCTTTTAAAAAGATAAAAAATGCAGAGAATAGCGGCTGTCAAAGGAGATAAAGAAAGAAAGAAATGAGAAATTTCTCTGTTGAAAATCTCATTGAAGTCAATTAGCTCAAATTTATATTTTTATGATGTGCATGATGAAGAGTTGGGTCGTCTCACTCGTCAATCAATTGAAGTAGAGTTAAGTTGAGTAGATGGATGGATGAAATCAATGAATGATGATAGGGAACATTATAATAGACACAAATTACTATTTTTGTGTTAATGAATAAGCATTAAAATTGAACGATATTTTAGAGTAAAATATTCTTAGCGCCGTAATGCTGTACAAGACTTTATCGACATCTGCTCATGTCTTATTCTGATAAATGAGCAAAATTAATTCACTTCGTTAATTTTACAATTTTAGTATTATTTCGCTCGCGAATGGAAAAGAACCATGAAATGATTAAGTGACTGCAATAAGAGACACTCACATGTAAGAAATTAATTTTCTTTTAAATCTGTCGATTAATGATAAAAGGCAAAAGAAATGAGAAAAGGAAAACATTAAAATGCACATGTTAGAACGGTAATGACTTCAATCTTTCTTTACACCGCTTTGGAGTGCATATTCAATACATAAATGCTTTACTTCTCATTCTTTATTCATTAACAAACAGAGACTCTATCATTCAATCCAATCTTCAGTCTTTTTACTCACACATTACACACATATATCTATCTACTTGTCTATTTAGAGATCAAATATTTAATCAGGCGCGCTCAGCTCGCTGGGCCTCAATCATTCAGTTAGTCAATAATATTTTGTTTACTTCTCTACGCTAAAATGAAACTTCATTTCACATTTAATTATCATTATACATATCTTTATGTACAACTAGTTTAGTTTAAACATATACGCATTGTTATAAACAAAATAAAAGAAGTAAAAATTTCTCCGTAAAAAAATATAGTTTACATTATGGAAATCAAACATGAAAAAAGAGAAGGAAAAAAAATAATAAAACTGCATCAATTTTAAACGCCAGACAATCTGGAATAAGAGAGAGAAAGAGTTTTATCAAAGGAATTCACACAGTATTCGAATGTGCTATGTGTGCCTACATGTGATGATGCGGTAATTTCAGGAAATTTTCAATCTTTCTCTTTCTCACTTTTATTCAATGTCTTACAATCGTTTTATACTGTTCAAATTTAATGAAGTCTGTAATTTATACGAATAAATATCGAGAGAAGCAAGCGAAATCGAGAATTCAATGAGTTAAAAAAATATTTTCATTTCACCTTCTCATTCAACAGCCGCTGAACTAATAAACTGTCGAAAAAAAGTAATAAATGAATCAAAAAGAAATATCTCGCAGCAGACTTGCGTAAATCGAAATCATCAAAACATTGACACACACATAGAGGACTTTATATTTAATGATATGACAAGCAGATAATGAATCAATTATTTTAAGGTCAATTGTCGTTATCTGACGTGAAAGATTTACGGAATGGAATAAAAAAAATCAATCAAACTACATCGAAATGTTTTTTATGCTGTGTGTATGTTTGATGATTGTGAATCTTTTAGTTTTTTTGGTTCGTGCCTGTTTCTCTCTCACCATTCTCTTTTTGTTCCTTTAAATTACAGGTTTTTATGATGATCATTTTTTGAGCGCCCATTGAACATTATAAAGCACTTAAAATACGCAACAATTTTACATAAATGCGAGAAACACAATTTCTTCTTCCTTAACAAGCAGACGAATCACATAATTTTTTTTTTTTGGTGTATTGCCTTAAGCATCAAATGCATACAAACAAAATTTACTGATAATTACTTTAGCGTTAAAAAAGATAGACATTTATGCAAAGTGAATTGAAAAAAATTTGATACTTTTTAAATTTGACAGATTTTGTCTTAATTTGAAATTTTTCACATTTTTCATTGACCATCTAAGGAGAATACCAGCAAAATTCATTCATGTGTCAAAAATGATAAATCCATTAAAGAGTGAAGGCAGTTCTTTCGAGACATACCTAATGAGATGCATGAATGAATGAGTGTTAATGTTTTGACATAATTCATTGTTGAACAGTCAGTCTGTGACCTCTCACATGCAAGTATTTATACATGCACGATACTCTATACTCTAATGGATATATATGCTTCTTGTCATACTTTATATTTTCATATTCCAAAATGCGATACAAAAAAATAAAAATTTATGAATGCAGACTTTTTTCAAGAGCTTCTTCATTAAAGCGGTGAGTAGAAAACATATGTGAATAAATTTAAAATTTTTCTTTCTTTTGATTGAATGAAGCATTAAAAGTGTGAGAAAGTAAATTTTTAAATATAAAGAATTGCAAAAAAATATTGCTTATCTTCCTTTATCAATTAATTCATTCATTAAAAGCATTTGTTAATTAGCTTTTAAACGTTGGTATACAAAACAAAACAACATTAAGTACTCTACCTCCCTAATAGCCTTATCTTATCTTGCATATATAAACACACTAAGCTTGTACTTATTTATGCTTGGAATTTCTCATTCTTTACA
The DNA here is from genome assembly GCA_018290095.1 of Polypedilum vanderplanki. Classification (NCBI taxonomy): domain Eukaryota; kingdom Metazoa; phylum Arthropoda; class Insecta; order Diptera; family Chironomidae; genus Polypedilum; species Polypedilum vanderplanki. The sequence goes on along the minus strand of CM031380.1, from coordinate 13,497,830 downwards.
AAGAAATGGTTCATTTGCTGTGAGAATTCTTATTTACAATAGAAACATAACAATTTCACAAGAACATGACATTTTTTGCATAAAACAAGAATATCGTTTAAAATGCTAACGAGATATGTTTAACACCAAAGTGGTTTTCTATCTAATTATAAAATTTGTCTCTCGCTGTTACGATAAGACTGTCTCCATAAAATTTAATAAAATTTAAATCTGGCAGCATGCTGCTTCTAATCCACAGTAGTGGTGTCCAATTTCAAACAAATACAAATATAATTATGTCTTTTGATATCGTTGCTAATTAATCACTCTCTTTTACTATTTTTTTCCACCATCACATTCCGTTTACGCGCGCTAAATATGATGGTGATAATTTATTGGATATTTTTGAATGCATATAATAATAATACGCTAATTAAGCAGACGACATGTGGCGTCATTACTCGAGTTATTCAAATTTCAACTTCTCGCCAGAGTCAATTTTTTAATTGATTTAATCTTTTTCTTTCTTTTTATTTTTCTAAGAAATTCAATTTGTCTCGCATTCACTCCTTTTTTGATGATTAATTTTATAATTCTCATAAATGTTTTCTTTCACTCATTTAGCCTAATTCTATTATTTACGTGTCATTAATTTTAAACAAATTGAAAATTAATCAAATTAACGGAAATAGCCTGATATTTTATCCTGAATTGAGATTGGAATTCGTGTAAAATGTATAAAATCACTCACATAAGAATTATAGACACTGGCGAAGCAATTAAACTTTCCACATGAATTAATTTCAATTTGGAAATTAATGACAAATTTATTATGATTTTGCCTCAGTCGAATAACTTAATAAACTCGCACACGCGAAGAAGAATAACTCTTTAACTCGTCTGACATGTTCAAAGAATAAAAGGAAACTGAATTAATATTTGTGTATTTTAAAAAATTTCTGTAACAGAGATGTTTTAAAATGCATGAGACTGAGATTTTTCAACTCACTCTCTTTTGATTTAAAATGTCTCTTTTTATTTTTTCATAAGTATAAGTTGTAGGCGAAAGTAAAATTAAAGAAAATCAGTAAAATATTTTTCGTTATAAGGCAAATTGTTTATTCATGGCTGCATTTTTCATAATCCATGTAGATTAGCTTAATTAATTTTTAACATAACAAAAGTGAAATGGAAGATTTTTAACAAATATCATATTTCATCAACCGTATGCACAAAATAATTACACAATGGCTGTAATAATCTTAATGAAAATCCATTAACAAATATGAAATTTTCAGTTGAATTTCGCTCATCAATCTCATAAAGAGTAAATTTGTACAAATTGCTTTTCTGGGATGTTTGAAAATTAAGAAATTGGTGCTTAACAAAAAGAGATTTGTTTATTGCAAACACATTCAATAAATATTTGCGAATGAGATAAGTAAATAAAAAGATTAATCAAAAAGTCAGGAGGGAGACAGAAAGTCACGTGTCAAAAATTCTTTCTTATTTTTTTCAACCCCAAAAACTTGTAAAAAGGCCTTTTTCTTTCTCTCTAATAATAGCGACAAAAACTCATAAATTTTGATTAAATTTTTCAATTCTAAATAGTAAATTCACATAAGAGAGCTCTCTTTAAAAGTATGATGAATGCATGATTGATGGATTTGTTTTCTTATTGAAATTTAATCTTTTCTGAACGTTTGTGTCTTTAATATTCTTTTTGCATGATATCATGCATCATTTCTCTTGTAAATGATTCTTTAATGAGCGATTCTTTCAACAAAGCCGAAAGAACACTAGAAAAACAATATTTTTTCTTCCTCACTCATACTTATTTGTTCAGATGTGATGAAGCATCAATTTCAACCCTCTTAGTTTTAGGAAACAAGGGAGATTAGGCATTCGAATGATTCTTTCCTTTTTCATCACCCACACTCATTTAAGTGAAGATTTTTCCCTTTTGTTTTATTTATTAAGTTTATTTTATTCAAGAATGTTCTCATTGTGGTTCACGCTTGAGTTGTTGAATAAAAATCATCTCATGCTATAATTAGTGATTTTCTCTTTATCTGAATTTTCTGAAAAGCCTTTTAATGAGCAACTATAAAGAATGATGTGCTAAGATTTTTGTGGAAATAAAATTCAATTGACTGAATAATCAAAACATCATGAAAATTAGAAAAGTCATTTCAATTTTATTAAATTTAATGTTTAAATAAGAGTAAAATTTTTTCAAATTATGATCTATCACGATGGTGTTTACTCCGCTTATATTTTTTCTTGTGAACTTTTTCATCATCGGAAGAATATCTTTTGCTTTTGCTCTTACTAGATTTTTTACTAGATTTCTTTTTTGAGTTATAACGCTCTGAATTGGAATCTGAGGATGAATGTCTTCTTTTATGTTTCTCTCTATCATGTGATCGACTTTTTCTATGTTTTTCATTGTATTTTCTATTGTTTGTCTTATCATCTTCTGAATCAGATGAATATTTTTTCCTTGAATAATGTGGACTACGATCTCTTTTCCTATCTCGTGAACGATCTCTTTCAGAGAATTTATTAGACTTACTTTCTCTTTCATAAGATCTACTTCTGTCACGTGCTCTTGACGTTGATGGTGATTTACTTCTATCTCGCTTTTTCGGTATTGGTGAAGGACTGTTGTCTTCTTTTTTAATGATTTTTTGATTTGAATTTTTTCCTTCTTCATTTTTATATTCATCATACTTTTCAGAATCTAATAGAAAATAATTAATTAGTATGCATAATAAATTCAAATTTGAAGCATCATACTCACTTAAAATTTTAGAATACTTTGCATATTCTTGCTTAGATACAGGTTGTACCATAAATTCATTCATTTGCACTTTTAAACCACCTATAGCTAACTTAACAATCAAACGTCCTCCTCCATCATCAAATCCTTCAATCTAAATGTGAACAAATCATTAATTATGAGATATAATTTTAATAAGGGATTTTTATGCTTCTCTTACCGTTCCATAAAGATTTTTATGTTTTCCAGCTAATACTTTAATGCATGCATTTTTCTTAATTTCTAGAATTTCATTAGGTGCTGGATTAACAAGTAATTTTTGCTTTTTCACAACCTTATCAGCACCCAAACCTAGACCTTTTGGTCGAACAAAAATATCAAATTTATTTGGGTCGTCTTTTTCATCTTTTTTCTCCTCTTTCCAACCCATTCCTCTTAACATTGCTTTTCCAAAATCAGCAATAGGAATTCTATCATAATCGTCAATAGTTGATTCTGTTGCACCGAGTAGCGGTAATTCGTCTGGATGAATAGGTAATTCAAAAACCTTTGTTTCATTCTTGCTTTCACTATTTTGCAAATCTTCTAGAATCTCTCTTGCTGCTCTCTGTTCTAATGTTTCTTCTTTATTGTTAACAATTTCTTCAGAATTTCCATTTGTTTCAGTCGATTCTTTAATTTCATTATTTTTACTCCGCTTTTTTCTTCTTGTTTCTATTAATTTCGAAATTGGTGTGGATTTTTGCTCATCTGTAAGCGGTATAACTAATTCTTTTTGTTTGTCATCTTCTGGATTTTTTCCAAGCACTTTTAATTTTGTTCCTTCAATAGAATCAATCAATTGTATTTTCTTCGTTTCTGTTGTATTTTCTGAATTGCTCTTTAACAAATTTGGTTTCTTTATTACTTTACTAAATCCAAAAGATAATTTTGCGCCTTGATTACTCATTGTTAATTTAATAATTTCACTAAAAATAATAATTATTGTAGTCAAAACAAATCTTCCTAAAAACGTTTCAAAACAATTTTTATGCAGTTGTAATTCAAATTTATTTTAAACGTTACATGCAAAAATTCAAAAATTAGTCACTATTTTATGTGTGTGAAAATTCAAAAATTATCTTTTTATTCATCATTATCTTTTAATTTAAATTAACATAAGCATAAAGTTGGTGTTAAAGCAAATTAGATACAATTTTTGATCAATTATGATGCGATTGATGGTGCATATAAAAGGAGTAGAGAAAATGTTAGAAAATGAAATTAAAATATTGAGAGTGATATTGATGAGACCAGTAAAACTGTGTAGATTTAATTAATAAAGGCTTTATTCTTGTGCAGCAGCTTCTGCTGGACCAGTTACACCATCTTTATCCTTTTTCTTTGAACCAGAGACAATATCATCAATACGAAGCAGAAGAATTGCAGTTTCAACGGCTGTCTTGTATACTTGCATTTTAACTGAAAGTGGCTCCCAAACACCTTCTGCTTTCATATCAACTAATTCACCAGTTACTCCATTAATTCCCCATGAACACACTCCCGAATCGCCATGTGATGCATGTTTAGCACGAAGAGCTGTTAACGTACGAATGGTATTTGCTCCACAATTCTGTGCTAATGTTCTTGGAATAATCTCTAAAGCTTGAGCAACAGCACGATAAGGTCCTTGAATTTGTTTACGAGTTAATGCTTGAGAAACTGCCATTTCAACTGCACCACCGCCAGGAACGAGTTTTGGTTCTAACATCAAATTGCGAGCAACATGAAGAGCATCTTGAAGATTTCTTTCGGTTTCATTCAAAATATCTTTACTTGCTCCTCTCAAGAGAATTGTGCAAGCTTTAGGATCTTTGCATTCAGTAATGAAAGTGAAATATTCATCACCCATTTTTCTGATCTCAAAAAGACCAGCTCCAGTACCAACATCTTTTTCACTAAGCTCTTCAGTGCGATTCACAATTGTTGCACCACATGCACGAGCTACACGCAAATTATCTGTCTTTCTCAAACGACGAATAGCTGTAATTCCTGCATTTACTAAGTAATGTTGAGCCAAATCAGAGATACCCTTTTCAGTGAAAACTAAATCAGGCTTAACAGCGATGATATCTTCACAAATACGTTTTACATACTCTTCTTCAATTTGAAGCAACTTGGTAAAATCTGTTTCACCAGTAATTTCCACATTTGTTTGACTTTCACCTTTTTTATATTCCAAAGAACAATCAAGCAATACAATTCGAGGATTTTCAATACGACGACGCATTTTTGGATGAGTGACATCTTTATTCAACATGACACCTTTCAAGACAGTGCAATCATCAATTGAACCACCAGGAATCTTTTCGACTTTTGCATATTTCTTGATATCAATCTCTGTACGACCATTTTCTTCAAGAGCAACAGTTGATACAGCATCGAGAGCAATATTGACAGCCAAATCTGACCATCTTCCCATAAATTTAGTTCCAACACAAGCCTTTACAACTTCAGCCATCTTTGCTCTATCATTCTTATCTAATGAAATACTGGCTTCATTTTGTAAAACATTTATCATATCCTCGAGAGCTTCACGATATGCTCGAATGATGATTGTTGGATGAATTTGTTGCTGCAAAAATGGTTCACTAACAGCTAACATTTCTCCAGCCAAAACAATGACAGATGTTGTGCCATCACCAACTTCTTCATCTTGTGTTCTTGCAATTTCTATCATACTTTTTGCTGCTGGATGTTGCACAGTAATTTCTCTCAAAATTGCATTTCCATCATTCGTCATAACAATTCCTCCCATTGGATCCATTAACATTTTTAACATAGCTTGTGGACCTAAGCATGTTCGAATTAAATCAGCAATTGCCTAAAAGAGAATAATAATAAAAAATGAGAAAATGAGTCACAAGATCCAGTTAACCTTTTTGAAAACATCACATGAAAATATTCTAGAAGTTTTCAATGCCGATTTTACACTAAACTATTCTTATTTTATCAATTACAGTGTTGATAGAATAGAAATAACTCGGCAAAGATTAGAAAATTATACAATCACTCTTGTTTCACTTACTTTTCCAGCATTAATATTTTCCTGCTGCACTTTTCGGCCTGATTCACGTTTTGTGTTCTGGCCTGGAAATAGAAGCAAATATTCAATTAACATCAACAATTTTTAAGCTGTATACTGCAATTACTTACTTAGAACAAGAATTGGTTGAGGTCCATACATGTTTTAAATAAAATTATTTGACAAATGTTTTTTTCTCTCAATTAAAAAATATTTCTCACACTTGACTCTTTACTTTACTTATTTTACTTGACTCAAATGCCGCAAAGTAAAACTCAATTTTCAAGCACGTATTGCTTTTTCATTTATAAAAATCGTTTTATTATATTAAATTAAATATCTGTTATGACTTTTACAAAATAATTCATTGTATTTATCGAAAAATACTTCATTTTATAAAGTGAAAATCAAATTTGAAATTCGCGCAAAAAAGTTAAGCCGCGGATTTTAAAAATGAAAAATTTTTTCTCTCGGTCTTGATTAAGAACACTCTCATAATATTTTTGTGATTTAAAATAGGTTTTAAGTCGATTAAAGTTATAATTTATACTTAAAATTGTGCTTGAAAATAAGAAAAATAGAACGAAGATAATTTAAAACAGGAATTTGATCGATTTCACTTGAATTTCGAGAAAAAAAATTATTCCAAATCGCCATTATGAATAATCAAACAGGCCACAATTGGATGCAATTCCAACACGGTGGAACTCAATTTGGGTTAGTATAATTGCTTTAAAACACTTAATCGATGGCAATATTACAATAATATCAAAAAATGTGCTATAAAAAATGAAAATTTTCAAGTGAAAATGTGTGTTGAAAATTTTTAGCCTTCCGGTTATAAATGGAAAAAAGCAGCCATTTATATGAATAAAAAGAAGTGTACGAAGAAAAATTTCACTATTTGTCTTATATATCTTTTCAGTACACCCGGTTCCGCGAGTTATACTCCAGCAGCTGCACAAAGTGGCTATGTAACTCCGTCTTATACAACCACTTCACAACAGCAACAAAGAACCACTGGATATGATCAATCTCAAACTTATGCATCTCAGACATATGCAAGTAAGTATATAAATTTCTTTGAACATTATCTAGTTGCTAATTACTTGTATTATTTTAGCAACAGCTCAACCCTATGAATATGGCTATGGCCGTCCAACTCAAGCTTATGATACAACAAAAACTTATTATCAACAAGCTGGACAGAATTATGTAGCGCCTACTTATGATTCAAGTGCGACAAACGCTGCTGCAAAGGCAGCGACATCGTATGCTCAACCACCGCGAACGACAATTCAGCAAAAGGCCACTCAGTATTCAACTTCGTATGCTACAGCAAAGCAACCTCAACAGCAGCAACATCAGCAAGCTGCAAATACTTCATCGACCTATTCAAGCTATGATACAGCACTTTATTCAGCAGCTACTGTCTATATGGCACAACAAAATAAAACTGCAAACACACAACAACAGCAAACTGGTTGGCCGAATAAAAAAGGTCAAGCATTTAAACCACGCAAAAATCCTGCTCCTAAACCTCAGCAAATTCATTACTGTGATGTATGCAAGATTAGTTGCGCAGGTCCACAAACTTATCGTGAGCATTTGGAAGGACAAAAGCATAAGAAACGTGAAGCATTACAGAAAGCTCAACAAGATCCTCAACAAACAACTACAGCTGTTACTACTCAACGTGGGTCAAATTTGCGATGTGAATTGTGTGATGTTACATGCACAGGAAATGATGCTTATTCAGCTCATGTTAGAGGTTCAAAGCATCAAAAAGTGGTTAAATTGCATACTAAATTAGGGAAACCAATTCCTTCGGCTGATCCAACACCAGTTGGAGCAAAAGAAAAGGAAGGTGAAGATAATGAAACACCTAGTGAAGATGTAAAACCAGTTGGTGAAGAATATATTGAAGAAATGAAAGATGCTGATGGAAAGGTTGTGACATTTAACTGCAAATTGTGTGATTGCAAATTTAATGATCCAAATGCAAAGGAAATGCATACTAAAGGACGTCGTCATAGATTGCAGTATAAGAAAAAAGTTCAACCAGATCTCGTTGTTGATGTCAAGCCAACATTGCGACAAAGAAAATTAGCTGAGCGTGAAAAGCAACGTCATGCAATGCACGATGATTTCTGGAATCGTCGTCGCATGGGAGATGGTGAAAATGAAGATGAAGAACGTTTATATTGGGAAGAGCGTAGACGAGAAGAAGAAATGGGCAATCCAGGTATGGCTTGGACAGGAAACTTTCCTCGTGTACGTCCATTAATGGGATTCCCACCTATGTTTAATATGATGAATGGACGACGAGTTGAAACATTAGATGATCGTCATGTTATTGCACGCCACGCTGAAATTTATCCAAAAGAAGAAGAATTGCAAGCCATTCAAAAGATTGTTTCTCATACTGAAAGAGCATTAAAATTAGTGAGTGATGCTATGACTGTTCAAGTTCAAGAGCCTGTTAAAGAAGAAAAGATGGAAGTTCAAACTGATAATGACACAAATAAGACAAATGGTACTGAAACAAAAACTGGATCTGAAAATAAAGAGAATGGAAGTGGAAATCAAAATCAAATGATTTCATTTCAAAAAGACACCGAGGGCACTGTTCGCCTCTTGAAAGGTGTTATGCGTGTTGGATTGCTTGCTAAAGGTAACAATTTATATAACAAAATATGTAAGTTTATATTTTTATAATTTTATTTTAGGATTATTATTGCAAGGAGATGATACAGTTCAACTTGTCGTTTTGTGTGCTGAGAAACCAACTTCAGGAGTATTAAAACGTGTTCTACAAGAATTGCCAATTCAACTTAAGAAAGTAGGCGAAGATTCGAAATATACTGTTACCATGGCACCAGTCGAAGGAGCTGTATTAGTTACTGATGGCTCTATAACTGTAAAAGTTTCACTCACTTCACCCCTTTTGAGAGAGCCAGCAGGTATGTTTAATTTTATTTGCGTGTGTAAAAGAAATCCAAATGAAGATATAATGAAAAGTTTTTCGATTTCGAGCCACCAGTTTCATAATCCAAAAAAAGAAACCTCTTGCAGCAAATAATATCATTTTTATCCAATTATATTTAGCTTTACCATTCTATTGATTTTTTGGAAGATGTTCAACAAATGGACTGACTCTTTTTTGAGCCAAAAAAATATTGAGGAGCTCAGTGTCTTATGATTGAAATTGGTGCTCCAAATCGGAGCTTCAATTAATCACAAAATATCAATTCGAAACCTATTTCATTTAACATTAAAGTTGATGAAATTAAATAGGTTTTGATTAACTTGAATTTTTCGGAAGAAAACTATATCAAACTTCCGCTAAAATGAAAGTTTAAAAGTGATTTTAAAAAAAAAATGAAAAACTAAAATGCCATAAAGGAACAAAATATCTTATGAACACTAGTTAAAAGTTTATCTATTGGACTTAGAAGATTTTATTTCCATAAAGTGCAACAAACAGTGGTCCATTAAAATTAAACTGAACTGAAATGAAAGGATAATTTGTTCTTAGCTATATAAAATAATATGACATTAATATTTTTTATAATCAACATGTTGAAAGAATATGTATGAAAATGACTGTGATGATGATTTATTAGATACAAATTTTTAAAAGTTTTTTTGTGATATAATTTTAACAAAGACAATCGACATATTCTTTCTTAATGGTGAACAATCAACAAAAAAATAAAATATAGATATGATTAAACGTGGTAAAAAAGCAAAAGAAGCGTGCATGGTGACTAATGTTAAAGAATAACATACAAAATCATGCACGATGATTTAAAGCTTTGAAAAATGAAAGGAAAGAAAAAGTGCTTGAATATTAGCTAGGTATCATTCTAGCATAAAACCAGTGTTTAAGGAAAAAATATAATCAAAAAATCAAAAACTGATAAAGGAAAATTTGAATTATTTTAAATCACACTTTTTAAATTTCTGGCAAAAAAATAAAACAGGATTTTTGACCACAATATGAAAACAATAAGACACTCGAATGAGTAAAATCAAAGCGATTATTGCGGGGCGGACAGGATAGACAAAAAAAGACTTTTATTAATATTTAATTGTTCTGTTCACTCGTAATTGATCGCCAACCACACATGACGACAAAAAGTTTATATCAAATATAGAATGACAAAAACTTTTCATTATGTCATAATTTGTTCATCAAATTTTTCATAATGATTATTCACACTTATTAAATTTATGGTCAAACATTCTGTAAGCATAATTAATAATGAAAAATTTCCTATCGTTCAAATTACAACTTCAGATAACAACACTGAATCAGTTTCAAATTCAGAAGATCTACTACCGCGTGAGCCTTGCTTGCAAGCGTTGCGTTCACTTCGTCAGAGTAAATGGTTCCAGGTTTGTTTTTGTTTTTTCGCTCAATTTTATTGAAAAAAAAAAGAAATTTATACAAAAACTCTCTATCAGCAACTTTTGTTTTAATCAATCATATATTTTAGAAGAATTTTTATTAAATCACTTACAACTAAGAATTGAAAAGAAACAAAAACAACAGCAATCACCTATTACTACTATATATAGTTCTTTACATTATTTATTTTGATGAAAATTGAAAATATTTTTTTCTTGTTGAAATGATGAGTTTTTAATAATAATTGAAATACATCCTAGCTAACAGTTAAAGCACATTATCTTTTGTAATAAAGTTAATTGATAGGCATTGAATATATTTATGAAGAAAATATTCTAATTAATCTCTATTTCTTTAAATTTAGGCTAGAGCAACCGGACTTCAATCATGTGTCATGATTATGAGAATTTTGAGAGACTTATGTCAACGCAATCCAACATTCTCGCCGCTTAATCAATGGGTAAAATTACTTATTTTAAAATATTACTTTTTGTTGCTACATTTTACTTTTTTCTACAGGCAATGGAATTATTGACTGAAAAAGTCATTGCATCCGCTTCTATCCCATTAAGCCCAGGAGATTGTTTACGCCGAATTATGGAATGCTTGTCTAGTGGATTTTTATTAAGCCACATTGGAATTATGGATCCTTGTGAGAAAGAGCCAGTTGATGCATTGAATGGATTGTCAAAACAACAGCGTGAAGATATCACAATGCAGTCTCAACAATTCTTGCGTTTTATTGCATTCAGACAAATTCATAAAGTACTTGGAATGGACCCACTTCCTGTTCAAAAGTATCAAGGAAATCGTCCATGGAAATTCAATACAAGTCGCAAGCGTAGACGATCTGGAACTGAACCTTCTGAAGGTAATAATTTCATTTAATATAATTGTACTAAATTATAAACATATTTTCTCTTTTACATAGGTGATAGTCAGAAATTAGTAAAGAAAGAAGGGGAGAATAATGTTTCGGAATCTGGAGCTGCGGAAAAAATGAACTGAGCCCTAGGACGAAATATATATTTGACACTATAGATTTATAATATTTTTAATGCTTTTTCCTTAAACTTTACTTCATTCAATGATGATAATAATGATAATTCAATATGAAAATACATTACACAATGAATTTAATAATCCAATCACGATATGAAATGAAAGAATTATTAATCATGTAAACTATCGAATGTTCTCTGAGACAAAAAATAAAGAATTATTGATAAATTAATTAAAATAGGTTATCATTTGATTATTTTTGCTACCTGCTTATAAAAGTTTCAGAAATATATTAACTTTTGAATGAACGCGCTCAAGAGAATGTTGTGTTTTGTGGTGAATTTTTATACAGTGACGGTTGACGAAATTCGAATTGTAATTTTCCTTCAATTAAAGAAAGTTATAAGAAATAAATTAAAGTATATATAAAGAACAAAGTAATTACTACTTTAAATGTAGTTTGAGCTTCTATAAAATTAAATTTTCCAAATAGACCTTGTTGAAATTTTTATTCTATTCCATTGTTAAACGCGCTATAAAAGTAAACAAGATAACAAAAACTTTAAAATGGATAATTTTTCTGAAATTTCAAGATGTTCAAGCATGGATGAGGTGTTAATTAATGACGCTCATGATCCTAATTTGTCAAGGCTTGCAAAGAATATGTTCCAAAAAACATTTGATTATCTGAATTTTGAGGTGAGTGAAAAAACATAAATTTGATCATTAAATTTCAAAAATATCTACGTTTACATACATACAGCTCTCTTCTAATATACTCGATTATGAATTACTTGATAAAATGAATCAAACAGCCTCAAAAAGTGTTGAGACTATGAAAAAGACTGCAGATGAGATAGTTGAAGTAAATGATGATTTGAATCAGAAATTTAAAGATCTCACACCTCTCATGAAAGAATTAGAAGAAATAGAAATTACTGTCAATAAATTAGAAGCAGCAGCATACAGATTAGACTCATATTCTAAAAGATTAGAAGAGAAAATCAATGAACATATTAGTCAGCAACAACAAAAGTTAAAGACATCCACTTAAATAATCATAGACTAAGTTAAATTTAGCATTAATAATAACCCCTTATTGTGATTGATTATAAGCTATATGGATAAAAATAAACTAAATGTAAAACTTGTGCTTTTATGCTTTATATATAAACTTTCAGTTTCAATTATTCATCACCCTTCCTTTTACAGTTAGCCAGCTAGCCCATCAAAAAATGACTCACATTATTGTCTACATTCTTGCTTGCCCTACTAATTATTATAATTTCAAACCTCATATGAGAGGGTATTTTTAGAGCAGTAAACATATTAGTGGCGACATTCAATTGGGCACCTTTAAAAACATTGCGATGCGTCATTTTCACCTTTTAATATCCTGCACAATATTCATCGAGCGTTCTTTACTAAGGGTTCATTTGACAAATAATAATTTTCATACATTTCCACAATGAATTCCTCGAATGAACATTAATAAAAAGTCTTTACAATGACTCACTTCGGTTTAAATGTCAAAGTTCAATTCGTTTGCAAAAGCATTGCGAATTTTCATCCTCTCAAGGAAGAGAAGGATATCCCGACCTAGATAACATTTCGAGAATGATGATTCATACTATCGCCTGATGAATCAACTGAGATGAAAAGCGAGTAAAGAGAAAGCTCTCACTATGCCCAAAAAAGGAAGAAAAGGGATATTGTACTCTTGCCGGCATGAATGTCAATGTATTAGTGAATACGAGAGAGAGCGAATACAAAAAAGAGAGAGGGAACAAAAAAGTTTCTTAAAGGGAGCATTGGGGTGATTTTGGGGATGAGGACGACAGCATGTGCTTTGTATATTGTTTTTATGAGTTCAGTTCTTGGAATTCGACGATGAGTCAACTATAGAAGTATAGGAGAAAATCACGAGAGACTGTGAGGCGAGAAAGAAAAATGTTCTTTGGGGTTGGGAAGGAAATTGTTTTCGTTAGTAAAAGAATCATCGTACGACAGCAATTGAAAGATCTAAATTTATGATACCAATCCTAATATGCGATGAAATCATCAACATTTCTTGGTACTACTTATAATAAAATAGAAAGAAATTTCTCCAATATTCTTATTTCTTTTCTAAATTATTTGTATAAATGCCAACGATGCAAGCTTTTGAAAAAGCAAACCCATGTAATACCAACACATAATAACAATAAAGAATAATTATATATCACGCTAAATCATGCGAATGGCGAATGGTAAATTGAAACTTTAACCCCAGTACAACTCACATCAATCACAACTTGCTACAAAGGAGAAATTTGTTGTGCTCACTTCGAAGCCGGTAAATGCGACATTATATAAAATCGCGTTTTAACATTCTTTTGAATTTACATCGAATGTCCTTCAAAATAACCAATTCCGACTCCTTTGACACGATAATAATTTATGTCCCGCGTGAAATAATTTTCCAAGTTGAAGGTCGTTCAACAGTCAATTGAGCGACAAATTTTGAGCAAAAACATCGCATAAGTAATTGTGAGAATTATTAATTTACCTACTATTTAAACATATTTGATAATTAGCATGTTATTAGTAAACATTAATACTAGGTAGTACGCCTTCTTTTCATCAACGCTTTGGGAAAATCCCTACACAAATAAATGAGAAGGTGCTGATTGAGAAAAGATTTGCCGCGCTTATCAAAATTTCAGTTGAAACAAATGAAATTATTATCAATCGTTGTCTGGACTTATCATTGATTTAAATGATGTAGCTCAGAAGCTCAGACGTAAGAAGAGTTTGGGAAATTTTAAAATAATAATATTATGATGACATTAGTTAAACTGTATAGTTGCAAATATTTTTTTTTACAGAAATTTTAAAAGATTCATTTATTTATGAGTAAATTGTATGACATTAAATTAATTACGCAAATAACTGATGTTGTGATATCAAGATCATGACTGATTCTTTATTATGTATTGTTTTGACGAAAAAATAAGAAAATTAGGAGCATGCTCAGAAGAAAGAATGACATCATCTAAAGTACAAGCATTTTTATCGTGAGCGGGAGAGCACATGAATGAAAATTCTCTCATTTAAGTGTGTATGTGTATTCAAAAACTTTCTATATGAGAGCGAAAAAAACACGACAATGCGTTTAGTTATTACACTTGCTCAGCACTTTATAGCTCGAAGTTCATCAAGAGAGAGAGAGAGCGAGATTTGCCGCTTCTTATTTATTTCTCAGTGTACACACAGTTTGATATATTCTTTTAACCGATACACAAGAAAAATAATTTATAAATTCGCTGTTCTCACTTAGACTCATCGTCACTTGCATTTGAAGTTTTCGACTGTTTAGAGGTCAAAAGTTGCAAAGTGTTATTTTATTGTGAGATTTAAATTTGATCAAAGATATTAAAAAAAATAAAAATAAAAATTGTTTTTGAAAACTCTAAAAGTGAAGTGCAAAATTTAGCAATTTTAAACAACTAGAAACATCGTGTTATCAAAAAAAACATTTGTGTTCAGTTCTGATAAGATAGCAGAGTGAAAAAAAATTTAAACCATTGCCGCAATTTTTTTTGGGACAATTTACAAGTTTTTGTGTGTTTTCAAATAAAAGTTTAAAAAAAATTTCAAACACCGACCTTCAACAACAAAATCAAAATCAAGTGAGTATTTTTTTACTTATTCCTCTTTTTTGCCTGCTTCTCAACATTTATTTTTGTTTACGTGTAGAAAATAATATATGTATGAGTGATCAGGTGAAAGTTTCTGCTTTTGAACTTGATACCTCTTTTTTTCCTTTGCTACCTACTAATACACTTTTTTTGTCATCATCATATTATTGCTACTTGTCGATCATACTTAATTGTTATTATGTCACTCTTTTTTGCTCTCATGACTCATTTACTACTTTCAAGTATGCTTTATGGTATTAGATAATTTTATTTATTTATTGCTTCCCTCGCTCTCTTTGCTTTATACTTTTGTTTTATTTTTACTTTTATCCACACAAAATCTATATCAATGAAATCCGGTATTTGGAATTGTTTGCGTCTTTGCCACTCTTTAATAACGTCAGAATAGCAGAACTTTTTGGATAAATTTGCGTCAACAAAATTTGATGTCAACCGCCTTAGAATAGTTTTTGATCAATTTAGACTTTTTCAACCACTCCTTTTATTTTGGACATCACACATGAATTGAAAAAGATTTTTGATGACGTTTATTAAAACTCAAAAATTTTATATTCTATATTTATTTGTTGATAGTTAATCGTAACGCGTTGGGAAATCCCACGAGAGTTTTTTATTCTATCGTCAAATAATACTGTTTGCAGCTTTTTTCAAAGAGCATATTTGATCAGTTGAAATTATCGTGAGCTGCTGTTAAGTTGTGAGACTAAGACGAGTCGTCAATTTTGGCTTAAAATTTTTCATTTAATTTGTACTGCTGTGTATTTTATAAATTATTATAAAATTAAAGATTACAAATGAAAAACTATTTCACCATAAACTAAATACATCGCAACGTTAAGGTAGATTCCGGGTCGATTAAAAAAATTTTTTCACGCTTGAATTTTTCAATTGATCGTGTACAGAGAGTGAGTGAGAGACTATAACAAATTAATGTGAATTAGTTAGCTATAAGTAAGTAATAAATAACCAACAATGAAAAGATTATGTGTTGAGCGAGAGAAAGAAAAAAAGAATCATTCAATGGCAATTAAATTTACACACGGACTGATCTTTTAACAAAAACAAAAAGTATATTGACACAAAATGCCATGACTGCTGATACATCATTGAAGAAATCTCTTTCTCTCTTCTCTGCTCATTTTTCTCTGTGTTGATTGTGTATGATTATTATTCAATATAAAAATTCAGTTAATTGTGTGTGTTTTCAGTCCATTTGTATTGTATGTTTTCTATATTTTTTGTGTATATATGATTTAACTGCCCGATCATTTGTGTGTTGTTACTCTCAGTGTATGCTTTGCATGTAGTAATAGCTTTAACTAAACAAACTCGCTTTTTTGATGTATCAGAAAAATCAGTTTCATTTCGACAGTTCGCGCTTATACGAGCAAATTTTATTTACTCCATAGTCTCTGTGCGTTTATAAAGAGTGAGAGAATTATTTGTAAATTTTGCAGTGTATGAAAATTATAAGATTATTTGATATACATCAAACAAAAAATACAGTCCGTTTAAAAGTTTTACAAAAAAATAGAGTTCATAGAATTAATAAGTTAATTTGTTGTGGAAGTTTATACATCACTGGATAATGAATATTTTGTATACTTAATGCGCAATATTAAATTCTGTTATTTTAAGCTACATATAATAATTAAAAAAGATTCTTTTTTCCCTCTTATCTACAATATATTGCTTTTGTATAGAAGAAGAAAGTTTTAATATAAAAAAACTCAAATCAAAGTCACTGATGAGTGCAAAACGTGTAAAAATTGATAAATGATAATTATTTTTCTATTGAAATATTATGAGCAAAAAATTTTTATCAGATCTATAAGCAATTTGTATTTATTTGTGATTAAAATAGAATATGCAAATTAACAATAAAAAGTTAACTTGAGAAAAAAGGAGAGACAGTTAGAATCAAACGATTAATGTAATCAACCGGTTTATCTTCTTATTCACCTTAAATTTACACTGCACTAATATTACATGCATAGACAACAAACAAGTTTTATATAAGTAACACAAATTATAATTAATGCAGTGATTCACTTTTTTGTCTTCTTAAACTTCCATCTAGAGGCATACACATTTAACATACACACGTATATGCAATGTGGCAGTAGCAGCATTGCATAACAGCCTTTTGTTTTCAGTATTACGGCTCCTCATGAATTATTTTTTATTAAACTTCATTTTTCTTAAAAATTGATCATCTCCTTTGTAAATTATTCATATTTTTTACTTTGTGACTTGAGCGTAAAAAAACAAAATTTTGCACGCTGCTTGATTTATCGCATGTATTTTGGGAAGTTCTTTATTATAGACTCATTTTAAAACGATCTCTCTTAATTATTCTCTTTTTACAGAAGCTAAATACAGAAGTCAAAAACAATAAGTTAAAAGATAGAGAAAAAGAATCGATGAAAAAAGCTAAATTTATAGTCTAAAATTAGTTGTGAAAAGTGAAATTATTTATTAACTATGAACTGACGCCTCTTACCAATGGTGGTGGTATTAATGACGAAGTAATCGAAAAATACAAAAATAAACAATTTATCAATTGCGTGATCGAAGCATTTGCAATAAAATATTAAATAGTCTTAAAGACTAAACAATCGCCACCCTTTCTCCACTTATTTATTTTTATTGGAGTGTGTTAATTATAGCACAAAATAGACTCTTTTATCGTATACAATTCTATATAAAGTCAGTAAAATGGACGATCATAATTTTGGTGTCAACCCAAATGAAATCCAAGGTATTTATAATCATGATTATGTCCCTAAAATTATTTGAATTTATTTTGGGTATCTCAATTATTGAGAAACTATTTTTAAATCTCAAAATAAATTCTTTCTTAAAATCAATCATTGTTTGAATGTCTTAGAGTTTTTTTTCACGGTCAAAACCGTTATAACACATACACACTCATATTATAATCATATAATCACATAAAATCTATCCATACTGTTTTATGATTCACAAAAAATAAACAGAGTTTTTTTGTCAACTCGTATTAAATAATTTACGATTGCTTAATGACTTGAGCTTTTTCTCTGTTGCTGCTGTTTCTACCGCTGATATTTTTATTTTTATTTCAATCAGTTTCTCTCTTTCTGTTTCAACTTTTTCATGAACCAAATGACTCATTTTTCTCATCATGACATAACATTGTATCTTATGCTTTAGATCCGTCTTTCAATTTTTTTCTGTGTACGGCATTAATCTCTTTCTTTCTCTGTAATGCGTGCCAGAAATACAGAATTTTCAAGGTGATTGCTTTCAAAAAATTGGTTCAAAAGGATGTAGCTAAGAAAGTCTTTATATGAATGATGGTGTGATTTGTAATATATACTCAAATTGATTTTGATATTGAGATGTATTATAATATGTTAATTCATATCCAATCAGTCACATTACAATAATACAACAACGTGATGAAGTTATTATTGTTGTCTATCTAATAGTTTGTAAGTAAAGTAATACATTTTAAAAAGTATTAATACTCTTCCATTAATAATAAATTTATAATACAACTGATCAAGTTGATCACAGGTGAATGATGATGATGAAAAGTAGCAGTAATACAATATTAATAAACAACACCATGCAATTGAGCAATGAAAAATTATTGACATAAAATATTTAAATTTTGTCACTGCTGCTGCTGCTGACTTTTTTCTTTCTGAGAAATCATTAAATAAGCAAGCAAAAAACAAGATGTACACTTATATTTACACTCAGTTGCGTGCAAATTTTAATAGTCAAAAACCTTCAGGGAATAAAATCACTAGATAATAGGGTTCGGCACTTGCATGCATACTTGACTGGTATGCGCATAGTGACTTGACTAAATGCATTCAAGTTGACTTACACTAAATATATCTAATTCATTAACACTTTATTTAATTTGGTCAATATTTTTTTAAATTTAAGAGTCATTGACTTTCATATAAATTTGAAAAATTTCAAACAAATTAAATAAAACCTGAATGAATTATAGACATTTTTTGTAAGTCAACTTGCATGCATATAGTCAAGTCACTATGCGCATACCATTCAAGTATGCATGCAAGTGCCGAACCCTACTAGATAATGATAAACAATCATCTTCTATAATAGATTCTCAACTATGAGTACTTGCACGTTTTTGATTAATTAATTTAAAAGTCACCGCTAGTTTTTGTTTAAATTAAAAATATTTCTCACATGGAGTATGATTTAAGGGGATTTTATTCTCTTGAATCTATCTTAGTTGTACATAAATAAATATTCATAAGCTGCAATTAGAATTTGTAAAATTATAAATGATTTATTTTTTTGGGTTGCCTAACACACATTTTCACTTCACTAATGACTGGTTTTTCATTACATTTTCAATGTAATTTAGAATTGTTTCTAAAAAAATTTCACACTCGCTAACTTCCTTATGTCCTTTTCAATCTTCAATGCTGGTGACACAGATAAATAAATTAATTGCTAAAAGTGGGATGACATGTACCTAAAAAACTTGAGGCAATTAAAATTATTCTAACGAAAAATTCTCATGTATTTGACTTGTTGGAACAAATAGTGAATATCTTGAACATCTGTTAATTAAAGCATCAAGTCGTAAATAAAGTCATGCATTATTGCATTAATCAATTATGAATTTTGCTCACATTTTGTGTCGTTCTACGTTCAAATGTGAATCCATTTTGCAAAGAAATTGTCTTTTGTTTGTAAAATATATGTGATTGCCTTTCTAAATAGCTTGAATGCATGCACTTACTCTCTCGCATTTTGCTATAAAACAAGAAAAAAAAATTGTCGCATTGAGAATGACAACAAGAGAATAAGGAAGAACTTAAATTGTCATAACAAAGTAATGCATGCAAATCATAATGAAAATGTGTAAAAATTTCTTTCTAGAAAATCTTAAAATTAAAATGAAAACATCTGGATGATAAGAAAAATTCAAAAAATAACGAAACAAATAAATTCATTTTAAGTACAATTTTTAAAAATGTATGACACTGAAAAGTGCAAGTTTCTCTTCCGCGTTTTTCAAATATCCACTTTTGCTTTCTTTTCAAGATTTATCGACAAAGTTCATCGCTGCAAAGATTTTTTTCATCAACAACAATTGCGCATTTTTTGTTTAATAGGAGATCATGTTCTGGTATTTCTTTTGGTATTTTCCGAACTGTTGCCATAAAAATTAATGAAATATTTGTAAAATGTGAAAAACATCGCGATCTCGTTTTATCATCCTTTTCATGAGAGAAAAATTATAAATTCCCGAAATTCTTTTGCGATTAATAAGATTGTGGGAAAATTTTTTCTTTCCACTTTCATTCACTCGATCTCCTGTGTGAAAAAAGAAGGAATA
The DNA here is from genome assembly GCA_018290095.1 of Polypedilum vanderplanki. Lineage (NCBI taxonomy): Eukaryota > Metazoa > Arthropoda > Insecta > Diptera > Chironomidae > Polypedilum > Polypedilum vanderplanki. The sequence goes on along the minus strand of CM031380.1, from coordinate 13,477,514 downwards.
GAAAAGAAACAAGAGCAGATATAGCTTGTAAACAATTATCATTCGGAAAGAGCAAAAAAAAAAAAAAATAATTTTTTGGCACTTTCATCACATTTTGGTGTGTGGGCAGAGTTCTGTATTTCCGAGAAATTTCATTCAAAATCTCATTTTTCGCAAAAAAAAAAACATTTGGACACGAGTCAAGAAAATGTATTTCACAATGTGAAATGTGACGATCAGTTTGAAAGAAGAAGCACTTTCACTTCACATTGATGCGATAATGATGAAAATATTCTTGGTATGCGAAAGTTACTTTTATCGATCATCAGTCATTCTTTTTCTTTTAATTTTATACACCATACGGTATAACATTGACTTTTGTTTTCCTCTGAAATCATCGAAATGAAACGTGCTTTTTGCTAATTAGTCAAGGTCATTTGCGGCTTTTTTAGTACTGATAAATTTAAAATAATTTTCCTAAACATGAACAGATGTTTTATTATGATTCACGAGATCACTCTCTAGTGGCTTTTATTGATGAGTTAATTACTTCAAATTATAGTGAAATATGATCATGTACTTGTTCTGCAAATAAAAATGACTTATGAACTTCAACATCTTTAAACTCAAATGAACTCTTTCTTGCTTTCTCCTTATCGTTAAAAAAAGTGTTTTTATTTTCATTTGGCTAGATGCCAGATCATTGAATATTACTCACACTTTTTAAATTAACAGCAAGAAGGTCGTGGACTTGTCAATTGCTGTGAGTTTTCTTTTCTCTTGCTTTTTAAAGTGACATCATTGCTCATGTTTTTTCACTTACATGCGAGGTAGGAGGTAATAATTTGAGAAGTAAATGGACTTGCTATTGCACAATATCAATTAGTGAGAAATTTAAATAGTTTTATTTAGGATTCCCTACTTGATCCATCCATACGATTTTTTGTCAAGTTGTATGCAAGTTGACTTATCTATAAGTGTCTTTTGTTCATTCAGATTTTATTTAATTTCATCAAAACTTGCAATTTATTTAAAAATCAATGGTTCTTAAATCTTAAAAGTTTTGGCCAAATTAAATTTAATTCGAATAAATTAGAGACATTTAAGAGTAAGTCAACTTGCATGCAACTTGACAAAAGATTCGCATGCATGCATCAAGTGCCGAATTCCGTCTTCCCTCGAATATAAAAACCGGTCCTTCTATTCAAATTTCATGAATCCAAAAAGTTTAACGTACTTTTTTCCCCTGGGGGGACGGACAGACCGTTATTGGTACTTAATTCAAATTAATTCAACACCACTTAAATTTGGTGCACATCTTTGATTTTCAAATAAAACCGTTATAAACTTTAAGACTTCTAATTTTCTGTCTTATTAATGTTCATTGTTTACAATTGTTTATTTTTAAAAAAAACAAATGGGAAAGAGTTTTATTCATTCTGTTCTGGAGGTGTCGGTGCACAAAACCATTTTATGAAATTACGAAACAAAGAACTTTGTGATGATAGCATCTCTAACTTGATTGAAACACTTCCTTTATCTGAAACACTTGAAAATTTTGAAGACTTTTTTCCTATTGAATTTACATGGCGAACCGTTTCAAAACAAGTATTGAGCACACACAGTTTTCTCTCAGCGTCAATCAAAATTATGGAAGTTGTTTCTGCAAAAATTACATGTGATAGATGTAAGTCAAAATTTTTTGAATATGGAAGAAATAATTCAGAAACATGCACGGAAAAAATATTTTATAACTGGCATAAAGTTTTTAAGATTAGTTCCTATAAAGTCAAATTTATTAGCCTTAAAAAGAAAAATTTATAAGTGTTATAAATAATTTTATGACAGTTATAAAATCTTTATAACAGTAATAAATTTTTTTATAACTGTCATAAAAAAGTTTAAGACACTTATAAATTTTCTTTTTAAGGCTAATAAATTTGACTTTATAGGGACAAACTTTAAAAACTTATTGCCAGTTATAAAATATTTTTCTCCGTGTGGAGTTTGTCAATTGAGATGAGCAATTTTATTCTAAGTATGGAATTTGCATTTCGAAAACTCTCATCAGAGACAGAGTCAATTATACTTTAAAGTTTAGGGAAACATTTAAAGATGTTATTTTAACGCAAGTTGATTTAACTGTTGAACACTGCTTCTCTACAGTGAACACCATAATTTCAATTTTTCTTAAATTTCGTACTAAGCTTGAACTACATCAGCGTTTTCCACATAGACGCAATGCTTATGCATCAAAATGCAATTAAAAATAATGTACAATTTTTTTTTTATTCTCTAAAAATTTTAATAAAGAAATTGAAAATAACGGTCGTTTTTCATTTGAATATTATTCTTGCAGTGTGCGCCTTCAGCACGCAAATCTTCGTAAAAATTTTATTTTGAAAATTAACGTCTAAAAATTCTGTCCGTCCCCCCAGGTTTTCCATACTAATTCAAAACAAAGCTGAGCAACGGTTCTTTTATTTCGATAGAAGGACCGGTCCTTATATTCGAGGGAAGACGGTAGTTTTATTGAAGAATATTATTGAATTCAACAACCTCATAATCTATCACAGTAGATTAAGAGACATAAAAAGACAAATCCCAGTTGCAATTGATGCGTTTAAAAGCAAAGATTTACTTTAAATTATATTATGAAAATAAAGCAATAATAAATCTTTGTATCGTGACAATTTTCTTGATCGCAAAGTTGTCATCCTCTTCTCATGCATCTATTTTCGTCACAAACGTTTTTCTCTCTCGCACTCTTAATGTGTATTTAATTTATTTCCTTTTGTAAGTAAAATAAATTTATCTCGTTGAGTGCACGTGCAATAAAAAAGGCAGAAAAAGGAGAAAGAAGAGTGATCATTTAACTTTTTGTTTATAATAAAAAAGTTTAGCTACTTTGCCTTTCAAAGCAATAAATTTCAACCATAATTTTATGAGTACTCATCGTACTTCAATAATATTGAAATGAATTCCACGAAAAAAAAACAAGCAAGTTTTCACACCGCGCGATATACATTATGCTCTTTCGTCAAATCACGATATCATGAAACTCCTTGGGTTTTTCTCATCGATCGATTGGACGAATACAACAACAATTACACGTGAATTTCTTCTTTACAAAGGAATTTCCACATGATATTGTTATATCAAATGAAAACACATAGCTTTTCATTCATTTCATCGTTAACAGAGTGAAAGTTTCGTGCACTGAATTGTTTGAAATGAAAATTTTTGGTCGTTTATTATCCACATTAAAAGTTACCTCACAATAATCTACAAATGTATATAAGTAAAAAAGAGAGAAAAGCTTTTGCTTGTTATGTATACATAGATTTAGTGATTGATTTAACAAAGTGACTTTGTATATTGCAGTCTACATGGACTTGAAGGAACTTTTATTTTGTGGAAAAAGCTATCGCATGCTACTGAATATTTTATTTAAACGAATTCTTGAAAATCTTACAGTCTGTGTACTGAAAGTCATGTGTGTGTTTGTCTACATATTAGCTTTTATTTGTGTGTGAAAATTGAATAAACATGTGAATGGAATGCGGGATTTATTGATTTTTGACTGCCTACACGTGAAAGAGAAAAAAGAAATTTTGTTTGACCATGAACTTGACTTGTTAATGCATTAATGATTGAATTAATTTTGAGAAAAGTATTTAATAATTAACTTTTATTCTTTTTTTTTTCATTAGCAGTTGACGAGGTTTCAGACTTATCGATTCACATAAGTGATGTCAGTAAGTATCAAATTCTAATTTGACTTTTAATTGATTCAATTAAGTTGCTCCTTATGAGCTTCCATGAAAACCATTCAAATTTTTCTCACTGTAGATATTTTTCGATTTGAGCTTTAATGAGAGAGCAAAATTTTAAAAATAGAAATATTCGCGAGAGATGAGAAAAATAATTTTTCATTTATTCTGCTCTCGAGAGTGTGTGATAAAAACACTATGATATGTAATTATGAGCTCACAAAGTGTCGTTTTTATTTGTTTAAAATGTGAAATGCTCTTTCTTTTTCATGTTTCTCATCATTTCTTTTTATATATTTTATGATGACACTAAAATGATGTCAACATATGAGGATAATATGAAAATAAGCATATACATTCATCAGAGAATTAATAAAGAAAAGATGATTGAGATGTCAACGAGTTTTTAAATGAATAAGCGCTCGATTTATTGCGACATTGGGTCCTTACTACGATCAAATTTTGAGCTACTTACGTATGAAATCGTCTGTGAATTTTGTTTATAAAAAAAGTTTTCTTTACTTCCATCCTTTACTCGTTTATCCATTTTTATTAGAGCTGACTCATGAATCGTGTTTGAACCGTTGCCGGTTAAACTGTGATTCACGATAATATTCCTCACGTGTTAATTGAATGTGCTGCTTGTTAGCAGTATCAATTTTCAAGACATGGATAAACAGAACATTTTCAATAAATCAAAATTGTAATTCTAATCTCAACTTCTCATGATCATTTGTATAAAAACGAATAAAGACGATCACTCACATTTATATATAGTCGAAGAAGATGTGAAGTGGTTTTTTCTTCTAACATTATAATTTTTCAAAAATATTATTTATTTCATTAAAATGATGGTTTTTTGAACAAGCTTGAAATTAATTTTTCTGCTTCTTTGCTTATTTTCATATGAGATTGAGAGGAAAAACATACAAAAATAAGAATAAAAGATTTTTCTCGCTGTCAGTTTTTCTCTCATCGTAAACCGAACAGCACAGGAAAAAAACAGCACTTTTTCCACAAATACAGAGAATTTTTCATTTTTTTTTCTTCTACATGTTGTATGTATATATTTAAATTCATTTAAATGGGAATCATTCGGTATATGCGAATTGAAAATTTTTCTTCTCACTTTACTGACAGTTTAATAGAGTGTATGATCACAACACACTGATTTTCCGAAATATTCCCATCACACAGATTTTTAGCATAAAAATAAAAACGAATTGCCTGTAGATTTTTTTTGTGTGCCACAGCCGCTTTTTCAGTTTTCTTTAGTGTGTTACGAAAAATCGTGAGTTTCAGATGTTAAAAAAGAGGACAAAATAATTTTATAAATTGTGTTAAAAGATACAAAAATTTTGAAATAAACGGAAATTGCAATCTCTTATCATTTTGATAAATATAGAAAAGTATTAAAAAAGAAGAATAAATCTATTTCGGCAATTAATCATTAGTGGTAAAGTATATATTTTAAAATTAACTTAATCGTCGATATTAGGAAAGTTATTCGTCATCGTTACAAAAATAATATCATACAAGAGAGAAAACACTAGAAAGTTAATTTCATAGAATCATACCACAATTACTATCTGTTTTCATTATATAATAATTTCATTAAGCAAATGAAAAATGAGAGAGTGAAAAGAATTAAAATTGTTGTGGGATGTTGAAAGATGTGAGAATGAGAAAAATTATTCAATTACTTTTTTTTACTCTGTATAAATTGACTATGGCCACACATGAAAAATTAAGTGAAAATGTTTTAAATGGAAAATCGAAATATTTTCTCTGAAAAATGCATTGACGGCTTTCTATATTTTTGAAAGCAAATTAATCTTTTGAAAAATATAGATAACAATGGAGTAAACTTACATAAATTTAATTTTGTTTAAGAGAAAAAAAAAGTTTTTAATCTAAATGAACGATCATCGCGCGTCTGACTGTTTACATAAAAGCTTTTTTATTGTCTTGAATGAAGGTCGATGTAGGATGGAGAAGAAAATAAGCGCGCGTATACGTCACATTATTTGATACGTTTAGCATCAATGTTCTCTTTTGACTTCTATTCTAAAATCTTTGTCTTAAGGTGCGATCGTGTATATATTTTTAAATTCATTTGTCATCGTGACAAACGGTCTTCGTAAAATATTAAACTTCTTATTATTTATAAAATTTGAGCATTTTAAGACGCACATCAATTAGTAATACAATCTCTAACACACTTTCTTTCTTTTTATAGTTGCAGTAATTGAAAGTACAGATCCAATGTTTCCAATTGATTTAAATTCAATGGCACCTGTAGTAAACGGAAATATGCAAACAAATATGGCACCACAACAGCAACAACAACAATCACCACAAGAAGCAATACCTTATGTCGCAATATTAGAGCAACCAGCATCAAAAGCACTTCGTTTTCGCTATGAATGCGAAGGTAGAAGTGCAGGATCAATTCCTGGAGCAAATAGCACAGCAGATAATAAAACATACCCAACAATACAGATCAAAAATTATGTTGGAAAAGCAGTTGTAGTTGTATCATGCGTTACCAAAGATTTTCCCTACAAGTAAGCTTTTCTCACTACAAAATGTAATGAGTCATTCTAATCTAAATACAAACATCACATTTCTTTTCTCACCCCTCATATATACATAGACCCCATCCACATAATTTGGTCGGAAAAGAAGGTTGCAAGAAGGGTGTGTGCACATTGGAAATCAATTCTGATGACATGAAAATGGTCTTTAGTAATTTGGGCATTCAATGTGTTAAACGTCGCGATATTGAAGAAGCTTTAAGAATTCGTGAAGAAATTCGTGTTGATCCGTACAGAAGTGAGTCATCAGTTCATTTAATTAATAAATAGTACTTTAATAATAAATGAAGCAATGACAAATTACCATTTCGAATGGTGAATTCCATAAATTAACAATTTTTTTCATAAATATTTCAGCTGGTTACACACATCGCAATCAGCCATCGAGTATTGATTTGAATGCAGTTCGTTTATGCTTTCAAGTATTTTTGGAAGGTCCACAAAGAGGCAGATTCACACAACCACTGAAACCAGTCGTGTCAGAACCGATTTTCGATAAAAAGTCAATGTCAGATTTGGTGATAACAAAATTGAGCCATTGTAATGCTTTCTGCAATGGTGGACAGGAAATAATATTATTATGTGAAAAGGTAATCAGTTGAGGGCGCGTTCAATCGATTTTTGGTGCTAACTTTCATTGTATTTTATGTTCAGGTGGCAAAAGAGGACATTCAGATTAGATTTTATGAGGAGAGCATGGTAATGATTAATTTTTACATTTATTTACAGAATGTTGATTAATGTTTTATGATAATTTATTGACAGATGCCTGAACAAGAACCATGGGAAGGATATGGAGAGTTTCAGCATTCGCAAGTGCACAAACAAGTTGCAATTTCTTTCAGAACACCGCGTTATAAGTCGATCAACTTGACAGATCCAGTAAAAGTGAAGGTGCAGCTTAGAAGACCGAGTGATGGTGCCACGAGTGATCCATTGGACTTTGAGATGCTTCCACTTAATGAAGGTAGGCGAAGTTATTGGAATTTACAACGAGAATTGAAAAAGAGATCAGCTGAAACTGATCTATTTCAACAATTACTCGACGTTGATAATGAAGAGCAGAAGGTCGATATTGTTAATTTTACAAACGTCAATTCACTGCCGTTGCAAAGCAATAATAATGCTATTGAGCAAACTGAGGTTGTTATTTTGGACACACCGATTGATGATAATGCGAAACCAATTGAAGATGACAAGACAATGCTCTGGCTTGAAAATGCAGAATTCATAATTGATGGTAATAATAATAATGAAAACAATCAGAATGTTATTAATCAATCGGATGATGACAAGACTTTAAGCGATTTGCTGGAACAAGTTGCTGAATTGGATGTTATTTATCAAGATCATCAAGTACGTAAAGAGATACAAGCAATGCAAGATGAGTTGAATGATATGGATCAATGTTTACCGCAGGAAGGTGAGCAAATGGAAACAGATTTTGATGATGCTGCCACTTATTCGAGCTTACAAAAAGCTTTCAAGCATCCAATTGTGTTCACTGATGCTCCACCAGTTCCACCAAAACCTGGCCATGTTTTTTCGAATTCATCATTTGAGTTGATTTTACCACCTATAGTTATTAATCCAGCAACACCTGATATTTATATGAAGGAAGAAAAATTACCGCCATTGCCTCCGAAAAGAGCAAAAAAGATTTCAGAATCTGGTGACAAGGAAAATATTAATGAACAAATGCAACAACAAAATGTAGAACAACAGCAAGCACAACGAGATGAAAACACTTTAGTTCGAAATAATTCAACACGTAGTCTTACACCACGACCACCACAACAACCGATTGTTATCAAATCAGCAGATTTACGACGAAGTCCTTCACATAAATTGCCTCCAAAATCGCCCACAAAATCAACAACATCGACTACATCATCACAAACAAATACAAACACATTGCCCAAGCAAAAGAAACCGGGTTTCTTTTCAAAAATCTTTTCAAGACGAAAGAGCAAGTCAGATATTGATTCAAGCATTGGTGGCGATAGTGCCTCAATAAAGATTGAGAGCGAGATGGAGAATGAAAATGTAGATGAATCAATTGATGATGTAGAGAATCAATTTGAGCCCGAAGATCAAAATCGTAGTCCAATGCGCAGTACAAAGTCATTGAGATCTCCCAAGAAACAAAAATATGGAAAGCCAGTTGGTCGTAGTGTATCAAGTGTAAGTGGAAAACGTCCACATCTTACGCCAGATATAATTCATATTCCACTCAAAGGAGATAGCTCAAATTCATTGCCATTACATCAGAGTGGCAGCGCAACTCATCTTTCATTGCCAGGAAATGATTTTTATGAGCGAGCATCGACAGCATCGCTTCATCCGATTGATAGAAAAACAATGAGTGCATTACAATTGGCAGATGTTCCAATTCAAGATGGTGATATGGAATTGGTTGCAATTGCTGATGCACAAAGTCTTCGAAATTTATGTGAAAATGGTGAACATGGAATAATTTTAGATCCAAGTGTTGATCTCACCGAAGCAGAGCATTATGCATTATATACAACCTTAGCACCGCATGCAACGCAAAGTGAATTTGACGAGACCTCGTGTTACTATCAGCCTGTTGAGGCAGGTCAAATTTTAACACCAGCTGAAGTTGCTCGACGAATGAACGATAATTTTTAATTTTTTTTTTTGGCGTATTTTTAAATTTAATCTTTAAAATGGATGAAACTTGTTTGTAATGAAATCTAACACAAACAAAATTTGTTTGTTTGTTGCTAGAAAATGATGGCATTTTCTTTGTTGTTGAAAATTTATGAAAGAATTTTCAATTTGTTTGAAAGATGATGATAAAAAAATTGTTAAAAATTTGAATGCATATCAAAATAAGAATGAATTAATGAGATTGAAATTGTACTTTTTATAGAACAAAATGACATGACAATGAAACGAAAGCGACAAAAATCAAATGATGATCCGGCACTAAATTATTTTAAACAATCACCAGTACATCACATCGATCGTAAGTTGAAAAGATTCAAGCATTTTAAAACAAAAAATTCCTAACGTTTTTCTCATTTGGTGATGGTCTTGGTGTCAGTTGTCAAATTTTGACTCATTTTGAAAATTTCTTGATGAAAATCATACTTTGAAAAATAACTTTTTAAGGTGAATGATATGAAATAGTTATGGAAAACTTTTTCCTCGTCTCTCTCTATACAAATTAAACCACTTCGGTTTCTTCCCTTTCTCTTTTTAATTGGTCTGACTCTCGATGTTGACGATAGAAACAAAAAATTTTTTTTGATGTTTAACGGTGGTTGAAGAAAAATTGTTAACAAACAAAAAGAAAACATTTTTTTGATAGGAATTAAATTTTTTGGTAATTCCTAATAGGTATCTTGAGACTCATTTATATTGTAACATGACCATGTGTTGTATGTACTCTAATTTTTTTGATAAAGAAAAAAATAATTATTCAATGTACTTAATACTCGAGCATTTTTATGAAAATGTGAATGAGGAAATAAACTCAGTAGTGAACGAAATTGTATTGAGCTGTAATGCATTAAAATATATTTTATTGATAATTAAATCGTAATTCTAGTCTCTCCAAGAAGAACTTACAACAACTTTATCTCTCTCTGTTATAAGATTAATAAAATGTAACAAATTTTTATACTGAAGCAGCGAAAACTAATTTTTAGTAGAAATTAAAATATTTTTGGTAATAAAAGAAATGAATTTAAAAATAAAGCTCAAATTTGTAATGTTAAAGTTCAACAATAAATCAATTCATTTTCACTTGGTTTTTTGTACAATCATTGAAAAAAAATTCGACAAAAGTTTTTATGTCGAAAGGTTAAAAAATAATTTTCAACCAATCAATCACAACTTTTTGCTGGTCAATTCATTAAATGCCATTTGTATTTGAAATTTCAAATTGGAAAATTCAAAAAAAAAAATATTTATATCATAGATATATAGAAGAAAAATACTTAATTAAACTAATTGAAAAACGTTAATATTTGTCATTGTCAGGCATTAAAAATGCAGCAGAATAATTCGTTGAATAATGATAAAATAAATAATATATATATGAGATATCATGTAAAAACATTTATGTAAAGACTTTTAATACAAATCATACAGATCGTTTATAGTTTCTTGTACTTATTTCATTGCTTCATTTTCCTCCTCAATTGTTGACTCATCAGGTGGCATAAAGTTCATTATAGTAAGTCGTGTGTTGTTCTTGTTTTTACATATTTGTTCTCTACTCATGTGTGTGTATCTCTCTCGAATTAGTTGACTCACTTTTTTGATTTACTACTTATCAGTTGTTTGTGTCTTTATTACTAATAAAATTAATAATTTGCATGCATTTTCTTATCATTTTAAGTTTAAATCACATGTTTTTATTATAATTTTCTTTTTTTATTTAATTAGAACCAAATTATGTTGGAGGAGGTTTCGTTGCAATTCAAGATGCCGTAAAATTAGAGCCGAGGGAACAAACATCACCTTACATGTTTGGTGGCGGCTATAGAATTCCACAAACAACACCTTCGCCTACGCCATCTATTCAAAATCCTGTTAGCCCTTCACCATTATTCGTAGCACCTTCAACATCACCTTATAATCAACAACCTACAAATAATTTAGAAAGCATTTTACAAAATCAACTTCAAGCAACGCGACAGACAAATAGTAACAATAATGGAAGTAATCTTTTCCAACAGCAATCACATACGAATCAAATGTTTACTCCAAATATTCCACCACAAAATTTTACAGTCGATAATAGCGCTATATGGTCGAATAATTTAAACGGCAATTGTGTACCATCGACAAGTCGAGTGGCTTTTAATAATAATAACAATAACAATAATCTATCTATGACTTCACCTATATTTAATCAAGCATTAACACCATTAGCACAACAATCAGCGACTCCAGTTCAAATTTTTAATAATAATAATAATAATGAACAGAAGAGTAATAATTTTAGCAGCTTCCTTGATTTAGACAGTCAGCAATTACTCTCCGATAACATACTTAATAATTTGAGCGGAGAGTTGAAAAATTTAAGCTTTGGCGATATCGCGATGGACTCGTGGTCAAAGAACGATATTAATAAAACAAATCGAGACAAATGAAAATTTAACATGTTTAAAGAGACTCAATAATGTAACATTAATTTTAATTTAATTTCTTTTTGTTTCTTGTTAATTTGCTTTTTAAAATTTAATCAATTGTATGGAGTGAAAATCAAAGATCGTCTATAGAAATTGTTTTATTTAAGCTGGAATCAAAATTTCGATTTTTTTAGTGCTCAAAAACCTGTTTTAGGTCGGTTTATTCTATACACTAAATAAAACAATAAAAAGTTTTCCATGGATAATTTTTGATTTTCACCCCATAGTGTACAAGCATGATTTTTTTTCATTTTTTTGACATACAAAATGAGCAATTTATAAATGAAAGAAAAATATTTAATAAATAATAATGAGATGATACTTTTTATAAAGCCATAACTTTTTTTATTCCTCAGTTTTTTTTTTTGAAATAATTTGAAATCCTTCATTACAAAGTTAGCTTACGTGTGTAATCTTTTCACGTGATTCATAACTAAAAAAAGATACAATAATTTTTTACTTAAAAACACTTTATTTTCTCTCATTTGCATGCATTGCTTAGAGAAATAAAAAAATGATATTTCAATATTGACAAATGGACGCAGAAGAAATTATGAGCCTTTTCAATTTGAAATGTGAGTGTTTTGTGTTTGTGTGGAAAATTGCTAATTATTATTGTTAAATATAATGTAATAGTATATAGTGTTTTGTCTCTGTTTTAATCGATTGAATAAATCGATTATGTTTGCATGCCATCATCTCTATAGTCCTTAATCGAAATCAAATTCTACATCGTCTCTTAATCGTCGACTGCTACTACCTCCAGTGTTATTTTCTGAAGTGCTTTCATTTGAATTGGAACTAATATTATTGTTAGTTGATTCAACACCACTGGCATTCGATTGCTGACTAGTTGATGCTTGACCGCTAAGAGAAAAACCTAAAACGTCATCAATGATAATTATTTAATCGATATAAATGTTTTATTTAGCTATATTATGAGTAATATTGCTTACGTAAAGGATTATTAGATGATGCATTAGACGAATTGCTATCTTCTTCTGACACTAGACTTTTTCTACAAACAGGACATGTTCCATGAAGATTCAGCCAAGGGAGTATACAATCTTCATGATATACATGCTATTGAATAATGAGAAAATTTTTAAATATTGATTTTCAGATGAACTGCATAAATAATAAAGAAATATTTGACTTACACTACATGGAAGTTGTCGAACAGTTTCTTTTAGTTGAAAATCTTCCCAACATACACTACATTGCAACTTAGAATTTACTTGTTCTTGAGTGATTTCACATTTTGGAATTTCGTCAATTTTTTCTTTCTCAAGAGGTGGTGGACCTTAATAAAATTTATTCACTTATTTTCACTGAAATTATAATGTATTATCGAGTTTTATTTCATACCGGCATTATCCATTTGATTTAATAATTGAGTAACGATTGTATCAAGACCTTGTTGTCCCCATGCATAATCAGCTGCAATGCAATTTGATTGATATGATTTGATAATTTTTTTACAGATATACGATTGAGATAATAAATTACCAGGATTGAAAAACATAGGTGTACGTCCTGAATTAGCTCCATCCGTTATTGAAACAAGAATTTCTTGAAGTATGTCTTCAAATGAAATAGGACCACCTTGTCTTCTTTGCCTTCTTCCGCCAGCACCTGCATTTCCACTTCCACTACTAGTTGTTGAACCATCATAACTGGAATCAATTCAAATCAAATAAATTTTTATTTTAAATAAATTAAAAATGTTACTTTAAACTTCCGCCTGCTAAACTTCCAGTAATGAGAGGACCTAAAAACTGATTCATATCATTTAGAACTCTTATAAAGGGAGCTTCATCTTCTGCGGGTTGTTGATTTGTATTTTCAGGCAATTCCTCAATAAATCCCATATTGCAACTAGGGCAAATGTAATCCTGCAGAAGGTAAAATAGTTATTAATAAACAATACAATTGAATTAAAATTGTCTTTGACCAAAGTACACCGAAATTCATGTTTGTAAAACTTGAGAAATTTCTATTTGATTCTTGAAAACAGTAAATGCGACAGTTCACAACACATTTAAATTTTCGATAAGGCACTCATTTTCTTGATTTACATGATGCAAGCTTTTATAAGCAACGAATATCAATTTCTTTTGTTATTTTTGTGCAATATCGCATGATGAGAAAAATCTGTAATTATGAAATATATAGCTTACCGCATTTGGCTGCTTCAAGAAAGAACTGCTACAGCTATGACAGAAGAAAGACTTTTGTTCTTCATTTTCCTGTGACGATTCTGACGCCGACATTCTAAAATTTTACTAAAAATTAATAAAAGAAAATTTTGAAAAAGCTGTGTAAATTTTTTGTGGTGAAATATTTTTGTAAACACTTGGTCTTTCGAAATTCGAAAAAAGTTGAAATCGAAAATTTTTTGCCGCATTTGAATTTTCAAAACAAAATTTAATTTTAGGATAAATAGCGCAAAAACCATGGCTTCAATAATTCCAGGCTTGTTGATAGATGAGTCTGAGACTCCATTTAGTCAGGAAGATGTAGTTCGAGCTCGTACATCTGTAAGTTTATTGAATTTCAAAAAAAAAAATTTAATTTACAAAATTGTTTATTTTCAGATTATGGAAAATCTCAATCAACTCTTGACTGCCTCATCACCATCAACTAAAATTGAGCTTGTGACAAAGATTCAGGAGCAAGTCTTAAAATGGGCACCTGCAATGCGTGTCCTCGAAGAAGTCATTGATGATGTACTTGCACTTAGTCTTGATCAGAATCAAGATGTAAAGAAATCAATAATTAATTTTATTGAAGAAGTCTGGTATGCATATTAATGATGATATCATAATGTATTATTCTAACAAACCATTTCATTTACAGTAAACAAAGAATTAGAATGCTTCCGAAAGTTATAAAATGCTTAACAATGCTTTTAAGAGAAGAATCTGCTATGGTCATAAAACGAGTTATGCAAGCTTGTGGAACAATTTACAAAGCAACGCTACAATGGATGTGCACATCAGAGGATGTAACTGAAGAAATGAATGAATGTTGGGATCAATTATGCTTCATAAAATTGCAAATTTTAGATATGATTGATCATGAAAACGATGGAATAAGAACCAATGCAATCAAATTTCTCGAAATTGTTGTACTTTTGCAAACTCACTCCGACGATGATAGTATGAAACGTGAAAATGATTTCTCACTTGATGATGTGCCATTAACTCTTGCACATATTCGAAGACGAAAACTCGAAGAAGAAGCAGTTAATATTTTTGATCTTCTACTAAAATTCCATGGCGCTTCTCACATTTCTTCTGTTAATTTGATCGCATGTACTGGAACATTATGTACGATTGCAAAAATGAGACCAAAACTTATGGGTCAAGTAGTTGAAGCGCTCAAATTACTTCATTCAAATCTACCACCAACACTCACAAATTCTCAAGTTGCATCGGTTCGAAAAAATCTCAAAATGCAATTTGTAAATTTGCTCAAGCAGCCAGCAAGTTATGAATGGAGATCTATGATTGTACCAATTTTGTCAGATTTAGGTGCAAGTCAAAATGAAATAAACAGAGCAATTCCAAAGATGAGTCAGAGTGAGTTGTTAAAGAGAAAACAAAAGGCTCAAGAAAATGAAGATATTAGAAAGGCAAAAGTTGCAAGATTAGAATTAGAAGAGAAAGAGCGAACAGCTCAAGAACTTGCAATTTTAAAAGAGATGGAAGATGATGAACTTATTTTAGAACAAGAAAGAAAATGTGAATTAATAAATGAAAAATTTATTGCGGATGCTATAAAATCTATAGATGTAGCTTCACAATTAGTCATTAATTCTATGATAAATTTACCTGATAAAATTCCAGCAGAATTTATTAAAAATTATCAACCAGCAACTACAGTTTTATCAATTCAAGATCAAATTAATATCATTGCTAAAACATTTGCATCTCAACTAACAGAATTGAAACTTGGTCCTGGTGCCAAAGAACTTTTAGAAGTTAAGCCTTTAAAATCGAAAACTTCTTTAAAAGAAGACAAAATATCAAAAGAGGACGATGATGAAGAATATCAAAAAGATGAAACCACACGAAAACTACGTGAAACACTTGCAAGAGTAAAACATCAACCAAAAATGAAACAGAGAATAAAGACATTAAAATTACATGAAATAACTAAACCACTTCCGAAAGAGTTAAAGCATCAGTTCCTTAATGATGCAGTGAGAAAAATCCTAAATTGTGAACGACAAGCTGTTATTGGTGGAGCTGGTTTCAAACGTAAAAAAATCATTACAGTGTTTGCATCAACGTTTATGCCTAGCGTTCGCGAAATAATAATGGAATATATCATGGAAAATATTGTTAAAAGATTTGATTTGGCTTTCATGTGGTTATTTGAAGAATATAGCTTAATGCAAGGTTTCACAAGATTTTCATATGTAAAATCAGAACACAAACATGACTATGCTTATAACAGACTTCTCGCCGAGTTCATTTTGAAAATTTTCAATCGTGGAACTGAATTTCGTGAAAGAGAAAGCTTACTGAAAAGACTTTATCTTGAAGCACCTTTGATTAGTGACGAAAGTATAGATATATTAACCAGAATTTCTGAGCATGATGATCTTTATGAATGTGGATTAGTTTTATTAAAAGATTTGTTAATTCGACGACCACCAAAGGAGGAACAATTATTAATGACACTTTTGAAATTTGCAGTACATCAAAAAACATCGATTCGTGAGAAGGCGATTGAAAATGTTATGATCGTTTATAATATGCATCAAATTCTTGTTGAAAATATTGAAATATTTGCCATAAAATTGGTCAAAATGTTAGAAAAACCCACACCAACTTCTGATGTGCTTAATATTCTATCAATGCAAAATGAAAATGTTGAAGCTTGGACTGAAGATATGATTAAATCATGTCTTAATCTCTATCTTACAATTTTGCCCTATAACGAAATGCTATTACCTGGTTTAGTGCCTGTTTATGTTGAATCAACTTCAGATGTGAAAAGAGTTATTTTGAGAAGTATTGAAGTTCCTATTAAAAAATTGGGCACAGATTCGAAGGAAATTTTCAAAATTCTTGAAACATGTGCTAAAGGAACAGAAACTCTTGTAACGAGAATCATTTACATTTTAACAGAAACACGTATGTTTAAATACTCTAATATAATTTTACAAAATTAATAATAATTTTTCTTATTTTACAGAAACACCTTCACTTGAAATGGTTGAAAAAGTTAAAAATTTGTACAATACAAAACTCAATGATGTTCGCATTCTCATTCCAATAATTCTTCACATACCGAAAAAGGAAATCATTGCAGCATTGCCAAAATTTTTAAAACTTAATCCACAACTTATGAAAGACGTTTTTCTTCGACTTTTGGGAGTTAAAAATGACGCATTAAAAAGCAACTTACAGCCAAGTAAATATGCAAATATAGCATTCATTTCATGCAATAAATTTTTAATATTTCTTTTCTTATCAATATAGTTACACCGACAGAATTACTTGTTGCACTTCATGCAATTGATACATCTCAAGCTGAATTAAGATTGATAGTGAAAGCAACATCATTGTGTTTGGCAGAGAAAGAAGTTTATACGCATGAAGTACTTGGTGTTGTAATGCAACAGTTGGTTGAAATGAATCCTCTTCCTACATTATTAATGAGAACTGTAATTCAATCACATACAATGTATCCAAGACTTTCTGGATTTATTACAAATCTTTTACAACGATTAATTGTGAAACAAGTGTGGAAAAATAAATTGATATGGGATGGATTTGTAAAATGCTGCCAGAGACTTCAATGTATGGGTGTTTTAGTTCAACTACCAACAGCACAATTGCAAGATGCATTAACAATTTGTCCAGATTTAAAAAATCCATTAATTGAATATGCACGTGAAATGAATAAACATCAAATGGGTCATGTAACACAAAACATTCTCGATATATTAGGCGAAGGACAATCTTCAACAACGGGAGCAATTAAATCAGAACCTATGGATGTAGATGCTGATGCTGCACCACCTGGAATTTAATTTGATTTTTAAATTAAATTATGCATAAATAAAAGTTTTATATGTCTTTAAAATAATTTTATTTCATTTCATTTCACATATTTAAAACTAAATCAATTAGAGAATGATATTCGAATTTTAAAAATATATCTCAATTTATCGGTAATATTATAAATGTTTCTTTATTCAACTTACATACATTTTTATTTCATTTCTTTTATAAAAGTTTCTTTAAAAATAAATCTTGAGGAAATAAATTTTGATTGCACGAAGACTCTTTAGGTTGTGCGCCTGCTTCATTTTCTAAATAAAATTATTCCAGCTCAACAAAAGTTGTTTTTTGAATTCCGCTTTTTGATGGATTACTTTGTTGAGAATGAGGATTTAATTTAATCTTCTTCATTACATTATTACCGAAAATACTTTGACTTTGCTGGAAAAAAAATTTTTAAAAAAATTATCGTCATATCAATTACCAAAATTATTAATATTTAAATTACCTCATTCTTTCGTTTCTGAGCTTGTTGTGTTAATGATTGAGATGCAGGAACTTTTAAAGGAGATTTTAAATTAACATTCTTTTGTTGTAGAGAAACGCTTGGAATTGTTGAATTTTGTAATGATGGGCGCATTGATAGAGAATTACCGGAAGGATTTTTATCGAGTCTAATTATTGAAACTGAATTGTTAGGTAAATTAAGATTCGAAGGTGTTTTCTGTATCATGTTCGTATTAGTTTTACTTGTATCTATTAAGGACGTTTGATTCTTTTCTAATTGACGTAATATTGAATCCGTTGTTGATGGAGAAGCAGGAATCTGTCTTTGTTTCGCAGATGGACTAGATGATAATGTTTTGTTAATGCTGGTAGACTTAGGAATGTTGTTGTCAATTGGTGCATTTCTTCGAAAATCACTGAATGAATATTGAGCTTTTTGTGACTTTTGCGAAGTTGAATTTTGAAGATTACTAGCTTGTGGTGAAGTCATTTTCTGATTCAAGTTTGAAGCTGATGAAACTCTTTGTACACCTAATTGTTGTGGTGATTTTAGAACACTTGAAGGCAATTGTGATTTACCTGCAATTTTCTGTATATTTTGGATTGGTTTCGTTAACAGCTGCGATGGTCTTGACATGTTTGAAATCACTTTTGAATTACTTTGTTTGCTTGTAAGAGGAGATGAATTTTTTAGTAATGATGATGATGATGAAGAAAGAATATTCGGAAATCTTTTCGGTACTATGTTTGTTCGCGCAGATGTACCATCATTCAATGAACGTGGCGATGTTATTACCAAATTCGAACCGCTAGATGCTTTTTGTACCATTGATTGCTTTGGTGAATGGCTATTATCAGGAAGTATTGAGATATTTTTTGAACTATTTTTTGTTATTTGAAGTGGATCAGCAACTGATGGTTTCAACTGTTTGCTATTTGTTGAAATATGTCTCTTTCTAATGTTATTTGCATTTAACTTTTTGAGTTTTTGACTAGGAGGCAATAATGAAGAAGATGGTGAGAGTACCGATGAAGTTGTTGCTAAACTGCTGCCTGGTTGAGCAAAAATTGAATTTGTAGCAGGAGGAATATTGTTAGCACTGTAAGAAGTTGCCACCGATGATGTCGTCGTCATATTTCCTAAAGCAGAAATGGGATTATGACCGTAAAGTAATGAAGACATCAATGATGAAGTAGCAGTAGTGGCAGTGGTGGAGGATAAATTTAATGAAGAAGATGGATAAAGATTAAGTGCATCATAAGTGCCTATTCTTTTAAATAAATCACTAGCGAAGAAATTCGAAGTCATGGGGAAGAACGAAGAATTCAAACCTGATACATCTAGTCCATTTGTCGACATGCCATTCATTAACCAGGATGAATTCATCATATTCTGTTAAAAAATATTAAAATCAGATATTAAAATTAGATATTTATTTAAATGAAACTCACAATATCGGGATATAGTTTGAGAAGCTCACTTGCCTTTGATAATGCTATTGATGAATTTGCATTTGCAGGCAGATTATTCATGCGATATGGATTTGCTGATTCTGTTACATATGATTGCCAAGCTTCCTTCTTTTCTTCTTCATCGAGATCATCTTCGGGTTTATTTTCAAGTAAACTGTCATGTTCATGGAAATCATGTGCCGATTCAGACAAATGAATGAGCAAATGTTTCAAGAAATCGTCTTTAGGAAAGTTATGAATTCCCACACGAGGTTTCAACTTGTATTCAATAAATAATTCACTAAGCTCATCTTTCCTATAATTTTATAAATATTAAACAATCGAAAGATATTTCAAGTATATGCAAAAATTATGAAACTTACACATAATGTCGTGCAATTTGTTTCTTTTCCACAACTCGATGACTCATCGCTTCTTTTGTCACTGAACGAGAGTAAACTCTTTCTTCCATTGTACTTGCTGCCACAAATCTATATACATAGCAAGTTTTCGTTTGACCCAAACGATAAATTCGGAAAATATTTTGATTCTGAAAAAAATTAAAAATATTATTGAAAATTATTAAAAAATTTTTAGTGAATAAACTTACGTCGTTAGCAGGATTCCATGAAGTATCAATAATCACACAACGATTAGCTGCTGTTAAATTGATGCCAACACCACCAGCTTTAGCTGTTGAGAAGAGATCAAATATTTTATTTAAAAACCTAAATTTAATTTAATTTGAGATAAATTTAAATTACCAGAGATCAAAAAGCATCTAACTTTATTACCAGGTGAATTAAATTGATTGATCATAGCTTGACGTGCAGCTTTAGGTGTTGAGCCATCAAGACGATAATAATCAACACCCAATATCCATCGAGATTGATAGAGATCATAGCCATACCGTGATGCATTTGGATTGTTTGCTTGACTACTTATTGCTTTCATAAATTGTTCAATGCACTCAAGAACAGCAACAAATGATGAAAAGATTAAAATTTTCTCTCCCTTTTGTTCCGTGAGTTTCAAAATTTCAAATAGAAGTCTCATTTTATGCGAGGCATTTAACGACTCGATGTCCTCTTCTGTAGTCATACCTGACCACCAATCATTTGTTACGGCAGTAAATCCTTGGCTTGTATCGAGAATATCATCTGGTTCTTCGCCTTCACCGTCTTCGTTAAAATCATCGTTTGAAGTTTTCTTTTGTTGATTTTGATTAGTAAATTTATTTTCTCCTTTCAAAGCTCGCTCATATGCATATTTTAAAACTTTTGGATGTGTCCAAACCTTACGAAGTGCGGTATAATGTGGAAGCAACATTTTACCCATTTGATCATTTCTATTTTCTCGCAGATAAAAGTTATAAAGCTTTTCCTGTACAGGAGTTAATGGTACTGAAATGACATACTCATGTTTCACTGGCAAAAATTCCTTTAAAACGCTTGCATCTTTTCGATGTACAAACTTTGATAGATTCTTATTGAGAACATATGATTTTTGCTTCATTTTCTTGATTTCTTCTAATGTTGAATCCTTGTTTTGACCATCTTTAATTGGATTTGCATAGATGACATTAAATTCATGAGCAGTTCCTAATAAATTTGGTTTAATCCATTGCACCATCGCATAGTATTCATGAAGAGCATTTTGCACGGGTGTACCAGTCAAGATTATTCGACGTTTCGTTGTTATTTTTGTTACTGCCAAGTTTGTTTTTCCCTTTTGATTTTTTATTATGTGACCTTCATCACAGACGACAAGATGCGGACCTGGATCGAGAAGACATTTTTTGATTCTTGCTTGGTACTTTTTAGCAGTCTCTTCTGGTATCGGTGTTTTATTACGTTTACTACTTCCACTCCAATTAGCCAGAATTCGAAATGTTTCATAGTTAATGAGAAATACGGAAGGATTTTTACATTCATGCCATTCTTCTAACTTCTTAATTTTCTGTTCCATACTTAAATTTTCTTCAAAATTTCTCACTACCAATTTTCTGCCATCGTCACTTTCAATCCCTTTCAACCATTTCTTGAATTCTTCGCCCCAATTGAGAATTGTAGATTTAGGACAAATAATTAGAATTCGTTTCGTGTAAAGCTCGTTATATCTGATCACTGTATGCAAAAGTGTAATAAGCTGAAACGTTTTGCCTAAACCCATGCAATGAGCCAGAATACATCCTGAACCATTGTCTGGCTTTACTTCATCAATTGGTCCATAACAACTACAGAAAAAATTATTTTAAATTGCTAACAATCCCAAATACAAATATAATAAAGTACTTACTTATCATACATAAAGCTCACTCCTTCTTTTTGATGTGGTTTTAACTCTTTGACTAGACGATAGTGTACTTTAATTTCAAGATTTTTCTCTTTACTAATGTCAAGTATGAAGTCTTCTACATCGCCCTGTGATGAATATTGTGATTCACCACGCTGTGTTAGAATCTGCGTCAACCTTAGACTTTTCTCTTCAAGTTTCTTAACTCTTTCGTTTTCTTCTTTCTTTGCTTTTTTAGTTTCCTCCTTCAATTCTTCTTCAGTCAACTGCTTACGTCGTCTACCTGGACCATCTGCTGCATGTGTGGAACTAATTTCGCTATCACTTTCAGAACTCAAACTTATGCATGTAATATCATCAAACAAGGACGGATTAAAATTTTCATTTGGATTCTTTTTCGGTGGTTCAACTGGCTGCTCTTTAACTTTTGATAAATCACAAGGCATCAACTCTGCAGAATTACTTTTCTCTGTTTGATTTGCATTCTTTTCAAAATACTTTTTCAACACATCAGAAGATTGTTTTTCTGAATGTTCTTCATCAAAAGCTGTTGCATCAAGAATATCATTCGATAAATCCACAATTTGAATATTTTCATTTTTAGAATTTGATAACTTTTCAACTTTTTTATTCTTCTTCGGTGTATTGATCCCATTTTGATCATCCTCATCATCAGAATCAAGAAGAAATTTATCGCTCAAAATATCTCGTTCAATGCTTGATATTCGTACTTTCTTTTTAGGCTTCTTTGGTGAATTATCGTTTTCAGTCTTAGATTTTTCGTCATCTTGTTTGTTTTCATCTTCTTTTTCGTTGATTTTTGAATCTTCAACATTTGCATTAGTATCAGGCGTTGCTATTGAAACGTTATGGCCTTTTCCATCAGAATTATCATCAGACGATTTTTCAGATTCCTCTTTTTTCTGCATGTCCTTTTTAGTTGTCACTTTTTTCTCCTCTTCAGAATCGTCAATCAAAGAACTTTCAGATGTATGGAATGATAGCTCATCACTTTCAGATTCTGAACTAAGTAAAAGATTGTTTTTGGCTTCATTCTCTAATCTTTCTTGCATCTTTTCATCGTCATCACTAGTAGTGCTACTTGTACTGCTGCTATATTTATCTGTTTTTGCTTCAAATTTAACATGACTGCTTTCTGAAGCATTTGAAAGCATTGAATCTAAGTCACTATCGTTTGAGTCACTGCTATTCTTCTCTTTTTTCTCGATTTCCTTTTTCTTTGATTTCTTTTCTTTATCCTTTTGAACACCGTTCGGAATTTTATTTCTTTCATTAGTTTTTTGATTTATTAGATCATGAATTTTAAGCAGCTTCTTAATATCTCTATCAGTTTCTGATTCACTTGAAATATTAGCATTTCGTTTAACAGTACTGTGTTCCTTATTCGAAGTTTCATTATGTGATTTTTTAATTTTTCTGTTTGACATATCTTCATCATCTTCGTCTTCCATATCAGAAAATTCTTTTGAAGAAAATGACTTTCTCTTTTTTCGTTTAACACCAATTTCCTTTAGAACATTATCAAATTCTTTTGTCAAATCATTCATAGCATTAATTAATTTATGTTTGCCATTATCGATATCGTCTTGTGATACAAAAGTTGCATCTAGCAATTTTTGACAAGTTTCAATTGATTGTTTAGCAGACGTTTGAACCCGCTCAGCGTATACTTTCAACTTCTGTAAATTTTCATCATTAACTTCACTTTTAAATTTGACTGTCCTTTCTTCACAATCATTCTTCTGCTCCGATATAATTTGTCCTAAAGATGCTACTTCAATTACATTTATTGTTTCTGGTTCTGTCTTGATGGCCAAATTGTGAACTTCATTGTTTTCAGCAGTATCCATTGTCTCTTGTTTTAAATTTTGGTCAAATTTAGGCAGAGGCACAGTTAGTTTATTTGTATTTCCTTCATTTGGATGTAATTCCTTTTTATTTTCTTGAAATTTTCCTATTGACATATTCATTTGATTTACAAATTGAACTATTTGTGAATTTCGATCATCCTCTGTTATTACATTTTTTTTCATGAAACTCATGAGGTTTGCCAGTACTTTTAATGATTCATTGGAATTACAAACTTCCGATTTGACCATAATGTTTTGTAGAATGTCATCACAAAAAGTTGTTTCATTAAGATCTTGTGATTGTGAATATGAATGATCATGATTATTGTTGATTACATCAGGAATTGGACCAAGTTTTGGTTCAATAATTTCAAACTGTTCTTCATCATTATTTTCTATTGTATGCTCTTCAATATTGTCACCTGAGTCGAAAGAGATATCCTCCAAGGTAAAATTTGAATCAGGAAAAATCATTGAATTTGTAGGTGATGAAGAATTTTGCTCTGGATAGATTTTTACATCTAATGGATGTTGTTCAAATTCATCTCGATCTTCGTTTTTATTAGGCAATGATATACTTATAGTTTGACTTTCTTCTTCATCTTCGTCCATGTAAACTATTTCATTTGAACTACAAGGACTGCAATTTGATATTTCATTGCTTGACAGATATTTAGCACTATCAAACAGATTTTTGCTTTCCATCGCAATAATTTGATTTGAGTTCATGTAATTTTTTGTAAATGTTGTTTTTACTAAAATGGAATTTAATCAAAAGAAAAGAAACAATGATTGCGTTAGTAAACAAAACATTAAGAGAACCGAGGAAATAGAACGGTAAATAAGTCAAATGTATGCAAAACATAATAATAATTGAATAATTGTTAATAAAAATCAATTTACTCACTGATTGCTTTACAAAACTACATCTCATTTTTCCGCAATTAAAGGATTTTTAAGATTTTCCGCTCTTTTTTAATATTTCCGATTTTAAATACAAAACTCAAGATTTACACGATAGATTTGATTATATTTTGAAAGATGTATGGTTTATGTATACTTATATATTGAAATTATTGTGTCCTTATTTTGTTTTTATCTACTTTTACGAAATTATATTTTTAAGAATTCTAATCAGACATTTCTTAAAAGAAAAATTTACAAAATGTTGTGTAGCTCAATAAATATACGAATTTTTTTTGCTTTTGCATCCCCCTATAAATTCTGCATCAACACAAAACTAATATTTTACAATAAAATTTAATATTTTTGCAAAATTTGCATTAAACAGAGATCTCTGTACTGAGAAAGTTGTATTCTTTAAAATTATATTGTGAAATAAATTAGAAAAGATACAATAAATAGATCTAAAATGCCATCATATACTGTGAAAGTTAAATGGAATAAGGAAACTTTTACGAATGTTGTGAGTTATCAAATCTATTATCAATTCTATACAAAATAATAAATATAAATTATTAAGAACATAAACAATAGTTTAAAACAAATAATTTTGTCCATTCCTTTAATAAAAATTCATTATTTTAGTTAAAAATTACATAAAAAATTGAAATCATTATTTTTAGGCCGTAAATACCGATGAGTCTGTTGAGGACTTTAAAGTTCAATTATTTTCCTTATCTGGTGTTCCAATAGAGCGACAAAAGATCATGTGTGCTGGTAAAACACTCAAGGACGATGAATGGAATATCCCATTAAAAAATGTAAGTAACTTTTTAATTTTCTGCTTAGTCATTCTCACATTTCTTTGTTTTCATTTAATGCAATTCATCTTTCTCTTCTCTTTTAGGGAGCAGTGATTCTTTTATTAGGAACGAGTGAAGCTCTTGTTGATGCACCAACTGAGAAAACCAAGTTTATTGAGGATATGAACGAAAATGAGATTGCACAAGCTGCTCAAGTTCCCGCTGGCTTAGTTAATTTAGGCAACACTTGCTATCTCAATGCTGTAGTTCAATGTTTAAAATCTGTTCCAGAATTACGTGAAAGTCTGAAATTATTTAAAAATGAGGCCGGCTTTAGTGGTCCACAATCAATGACTCTAGCAGTTAAAGGTGTTTTTGATCAAATGGAAAGAAATGCAACAGTCACACCAATTATGTTACTTCAAACACTTCACAATGTCTTTCCACAATTTGCTCAAACTGGTGAGAAAGGAACATATCGACAACAAGATGCTAATGAGTGTTGGGTTGAATTAATGAAAATGTTGCAGCAGAAAATTCCAATGATTCAAAATGAAAATTCAAAATCGACTTATCCTTCATTTATTGAACAATATTTTGGTGGAACTTTTGATTGTGAAATGAAATGCACTGAAGCGGAAAATGAGGAAGTGACAAAATCTAAAGAAAATTTTCTTCAATTGAGCTGTTTTATTAATCAGGAAGTGAAATATATGCATAGTGGCTTGAGACTTCGATTAAATGAACAAATAACAAAACGTTCACCTACACTTGAACGTGATGCAATCTATATCAAGCAATCACTTATAAGTCGCTTACCAGCATATTTAACGATCAATTTTGTTAGGTTTCAGTATAAAGGCAAGGAAGGTATTAATGCAAAAGTCCTTAAAGATATTAAATTTCCACTCGAATTTGATGCATTTGATCTATGCACACCTGAACTACAGCAAAAGCTGATTCCAATGAGAGAAAAATTCAAAGAATTAGAAGATAAAGCTGCTGAAGAGAAACAAGTGAAAATGAAGGGTGAAAAAGTCGAGGAAAAGAAAACAAGAGCTTTGCCGTATTCTTTTGAAGAAGATTTGGGCAGTAACAATAGTGGATTTTATACACTTCAAGCTGTTCTCACTCATCAAGGAAGAAGTTCATCCTCAGGTCATTATGTTGGCTGGGTTAAATCAAAGGATCAGTGGTACAAATTTGATGACGATTATGTTACTCCAGTTTCATCGGACGATATTCTTCGTCTTTCTGGAGGCGGTGATTGGCCAATTGCATATATATTACTTTATGGAAGTAAAATCTGTGAAGTTCCAATAGAAGAAGAATCTTCTCAAATGTCAATCGACTAAAATGAAAATCATTTTTCATATTACATATTATGTTCGTTTTATAAAATATTAACATATGAACAGAATAAAAATTCACTTAAAATAAATATCATCTTGTAACTGTCATTTTAAAATTTTTTTTTTGAAAAATGTGGCACGCCACTGATTTGAAACATTGAAAATAAACAATCGAGTGAATCATTTTAAAATTTATTTCAAATCAATTTTTATCATTCAATTAGAAGGTAATTAGTTTTGAATAATATTTATTATTATAATTTAGCAATTATTTTATCAAATTAACATTAAGTTATTGCTCTTATCGTTTGATAAGTTTATTAAAAATACTTTTTCATTAAATTCCCGGCAGAAAACGTGTTTTTTCCGCATTTTCTAACAAACGTTTCATCATTTACAGAAATAAACACAAAAAAGCGTCATAATGACTGAAAAAGTTGAAACTGTTGCAAACCAAGGAGGACAAGAAGATAAGAATGATGGTGATCATTCACAGACAGATCTTACACAGCTTGAACTCGACATTATCAAACAAATTGAATATTACTTTGGAGAAAGTAATTTAAGACGTGATAAATTTTTAAACAGCAAAATTGCAGAGGACAAAGATGGATGGGTTCCGATTAGCGTTTTGCTTACTTTTAATCGTTTAAAAGCCCTTACAGAGGATGCAAATGTCATTGCTGAAAGTGTTGATAAATCTTCAAATGGATTAGTACAAGTCAGTGAAGATAAACAGAAAATTCGTCGTCATCCCGAAAATCCATTACCTGAATTTAATGAAGAACGCCGAAAAGAATTACAAGCTAGAACTGCATATGCAAAAGGATTTCCACTTGATTCAACTATGAATACACTTCTTGAATATTTCAAAAACAATTTTGATAAAGTTGAAAACGTCATGATGAGAAAATATTATTGCCCTAAAACAAAAGTATACCTTTTTAAAGGTTCTGTTTATGTTCTTTTTTCTAATAAAGAAAATGCTGAAGAATTTGTACAGCGACCAGATTTAAAATATGGCGAAAAAGACTTGTTGCGTTATATGCAAAAGGATTATTTAGAAAAGAAGAAAACTGAAAAATCAAAGTATGACAAGAAACAAAAGAAAAAGGAAGAAGATAAAGATGAAATTGTATTGCCTAAGAACGCAGTTATTCATTTTACCGGAGTGGAAGGTGATATTATGAGAGAGGATATTAAGAAAAGAGTCTTGGAAATCGATCCATCACTTGTTATTGCATTCGTTCATTTTGAACGTGGAGCTAAAGAAGGTCAATTACGATTCTCAAAAGAAGATGATGGTAAAAAGTTTTTGGAAAAACTTGAAAATGGAAAGGTGAAAATAGTTAAATTTTTAAAACTTTATTTATTATTAATAATTTCATATCATTTCAGATGAAACTTAAAGAATTGGAACTTACAATGTCACTTGTTGAAGGTGAACAAGAGGAGACATTCTTGAAAGAAGCAATTGAAGATATGAGGAAAGCTCGTCAACGTGGACAACAAAAGAATAACAAAGGTCGTAAAGGTGGTGGAAAGAACGATCGTAAGCGTAAACATGAAAATGAAAGTGAAGATGTACCAACTAAGCAAACTAAAGTCGATGAGGAACCTTCTGTTGTAACTGTAGCTGAATAAAGATCATAGAAGCATCTTTTGTTTCAAACTTAACTATATCTAAACAGCTTTTAATTTGATTTAAAACAGAGAAACTTTGATCTATTTTGTTAATTAAATTCTACTTTTTTATATATGAAGATGAACCACATTCTGCTCTGACTTACTGAATTATTTGAAATAATAATAAAGTTTTATGAATTTAAGACACTAAGTTATTGTTTCTTAACGGAAAGTTTGTTTAATTTTCTGCCGATTTATTAGTTTAATATATAATTAATATATTTATCGCGTGAGTTAGCTATTGTTTTCTAAAGTCCCAACGCGAGTTTTCTTGCTTGCATCTCTTAACAATTTTGAATGTATTTAACCGACAACTAAGAGACCTTCGTTAAAACTGTAAGGAGGAACCTCGAGATTGAGAGGAGCTGGTCCTTTTCGAATACGTCCAGAAGCATCATAATGTGAACCATGGCATGGGCAATAGTAGCCTCCAAATTCTCCAGCATTTGCAATAGGCACACAACCCAAGTGAGTGCACACTCCAATAACGACCAACCATTTTGGGTCTGTTGCACGTTCACTATCATGCTGAGCGTCTCTGAGTTCAGATAGATTGACCGATTGTTCAGTTGAAATTTCTTCATCTGTACGATGACGAATAAACAATGGTTTTCCTCTCCATTTGAATGTAACTGACTTGCCCTCAGGAATATCTCCCAATTTAATTTCAATCTTGGCCAAAGCAAGAACATCAGCTGATGCACTCATTGATGAGACAAAGTCTGTGACTAAAACTTTTGCAGCATAAGCTGTTGTTACAGTTGTTGCTAAAAATTAAAATAACTATGAAATAAAATCATATGTTGTTGATATTTTGTATGTATCTTACCTCCAACGAGAGCATATGAAAAAGCTTTTCGTTCCTCTGCTGTTTGGGCTTTAGCGTTTGCTCGTTTTGTTGAATCACGTCTATATGGAGTAAAATCTGGGACTTGAATGTCAGTATGGGCAAAACGAACTTGAGTCTTTGCTGTAATAAATAAGACAAGGATAATAATTTATGAATTGACGTTGTTGTGAGTTGGTTATATAATTTTTTGAAAATTCATTAAAGACTGAAGCAAAATGTTGGATAGCATAATTTAATGTCATATACTTACTTGTTAATCCAGATTGAACATAATGATTAAGAATAGGAAGGTCCTTGCCAAGTGATTCTACTGTCAAAAATTCTTTTTTGTCAACTACTAAACTTTTCTTTTCGATCGCGGCACCAGCAAGTGGTCTTAGGCCACTAGAAACGACTTGATTCGTCGCTCGAAGATAATTTCCAGCCTTTGATGCGATGTTAATCATTTCCACGTGCTGATTACCACAACAGAATAACAAAATTAATTTTTTCTAATAAATATTCGCAAAAAAAAAACTCGGAAAATTATTTTTGAGCAAATTTTTTGTTGCTTACCTGTGTTGCTAAAATTTAAATTTTTAAATAACTGAAATTTTTTGAAATTTTATTAGCAGTTATGGAAATGACCAAATTTTATCTCAATTAAAATTAATTATTCACAAAAATTGATGATGACTTCTTCATACATCAGCATTTATACAAAAAATATCGAAAGTTCTTTATGGTTCCCTCCTACGAATTTTAAAGCAACTCCTTTTAAATGGTATAAAAGTAAGTTCAAGAAGCATAAAAGAGATCTTTGTTGAATAAGAATGCACAAGTTGTTGTTATTATCTAAAGAAGTTCATATTATTGTAAAATGAAAATCCTCCCTTGAGCTAGAGTTGGCAAAAATTTACATAAGAATTCCGTTTCACTCTCATTTTCATCCTCCTATTGCATACAAAGAGATTTCTTTTTTAGGAAGAAAATACTTCATTATGACGTCAGTTTGAATTTTAAATTGTAAATAGCAAGAATGTCAATGGTAGTTAGAAAAAGGGAGAGAAAAGTTGGAAAACTAAGGGAGGATTTAAGAAACAGCAGTCAATTTTTCCTTTTTCAAACTGAAAATATTTTTGCATTTCACCTACTTTCATACTGCTACACTCTTTATATAATTTATAATTTGATTGAATACCATAAGGACAATAAAAAGATAGACGAATTATGTTGCAAGGGTAGATAAGAAAAATGTGGGACACTTGAAAATGTGCGTGCATTGACAAATAGAAGTATATTGTAGTAAAAATTAGTTCTTTGATGTCAAATTGTTAACAAATAAAAATTTAATTTAAATTTATCCATCACCTCATAAACGCATCTAATTTTTGATCGAAAATTTCTCATTTCAAGAACACACATACACCCTCTGTGTCATTGTCATTCAGATTTCATTTTTACGCTTTCCTAATTTTAATTTTCAACGTTTGACAAGAAAATTTCACTCTCTCCCTTCTTTAAGCTGCTGCTGCCTGCATGGAGAAAATTTAAAATTATTTTCTTCATCTTCCTCACTCCATTCAAATTTTCTCTAGTGCTCTCTTATCAAAAAGCAAGAAATATCCCCAGAAATATTTTTCTACTCTCGCACGAAAATGCCATTGTAGTAGTTTTCAACTGCCTCTGCCTCAAATATCGATTCTAGATGCGCAAAAATGCAGAATTTCTACACAAAAATGTATGTCCCATAAAAATGCTCTCCTTCTTCGTGTATTAACGCACATGTAATGCGAATGAATTGAAACGCACGTAAAAAGTCATTTATGTGTTCGTTTCTTCCTTTCAAACTCACTTTCTATTCCTTGCTTATGTGTGTGTTTGTATCATGTATATGATAATATTCTATGAGATACTACTTGAGGGCATTTAAAAATGAATAACATGAGCATATAAACACACAACTCCGTTATGAGATAATTAATGAACGTTTTTGCTACGATACATAGGTAAATTTAAATGAGTTTAATTTTGCGATAAAAAAGTGCATGAGGAAGTTCGTCAAAAATTTATTTTCCTTGCCTATTTAGAATATTTTTGAAATTTTAAACCAAATTAATAACTTTCAATAAGGTAATTTTAAAGTTTATAAAAATTTACTGTCTATATTTTGAATAGTATGATTACCATTTTTCTCAGATATATGAGTATTTTTTTTCTGGGGGCAGACAGAATTTTTTTCCGTTAAATTTTTTTTAAATTTGAATTCGAATTTTTATGATTTTCGCAAAAAAACTGCATAAAATTTAAAAAGCTTCCAAGCAACCGTTACATATAATAAATTTTATTTCTTTATTATGATGTAAATTTGGTCATAAACAAATGAATTTATGAGAAACTCATAAAATATGCAAATTCAATTTAAATTTACCCAAATTGACACAAGTAATTCTGAAGAACGAAGACCGTTGTACTTAATTTGAATTGAAATGCGCAGTAATTAAACTGGCGCGCATTATTAATGCTTAACTCAAATTAAGCATCAATAACGGCCAGTCTGGCTCCCTGGGTTCTTTTATTTTAATAGATTTTAGCCAAATTTTCAGCAAGATTTTCAAATTTCAGAAATCAACAAGATTGTTCGGTCCAACAAAGTTATTGATTCAAAGTAGCGGCACTATTAGTGTTATTTTTATTAAGAACAATTGATATGTATTGAGAATGGCATATTTAGGTAAATATAAATTTTGAATCATTTTTAACTTACAAGGATAATTTCTATATTTTTCAACTAATGTCTAACAATTGACTACTAACAAAACTATTGCTGAAATTCTTATTTATATAGTGATGTGAAGAGCTTTTCATCGTTTGATATTATTACGTTTTAAAAGCTTATTTTTAAAAATACATATTTGTAATTTAACTTGATCAAGCTAAACAAGTTGAGGAATTAAATTTTAAATATTATTTTTTTAAATTTTAGGTAAAATTTCGTCATCACTTGTATATATCAATGAATTCAGGAAGCAATAAAAATCAGCTCAAATCGAAGCCGTAAAAATGAACATTTTAAAGGAAGGTAAAATGAAACGAAGAAAAAAAATTCTTCAACCAATCGATCTTCAATATCAATTTACAGATTAAATGAAGTAAAATGAGGGAGAAAATGACATCCAAAAATGTAGGTAAGAAAAAGCTAAAAGTTTCATAATCTCCCCTTTTTGCTATTTGTAGCAGCAGTAGAATGTATTTTCTCACACTTTCTTCATTACTTTAGCTCTGCTCGAGGAAGCTCTCAAGGAGAGCAAAAAAAAAAGAGAAAATGCTGGCAACGATACAATTGTATGAGTTTGAAAAGCGAAAGTTTTACTTCATGAAAAACGTCTTCTGTAAAATGGAAAGTTTTTCCTCCTTTCTTCCTTTTTCTTTGCCTTGAACGAACTCACTCTCCAATCTTTCATTCTTTCACTCTCCTCTCTGTTTGAAAAGCGAAGAAAATGTTCAGAAAATTCTCATGAGAGTGAAAGTGAATGAAGGGAAATATTTTCTTCGTTCGCTTCGCTTTCTTCTCCCATTCGTTTGTGTTATAATATGGAAGTTAGTAGAATGAGAAAGAAGGTGGTTGCAAGAGAGTTTATTCCTTTTGAAAAAAAAGTTCATTCTTTATCATCATCATCGTGAGGTTTTCGGCTTTTTTTCCTTTTCATTTGTAGTTGTATATGTGCTTGCATGGCATTCTCTCACGAGCGTTTATATACAAACATTTCAGGGAGAAAACTTTCATCATCACAATAACAGTTTGATAAAAATTACATAAGAGATGATTCTCGATTACCAAAACAAGAAGAATATACACATAAACTTTTCACTTTTCTTCTAGATGCCAGTCAGTCATCCAGCTTTCCATTCAACGTCATTTTCCATGTGTGGCATGTATATATATGTAATACATATGAGTTACCTCATTCCATACGCATTTTAGCCATTTCTCTCTTACATTTGTGCTTATGGCCGACTGAATTTGAACTCAAAGGCATCATCATCATCAGTAGTAGCAACAACAATAGCAATAATGTGCTGTATGCGAAACAATTCACTCGCCCAACATTCTTCCTTCTTTATTCGTATGTATTGAGAATGAAATTTTGGCATTTTTTCACTCATACTTCTTACTTACAACCAAATCTCACTCGCAATCACTTTGCCGGATGTCATTCAATTTGAATTAGAAAGCTATAATAGCTGCTGCTACTGCTATATATGTATGTATAAAGAAGAACGAGGATTTTTTTCCATTCATTCTCGAGTACTTTGCTTTGGCATACATCTCCTAACGAAGCGGCAGCAACATCACTTCGAGTTCTTTTTTTGCCGTATGACATGAATACATGTTCTGTGTGCGGGGGGATGAATTTGAAAAGAATGGTGTGGAGAATGGATAGATAGGCAAAAAAAAAGGATATGTATGTGCAGATAGAAAATTGTGTATTGTGACATTCATTCTGTTTTGTATAGAGAGAAAGAGAAGAAAAGCAATATATGCTTAGTTCATTAGATGAAATCCCTTTTTTGTATATATGTGTTGAATTGCCATTTTTTCCTTTTCCTTTTTCTTCTTCTAATGATGTCGAGTGCAATTTTATTCAAATTAAAGGCAAGATGAAGAATTTTCTTCATTTTCAATTAGGAATAAATGTTGCAAAAAAAAAAGAAGTCATCTCATTAAAAACTCTTGAAAGCACTCAATCATGCACTTGCGACTTTTAAAAAAAATCTTTTCCTTATCTCGTTATAAAAAGGAGCTACAAATGAATGAATGTATAAATCTTGTTGTTCAAGCACTTTTTTCTACGTGTACTGCATTGAATCTAAATATATGATAAAAGACTCTACAGTCAAATAGACTGAAGTAGAGAGCAGCAGCAAAAAAACTTTTTCAATAACTCTTTTGCGATGATGATGATGATGCTAGACTGTTTTATTAGCCACTGCATATATAGTAGTGGAGTTTTCAATTTTAAACGAGCAATGAAAATTTTTTGTTAGAGTTGACAACTTTAAAAAAGAATAATTTTTAATGACATTTTCATGGCGAGGGAAGATAGGTAGAAAGAGAAGTAGAATAGGAAAAATTGAAAATGTGAAACAGATTGTGAAGCAATTAAAAATAGGAAAATAGACGGTGCATGATAAATTGAACTAAATATAATATTAGAACAAAAGAGGAGATCTAAAGTAGGGTGATATTGAGAAAAATATAGGCAAATGATGCTAATTCTCATTATTTGTTTCTTTCAATACAAAATTCTGCGAAAAGTGCGAACGCTTCTAAATTTTCATCATCTTCTTTTTTATGTGGGGAATGGAAGAAATTAATACCCTGCAGAATACATAGAGCAAACGAGAGAAAATTACAAGGGAAAGTAATTAAAAAAACTTTCTTTACGCTCACTCGCTCGCTCATTATTTTCTTTTTTTGAAAAACGCACACCAATGCATACGCAATAATAATAACAATAATGAAATGAAAAGAAGAATTTTCCGAAAATTTTCCGTAAAATTTTTGTGCGCCTAAAAATCCTTTCCTCTTTTTCAACTTTTTCTAAAAAACTAATACAGCTTCATCAACGAATAGAAGAATTTTCTAAAATTGCTGTATATATATGCCATATAATATTTGAAAGCATTAATTTCTAAGCTGTATAGGTAGAGAAAAGTGTGTTTTTCAGTATAGTTCAGTATGGGTGGTTAAAAAAAGGAGTAAATGAATGAACGTGGAATGAGTTTTAACTATAGATTTTTGATAGGAAACTGAACATTTGTGCGCATAAAAATTTATATTTTCTTTTTTTTTTTCAAAAAAAGAAGAGAAAAACGAAAATCACGTAAAATTAATGGAGTATTGTACATAATAAGTTAGAGAGCCCAGGGAATATTTGAGTGTGTGTGCATGAAAATCCATTTTAATCTGTTAATCATTATCATCGTGCATTTGTAGATGTGCTTTAGTTTGAATACGAACAATGGCATTTATGGATGATGATAACATAATTGTTGGATATTTCACAAATATCCACGACTACTGCATTATTCTCTCTCTTACTCAAATATATTCGTATATAAATGCTCGGCAAGGAGCATCAAACAGCAATATACATATTGGAAAATGCGCGTAGAAATGCGTATACGCAAAAATACATTCATGTACAGCAACAACAACATCAAGAATGTCATGTCGTGTAAAATGTACATATGTATGTTTCGACTACATGCATCCCCTTTATCAGTGCGCTACGAGCTTCACTGGTGCCATTTTTCTCTTTCTCGCTCTCACTCATAGCAGCATCATCATCATCAAACAGCAGCAGCAGCACTTTTACATTTGTATTCGTAGCTAGGCGTTATTATTTAGGTCACGAAAAAAAACGCACCGCACACGCATACAATGATATAAAATTTCCACTATAGTTTTTCTCTTGCTCTCATGCATATAGCACAAATACATTTACAACAACGCAATGATTGTGCGTAACTACATTTGTGTGCGCTCGTTTTACTGATAAGGACGCAACCAGCATATATACACACACACAAAATTTCTCTCTCGTTTAAAGTACATAAGAAGGGAGGAAAAATAGGAAAATTTTCGGCTTTTGCCGCTGCTGTTGTTGCTGTTCAAGTAGTGCGGCAACGAGGGAGATTTTCTGTTTTGTATAGAATGAATTGTTGAATTTCTTCCTCATACTCCTAATTCACGCATACACATAGAGAAAATGAAAAATTTTCTAATTTCTGCAATTGACTGAAAAGAGATGGAAGACAATTGGAAAATGTGAGTTTGTGATAAAACAGCACAAAAAGCATTTTTTTAAAAAATAAATTCTGTATAGTATGAGGCACTGCCACCCTATATCTGTGGTGCGTGTACCATTTTAGCAGAAAACGTGCGTATATATTTTAAAAAAGAGAGAGAAAAATAAAGAATGTATTTTTTCCATCTCAAAAGCTTTCTGCGAATGCTGTTTTTTGTTTCTTCTGCTCGAGCGAAACGCAACCACTGAGAATATATAGAGTAGGATGAGAATATGAATTGTATTTATTTCTCTTCTCTTCTTTTTTTTTTGGAAGAAGACAGACTCATACCATTCCATTGAGAATCGAGAAGCAATGCAGGAAGAGTGAAAGTTGTTTTTTATGGAGGGAATTTTGATTTTTGTCGAGAGTATGGTGCATCCCTCTACATTTTCTTACTACCTAAAAACCCGCTGCTTTCGTTTTCATTTTTCAAAAATAATGTAAAATATAAGAAGAAATTTTTCAGCAATAGCAAAAAAACTTTTCCTTCTTCCCCATGTTTTTTTAGATAAATAAAAGTTCGTAGCAAGAAGAATTTTATTCGGCAAACGAACTTGTTTGTGCTGTGCTATGTAAACTAGAGCAGCAGCAGTAGAAGCATAGGAGAAAGCATTGGAGCCCGGAAAAAGTGTATGTGAAATTTCTCGTTTGATGCCTGATGGCATGGAAATGCGTAACGGCTTGTGTGTATGCTTTGTTGAATTCTAGCTACGGGTGAAATTTATGCTCTTGCTCTCAATTTTCTTTGCCTCTTCTTCATACTTGCTTGCTTATTTATGTATTATTTGCTAAGGGAACTTTATGAATAGTTTTAGTAAATAAATAACTTTCTTTATGCTTATGTTTCAGATTTCTTAATGCTGGTTGCATGTAATGAAATGAAAACTTTTCCTATTGTTGATATTTTTGTGTGAAAAATAAAAAGAATTGAAATTAAATTGTATTTCTTTGATAGAACATTAAATTTATTTCTTCATTCAGACACGTCATTTAATTTATAGATTATCAAATATTCAAATTGATTTTTGCTCTTTAATAATTAAAAATTTCTCTTTGCATTTTACCTTTATGTAATATGCAAGTAACTGCAAGCATCAAATAGATTTTATCAATAATTTCAAGTGTGAAAACAACACTTCATCCTTTTTACCCTACAAATTGTAAATTTTGAAGCCGATTGCAACACGACAGTTTTTTATTTGCCGATTGTGATTGATATGTTTTGTAAATAATTACTCGTAGCAATAAAAATGCATCTGCCTACATTTATTAATAAAAGAATATATTTTCTATAGTGCATTAGAAAGATTTCACACTACAATACATGAAAAGGACCAAATAAATTTTTCTATTCTTCTATAAATTTATTTTCTATCAAAAAAATGTTGTTTATAAATTTTAAATTCATATGATATCTCCTGTGATATCTCAAGCAAATCAATTTCCATTTTTAACTTTGAGAAATAAACAATTTTTTGTTGTCATTTTTTTTTTGTCCTTATGATACGATGCGACATAAAAATTCAATGCTATTATATGATTTGAAATGAGAAACTTTTCGGCAAGATTCTGCGTTGCACACAAATTCACAAACACAGCAAAAATATTTTCTTGTTATTTGTCAGTTTGTAAACGCTTCAAGGATTCTGATTTCAATTTCATTTCTATTTTTCATTCGTCATTTATACGCATTCAGTAGTAATCATTTATTGCGTCACAGAAAAATGGTAAGGTCTGCGACGGCTATGAAAATTGCTCTGTAAATCGATTATTATTGTTATTGTTGTGATTATCGTGCAACAGCAAAAAAAATGTGCGAGCAAGATCGATAATCAACAGCATCTTGCATTAATTGATAATAATCCCTCAAATGTGTATGTATATCGTTGACTTTTACGCACATTTTACGATCATCGAACTTCTCTTATATGCCACCACAACACTTACTTGCGTGATATTATTATATTACACACATCCTCTTTGTACACATCATATCAAACAACACATCACAAATAAGCATTCGTCTCTCACTGCTCTGCTTGAGGGTTGATTTTTATTTTATTTAACCCAATAGCATCTCTCAGGCATATAAAACGATATAAATAAGATAATAAAAAAATCCCCAATAACAATCAAGTTTATGACTTTTATGGCATCGCCGAAGAAAATGCCAAAACAAAAAAGAGAAAAAAATCTCTCTTTTGTTTTTCGCTTTTCTTTTTGATTTTTTTCTTACTCTTGATATTATGGTATGGTATGAGTATAGGGTGATATAGCATAAGAGGTGTGATGTTGTCATTTTCTTTTGTCTTCTTTTTTTTCTCTATCTCGAGTGAGTGACTGCATAAAAAGATGACGAATGAAATAAATAATAAAAAAAGAATGTGAATGTGTGTGATGCCCACCCAAAAGACAAAAACATAGGAAAAATCTTTCAAGAATTGTTATTCACACTTCATTTTTCTAGCACATTTGATGATGTATTTCATTCAGTTGTTTGTTGATGTGTTTTTGCATAAATTCACAATAAAAGAATGTCTAACTGACTGCCACCACCCGATATATGTGTGTTTTTTTTCCTTTTTGCTCTTCTCTTCATGTGTGCACACACATAGAGACAGTGTTATTGTCGACATCATGAAATGTGTCTAAAGGATGACAACAACAACAACAGAAGTATATAGAAAAAGATAAGTGAGGTGTGTATGTGGGTGTTATTATCATTTCTCTCTCTATCTTATTTCTCTCATTGGGAGTAACTTTTGTTGTAATAATATCAAGGCAAAGACAATCTTATTAATTGACAGGAATTTTCTTGAGATTTGAAGAATCAAAAATTCTTTTAAAATTAAGTAGAACTCTAATAGAATTTCTTCAATAACCTTTTATTTAGTTTTATTACTTTTGTTGAATGTTTGGTTGAGTTAAATTTGATGAGTTCAAGATGATTTTATAAACAATTTTGTAAAGAAACGAGTTTTACAAATTCAAAAAAAACTTTTGTTTACATTCGAATGTTTTTGTTTTGATTTTTTGTTTACATTTGGAAACTGCAAGATTCAAAACAAAAGAACATTTTATTTGCAATTAATCAATTTTAGAATATAGATCATCTATTGACTTATCATAGTAAATAATTTTAAGTTTTAAATGATTTATTTAATGATGGTTTTTTCTTTAATGATTTTCGAGCGTCATCACCTTATAAATAATATACACTAGAAATAAATTGCGAAAATATGATTGAATTTAGCTATTGTGATATACTCAGACTTTTCTACTTTAGTTCTATTGTGTGATGTGCGTGAGTGTGCGAACACATAAAAAAAAGCTTCCACATTTCGTCAGAAATCATTTCTCAAATGGTGTAACAACATAGCACATAAAAAAGCTACACTAGTATCATTTGTTATATATACTCATATATGATACGAAGCAGATGAGATGAGAAGTGTGATATTTTACAGATTTATGGTTTTTGACGAGAAATTCCTTCGTCTTTTTCGTCATCTCTATTTGCTTTTCTTTTTCTCTAACCTTCTTCTTTTTCTTGCAAAAACTGAAAAGGTTAATCTTCATTGCTTGTTTGCTTTATTTAGAGAGAGAGAAAAATGTGTTTCTATGTGTAGGTTACAATGTGGCATTTATCAAAAATTTCGTGGCATCGTATTTCCCTTATTTTCCTTTGTAGAAGCCGACAACCTTGAAAATATCAAATTTGTTTATTTTTTACAAACATGTTTTTATGTTTGATAAAAGGATTTTATGTGTTTTCACAAGAAGATATATTGCAAAAAAACCAATGTGCATGCAATGATGATAAATTTGTTGATTGAATGAAAAAGATTCCATTACAATTACAAAGAAAAAAGTTATGCTCTTCTAAGAAGGTTTCGTGTGAAGAAGCAATTGTGCTTTCACTTCTTTCTCCTTCAGACTTGTTGTTAATTTGTCCTGGGCAAATTTCTGTGAATTTCATAAAGAGCTTACGCTTCTAAATTCACTTGTATTGATAGAAAATTTCTTCTTTAAAAGTAACAATTTTAATTCTAAAAGAAATTCCTTAATTTTTCAGAAATAAACGAGGGGGTGACGGCTTCTACGAAAAAAATTTTTTACGAAGAAAAAAGAAAAATTTCGAAGGGATTTCGAAAGATTACGAAGGATTTCGAAAGATTTCACAATTTTGAAGGGATTTCAGAAGATTTTGAGCAAAAATGTAAACAAACAAAAATATGCGAAATGTATTTTTTCAAATTCTCGTAAATTACTAAACAGTTCTTGCTGAAATAACAAGAAATCAATTGCATAAGTATTAAAAAACAGAATTATTACATAGTTGTAAAGTAATAAGAAAAAAAAATTAAGAAAAAATATTTCTGTAAATTAAAATGCGCAGTAAAAAATTTCAACCGCGACGAAATATTTGAGATTTTTTAAAAATAACGAAAGATTTTTGCTATTTTCATT
The DNA here is from genome assembly GCA_018290095.1 of Polypedilum vanderplanki. Classification (NCBI taxonomy): domain Eukaryota; kingdom Metazoa; phylum Arthropoda; class Insecta; order Diptera; family Chironomidae; genus Polypedilum; species Polypedilum vanderplanki. The sequence goes on along the minus strand of CM031380.1, from coordinate 13,436,951 downwards.
GAAAAAACTGAAAATGTCGAAATTTTTCTGATTTGAATTTACGAAAATTTTTCATTCTTTCGTAAAAGCCGTCACCCCCTCGGAAATAAATGAGTATTATTGTAATAATTATTAGAAAAGAATCCTCAACTAAATTTAAACAAAAACAAGAAGTTGAAAGAAGGATTAAGAAAATGAACAAGGAAGTATTTGTGGTAATTTGAGAGAGAATTTTTGTCTCATTAGAATTGTCTAAAAATAAACCACAAACTGCTCCCTTTTTTGCTTCCTTTTTCTTTTGTGACTCAAGTAAAATCAAATGCTAAGCGTCCATTTAAAGAAAAACTATAAATAAATTTTATTTCTTTGAGATGAAATAAAAAGTTAAATTAATGCCACATGCTCAATTTTGAATGAATGGACAAATATGGAAAGGGTAATGAGACAGAGTTCCGAGTTTACTTTTTTACCATGTCCATTATGTTCCAAATTGCAACCCTTCTTTCTCGCTTTACTCTTTTTTTTTGTTTTCATAAAAATGTTGAATATGTAAATGAGCCAATTTCATTCAATTGTCTGTAAACACGTGGAGAATTGATTTTAAATTCTAAGCGAGTTCTACGCGAAATTACTCTATACACATTAGAATAAAATTCTTATAAGAAATGTAACAAAGAAATTTAGAGATGCTAAAATGCCCTCTCAAGCGCAATCAAACGAGTTTTTCTAGAAAAACTTGCTTCAATAGTCGGCACAATTGCAATTAATCTTTAGTATTAATTGATATTGAAATGAGGAAGTTGCGTAGTTACAGAAATAAAAATTGGTTTTTGAGTGATGAAATTGAAGTGCACATACTAAGTGAATGTTTACAAATCGAAAGTGTAAAACAATCACTTGACGTATGAAAGTGAGAAGAGATTGACTATAGTTTTTTTTCTGGTAGAGTAGCATAAATATTTACATTATGTATGCTCATTGCATGCGAGCGCAACTTGATGGCTTTATTATGTGGAAATTGTGTCAGCGGAATATACTAATACATGCATGTTTGTATGTCATGCATAGAGAATCATAATTATTCAAATATTAAATGCGCAATATGTGCCTACAATGTATGACAATCATTGAAATTAACAACACGTGCAGCTCTCTCTTATTTACAATGACTTTTCATTCATCGGAATGTGCATCATCTTAAAAACATTTTTGTATATTCACGTTATTGCTCAATAAACTCTCCCGCTTAGTAAAGATGCACATTTATGTATAAACAAATCATCCTCGACCTCAATAAACGGAAAAGTTGTTGCGGCCAGAATTTCTTCACATTATTCTTTTTAGCGCATTTTTGGAACAACAATGCAGCTTATACATTCACTTTGGCTGTTCGGCTGGCTGTTCGGCTGGCTCCCGGGTGTCCCTCTGAGATCTCGAAAACTATAATAGCTAGCGACTTACGGTTTTTTGTGTTAGATTTGTGCTAAAAAGTTAGTGCGGCGACGCTTATTTATATTTCTGTCACTAGTCATATAACTTGGGAAATTATGAATTAATTTTCCATTTTGAAAATTTGTAAACAAAATTTTTTTCGCGAAGTTGACTGCGATCAAAAAATTTTTTCAGCTGCGCGTAGCCAACTTCGCGAATTTTTGAATTTGATCGTTATTTTCAAATCACCGAAATTTATAAAGACGATTTCGAGAATTTTAATAGATCAAGATTATTAGCAGCAATTACATTACTCGAGTTTTCATAAAATATATTTCTATATGAAAATGTAAACAAAACAAGAAATAGTTGCTGAATTCTTTATTGACTGCTATTTCCTACAACTTAATTTCAATTATTTCATTCGAAACAGTATTACAAATGAAATTTCCTATACATTTGAAATTTACTTTAACCAGTATATCTTATCACATGAATCTATTTTACAAACGCATCTAATATTTCTGTAATTGTTATAAACTCTGATCTAGGCACCAAAAATGCGCTTAAGTACACCGATCTGCAACACGGGTACTTGGTCACTGGTTTTTTTGTATAATAGAAAGACCCATGGGAAAATGTGAAATATGAGGCAATCATTTGGCTACTGTATAAGTGAGTGAGAAGAAAAAAAATCTTCTAATCACTAAGATGATGATGAGACTTCTTTTTTCTTATTTTTTCTCAGATTTTCCCCTCTTGTTCAGTCTACTTTGAGATGAGGAAATAAAATTAATATCCATGTTATGCCAACACAAAACCTAAACTTCCTTATTCTTTCTCTTTCTCTCTTCTTTATTCATTCATTTTCCCACTTCCTTTTTGCTTATGATGAGCGAATGAGAGGAAAAGAAAAAAACTTGACCTTCAACCTCTTCACCATTCATTGACGGAATACAGGATTCTTCCATTTTCATAATAAGAATTGTATTGTATAATACTAAAGTAATGATATCAACATAAGCGCATTGCAGTAAAGAAGAAGAGAAAAAACTTCTCATCTAAGACAGTAGTTTGAATGTTCTTTCAAAATATGTACAGTGATTGTTTAGAACAATGCTTGGCTATTCAAAATTTTTTGTTTCAAATTTTATAAAAACTTTAAAAAATAAATTTCAAATACGTTTTATTTTAATGAAATATTGTAAAATTTTGCAACAATATTTTCTTAACAAAATTTCATAAGTATTCAATAAACTTATGCTTTATAATTATTTAGTAAATTAATAAAATCAAGTTCACTTGACTTTTAAATGATTTGATTTTTCTATTTAGCTTGATGTAAAATAACTACCGTCTTCCCTCGATAACAAGAGCCGGCTCTTGTATTCAAGGGTGACGTTTTTTGCTGAGTCATTGTTTATTTTTAGTATGTAAAAATATACGTTATTTCAAAAATGGCTCTTTTATTCGAATACAAGAGCCGGCTCTTGTTTTCGAGGGAAGACAGTAGGGTTCGGCACTTGACGCATGCATGCAAGTTGACTTACACAAAAATCTCTCTACTTTGTTTATATTTTATTAAAATTGTTCAAAATGTATGCAGTTTTATTTGAAAATTAATTATTCTTAAACTTAAAAAGTTTTGACCAGATTAAAATTTAACCAGAATGAATTAGAGACATTTTTTAGTAAGTCAACTTGCATGCTACTTGATGTATGCATGCGTCAAGTGCCGAACCCTAAAAATAACAAAAAAATGTAAATAAAGTCAAATAATGCTCTTGAAACTTTAAACACAGCCTAAAAACTTTGTATTAAACCATTATTAAATTTATAAATTTAACGACATCAAACGTTTATAAAACAAATTATTAACTTCTTTCAAAATGAATTATTTTAGCAAAAATTTTAAGTCAACTTGATTTAAATTCAAAATTTATTTAAAATCATTTAAAATTTCAAATTTATTGATAATAATAGTTTTTTTTTTCTAGAACATTAAATTTATTTTCTAATTATATTTTGTGAGGTGTTAATTTGTTTAATAAAAATGACATGTTTTATTTTTGTAACAAAATATAGAAAAGTTCATAGAATAGCGAAAGAGATCATTAAATAAGAATATGAAAATGTTGTTGTTGAAGTAAAATATTCATTAAGTTGTATGTGAATAGAGAATGAGAGAATTCGTGGATAGAACTAGAAGAATCTAATGAGTTTCTATTTTATGTGTTGTTGCAAAGTTCACTCATAGTTCTCTTTCTTATTCACATGGAAAAGTGCAACGAACCTCGACCTTGAAAATAGATTTAAAGGCATTTGCGCGATTACTGCACTGAGCGTGATTCACTGATGAGAAGAAATTGAAGTTTAATTTCATAATTTTCGCCAATTAAACTCAAACTCAACAATTCAATTTGTTGGTTCTTTGGTATGAGGAAGAAAGAAATGAGAAAGAAAGAAGGAAATCAGCAACATTATGACAATTGACAATTTGTGTGAATGAAGCAAAGTAAAGAGAGAGAGAAAATTGTAATCAAATTCAAGGCGAAAGCCTCATTGATACTCATTGAGTTCATTTTTTGCCACTGCTGCTTTTCTCGAATCAATTAATTAATTTCCAATTCCTATTTCTGACAAACTCTCGATGCCATCCATTGACGCAAAGAGCAAAAGCAAGAATAAAAATATCCTTCATCCATCCATCCATCCGAAATATTTTCGCTCTCGTTTTTTTTCTCTTTTCTTATACAATATTGCCAACATCGTCCAATGAAGAATTTCCACTCGACATGGCATTTTGATTTGATGCCATTTAATAGGCGAGTGAATCTTGTACAATTTCTCTTTTTAAAAAAAAATAGTAGGAGATGCTTGATGATGGAATTGGAAAATTTATTCGATGAAATTTCATATTGTATCGTCATTGATCAAAAACATTGAGTAAAAGGAAAAAGGAAAATTAAAGAGGCTACATATATGCCTCTTTGACATTTCACTCGATAACTCAAGAGTTGAATTTCACAGAGAGAGAAAAATAATTCAAGAGTAAAAAATTAAAATGAAATTATGGACAGCGGAAACCAAATTAACTTTCGGATTGAAATGGACAAATTTCCTTCTTTCTCTTGCTATACAGCAATTGACCAACCAACAAAATGGCAAAAGGGATCAGACTCTTTTTTGTGTGCGAATAACTCACGCATAGAAACACTACCAGGGATATGTTTAGAATATATGGATTGGTCATTTGATGATGAAGAACTAAAACATCCCTGACTCACGAGTTTCTTTTGAAGTGCTCTCAACAAATCTGATTCCAATTTACTTCAAAAAAAAAATTCTTCCTCGCTTTCCTATGTGAACATGTAAGTGGACTCTTTCTTTTTTTATTTTTTTTCTCCTTCTGACCAAATTGGATCGTTCGTTTGAAACATTCGTTGATGATGTGACTCGTAAAAGAAATAAAGTAATCGAACTACATGCAATTGACTTTGTGTTATTCCTTATGAAATTTGTCATTGAACGACAAAAATTTTTCAACTTCTACATGATTAAATTGGATACAAGCTTTCAAATTCACTTCGATTAAGAAATTTATTTCTTCAAGAATTGGATCGAGAGAGGCTTCCAAATTGAGATCAATTTCAATGAGTAGCGAAGGGAAAAAGTAATGTATATATTCAGTTGATAAAATTTTCAATCCTCTTCGTTAATTCGACAGAAAGAATTTTCTTCTTGTTAAAAACTTTTCCATTGTGTGAGCTTTCAAGCTTCTTTTTAACAAACGAAATTTTTTTCGATATTGCTAAAACAAAGCTTTTAAGCCAAAAGGAATTTTATACAACTCAATGGACATTAATTCCACAACTATAAGCGAAGAAATTTTCGTAAGTTAAATAAATGAAAAATTTTATATTTTTGATCAAAGAGATTTCTATGTAGACCAAGTTTTCTTATATGCGCAAAATGATGGTACTATTTGCACTTAGTCTATCTATCAGTTGTATTTTTACAAAATTAATCGGTTTTACACACAGAACTTTTTATATTAAATAAAATTGCTTTCAATCATAAAATTTGTAGAAAAAAATAAATGCATGGTCAAATTGGCAGTCAGCAGTCAATTTATTTGAAATACTTAAAAACTTTAATGAACGTAAATTTGTAATAAAAATGAATTCTATTTTAATTGTTATCAGATACATTTTTAAAATGTAACATCAATCTATTATGAAAAGGTACGCTATCAGCACATCTTTGAAGGTTACAGATTTTTTACTTACTTATTTAAACATATATTGCAAGTATAAAATAAAATTAAGTGAATTTCAACATAACAAAATTAAATTAAAATTAATTAATGAAACTAGCCACTGGGTCTTTTTTACTCATAGACATTAAAGAAGAAGAGAAAAATTCTTTATACTTTCAAACAATTTTTTTAAATGAGCGAGCCTTTGTGCTAAAGATGAAAAAGATGTTAATATTTCATAATTAATGATTCTCTAAAATTGTTTATTTAATTTGCAAATTAAGTGATAATTAAGAGAATTTTCAAGCCTCTTTAATTTTCTTTCTTTATGTACACACTTTGACATCATTATCATTATCACTGATAGACAAAAATGAGTGAATGAGTTTGAGTTTCATCAATTGAGATCCTTTCGGCTATAAAATCGTTTAATTTTTTTCCTCTTTCTTCCATGTATTTCATAATTCATTCGACTGCGAGTGAAAAAGTTTAGATTGAAGGTGCTAAAATATTTTTTGGTGATATTTTTTTTTCAAATCAGTAATCTCATTAAATTGAGTGTACGTATGGTGAAAATTTCTCACTGATTCACTCGCTAACACAGCCTTTTTTACGCCATTTCGCACACGCACAAAATTAGAGCTATGGATAGCTCTATAGCCTAACTTAGAGATAGAAGTAAAAAGTTTTTTTTTGTGCGGAACAAATAAGAACGGCGTTAAGCAATAGTCGCTACATTTATAATTAAATGGTTTAAGGGCGAAGCGAGCGCAAAAAAATAAAAGCAATGTTCTAGCACGCTTGAGTATAATTGAAATAATTAATAGAAGAATGAGCGAAAACTCTTCTCAGTAGAATAACTTTCATTTGCCACAATTATTATATTTTTAATAAGTACGTGCATGTGATAGAGGCGTGTGTGCGAGAGAGGATTCATAATTTTAAGTTTTTGTCATCGTTGTTGTCGCACGAATAATGTCATAAGAAATGGCAACAGCAGTAGCAACGCAAAAGCTCGAGAGGCGGAAAATAGCAAAAGGCACTTAAAATCATGATTTTTTTTCTTTCGCTGCCATAATCAGGCAAAGCACGTCATTAAAATGCTGTGACGAGAAATTTATGCTTCCTTGGCAGACACACATCCTCACACATACGCTAATTTAACATCTGTTTTTATTAATGCCTTTAGGGGGTTCCTGGGAAAACTTTTCTTTTCAGCTAGGATTCTCTGTCTTTTTTTTCTGTATCGCTCCATAAACCCATATTATAGAAACACGCACTCATATGTAGGCATATGAAAAGTCTCTTTTTTCTGATATTTTATTTCTATCCTTGTATGTGCAAAATAAAAACATACACATATAAATATATAGAAAGCCTTTCTATGTAATTATCATTTTTAAAATTGCCTTCATGCTCCATATTTTCTCATTTTACTTTACTTTTCTATAGCATCATTCTACCGCAACAACCGACAACGCTTGATTGCTACTGCTTTTTTCTTTCTCTCTCTCTCTCTCTATGGATAGCATCAATATAATGAAAATTGTTTGTTGAATTCATTGAAAATTCTGATCTCGATTGCTGAATTTTTTTTCTACTTCATTCAAACACTGTTGTTGCCTTTTCTTATCAATTTTTTGACATGGGCAAACTTTTTTTACTGCTTGCGTTTTTTTTTTCTTCCTGGTTACTGAACCTCATTAGTAGCGATTGAAATGAACTCAATCTCTAACATTGACTGTAAATTGAAAAATATATAGAATTGTTTGTAGAATCACGTAGGATGAGAGAAAAAAATACGCATAAAGACGCATTTGATTCATATATACTAAAGAAAAATAAAGTAAGAAAAAGAAAATATTGAGGATAAATAATGACTTTGATAATTCATAGGAAACACACAGCAGAAGTCTTTTCTCGTTCATTTGATATTTCTCTCACATAAAAACAGTTGAAAACTCCCCGCGAATTTCTCCCCTCGCCATTGCTTTCCTGTTTTACTTAGATTGAAAATGTTTATATTTATTTTATTGAGGCAATACAAATAGGAAGTATAAGAGAAACCTGAAATGATGAAAAATGTGAAACAAGTCAAATGGTTTAAATTCTACATGATTCTCCATTTCAAATTAAACTTCAAACCCCTTCCTTTTAAATACTGTATCTGTCATGATGATTGTTGATGCTTAATTCTGCTACTTTTTTTAAACAACAACCATAAGCGGAAGGAAGAGAAAAAGAGGAGACAATTCTACTGTGGATTTAAAACAAATGACAAAAATCTCGTGTATATTTTTAATGTGTGCAAGTACTCAATCTCTCGCGATAACAGCAGTGCAAAGGCACATAAATATTTATCGCTATATAAATAAAATTCAAGATTTTTATTTACAGAGTTTTAAAAATGTTGAAATTCGTATACTCTAATATTTATTGTTAAAGAAAATCAAGTATCAGATAAATTTGTCTATTTATACCGTTGCTTTTATGATTGAAAAATAAAACAAAATAATTTTACAATAATAAATAAATAAATTTCCCAACTCTGTAAATTTTTTCCTCATCCTTCGTATCATTTACTTTCTCGCGAGCGAACAAGAAGTCAAAGGCATTCAATGAGGCAAAAATGGTTGAATATCAAGACGCAGAGGGAATTAAAAAAGAAAACATGTTGCAAATTTATGGTGTGCTTTGTTTAATAGGCGAAAGACCACCACGCAATATTTAAGATGTCAGTCATGCAATTGATTCGTTTAAATAATGTCATTTGGACATTACGAATGAAAGAGAGCGAAAGAGAAGTCAAGAAAAAATCCAATTAAAATTCTAGAGATAGAAATTAAAGATGCTGATTGACTCTCAACACACATTCATTCACTCACCGTTTATGGCAGCCTCCAAGCGAGATTTCCTGACAGTTCCAATTACTAACGTAATAGTAAGAGCATTAGCACTATTTCGCCATTGCAAGATTATTATTTTCAACCATACACATGTATAGATGATATCTCCATCTTTTCTAAACTCATTCGAAACAGTAACAACAGCAACAAGAAGAAAATTTGTTCGCTTCGAACAAGAAATAAAATTAACAACATGCCGTGTGAATAGAAACTATGAATAGAAAGAAGAAAATGCAAAAAGTTCATCGATTCGCAAAGTGCAAGAACCTCGTGAAACCTTGAAAACGAAAAAAAACGCGAATCTACACAAATACATGCAGAAAAGAGGCATCTATTCATTGTTATTATGAAATGTATGGAAAGAAATTTTTTATGCTTCAAATTGTGTGCAAATTGAAATTTTAATATGTTTTATGCATTAAAACTTTATAATGAGAATTTAAATTTTACCTGGAGCACGTTATTCTATGATCATTAAAATTTTTTGCCTATTTTATGGCTTCATTCTATGCACGTGCATTTGTATTAGTTCAAATATCTGCTTCAGCTGCTTGTCCATTAGAAATTTTTTTCTATTGCTGCCTCTTCTTATATCATCACACGAGAGAAAACCATTTGACTTTAGAATTGAAATTGGCCTGCTCGTGTATGTTTGTATGAAAGGAATATTTGAGCAAAAAAAAAACATTTTTGGGCTTCTTATTTTAACTGCTGCTCATAATGGGATGTTTGACCATGTGAGGCCATGCGATTCGATTAAATTTCATAGAGATAAGTAATTTAATTCTGTTAACATCAGCAAGATAGAAAGAGAGTGAGAGAAATTGTGAATAAAATACAAATGAAAAATGATGAAAACATTCACTTTGCGTTTGACTGTAAATCTTGCGGATATCATAATTATGCAAGCTTTTTATGCTTGAAAATTGTACTTAAAACTACTGTGAGCTGATGAAAAATTGTCTAATAAACTGGCGTCGTCGTCACAGAATGTGAGCTTCTGAATTGAAAATTTTGATGAGGCATAATTCCTTGAAATTATAATACAAAAAATGAATAAGTCATAAGGAAATATTATTTTAAAGTGCAATTATTTCTTTAAAAGATCAAATATTGTAAATCAACATCCCCAGTTATTTTTACCTTTTTTTGTGTTCCCCAAAAATCAATCGCCAACGCACAATCTCTCTGCCTGTTTCAATTCCTTTTTTTATTTCAATCATGCACAAGGCAGTGGATGTATGCGACAACCCAATATTGGAAGAGATTGAAAATGTATCATCGATATTTGCTCGTTTGATATCTCTTTTGTTTTCTCTTGTAGCCCTTTATGCGTATGATGGTATACATATATATTGTTTGTGTATGCGTAGACAAGGTGCACGGCATGATGTGATATACAATGTATACATTTCGATTAATAATCTCCCACTCCAATTCTTTGTTTTTTTTTCGCTGTGCTCAGCAATATCAGAGGGAAATGAAAAATAAATTTTGTATGTGAGCACTCATCTAAAGATAGAAAAAGGAGACTGCGTGTTTTTAAAACAAAAGCAAAATGAAAAACTTCAAAGTGAATGGATAGAGGGTTGATAAATTTAGTTTTTTAGTTGAAAGTGTTAAAAATAGAGAAAAATATTGACATCATATAAAAAGTTATAAAAATATCAACTATTATTGTTTTAATCGCGCATTTTTTTCGATAGATCAGCATTGTATTGCAAACAAATTTGATTAGCACTGATTTATGATTGATAGACACTCGACGATTTTTACAATTTTATGCGATCTTTTGAGATCTTTCGAGATCTTTTTTCGAGTGTCCTAGTCTGGGTAAAAAAAATTAAGGGTTTCGCACTTGTTTACATACTTGACTGATATGCGTATAGTGACTTGACTAAATTTATGCAAGTTGAGTTATAAAAAAATGTATCTAGTTTTTTCCAAATTTTTTAATTTGGTCAAAACTCTGTCAAACTCATCATTTACTTTCATAAATTTTACAAAACTTCAAACAAAATTAATAAATTTTATATGGTTCGCACTTGCCCGCCGACAAGTCAGTGTCGGCGCCGACAATTGTCAAATAGTAATTCAAGTTGATTTACTTAAAAATGTCTCTAATTCATTCAGATAGTATGTTAATTTGGTCAAAATTTATAAATTGAAGAATCATTTTTTCACATCTAACCAAAATTTGAACCAGAAATTCACTTCATCTGAATGATTAGAGACATTGTAGAGTAAAATCACAGCTTATATATATTCTACATTGTACAATTGTTCCAGCGGCGACCGCACACTTGACTTGTCGGCGGTCCAATGTCCGCGAACCATAGTTTTATGATTTAAGAGCAAAAGATCGATACAAAATTTTAATATTTAGAAATGTAAGTAAATGAATTAGAGACGACAAAATATGAAACAAATGATACATTCTTTTCTCATATTGATAAGAAAATTCGCTAAAAATATTGATATTATTTTATATAGCTCTAATCACCCTTAAATTTTCATCCAAATTAACATTTTTTCATTCACTCTTTGTATAAAAAAATCTAATAAATTTAAATAGTGTATTTAAAATAGAAAAAAAAAACAAATCACTCATATGCAAGAGAGTAAGTTGCCAAACAACTCATCATCATCATCATCATCGTTGTTGTCCCTTTATACGCAATATAATAATAAAGCAGATAAATTAAATACAACAACGAAGTGATATTGATGTGGTATAATGTTTTTCTAGTAAAAAACAAGAGAATTATATATTTAATATTTATCTTTATTGAATTGCATATGATGATGCATTTACAGAGACGAAAACNAATATCAACTATTATTGTTTTAATCGCGCATTTTTTTCGATAGATCAGCATTGTATTGCAAACAAATTTGATTAGCACTGATTTATGATTGATAGAATTTATGTTTAAATCTAGGCAAGGACACTCGACGATTTTTACAATTTTATGCAATATTTTGAGATCTTTCGAGATATTTTTTCGAGTGTCCTAATCTGGGTAATAAAAATTAAGGGTTTCGCACTTGTTTACATACTTGACTGATATGCGTATAGTGACTTGACTAAATTTATGCAAGTTGAGTTATAAAAAAATGTATCTAGTTTTTTCAAATTTTTTAATTTGGTCAAAACTTTGTCAAACTCATCATTTACTTTCATAAATTTTACAAAACTTCAAACAAAATTAATAAATTTTACCAAAAATGTTTTTTTAGCTTTACGTTTTATAATACTTGACTAAGAACTTGATTATTTTACTTGACTTAGATTTCATTTAACTTGACTTTTTACTTACTTAGTCTTAACTTGACTTTTCTACCTGATTTATTAATTTTAAAATCAATTTTTGATCATGAAATAGGAATAAAATAGAGATTAGAATTACATAGTTTTATGATTAAGAGCAAAAGATCGATACAAAATTTTAATAATTTTTTAGAAATTAGTAATGGTAAATAACAGACGACAAAATATGAACAAATGATACATTCTTTTCCATATTGATAAGAAAATTCGCTAAAAAATATTGATTATTTTATATAGCTCTAATCACCCTTAAAATTTCTCATTCCAAATTAACATTTTTTTCATTCACTCTTTGTATAAAAAAATCTAATAAATTAAAAATTTATTTAAAATAAAAAAAAACAAATCACATCATGGATATGCAAGAGAGTAAGTTCCAAACAACTCATCATCATCATCATCATCGTTGTTGTCCCTTTATACGCAATATAATAATAAAAGCAGAAAAAAGATATACAACAACGAAGTGATATTGATGTTGGAGAGTTATATATTATATTATCTATATGAATTGTATGATGATGCAGGAGAGAAACAACAAAGGAGAATAAATGTATACACATCACATATATATAAAAAAGTAAAATGTTTTATTGATCTGTGTCGTCCAAATAAGAGAGAGAAAGAGTGAGGGGAATTGAAAAATAAAATATAAAATGAAAAGTTTGTGTTTGAACGTAGAGAAACGTGAAATATTGGTGGCGGCGAGAGTGATTTCGATTGGAAAGTAGAAGTATGAGAGAGAGTAAGGGTAGAAAACGGTCAGTATTTTATATTTTTTTATTCAGAGAGGTTGAACCAAAATATACACACACACACAAGAATGTTCACTACGCACTCTATATATGATGTGATCTGATCAAACACATTAAAAAAATCCACACTGGCCTCCTCATAGCATTTGAGCATTGAACTGTAAAAAAAATATCGAAAAAGGGAGAATGTGGAGAAAAAATGTCTAAAATAAAAACATCAAGGCTGGCTGATATATCTTTCATTCTATTGCGCGCTCTACTCAATATATATATATATGAACAAACTTTTTTTTCTACTGATGCTTTTCAGTGCGCTTGAATGGTGATGGAGAGAAGAGGAAAAGGAAATTAGACATGTCAAATACACACTGTATTTTTTTTCTCTGGCCCCGTGTGTGTTCAATACTCTACATACATGTGTTTTAATTCTTTCTTTTCTCTTTTTCTCTCTCTCTCGTAATGTAGATTGCAGATATATATACAGCAAATAGTACAGCAACATGACAAAAGAGAGAGTAAATCTTTCCTCGAATAACAACAGCAATGCCTTATCGTTAATGCCAATATAACCGTCGCCGTAGCTTGAGCAAAAAAGCGGCTTAGAACTCCAAACACGATTTTGATTTCAATTGAACACAGAACAATTTTTTTCCGTGTGACATTGTAAGGTAACTGTTATTCGATTCAATATTATTTTTTCTGTTCGAATGTATGTGTGCGGTTAGAGTTGCTGTCCTATGTCGCCTGGTGAACAATCTCGTTCAAAAACAGCAGCAGCAAAAAAATTGAGAATTCAGAATGTCGAATTGATGTCTAAATAAATATAATGTATGTTTGTATACACACACATGTGCCGTTATAACACGAAAAGAAATGCGTGGACTATCCTGCCTGCACATTGATCTACCTTAAATGTTTTTACCATTTGTTAGGAGAAAGAAACCAGAAATTGATATGATGTATGATATATTAGTCATATACACACAAAAACTTTTTTATCTTTTACTTCGCTGCTACTAGAGTTGACCAAAGAGAGAAAAAAAATCGATTGATGAATTTTTCATTGATTTTATGATATATATGTAATTTTTTGAAGGTTGAGAGATTATGCTGATGATTATTTGATATTTATTATATAATTTCAAAATAAAATGTTTTTTAAAAAATTAAAAACCAATTCAAACCGATGAAAATGAAGACATTCTGAATCGATTCTTAATAATTAGTGAATAATGCCGAATTTTTAAAGTCGAAAACTGGAAAAATTTTAAAAAGCTTTGCATGATGGGATTATTAAATGATTTGCTTCTAAATGATTTAAATTTGAATGAATGAATAATTTTTTGTTAACAAAAAGTTTAAAATTTTTTTTCAAAAACAAAACCAATGAATAATCATAAACAACTCGCGATGGTTAATACAAAAATGATTAAACTAGTAAGAAATAGAAACAATAAGTCGTAAAAAAGCAAGTACAGATAACATGCTATCAAATTTCTACTTAATCTTCAAGTTTTTAATTATTAATTGAATTGTGAAAATTATAATAAACTTAAAAATAACCAATCTTTTAGAGTGTGTTCATTTTGATTTAGATAGATGGACAAAGTATCTCGATTATATAAATAAAAATCACATCACATAAAACGAGCAAAAAAGAGCAAAAGAATTTCGATTAAATTCATTTCATTATCATTGAAGAATTCCAAATGAAGCAATCAAAAGGCTTACGAAAAAGAAAAAGGTGAATTGCTCTTAACATTCGAGAAATAAGTAGTAGTTGAAAATGAACTTTTTACTTTGCCTCCCTCTCTCTACCTAAGAGCTTTCTCCCTATCTTTTTATGTTTTTTATTTGTTTTAAAAGCTCTTCTAAGAAAGTTGTTTGTTTTTCTATTCTACTTTTCTTTTGCAGCAGAAAAAAGTTTACTTTTGCTGATACACGAGTGAAAAAAGGAAGAAGAGAAGAAAAATCCACACAACTGCCGGAAAAGAGAACTATAAAATTCGATTTGTTGCTTTCATTGTTAGAAAGAAGAAAATAAAAGAATTCACGAATACATGCTTCAGCAAAGGACTTTTTATTTGTTTTTACGTTAAATTTGTTGTTTCTTTACTTTTTCTTTTCGCTGCTTACTTCCACTTTCGACCTCCCTATCATTTCTTTATCTTTACTCTTCTATTTCTTCTTAAGTTGAATTGAACAGAATTAAAGGGAGTGAGAGAATGTGTAGTGCGGAAGGAAGTTAATTTGTTCAAATTGATGTGTATTTTATTTTTATTTTCATCCTTCTTTCTCTCATGCTGACTTTATGGCTCTATATATGAAAAATCAAAAGAACTTTCTTCTATGGTTTCAATGGTTATAAGATGTAGGAGGTAAATTATTAAATGACATTAAATGATATGATCCTTTTTATTATTACTTTTGAAAGAAGGAATTTTAAAAAGAGGTTGGAAATAATAATGACTTAATTCAAATTTATTGTTCATTGCATAAGCTTAAAACTCATTGAATAGTTATTAAAAGCTCTTAAAATTCTTGCAAATATAAGCAAATATGATAATGATCTAGAGACAACTAACCTGCAGTCACGACAATAAAATGACAATGATTAATTGAATAGATCAAGAAAAAATACAACTGCACAGAAAATGAATGATAAAATAGGCAATAGCAACAGCAAAAAACTAATATATGTCCTTGAATCAATAATTATTAACCGATATAAACCTTTACATTTTTAAATAGATTAATCCATTCACTTAATTTAACAAAAGAATCTTCAAAGACAATAAAAATTGATATTCAATTCCATCATCAGCCGCAATGGAATTTTTAAGTTTATGCGTGCTCATATAAATCATCAAATATAATCTCTGCCATTATGCAGAATGTGAGCGAATAAATAGTCAAAATATCTTCATTTAAATGTGACTTAGAACAATAAAACAAAAACTCACACAGATTTACCAATTCCATTTTTTTGTATGACAATTTACATTCATGCGGATAGATCGCATTAATATTCATATTTGGTCATCATCATATAAATATGCGTGTGGTGTGACCTTGAAAGATTCACACGATGTGAAGTGCGAGCCGCTAATTAATTTATTTGAATAGACTGGCTGAGTATATGTAAAGAAATCAAAGAGCTTTTAATTGAATTTGTTCAACAATTTTTTTTTTCTGCATTTATATGACCTCACGCATCTTCATCATCATGTATATTTAAATAGTTTAACAGCTGATGACATTGAATTGGAAAATTTTCAAATATTTTATAAATTAATTAACATTTGGTAGGTTTAATATAAAAACGCGTTTTGCAGTCAAGATTAGCATTTTACGCAAGCAATAGAATGAGAAAAAATTTCATGAATATTTGCTTCCTTATTGGCAGTTTTAATGTGTGTTTGTGCGTGTATTCGATCGCACCAGGAAACACATTTTGTTGCGCATTCAACGCGTTATTTTGGCATTGAAGGTACATTGACATTGCTGCTAGGCAAACCAACTTTTTTTCTCTATTATTCATTGTTTGGCTCGGGAGAGAAGAAAAAAAATTTATGCAATTATTTTGTTGTTTTCTGCCTTCTCATGCCAAGGCGGATTTTAGCTGCCTCCTAATGAACGCAACAAACCACTAGACATTCAAAGTTGTTCTATTCTACCTATTATACTCTTGAATCTTAGCTCAAAAGGAGAAAAAGAGTTGAAGAATTTGTGTAGTTTCTCTTTTTATTTCTAAATAATATTCATGACTTGATGGCATAAGAGAAAAAAATGGCAAGAGCAGCAGCAGCAAATGCTAGAAAAAGAGTTTATATACAATTTTTATTCGTCTAATACATTAGCGCAGCACACACGAAAATTCGTTTGACTTGAATAACCTTAGAAGCGAAGCGGTCGTTAATCTTAATGCAATATACATTTCTAAGCATTTTTTCCCTCTATTTGCTATTTTTTTATTATTTAACCGAATATCAAGAAGAAGGCAACTTTCATGTATGTGTGTAGTTTTCTATCTTTCATTTTTTCGCTATTCTCATCAACAGCAGCAACAACAGCATTTTTCTGCTGATGCCACATCGTGTCATATATATACACTTTGTGTTGCGATGATGATGCTGTATATATTTTTTTTCTTGGTTTATGACACTCACATCACATCGCGAATAGGCACTCAATTCTTCTTTCCTTTTCTCTCTTATTCTTTTCTAAGCACATTCATGTGGCGGTTGATGAATATAAGCAACTTGCAAAAAATCAACATTTTTCTATTTTCAAGTGTGTGTTGTTAATGGTTGAAAAGAGCATAAAAGAGATTCTTTTTTTCTCTTTTTTAAGAAGGTAGGTAGGTAGAAGAATTGAAAGAAAGGTGAATAGTGTTGTTTTGAATATAACGAAGCATGCTCTTATAAGTATTAGAAGAAAAATCAGCAATATAAATTGGAATGACGTTCTTCTAATTATTGCGCTTTTTCTCTTTCTTATATGTCGTGTCTTTGAGATGTTTTTACAGCGTATAGCTGACGAATCAATTTTTGAAAGTCTTTCTCTTCTGTTTCTATTTGGGTAGGTGATGAATTTATTAGATAAACGAATCGAATTTGAATATTTTTCTGGTTTAGAGTCGCTTGATGGATCGAATGTTGTCAATTTGGCACTTTCACAGTGATTTTTTGACTTTTGATAATAAATTCTCATAAATTTTATAGCTTTTCACAAGAAATTCAATGAAATTTTTAATGAATTTGCAATATTTGAAATATGAATAGAAAAGAGAAGAAAGAAGCTCATTAAAATCATCTATTTTAAATAATTATTTTTTTTTTTGCTTTACATCATCATCATGCATGCCTTCATCTAGCAATTATCTCTGTTCATATAACTATTCATCCTGTACTATTCTATTTGTTACCATAGTCATATAAAAGCTACTTAAGACACATACATGATGGACTAACGCTTGCTTGCTAGAACACTCTTTTTTTTCGTTACATTCATACACATAGAACAGAGCTATTAGAATAGATGAAAAATAACTTCAACACACACAATACATAGGTAAAAATTTGACTTTCAGAATTGGCCTTGAATTGTGCAGATATTATAAAGCACAACTTGAATGTGATGTTTTTTTTTCTAGCCACGTCAGCCTGCGTTAAACACGAGATGGAGAGAATAAAATTTATATAATACAAAATGAGTGTTAATTCTTGTATTATTATTATATAAATTGCAAAACGCATGAAAAACTTTTTTTAGACTCGCGTTGTTCTCTTTTTTCTGTATGTGTGCTCGCTTTGGTCTAAAACACTTTTTTTATGGTCACTATATTATAAGTTGTTGGCTAGAGCGTGCTGCTTTAAAAATAGATTATGAGCCGCGTAAATAACTAACAAAATGCGTTAAAATATGTTATTTATCTTTTACTGCTTTCGGCAGTACTTGAATTAACATTATTGCTAGCAAAAAAGCAAAGAGAGAACAACAAGAGAATTAATGCATTTACCAGAATTAGAATTTTTAATGTTATAACTATTTGTTCTGAGTTATTTTTTATTTTAAAAATTTTCAGCAAACAGCAGCGTAGAAATGAATAGCATATCATTGAACTTGAGTAGCACTCACGGGGATAGATGTAATGAATGCTATTTTTTGGCATTTCTTTATTTTTTATTACCTTACTTTTACTCATAGAGTTGAACAAAATAGATGGAATAGAAATTAAGATTTTATGAGCCATTTTACTGGCTATTTAGAAAATAAAATGTTCAAAAAACTCAGCTTCTTTTTATTATTGATATTCGGATAAGATAAGAAGCTGAGTGTGAATTATTATGATGCATTGTGGTTTTATTTGAAATGAGATTATTAAACACTTTGTAAGTAATTTCATTTTTAATGCTAATTTGTTTAGAATTTTAAATTTTTTTCTTATGAACACAAAATCAGTGAGCTGAAAACTTATGATTATTTTGAGTAGAAGGTGGTGTCGACTTTATATGTTTATCATATTTTGAATTTATCTTAGATTGCTTCTCATTATCTTAAAGTTTTTCTGAGAAAAGTTATTTTTCTAGTGGTGATTTAATTTGAATAAAAGTGCTTCTGCATTTTTAGATATTTTCAGAGAAATAATTGTTCTGATTAATCTTGGTCTAATTACCAATTCTTTCTTAAAATTTTTGAATTATACAAAACTTTGATAGCATTTTATTTGTTTCTCGTTGCATTCCATTTATTGTTTTTATTTCTTGCTAATAAAACAATTTTAAGCTGATATTGCAAGTCTTTTCAGATTTTTATGATTTGAAATAAAGTAAACAAAACTTTTTTGAAAATGTTAACAAAAAATAAATAAAAATATTTGATTTTTTTTTTGAAAACATTAAACATTTATTTGCAAAATTAGTGAGTTAAGAAGCAAATACAGCAGAAAAGAATTAGTGTACTACTATTATATGCTATTGCAACTTTTTTATGCTTTAATAGAACTCTTTTAAAAAAATCTAGAATTCCATAGCTTATTTTTATTTTCTTTACAATTAATTAGAGATTCTGTTTTGAATTGTTGATTATTTTAGAATGTCTTCATAATGATAGTCGTTTTAAATTTCTGCATTTTCATTTAATTTACTTTTCATTAAAATATTCAAGTTCATTCTAATTTCTTCATTTCATTGATTTCATTCTCTCTATTTCTCTCATAACAACTGAATTAGCAATCAGCCCATTTTCATCTTTTCCAATTTCGCTTAATTGCCATTTTTTTTTCTCCTAAACGAGGAGTGTACAAGCAACGCATAGAGTAAAAAAATCTCATTCACTTTTATTGATGGCGAAATGTCCTACGCGGAGACACATTGAAATGAATTTTTCATGTAAATTATTCGAATTTGTAGAACGTGAAAATTGCATTCCAAGCGACAACGCCCAATAAAAGATAGCATCAATGTCAAAACGCGTAATTGTAATTAAAAATTTTGATGAATAATTTGTCGTTAGTTTGCGCAATGGGACTATAAACTGTCAATGAACGTTGATAGAATTTTGTCTATTCGTACATCTAATGGCAGCAACAGCAATATGCGGTGAGTAAAAAGAAGGAAGCTGGGAGGAAAATAAAATTTTTTAATGAACATCCATTCTCTCTCTCCATTATCATAATCGTAGATTGTAGAGGAGTGTATGTCAGTAAAGAAGAAGTTAAATTGTAAATTGCTGCAATAAGGCATACATGATTTTTTTCTTTCGCTTCCCAGAAATCTCTTTTGCTCGTTTAACTAGAAAAGTTGAGATAGAAAATAAAAAGAAATCACATCACAGTGTTTCAAATTTCAGCATTTTTTTAAATGAGCAAAAAATAGCAAACTACAATAATAATAAACTGCGCGTTTGCTAGAATGCGCGATGAGATCATCAAATGTGTGTGCGCTGTTCTAGGATAGATGTAGAATGAATCGTGTGCGATTTTTGCACACACCATGCGAGAAAAGGAAAGAATGAACAATGAATATGCCATTTCAGTTGATAAATCATAGCTTTAAAGCAATAGATGTGTGCTGTATATGCTTCAAACTCTTCATTCTCTACTTTGCGCTATTCTTCATCGGCATTCTTTTCTAGCCATTATTATATACAATTTTTATTATTATTATTTTCATTCTTTTATCCACTCTTTCATTCTCTGGACAAACGTGCGTCTTTGCAAAAGGTGAACTTTGCGAATAGCAAAAAAAAAGAAATACACACAGATAGACGGAAATGCTTTGAGCAGTGCGAGCACACAGTTGAGGGAAAAAACAGCAGCAACTGCTAAATAACAAGTTCAATATCACATTGAGGACAATTAAATTCTAAAAACACACTCACACACTTCGAATAGCAACAATAAAACAATTTTCTAATTAACAATTTTAATTGCTTATCGAATTATGCAATTTTAACTTCACATAAATTAACTTTTGTGCCACATTTGGTAGCAATTGCGTTGATAGAGGGAGGAGAAAAACAATAAAAATAAGAACTTGGAATTTTATTTTGTTTGAGGAAACGAATATTATTGTATGTAATTGAGATGAATAATTTGCAGTAAATCAAAGTTTTAATGAAGAAAATGCTAACAAATTACGTCATTTCAAATATCGGAAGTAAATTCTTTAGGAAAAATTGATGAAATTTTTTTATTCTTTAGCAATTAATTAAAAACAATTTTTTACAACTCATTCAACAATTGCAAAAAAAAAATTCAATTAAAAAAGTCAATTTATGCCATTAATAATTCATCATTACTCACTCATGTTCTAATATTTCCATAAAAAACAAAAAGACGAGGAAAAAAATCAATTTACAATTTTTGCATTCATCCAAATCACATCAAGATTATTGTTAGTTTCATTTATTTAAATAGCAATAATTATGGTAATTTTGAACTTGATGCAAATGTGCCAGTTCATAGTTCACAAAAGTTGGTTTTATGTTTTCCGCATGTGTGTAGAATTCAAGGGATGGAAATTTTCATTTTTTTTAAATTTTCAGTAATTTCTTTTTATTAAGTACAAAGTTTTTAAATAAACTGTCTGAAGTACAACATTTAAGAATGAATGAATTGAATAAAATTGTTTGTTTTGCTGAACCAAATTTGCCAATTTTGATAACTTATCAATGTTCTGATTAAGAATAAAAAAGGATTAAAAACGTGCATTTAAAAAAATTTATAAACCAAAATTCCAAGTCTAAATAAATAACAAGCCAATCACAAATTTCAAAAAAATATTTACCAAAATAAATGCAAATCTTTCGTTAAGAAATAATAGAAATTTTCATCCTGCAACTTTGCTCATTTTTAGGATTGAAGTTTTCCAACATTTTTAGTCTTAATTATGTAAGTTTTATTAAAAATAGCCTAGGAGATACAACCATTGCACATGTATCTAAAGAATTCAAAAAAGTGTGTACATGCGAGTAATTTTCGTGTCTTATTTAATATGTTCTATGATCATCAGTTATAAGCAGCAATAATAATTACAATAGCAGTGAATAATAAAAATAATGATCATAAAAAATATCGCGTAAGTTCCTTGGAATAGGTCAACAACAGTCATAGGAAAAAAACACACCATTAGTTAATACTGCAGCTTCTAAAGCTCGCTCAACTGAAACCGATTTACGAAAAATGTGTGTTTCTGTGCGAGTGATTTAATAATTCTTTAGAATTATTCGTAAAAACGCAAAATATTTTTAATGACACCAACAGCAACAACACATGCACACACATGGAAATAACGACAACGGTGATGGCCAAAATCACCCAAGGCCAATTTATCCACAGTCACAAAGGACAATTTATCCACAAAACACAAGGACAATTTATCCACATACAAATATATGTGGATAAATTGTCCTCGTGAAAGACAATTTATCCACATATAAAAGGAATTGTGGATAATTTGTCTTCATGTTGGGTAATTTATCCACATATATTTGTATGTGGATAAATTGTCTTTAAGTTGGACAAAATTCCCATATGTAAATGTATGTGGGAGAATTGTCTTCGCGTTAAGAAAAAATAAAAAAAAATTTTCTATGTGGATAAATTGGCCTTACGTGAGGACAATTTATCCACATACATTTACAAGTGGAGAAATTGTCCTACTGAAAGACAATTTATCCACATATATTTGTATGTGGATAAAATGTACTCGTGTTTTCTTTTATCTTCACAATCTTTTTAGGGTAAAGGAACCTATTTATCGGCGTATCCTAATTATCGGCGTATTTTGAAAATCACGAATTTATTACTTTAAACTCATTCCATTGAAAAACTAATGAGTTATTATGATAATATATGATATTTAAACACTATTTTAGCACTTCATTTGATCAGCAGATTCTTTATTTTACGCACATAATCAATTTTTCAATTTTCCAAAATAAATAGAAAATTTTGCAATATTTTCATTCGACAATTTTTCACTAAATAAATTCACTTTTCCCACTGTTAATAACTTCACTAAACTACATTTATCTCAAACAGCACATTGCAAAGATCATCTTTTAATTTAAATGATTATTAAAGAGTTAGATTGAGTGAAACTTGATGGAACCTAATTATCGGCGTATTGGAACCTAATTATCGGCGTATGAAAATTGCGATTTTAGCTGCGCTTCACGAAAAAAATTACAGAGGTCTTCAGTAAAAATCAAAACAAAAATTTCGAAATTAAATTTTCTCATTTAGAATCAATTTTATTTTATTTAGTGAATAATAATGTCTTTAGGAAGTGATAATAAGTAGAATAGAATAGTTCTAAATAGTGTTTAAAATTTTTGTGCAAAAAGTAAAGTGTAAACATATACGCCGATAATTAGGTTCCAAGATACGCCGATAATTAGGTTCCATACGCCGATAATTAGGTTCCGTATTCAAAAGTGAAATTGTGACTAAACTATTTATCGCTCACTTTTAAATAATGATTCAAATAAAAGTGCTTCGCTTAATACAATATATATTTCAAACAGAATGGAAATCGGATTTATATTAAGTGAGATATAGTGTTTTGAAAAATATTTTTCTTAAATACGCCGATAAATAGGTTCCTCTACCCTAATTTTATCCTTGATGTCGAAAAGAATCCAATTTTCAACTGATGTTATACTAATCTCTATTATTATTTGAATTTTTTGGCCAGAACTTTGGTACTCAAAAAACACAATACTATCCATGTAATCTGATGCAGAAAAGTAGAGGTTATGAAAACCTTATAACAATTACTTGTAAAATTTTCCAAAAAAATTCTTGATTTTCAAATTTATCATGAAATGTATGAAAAAAACTTTTATTTCGAAGACAATAATAAAATGAGTTTCTCTATTATAAGAAATTTTATTCAGAAAAAAAAAAATTTTCAAATCATCGAGAAATCTCAAATCCAATAAAAGCTTTTTATATTTATTTTTTTTTAAATTTTTTTAACATCATGCATAAATTTGTTTTATTTTTTTCAATTTATGAAAAAATTATGGCGCGCAAAAATTTATTGAAAATTATTTAGCGGGAAATATTTTTTTTTCTTCTATTCTTATTAGGAATTTGTCGTAATTTGACGAAAAGACAAAAGAAAAAAAATGGGGAAATAACTAATGTAAAATATAAAGAGTGTTTTTCTTTTGTCTTTTTCGTCAAATTACGACAAATTCCTAATAAGAATAGAAGAAAAAAAAATATTTCCCGCTAAATAATTTTCAATAAATTTTTGCGCGCCCATAATTTTTTCATAAATTGAAAAAAAAAAACAAATTTATGCATGATGTTAAAAAATTTAAAAAAAAATAAATATAAAAGCTTTTATTGGATTTGAGATTTCTCGATGATTTGAAAATTTTTTTTTTCTGAATAAAATTTCTTATAATAGAGAAATCTCATTTTATTATTGTCTTCGAAATAAAAGTTTTTTCATACATTTCATGATAAATTTGAAAATCAAGAATTTTTTTGGAAAATTTTACAAGTAATTGTTATAAGGTTTTCATAACCTCTACTTTTCTGCATCAGATTACATGGATAGTATTGTGTTTTGAGTACCAAAGTTCTGGCCAAAAAAATTCAAATAATAATAGAGATTAGTATAACATCAGTTGAAAATTGGATTCTTTTCGACATCAAGGATAAAATTAAAAGATTGTGAAGATAAAAGAAAACACGAGTGCATTTTATCCACATACAATATATGTGGATAAATTGTCTTTCAGTAGGACAATTTCTCCACTTGTAAATGTATGTGGATAAATTGTCCTCACGTAAGGCCAATTTATCCACATAGAAAATTTTTTTTTATTTTCTTAACGCGAAGACAATTCTCCCACATACATTTACATATGGGAATTTTGTCCAACTTAAAGACAATTTATCCACATACAAATATATGTGGATAAATTACCCAACATGAAGACAAATTATCCACAATTCCTTTTATATGTGGAATAATTGTCTTTCACGAGGACAATTTATCCACATATATTTGTATGTGGATAAATTGTCCTTGTGTTTGTGGATAAATTGTCTTTTGGACTGTGGATAAATTGGCCTTGGGTGATTTTGGCCATCACCAACGACAACATTTGTCATTTTTGAATAAAAAAAAATACATGAGAGATAAAAGCTTTGATATTTCCAAAACGATTATAAAAAGATTACAGTCAGAAAAACAGCGGCAATACACATTTTTTCAATGTCAAAAAATAAATAATTTTTTTATATATTGCATAACGATGAGGTCATGATTCGCAATTGTAGAATGAAGTGTGTGTATATTCTGTATTTATAGTTCTTTCCTTCTTTTCTATTATGTGCGTTCTATTTCCATTTGAATTACTTTTATTGTTGATAAAATTTATCACTCGTGAGCGGAAGAAAGCTCACTTTAATGCAAAAAGACTTTTGGCGCCCAATTCAAGCAAAAAAGCTTCATTTTCTCTCCCCATAACTTCAACTATGAGCTTTATGCCAAAGAAAAAAGTTTTTTTTTGTTTTCGAGCTCATTCATATTGAGGGAGAAAAGTTTTCTTCCTATTCGTGCGTGTAGATTGAATACACATTCTTAATGGTGGCGGCAGAGTAGTTCTCATGGCAATGATGACGATAATATTGAGTCATGTGAAGATCTCCTTACTGTTTGTCATTCACATAGTAGGCAATAAGCAGAAAAGAAAAATTATTTGAAAAGTTTTAGCTCATTTTGCGCTCTTTTGTGTGTTTTTGCTGCTTGCTTGCTTATTTGTGTGCGTAAGGGAATGAGATGCAAATTGATGGTGTGATAAAATGAGACTGCTATGGAGATAAAATTGATTAGGATTTTTGTTTTTGAAATATTTTGATAAAAAAGAAAATTTCCTTTATTATCTTCATTTGTTAAATTGTTTATTGAAAATCTTTTCAATTTAAATTTTCTTAGTAAAGTTCTACGCAACAAATTTTTATTTATTACCAAAAAATTACTTGCACGAGTAAAAAACAATAAATGGAGGAACAAATTGGTGTAAATTATTGTAAATCTAATCGTAAATGTTGTTGTTGTATTTTTTTATTATTTATTATGGGGCGAACAGAATCATTAAATAAAAGGTCAGCCAGCCAATTGATGATGATTAATTAATGAATGAAACATCTTCTTCAATATAAAAAAGGGTTTACTTATGGTGCGATTGAAGTTAAATTGTTAGGCTTAATAAGTGGAGAAAATTTCAAGGGTGTAATTCCATTTAATAAGTAATTGAGAGTAAACAAATTTGATTTTTTTTTTTAATTTTTATTAAGGATTGCTTTAGTTTAAGGCATAGATACTAAAATTATAGATTTATTCAAAGAAAGAAATAAGATTGAAAATTTATTCCTAAATTTAATGACTACAATAGAAAACTGACTGAAACTTGAATAATTATTTTCTTGTCAACTTGATTTTTTTATTTTACTTGACTTCAACTTGATATTCAACTGAAATTGAAAAATATTTTCTCTGAAGTTCATTGAGATATCAATTTTATTTAATTTATTTGATATCCAGTAAATTTGTATGAAACTTAATGATTCTTTAATTTACTATGTATTTTAATTGAATTAAATTCAATCGAATTAAATTAAAGACAGTTTTGTGTAAGACAACTTGATATCAACTTGACAAAAAATAACCATGCAAGTCCGAACCCTAATAATTTTTCCTTAAAAAATAAATTATAAATAAATCATTTTAGTTTCCAAACCTAGTTTTTATCAAACAAAATAAATTTTGACCAATAAAACAAGAAAATTCTTTTGTATAAGTCAACGAAAACTTTTCTCATTTATTTCTTAGGCACCAGCTAAACTATTGATAAAGAAATAAGAGATCAAAGTTAATAAAGAAAGTATGTTATTAGTCTATAGCACAAACTACTTGGGCGATTTTCATTTTTTCTAAAGACACATTTGCATTTTTACTCTCGCCATAAATTCGTATAAAAACTTTTTTTCTCATAATAGCAAAAATTGCCTATGAGTAAAAAAGAAAATAAAATACTGAAAATACTATATTTAGTTCTAATGTGCTGATGCTAAAAAAGTGGTCGATTTCATTTTCAAATGTATTGGAACATAATCTGTACATAAACATGACAGTGCTTAGAATTCTCTTTTGCTCAAGGTTCTTTTCTTATGTAAATTATAATAACAAATTTTTTATTCTTTGAAATAATGCCTCATTCTTTTTCTTTTTCCTTCCTTCTTTCACTCTCATTGTTTAATGCTCTCTCTTTTTTGCTTTTTTGATGCTGCAGAAAGTTCTTTACTTCTGTATGTTTATGCTCATTACTAAGAATTCCTTTTTTGAATGATTGTCAAGGGATGGTGGTTTGGTTTTGTGGTCTAATGACACTTTAATGATGACAAATTCTTAAAAAATTTGTATAGAGAATTTTATTTCTTTAGAAATTTATTGTACTTGTTTTGTATCTTTTTATATTTAGACATGTAAGTTTTTAGACTTGAAGTAAATTAATCAAAATTTATTTTAAAATGCAAACTCTCTCTTAAATAATAATGATCTAACATGTTCATTTCTTTTTTCAAGTACATGAAATTCTTTCCCATAATGTTCTTTTCCCCCTTTCTTACATAAGGAAGAGAAAAACTTTTAATTGCGACTGAAAATTGATTTTCTTGTGTGTATAAAAAGAGCAGGTAAATAAACCCGTTTCATTTATTATTCACTTGCATATTATACACTCATTGCTTCAATTTCTTTATGCGTATCGTCTTGCGATGTATTGAAAGATATCTGCGCGTGTGTGTTTGTGTATATTGCAAAGAAATGCGTAAACTTCTTTTTCAAAAAAAGAAAGAATATTGTGTATGCGTGGGATTCGTATCGAGTATTTAATGAGTAAATATTTTCGCATTTGGCGAAGAATTTCTTCTTTTTATTTGAACTTTTTTATTTTCGTTCAACGAACGCATGAAATGAAATACAAACTTGCATGTGAATGCGATTGTAGTTAAAAAATTGCGTGAATGTGCGTGCAGCTACACATTTTTTACTTTCTTAGTAATATTTGTAGAATTTTTTTGAAAGAATAATTTGCTGAGAATGACTGATTTTTTTTTGAAATTGTGTAAACAGGAAATGCCTGGAGAAATATTGAAAAAATGAGGTTTTTGCACTTGATTGTGGTTATTGTCATTTGAAGTTTGATTTGGATGTTTTGAATTTTTGTAGACAAATTTTAGAGATTTTTGATTATTTTCAGTAGTTCAAGGTTTTTAGATAAATTTTATCAACAATTGATTAAAGTAAAATCCAAAGAATTTTAAGTCTTGTTTATTTTTTTTGGAAAATAAAAACATTGGTTAGTGATTTTTGATACTTTATTAATAACTATTGAAGATTTTTATAATTTTTTCCAAAAAAGTTATTTAAGCCTCAAATAATTCTTAATAAAAAATAAAGTTTTACATTAAACCAACACTATAATTAAAATTGATTAATTCAAAGATCTACTTAAAAAAGCAGTTAATATTCATATTTTTTAAATAATAAAACATCAATGATCATGTAGTTTTGATTATTTGTACAATGTAACAACTTTTATGGCCAACAACAGAGATGAAAAGCAAATATAAATTAAAATTGTATTTAATTGAGCAGATTGATGGTTATTGAACATTTATTATAATAAGTAGATGCTAATAATAATGAAACACCTTCCTAAAAAGATTTCTTTATAAAATTTATTTAAAATTAAATCATCAAAACATTTATATCAAAAAAAGAAAATTTTTTTTGAATTCAATGACCTTCATACATTGAAATCGCAAGAAAAATTATCATTGATAAGAAACCGACGCAATAACAAGTCAACAAAACGCACAGAGCAACAAAAATATCATTTTACATCTAATAGAATAAATTTTATATCTCAAATCAATATCGATCACTAGAAAAATGTCACCATTGAACCTAATTTAATTTCATCATCATGCGAAGTATTAAAGAATCATGACAGTAATGAAATTTGTCAAGGCAAACGTTGAATGATTGTTTGTTTCAGCTGTGCATGCACTTTACTTACAAATCAAGTTGTTTAAAGCAAAAAAAAGCAGTTAGTTGATTCATTATTATTTTAAATTACACAAAATAGGCCTCAAGTATCACTCATAAGCACATGTGTGAGCTATTTTTATATATCATAAAGGCAAAGTGTGTATTTGTAAATGCTCTCATAGAAAAAGGGCATTGCATAATGATTCGCGTACACATTCGGCGCGCTTATAAATTCATTTAAGTATTTTGGCATTGAAAAAGGTCTCAACGAATACAAAAAATATCTCATAGAAAAAAATATCTTTATATTCTGCTCATTTTGATGCTCTAGCTTGTACACAGTCCATCTAGTTTTTTTTTCTTTTTTGGCTTTTTTTGATTGTGCGTATGCGAATGTGTGTCTTGCGATCGCGATTCAAATGTTTCCTGTAATATTCGTTAATATTCAGCATCTGTAATAAGGCAGTATAATGAATACGAATGCCATGTTAAGATGTAAAAAAGGGCTATTTAGCAGGTTTTCACCTGTGGATAAAAATTCTCTCTTTTTTATTAAATATTTGATCTAGGTTAAGAAGCTTTGATTCATATAAAGATTTCTAACTCTTAGGTAATTTGAAAAAGATAAATGAAGAATAATTTAAATTGAATTTTTTTCTGGAATCTTGTCTAAATTAATTTGAATAGATTACAATAATTTCCATGCAAGTTTTTATCAATTTCCATTACGAACTCTAAAGTTCAAAGTATTTGTTTACATTTATAAGATTATTTAATACAAAACAATCATTTTAGGGATCAATAAAACCATAAAGAAACTGACATAAGCAATTAAATAAATATTCAGTGTTTCTAGCTGTTTTTTGTCAATATTTTCAATCTTTTGTTTTGATTTATTAATCAATAATTATTGAAATTTATTGATTCACACCATTTTTCCTCGAACTTTAAAGTCAATTTGAATATTTCATAATGGAGTTTGTAAAAATTTCCTCAAAATAAGAAAAGCAATTTTTGAAAGGCAAAATCTTCGAAAAATCAAAAACAATTATGATTAAATTTTAATACGAAGCTATAAAACGAGCTCCTAATATCGAGAAAAGATGACAATATAACAACAGTGACACAGCATTGAGATTAACATTCAAATGTTCTCGAAACGCACATTTTAAGTGGAAACTAATACACACGTGGAAGGTTTTGCAATAAATTGTGATTGAAAATAGACTTAATAAATGAATTCAGTCATTTATCCACCTCTGTAGTGTTTTTCTTGCGTTTATAAGTATAAGTAGATCCTCATCATCTATGAAACTCTATATAGAATTTATATAGCAATGTATAAAAATGTATTTTATTATTTCTAGCGTATAGCGAAAAAAAATAGAGGAGAGAAGATCATTAAGAATGTGTGTATAGAAAAAGAGCAGGCAAAAAACAGGTTTCGTCATTTTGACTTTGTGCTATGAGCGAAAAGATCATTTTTGTGCAGCTCAAATTGCTTCTTCTTAATTCTCTCAACGTATATGCGAAACGCAGAAAATAGAATAATAAAAAAAAAACTTGTATGTAGAGGCTATAATAATGCTGCTTTAGGCTGATTCGTAGCAATCAACTCAAAATGGAGAATTTTTTTTTGCAACTTGCTTTTGCGCTTCGTTCACGATCGGTAATCAGCGAATTAAAGAATTGCAATGAAGTTCGTTAAATACGAAAAAATGCACATATGTGTGAATGCATGCACATGTGTGCAATTGAAAGTTTTTTTATTGTTTGTGATTCATAAAATGGAGGGAAATGTTTTTTGCATGTTATTTAATTTTAGCAAATGTAAATTTATTTCAAGGGATGGTCATGACTAATTTTAAGTTAGTAAAAAACAAGTAAATTGAGGAAGAATAAAAAACACACACATGGTCATAGACTTGCATAATCTACAAATTTGTGTCACATATGAAGAACACATTAGAATAAAAATTTCATTTCCAAAGTGTGTTTTTTAACGAATAAACAAATTACTCATACGACTTCGTTTCTCTTTTTGCATAATGCGATAAAAAAAATTGTGTATTGAGAATAATGCGGCATACAAAGTTTAACACATACACCGGAAGAGGTTTAATGAATAACGACGTCATAAATGTCATTGTCATGTGTTTTATGTATGCAAATGCTTTGCGTTTTTGTGAATTTAGTTCTCTGTTGTTTTTTCTTTCTTTTATTCTTGTTCTCTTAATAAAATGGCTGCGTATTTTGTGGCATACGCATTTTTCCAAAATAAAAACTTTTCTTGCTTGGATTTTTTTTCTTACTTTTGTTTGTTTGTCGTTAAAAGCAAAATTGGAAATCGATTCAATTGCTTTATATTGGGAAGTAGGAAAAGTTTCTAAATCCTCGCATTGCATGAGCAAATCCCCGAAGAGCAGAGCAAAAAAAAAATGAACTTCAAAAAAGTTCTTAATAAGCAATTTTGAAAAAATACACAAGAGCAGCAGAAAGTAACAAGAAGAAGATGAAGAACAAGTAGAATCTATACACACAATTACATTATTGTGCGTGTTGAGTTCTTTTCTGCTTATTTTTTATGTATTCTGTTGCCTCTCTTTCTCTTTCTGAAGCCGAGTGCTTACTTAAACTCACGATTATTTCTTCTTTTTTGCCATTATTATTGCTATTACTTACGCTCATTTATTTATTTATACAATATTGCAAAAATGTGTTTTTAATTTTTTTTCTCTTTCCTTCCTAATAAAATTCAAGATTTTTTTTCAAAAAAATTAAGTAGAAGATTTACTTTTTTATTTATTTAATGAATGAACAATTTTTAATTTATCTTAAAGTAAGGTTGAAATTTTATGTTACTTTATTAAAATAAAATTATTAACTTGACTTAAAGAGTAAATTTTAATTCTAATTACTTTTTATAAAACAGATATTAATTTGAATGATGAATGCATGTTATGAATGTAATGTAATTAATACTATCAAAATATTTGACAATTTTGAGTTTAAAAAAGTGCTTAAAAATAATAATCAACTTGATTTGATATTGAACAACTTGACTTATTGTAACTTGAGCTCAACTTGATTTCAACTTGATCATTTAAATTATAAAATATTTGATTTAAAATTTGTTAAAAGTTACCTTAAACTAAAAAAATACTTAAATCTAAATTTGTTTTATCTAAACTAAATCAATAATAATTTATTTTGATCTTTTTAGTATTCATTCACCATAAACCTCGATCAGTCTTAATATAAAATGACAGTGAAATCAACCATAGAAAAGAAATCATTTTTCACTCATTATTCATTCACCATCATGCGTATATAATTAATTAAAGTAAAATAGCAGCAAAGAAGAATAAAAGAACAAATTTTTAATTTTTTCTTTATGTTCGTTTTTTGATGTTTGTGCGTTTTTTGCTTTTTTCTTCTTGTTACCAACGCGCTAGAAAAATACACATTCAAACGCACAGTACATAAGAAGTGGCAGCAGCAGCAGTTGAGAATCGAAAAGTGCGTTTGTATGAAGTTTTTTTTCGCTGCTACATATGTTCTCTCATTTGTTTGTTGTTGTCGATACAGAAAAAACGCAATCGTTTTTGAACTGCTGCCTGCTTGTCATAAAAAAATAGCGAGAATTTATAACTAATATAAACGCAGTTCAAACATGTGAATTAGTTTCAATACATTCAAGTATTATACATATCAGTAAAGAATTGCGTGATATTGAATTTCTCATCTATATTTTATTATTTTTTAAAAGCTGAGTAAATTGTATGTATTTGAGTCGACAAAACAAAAAAAAACACCACATTTAATTGTGCGACTCGAGTAGTACAAAAATTGCAGTTTCAAGGTCTTTTGAAAAAATTATCTCTACTCATGAGCGAACGCACGAGCTTAAAATAGCTCTCGCACAAAAAAAGCTATGCTTGTTTATGTATTGACAATGTAAAACGCAGTTCCTGACTACTACATAGATCAAGCCAAGTTATTGTTCAAGTTCACGAGCATTAAAGTAGCAACAACTCGATGTCAATTCAATGCATAAAAATGTATGACTCTATTGTTTGCTATCATTCGCACAAGAAAGAGCATTGTGCGTTTCGCACTCACACCAATAAAAACAAACACGAATGTTTAATTAACGCAATAAAATAAATTTTTTATCGCAAATGCGCTATTTTTCTGCGGTTTTCAGTGGCAACATTTGTTTTTAATTAGCAGGTATTTCATTCTCTCGTATTTTTTTAATCAATAATGCTTCGTTTATTTATGAGTTATGATCGAGAAGAACAGCAATAAAAAAAGTATATTGATATGTATGCTGAGGGAGAAATAATTGTTCATTATACGAGTCAGTATTGGCTTCCTATAGCTTTATGAACTTGACCATTTTTTGTAATGACATTAAGACGTGTTAAGTTATTTAGTTGGGTGTGTGTGATTTTTTTGTCTCACTAATTCATTGGCATTAGCACGTTTTAAAGGGCTAAGTACGCATTTTTGTGCATAATTACCTCATTAGGACAATCAGTAGCTTCAAATTCAAGGTTTCTTTTGCGTGCAAGACAATCATATGATCATTTTGAATAGTTTATGGAATTTTTCATTGTTTTAAAAAGTTTACAAACAGCTGTAGTCAGTGCCACAATCCATCATTTAATTGTCAAAATAAATAACGCACACGCATAATATTTGAGCAAGTGAAAAAGACCCTTGACCATAACTTAGCAACTCATTAAGCAATAGTTATTTCAAGACAAAAGATCAATCAACAGACTATATAAACGATGCTCAATGACAGATCTTAGCAGATGTTGATGGCCTGATGAATTTTTTTGTAGTTTTGCAATGATCAACATGTGAACCTTTAAAATTATTGTAAAACTATCAATTGATGAAAACAAAAAAATTTATTTGATAAAATTCAAATTCGTGACCTTTGAATTATTTCTTAATTTTCAGTATTAATAACGATGAAAATTCTATAAAAAACCAGTAAAAAGTCTTTGACAAATTTGCAAATTACTAAAAGTAACTGAAAATTTCTTGTTTATCCTGTAAAAATTCCAGTGAATTTCTCAATCTTTATTACTTGAAAATTATCTTAATTTTAAGAATAATGCAAAAAATCCACCGAAACATTGAAAATTCGTTACATTCTCACTGAAAAAATGAAAGAAAAACAACACACTTTTTTATATTCATTCATAAATTTTATTTTTACTCATTATGCGTGACACACTCCGAATTTTTATGGTCTTTTCTCAAATGAATGATAAGAAAATAGAATGGCATTTTTTAGTTTACCTTTTGTGTATTTTTCATCTTACAAAATTATGTAATTAAAAGATATTTTTTAATACAATCATTTTAATAAAATTTTTCTTAAAAATTGAATTTTAAAACAGATCCAGATATTCATTCAGTCAGGTGACTTTTATTTTCAATATATGTAGCATATAGTACCAGACAAAAAAAGAAAAAATTTCCTCGTTTTTTGCTTCTCAAATAATTCGGTTCAAGTCGTCTCAGAGGGTGATAAGCTCATAAGCAAAAAATAACTTCTAAATGGCCTCGCATACACTTTGTTGTCTCACACGTATTTTTGCTTATTATATTTGCAGAAAATATTCAGGAAGGTTAATGAACTGTGCTCAAATACATTCGAACTCGAACGATGGCCTGCGTACATATGTGCGTTTTTATTTTCTTACTTTTAGAATTGGGAGAAAAGTTCACTTTTTTAAAAAGAAGTCTATTAAATGAACATTTTTATTTGTTGTTTATTTAACTGATAATAAAAAGTTTTCTTTATTTAATGCATAAGTCTCATAAGATCAATTTGCGAGTAACACAAAATTGAAGCCTCAGTTGTTATTGTTGTTGTTTTGAAAATTATATCACAGTAGCAGCAGCAGAAGCAGTAGAAGTAAGGATGGAAATTGTGGAACAGTCATATTATGGAAAAGCCAAAAAGTCGCCAGTCTCTTGATATATACCAACCATATTCTCTACCCTCCTCAATCTTAATTTTATTATTCAATTCAATTCAATTCGATTTGATTCAGTTTCAGTTGTTCGTTTTTGACTTTTGCCGAGTGAAATATCAAAAAAAAAGAAAGAAAGAAAAATTTATATACAGTCGACAACGAAAAAAAGGCAAAATTTATGTATTTGTGCGTTTTCAAGAAAAAAAAATGCGTTAGATCATCAATTTTGAAGAAGGCAGAGAGTGGAGAGAACGAGAGACATGGCGAGGAAAAAACACGATGCGGAGCAAGAAGAAGCATATTTGAAAGAAAAAAAATTATCATCGAACACACATTCGCAGTATACGCATTTTTTCTGTACAACAATAATGTATACACTCACATTCGCTTGCTGCTGTTCATTTCGCAAAAAAAGCCCCCGTCAAGAGTTGTTTTGCAACTTTTGCCTTTTTTCTACATTTTTCTTGCTCTCTTAACGAAACAAAAATTTTTACTTACTTATATATTCTCGCTGCTTTTGCTGCGGCTCCCTTTTTCGATTGTATTAGAGGATAGAAGTTATTCTTTCTTTTTTTTGAGTCTTTATCATCGTCGTTATTATTTGCTTTTTGTTTTTCTGGCATTTATGATGATGATTTTGTTTTTTATTGTGCTTGAAGAGATGAATTTTTTTTGTGCTTTTAAATGAAGTATTTTGGATAAATGTAATTGATATATGAGAATTATTTTACTCAATTTTTCTGATTGTTGTTTAACCTTAAAAAATCTGTTTATTAAAAGTGCATTTAAAATAATTAAATTAAATGTTTAAGTAATTACTGATAATTCAGTCTAAACAGTTCTTCGTAATTTTCTACAAAATGATAAGAAAAAATTTTGCGCGAAAAATATTTGCATATCTTCCTACCAAGAAAATTATTTATAGAATTCTATAGAACTATTAAAAAAATACTTGAAATATTTAGGATGAATAATCCAACTTTTGTTTAGACAAAAAAAAAATTCTAGAAAAACATACTAACAGAATGAATTAATTCTAAACTAACTTGAATTGAATTGCAATAACTTTTTAAAACTTTTCAAATGGACTTACTAATTAAGTAAATAATTATTTATTAGTGTCCCCAAAATTGTTTAAATGTAGTGTTCAGACTTGCATGCATACTTGACTTGATATGCGCATTATTTATCAAGTTGAGTTACACAAAAATGTCATTTATTCATTCAGATTTTATTTAATTCATTTGAAATCCATCAAATTCGTATGAAACTCAATGATTCTTTAATTTACTAAGTATTTTAAATATATATAAATTTAATCTGAGTTAATTAAAGACATTTTTATGTAAGTCAACTTGACAAAAAATAAGCATATTAAGTAAAATATGCATGTAAATCCGAGTTCCCTGTTTCATTTAAATTATAAAATTAAATATCTATAGTTTGTTATTTTTCAATATTTCATTGACTTTAAATAATAAGAATTAATAAGCAATGATAAATGCTGATATAAAACAGCTGTGTTTAGGATCGGAAAAATTTTGTTTACAAATAAAAACAATGGTTCAGATGGTTTATAACATAAGAAGAACAAGAATAAAATAAAATTAAAAAAAAAAATTTAAAATTCAAATTTTATAATTGCAATGATTAATAAATATTATGATAGTCATATACATTAATGCAAGTTATGACAATTCTATAGAAATCATAAACAAACAAGCTCGAGAAGAGATAAAAATATTTTTTATCAGGCAGTAAAAAAACGCATTTTTTAGTGTATTAAAATTTTATCTGTTTCACACATTGAGTATGTACAAAAAAATACATCAACGAACACATTCTAAAAGAAACTTTGACACCATATGCGTGTACAACTGTTCAAAGAGAGACGAAACTAAAAGTAAAGAAGAAAACTTGAATTCTATACACGCGCGTTATCAGACAAAAAAAAGTTTGTGTCAAGAGTTTTTACTTCACCTTGTTTACTGCATGTATTTGTGCGTATTCAAATGACATTCATGAGAAAGAGTGAACGAGGCAACATAATGACATTTGCAATAGGGAGAATTCTTTTTTTGTCGTTAAGCGGAAATTTTATTAAATTTTCATGCGAATATGCATCCAAAAATATATACGAAAGCAAAAGAATTGCCTTCAAGCAATATAAATGAGTCAAGGAAGTGAAATGTGTAATTAAATTTCGACATGGAAAGAACAGGAAATTCATTTTCCCATTTTTTTTGTGTGTGCTATATGCGTTGCCATAATGCTCTTAGTCTTATCAGCGCGAATGGTGGCGCAAGTGAAATGCGAAGGAAAAATGAAATAAAATTGCCAAGTGAAATTAAAAAGAAAGGAAAAAACTTTTCTTTCCATCCTCATACCCTTAAATTTTACTCCACCAAGCAGTCAAGAATGCGAATGTTGCGTGCTTTTTTTGAGTTTCGAAAACAGCAGTTCGCATTTTTAGCAGCGATAGCAATGCTTCAATGTCAGAATGCGTGGCAGTTTGGAGCACACAGGCATATTATATATACATTTGCCTCGTAATAGGCAAAAAAGGAAAAGTTTCATTTCGTGAATTATGCATAGGAAAGGAATACGACGAAATTATTATTGCGAGTTTCCTCCTTTAGTGCCATAAACATTTCAAAAAAACCACCCCAACCTCATAGTTTTATTTTTTAGTTTTTTTCTATTCGCTACTTGGAAAATCCAATTCATTTTTATCAAAAAAAAGTGTGTATATATGCTAGCTCTACAAATGGATATTACACAATATTCCAATTTTTTTCTGCTGCCTCAATATTTTCCTTCTTTTTTTTCATGAAAGTTCAGCAGTTTCTAAACTTCATTCTTTTGCTACATTGGCACACTACTCTCAATATTACTTATATATATTCACTTTTCCTGCTATATAATAAATTCAGAGCTGAACATAAAGCACTACAATTTTTTCTCTTTCTCAATGCTGCTCGCTTCTTCTTTTTCTTCTTTTTTGTTTAACGGAAAATTTATTTTTATGACATTTTGAAGGAAAACATGATGACAAAAAAGAAGTCGTAGGATTTTTTAGTTCGATGCCGTTGTCGTTGTACGCATTTTAGCGAGCGATGAAGAGAAAACTTTTTGCTGCTTATAGTGCTTTCGCAAATATAATGCCGCAATTCACGTTTATCTTCATGGATGATGATAGAGTCATGGCGACAACAATCTACATACATCTCTTTACGCATATACAGTGAAAAAATAGATATAGGATAGTAGTTGGGATTTACAAAATAAGTTTTGGGATCCTCGCTTAAATTATTCTGTAGAATAAATGCATATCTCATGTTAGCATGAATGAATGAGTTCTTGCATTATGAGGCATGAAATTTATGAATGTTTTCGAATATTTTGATTTTTTATGGAAATTCTTGGTTTTGAAACTTTTTTTTATCAAGTTTACATTTCTTATCTGTTCATTATGCAATCTTTTTATGTTTCTGTTATTTTGAGCAAAAAATCAGCTTGATTTTATATTTAAGTTACTTGAGTACAATGCACTTGACATTTCTACTTGACTTTCATTTGATTGAATGTGACTTGATTATTTTACTTGACCTTCTATTTTATTTCAATTTTGATCGAAGTTAGAAAATGCTATGAAGATTCTAAAAAAATTAGAAACAATTTAGAATTTTACTCTTGATTCAAGAGTCTTGATTACAAAAATAACAATTTAAATGTATTATAAATCTGCCAAAGATAAAATTATGTTGCAATAATTGTCAACCTATAAAAATTCAATTTCCTCTTCAAAAAAAAATGATTGCATAATTTCAATGTCACGCAATTTTAAGGTTGTTTCACTTCAATCAATCAAAAACAAAAAAAGATGCGTAAAGAAATTATTTCGATTGTCTTTTTTGTTGACCAATTATCATCATTGATTGGGTGTGCGTAAGACACAATCATGATTGTCATTGTTTATGGAAAAAGAAATGAAATGTGGCAAGTTTTTTCTCTATCTCTAAATTTTTACTTATTCGCGCGTGCATCGAGCTTCAAAAGCGAGCAACGATTGACATTCAAATGACTCTCAAACGCACACAGACGCACGCATTTTAATGAATATCAAATGAAGCGCTTCTGATGAATTTTTCTACATAATAAAAATACATCTCAATCTAACTCATCGTTTGATAGCTGCTTGTCCTCGACGACAGTCAGTTCGTGCATAATTTTTTTTTCTCGATTTTTATCAAGCAAAGCTTTTTCTCTGTGAAATGTGATGCAATGATGTCAAGTCAATAAATACAGCACACAATAAGTCATTCTCTATTTTTTCTAAAATGATATTCATTATATTTGTAAAAAAAGAGATACAGCAAGTCAACGCACAGAAAGAATCCCATGGCGATGGATGGAGAAGGAAATACATTTGGCAACGAGCAACAAAAAGAATTTTTCTACATTTTTTGTTGTTGTTGTTGGTTAATCTCAAACTCAAACTAGAGTTCAAGGATTTCTCGCATTTTGTGCGTTAAAAGTCATTTGAAAAACACAACGCGTGAAGTTCTTTTTCTCCTCTCTCTCTTTTTTTGCCTCTCCATCTATCTATCTTTATACACATTTGCTTTTTTTTGCGTTCATGTGCGTTTGCCGGTCCCGAATTTTGTTTCAATTTTTTTGCAATTATTTTTTCTTCTACTTCTCTCTTAAATGTTTCTTTTTGTCTTGCCTCATTCTCTTCATGTCAAATGATGGTTGATGAAATGCTCAATAATATTCTCAGACTACGCACTGTATGTATGTATGAATTTGCCGCGTTGTGATTTTTGTTTCTTCTTACCATCTAATAATATTCTTTTTTCAGTGTATGTCATTTATTTCTGCTTTGTAATGAGCAATGTTGTATTTGTAAAAATAGCATTTTCTTGCTTGTTAACAAACATTATGATTATTTTATTTATTTAAATGAGGGAAAAATTTTGTGAATGAAATTTGAAAAAAATGAATGAACTGGTGGTAATTAATTATTGTACATAAGAAAAATATTGACAATTTAAGGTCAAGAATATCTTTATTTTTCTTAGTATTTATTTCAATCCTTTTTTGACTAAAGATCAATG
The DNA here is from genome assembly GCA_018290095.1 of Polypedilum vanderplanki. Lineage (NCBI taxonomy): Eukaryota > Metazoa > Arthropoda > Insecta > Diptera > Chironomidae > Polypedilum > Polypedilum vanderplanki. The sequence goes on along the minus strand of CM031380.1, from coordinate 13,397,084 downwards.
ATCGAATGATGCCACACACACATTATGCGTGAGATTGCTGAAACCCAATATTTTTTCTTTTTCGCATTTCTGTGAATTTTTAAAAAGGGTTTATTGAATGAGTTTTTATGTTTATTTTTTAGTTTAAAGCGCATTTTTTTAGGGAATAAATTTGTATTTTTTACTTAAATATTTTATCGAAAAATTATCAATTGTTTTTGAATTTGAATACATAAAAGTTTTGATTTTAGTTCCTATTTCTTGTGAGCTTTTAAACTTTCTATAATGTAGTCTAGAATTTAAAATTAATTTTTCCAATTACCAAATTTTAAAGACAATAAAAGCACCAAAATTTAACTCTTTTTTTCTTAATGAAAATGCTAAAAAATACCTGAACATTTAGTTAATAAAAATCGACCGTCATTCAAAGATCCTTCGAAGAAGTTTTAAAGGAGGAGATTGAAATAAGTAAGCGGATGTGTAAGCCCTTTATAGAGCAATATATAGCTTATGAAATTATAACTCACTGTCTGCCCTTTTGCTTATAATTATCTGCCATGAGATAAATATCATTCAATCAATTTTACAACTCTTAAAATCAGCTTTTATTTAATTTCTAGTTACACGATGTTACACATTCTTCTTTATTTGATCTTTCCGCAGTAAAGTGCTTGCCAACAACAATATTGAGAAGACGAGTCTTCTAATTTTGGACTTTATACACCTTTTTACATCCATTCATCGCCATATGCGTGCAAATTTATGCCAACACTTAAAAATGATTTTCCGCCTTTTCAACGTTGTACCCAAATAACAATTTTCGCTTTTTTATCTTCTTTTTCACCTGCCTTTTTCACTTTTATTCGATATGAACTTTTATCAAGAAAGAGAAGAAAAAAAAAATGTTTTATGCGTTCTATTTAGTGCGTATAACTTGATTTTACATCTTACAAGAATTCTACCCAGTCAGCCACAAATTTTAAATCAATGTCATTCACGGTAGTTCATTCCACCTTTACCCTTGAAAATTGATCTATCTCGCTTTGCCTATTAACTCAATTCTACATTTATTATTGAAAGGGACAAACTAAGTTTCTTGTAATCATGTGTATCGCAATAGATACATAAATTTAGTACATAATATCATATGACATTAATGAGAATAGAAAGTGAAGGGAAATATGAGAAGATTTTTGTTAGTATGTGTAGCAATATTGTCTTGGTTTCATAATCAAAGTTGATTTTTTGCAAAAAAAGAAGTTGTCATGATATCCAGAAAAATGTTAGAATTTTCTAAGGTTTCCTTAACATTATTTTTTTGAAGTTGTTGCTAGGATGATAATGACAAATTTCCTTAGTGATAAATGATTTTTTTTCTTCAATTATTCGATCAACTGATCCTTAACAGCTCCTGACAAGTTCATCAACAATAAATAATAATAATGAATAAGCATTGAGCTCAGCTTCATGCATGATTCAGCAAATAATATTATATGCTTCTCATTTACAATTCAACATTTATATTATGTGTGATCTACATATAATTTCGTCGTCATCATATGTCGTCATATGGCATAAAAGAGAGATGTGATTGTGAAAAAAAGCAATGAAAATCGCAGAGTGAAAGGACGTAAGCACAAAATCGATTTATGGATTTTCATTCAGCATAATAATACTATTTGGAGAATATTTCGTGTAAACATTTTGTAAATACATCACGCTATATCCATATTCATAAATCGATTTGTAAACAATAGTGCAAAACAAGGCAAAGATGCTATTTTGATAGAAAAAAAATTATTCTTGTTGTTTTTGTCAAATGAATATTTGTAAGTGAATTTGATTTACATATTTGCTTAATATAAAAATCATTTTAATTACAAATTAAATGTTTTAAATTAAAGAAATTTTTGTAAACAAAAAGTTTTGTTTACATTTTTCAAAAACTGAAATTTCATAAAAATTTATATTAATAAATGCTAAAATGCTTAAAATTTTAAGAAATGGAACCAATCATCCTAAAGTATGTGAATTTTTGCAGATTTGTTTCTTTGTTAATCATAAAAATTCTATTAAAAAATTTAGGGTTCGAACTTGCATCCATACTTGACTTGATATAGGCTTTTTCTTTTGTCAAGTTGACTTACACAAAAATATCTTAATTTATTCAGATTGAATTTTTTTCATTTGAAATCGAGCAAATTTGTATGAAAGTCAATGATTCTTTAATTTACTATGTATTTTAATTGATTCAAATTCAATTTAAATAAATGATAGACATTTTTGCGTAGGTCAACTTGAAATCAACTTGACAAAAAATATGTACATATCAAGTTAAATATTCATGCATGTTCGAACCCTAAAAATATTCTTTTTTTTCTCTATTATTTTTGAAATTTAAAATTGAGATTTAGATATTTGTTAGTTGTTTCTCATCCTTGATTACCCATGAAAAGGTTTGGAAATAGAATCTCTTTCTATTATATCTATACTCTTTCTACTTTCACCCTACAGCTGACTCCATTCGTCTGGAATAAAGACAACAACATACACAATACAATATAGTTTGATGCGGAAGCAGAAGGAAAAGAAAGTGATATTGAAAATGGGAAAATAAATAATAGTGATTTATAGAAAAGCCTTGGATGTTATCAAAAAAACTGAAAATAGGAAGAAGACACAAGAGCGTCTAAGATTTCAGTCTCGTCAATCCAAAATGCACGATAGGCTGTCGTGAAAGGGAAGGAAAAGAAAAACGGAAGAAATTTTTTCCCTTATTTTTTCTTCTTCTTCATCATCGGGACACCCTCAATAAAAATTTTTTGTATGTCAAATAAGTGTGTCAATGTGATAAAATTTTCATCGAAAGAGTGAAAAGCGCAGTGAGAATTTTTTTCTCTCGTCTTGTATGCGTATGGCATAATAAAAGGAGTCGTGTCAAAGGGTGATTTATGCTTTTCGCTGTATTCAGAGTATAAATATATTTTCTTCCTTTTAAAGCTCTTATTTTATTTGTTTGCTACTTTTTTTAGGCACCGGTGTATGTAAAATTTGCACAACAATGATGATGAAGAAAATTGTGATAGGATGAGACGGTGTCTCATGTCAACAACATTCATTCATTTTTATTATTCTGTGAAAAATTGAGTGGATGTTAAGGCGAGACATACATATCAACGCCTTCCATTTATTGCTCTTTTTTCATGGGACATTTCTAAGAATTTTTTTATCAAATAAGTCGCAATTGCAAGAGCAAAGCATTTAAATATTGAAAATAACAAGTTTGAGCTGATGTAAAATCCCAAAAAATTAACATATTGCTTCTCTATGCGTGTCCACGATGCGTAACTTATGATATTTACATTTGTAGGTAATAAAATTATATGTTGTTTTCGAGTAGCTTTGATTTGACGACTTCATTCGCTTGTCATGCGACTTTTAGATATTTTTGATATTTCTACACAATGGCTTTTTGATCAACCTTTTTATTTTTGAAATCTTCATTTGATGATTTTTATTGTAAAATTCAAGTTGAAAATACTTTGATTAAATGTAGCTAAAAATTTCTAATTTTTAACGAAAATTAGAATTTTAAAAACATTTATTCAAATATCTTTTGTTTACATTTTTAAAAATTTAATTTAATCAACAAATTAATAAAAACCTGCAATATCAGGCATAAATATTGCTTGATATAGCAATAACTAAAAACATTAAATAGAAGTTAAGCAAAAAAAAGACAGTATGCAATAAAGAATTTGTCAAAATTTCTAATTTTTAAAGATTTTTTTGCGTTATCGCATGAAACTTTAGAATCAATGATCAGTCTGAATGCCTTGATCTAACTAAAAAAGCTTCTATCTTGACTCATTCACAAATTTCAACAGAATCATTAACAATTTAGAATATATTTTTATGTTAAAAGTTGGTTCTCAAGCTTATTTTCCTTCTAAGAAGTCATAATAAAGTTCTTTATAACAAAACGATGATCATTTTCTTAGTCAACAACAAATTACTGGAATTAATTCTACAAGAACTTCATTTTGAATGCCTTTATGAAGTCAAAACATACGAACATTTCATAATTAGTAATTCTCATCATATAACGATTGTAAAATTCTATTTTTTACCTTCGCATAGCCGCGCGCGTACCAAACCAAAGGATGACATGATGTGAATAAGAAGAGCGCGCTTTTGGGCATCTAAGCACTTGTAAGGGCCACATACGCACTACATGTAGATAGATAGACAGCAAAAACTCATTTTTCCCATTCAAATGAACAAAAAAACAACAATTTAACCTTGAATTCTCTTTTACACTCTATCATAGTGTAAAATTTTTTTTTCTTTCTCGCGCTGTAAGTTTACTTACAAGATTCCGCTCTGTGTAGTGGTAATTTTGTAAAAAAATCTTCTTCATTCTTTTCAATTTTTTTTTATTTTCATTTCTGTCTTGCGTTGCGAAAAAATATTTTTGTGCGTGCCTATGTAAGTGTAAGAATGAGATTTGCTTCTTCTATTTTATATAAATGTTGCTGCTCAGAATGAATATGCGATTAGAATTCTTTTCGCTGTATGTTTTTTTCGCGGGATTTTTTTTTGTTTATGGCGAATGATGCTCATTATTATATTATTCAATTTGTTTAGTTTTATACATTAGTGATGGGAAAAGATGCTGATTTAATTTTTTTTCCTTTCTTTAGACAATAATTGAAATATTTAGATCTTATTAGGAATGGAGTGGCTTTGTTTTCTCTTCGCTCTTTTTTAAGCCACTTGTTGAATAGAGAAGCAATTTTAATGGATTGATACACTTGACAGCGGACTGTAAAGGGCAAGTACTTATACAATCTTTCATGAAATAATAAAATATTTTTTTCTATTTAATTTGTTTGTAAATTAGAAGAACAATTTTGTAAGAAATTGTTTTAAATTATTCAAATTTGAGCAATTTAAAAATTTAATTGAAATTTAGAAAATAAAAAATAATTTAAGAAATTTTCTCACTTTTTCCCACACAGAAATTTATTTAATAAAGGACTTGAAGATTAACCTTTTAAAATTTTAGAAATTTCCACGATTATTTTTGATGATTTATTTTGAATTATCTTGAAAGATAAACTTTATATTTTCATATTTTTTGAAACTAAAAATTTGAAATAGTAAACTTCCTTCAAATTAAATTTCAAAAGACATCAAGCATACAAAAATAACCATCATGTGTTAATGAAAAAGAGCAGAAAATTGATGACATTCCATTTGCCACATGTGTGTCACAAAATAATAAAAATTACATGAAAAGGAATTCAACTTTATAAAGTTGAAAACTATTTGAGATCATCGCTCGTATTTCATCATGTAAACGTGTGTTTTGACCTAAACCAATAAATTTTATCACACACATTCTATTGCTCTCCCTTTTTTGTGAATTCAGATGCCCACAAAAAATTGTTTTTTGTCATTTTCTTTTCATTTCGCATATAAATAGATACTTTGAAAAAGAAAAGAAAAAGAAAGAAATTCAACTTGTGCGTGTGTGTTTAAAATATTGCCTATGCGTAAAAATGTTCTTGAACTAGTCATCACTGCTTATTATTCGCGTTCAAAAAAATGAATTTCTTTTCTATTCCTTCATTTCATTTTTTAAAGTCGTCGTTCGGTCATCAAATGTCGATTGTGTACACACATTAAAGATGGACATGTGAACTTTTTTTCAAAATGCGTGCGATTATTCTTAAATGACTTTTTTCAAATATGCGAAGAACGCGTTGAACTTTTTTTGTGATTTCAAGGTTTTTTTAAAGCTGATAACTGCAACATTATAGAAGGTATGATAAGAAAAAATACAAGTGACTTTTTTATAGAAAAATTTAAATCAAGAAAGAAGCACAATAAATTCCTCGAAGGGTTTCAATGATTGCTGCTGATATCTATAAATTCTTGGAAAGGAATTAAGCCTCATCATCGTAAAATTCGATTATTTCCCCTTTTTCTATCGCGAATATGAATTGAGGTAAAAATTCCTTCAAGCCAATTCAATAACTCCTCGCTTTTGCTACTATGGTATGTGCGAGGAGAAAAGAGCAAGAATATTAAAAAATCCGAGCATTTGCTGCCTGCCTGTAAAAATTGTTCAAGAAAAACCTGTTTATCCACATGTGTATATATGTTGGGAAGGAGTCGAGTCACACACACAAAGCGAGAATTTTACTTTGAGAAATAGAATAAGATAAAAAATTGCGTTTACGCACAAGGCAGAAAAATGTTTGGAGGCAATGGCAGTGAGAAAGAAAAAAATTGGTTGTCTGTAAGCTGCTGCTTCTTCTTCTTAATCGTCATCATCCGTCTATTCATTTTTTGCTATTTTTTCTCATTTTTAGTTTATTAAAGAACAGTGCGTAAGTAAAAAGAATAAGAAAAGCAACAACATTTGATACTCTTTTAAATGTAAAAAGATTTCTGACAGATCGACTCATGTTACAACGATTTTTAGCACATTTTGCTATGATCTATTGTCAGCACTTTGTCGACTTGTTGTCTGAAGTTTTAATAATTTTAAGGAGAAGTTAAGTGCATGCAAGTTAATTTACTCAAAAATGTCTCTAATTCATTCAGTTTAAATTTAGTTTGGTTCAAAACTATTAAACTTAAAAATCATTGGCTTTCTTATAAATTTGGCAAAAATTGACTAAATTTAATGAAATTTGAATGAATAAGAGACATTTTCAAGTAAATTAACTTACATGTAACTTGCAAAATTACATGCGCATGTACTTGACTACATGCATCAAGTGCTGAACCCTAGTAAAATTATATTGATAAGACTTTTGTCATAAAGACAAAAATAATATAGTCAAGTAGAAAAGTAAAGTGTAAAAAATCAAGTATATATTCAAATCAAGTAGAAAAATCAAGTCAATATTAGTCAAGTGACTAAAAAGTTAAGTCAAGTTAAATTGACAAAGTAATTACAAGAATGATTTCTAAAATCGAATTCATTAGAGTACATAAATATTTTGATAGTTTTGCCGTATTGAATCAAAATATATATCTATTTTTTATAAATACAAAATCAATTTTTAATATGTCGTACATTTCATTTTGCTTTTTACAATAATCTAGCATGAATAAACTTGGCTATTAATAGAAGATTGTTTTTTTAATATTGCAGATATTTTAGCTGTAGTTGATTTTTATTGACTCTTAAGGCTAAGATTTTTCTCATTTTCATGCAATTTTTCTTCTTATTGCACTTTTTTTCTTAATTCAATAATCTTCTTTAAAAAAAATATAAATCTGAAGCAATTTAAAGCATGAAAGAAAATGAAAAATTATCTCAAACTATAGTAACAGATGCAAGAAGGGTAGTTTTCCATTTTCTTTTCCTTTTCTATTATTCTACATCGCATAAAAAGCATTTGTAACATAAGAGATCACTTTCTGTCATTGCAAAATGATACCTTCAGTCCACATACACAGTGTGCCAAAAATGAGATGAATGAGAATCAAGTTAGAGGAATAGATATGACCTTTGTCCTTTTTCTATAATTTGTGATGCCAATAACTGAACTCATACTCACACGCATAGGCATAAGAATAGCTTTCCTTATGAAAAGAAATTTCATCTTATAAATTTTATCTAATGTCTTGTAGACGAAGAAAAAGGAAAGAAAAGGGAAAATCGACGCATATTTATTGAATTATACTATTGCCTTTCATGTCATTTACATTGATGTCCATTCTAATTCATTGTCATATATATGCTAGCTGACTTACTTACATAGGCAAAGTTCTTTTGTCTTTTTTAGACTTCCAAAAGCAATTACTTATTATTCTTCTATTGTTAAAACTAGCCAATGTCACACCTTAGGGCCAATAGAAGAATAAGAAATTTCATCATGTAAATCGCACTTTTTATGAGAGTTGAATTTTTAATTTCACAACTGAATTATTGACAAAAGTTGTCACATTTTTGTTTTGTTTACAAAATTCATTCATTGTTTTTACCATATTTCAAGAGCAAGCACTTGTTGATCTTGTCAAGAATATAAAAACGATTTTTTAATGACTTACATCGTCGCCAAAAAACCTTTTAAGAACTTACACTCATACAAACATATACGATTTTGATGATGATGATCGCACTCAAATGATTTCAAAAAAGGGAATTCTGAATGAATGGAAGCTATTCAATTTCATTTTTGGGCGATGGTCATATTTTTATATATTAGAAGGTGCGTTAAGTTCTAGAATTCTTTTTCTTCTTTCTTTCATGCGTGTGTCTTTCGCGGTCTTTTAGGTAAGTGAAATGAGAAGAGTTAGCCAATGTTGGCAAAGAATAATAATGGAAAATTACTAAAAAGTTAGTTTTTTTTGCAAGCAAAAGAAAGAATTAACAGCAGCATGAAGTGCGAATTGCTTTTCATGAATATGAATAACAAGAGTTTATTTGTTGTGATTATTTTAATGGGAAAATATTACGTGATAATTACAATTCTGTCTTGTTAATAACAATCAAAATTTAGATTTGATTTTTATTGATTTATTAATGTGATTTGACTTAAATGAGCCGCAAATTTGACAAGAATTTTTTGAATGATTTAATGTCGGTAAGAGATAAAAGAGAATAAGATTGATCGATGTAAAATTCACAGTGTGTGTGTTCTTAATTTTAGAATTTTTATTAGGGATAAAACATGAAAAATGAATGCTATTTTATGTTCAAAAATTTTTAATTTTTGAATGTTTTCTATAATTTAAGATTCTTACTTTGAATTACTTCTTCAATCTTATCTTCTTAGTTTTTTTATAAGATTTTAAATTTTAACGTATTTTTCAAATTAGCGACACACAACGTGTCACATGTGACATGAAAAAATTTCAATAAAAATTATTTTGGTAAATTTATTTCTTATTTCATGTTTGAAATAACTGAAATGAAAATAAAGAATACATTAATGATGGTCTCTAAAGATTAAAAATTGTTTGAAAGCAAGAAAGAACTTTAAAATATAATATTAAACTTTTTATAAAATTGTCAACATTTTGTAGTGCAACAAAAACAATGTCACATATGACAAAAGTAATTAAAAAGAAAAATGTTTTTGACCAAATGTTCAAAATTCAATTAAGGGACAATAAAAATTTGAAACTTAGTTAAAGCTTTTCTAAGAATGACAAACTCAAACCTGCAATCAAAAAGACATTTTTATAAGTAATATAAGAAATTAAATGTCTCTGCATAAAACAAATTTCCTCGACGACAACAAAGAAATTTTTCACTGCATGAATAAAGAAAAGAACCAGAAGTAAAAGAGAAGAAAAAGAAGAATCTAATAAAAATGATGGCTGCATGCAATTTAGAAATAAATTAAATGTGAAATGAATGAAAGCTCCAAATTTCGCTTTCTACAAAGTGTATAAGCGACGCCCTTATCATGAGTTATGTAAATCATGAAAACTTGTTATGTTTTTTATCACGATCAAGGTGTAAACTGTTTTACAGCCACCACTCACACAAGGAGAGAGAGAAACGCATGCAAAAGCTATATTTATGCTTTAATTTGTGTTATGACTCAGTTGCTTTTTTATTATTATTTTTGTGGCATATGAATTATGTTATTTTCTCGGCCTTAATGTGCCCGTCGCTTCGCTCGTAACACACCTTATAGGCACATATTTTTCTAATTGCTTACGCCTGTTCTAGTTATGAATCGAAGATTTTTTCCCCTTTTTTATTATTTACGATAACTATCTTTAACCAGCACTGAATTGATGCGAATGTCATATTATTTTAAGGATCGACATAAAAAAAAGCTTTTAAAAACTCACTGCACACATAAATACACAAAAATTGAAGAGAGCAAGGAATGGACACTTAGATTTTATTTATTAACGGACATGGATTTAAACTAGTCGATTTAATTATTATTTTATAAAAAAAAGTTCTAATTTCAAAAATTTATCGTGTATGCTTGAAATAATCAAAATACAAGTAATAGCTTCATGATGCTCACTTTTTTTGAGCTTCATAATAAATATGCTTCGGCACTTGCACGTCGACAGTCAAGTGTCGACCAAATTTGATTCAAATTTAGAAAAATAATATAAAAATCAATGATTCTTCAATTTACTAAAGTTTTGATCAAATTAAATTTTATCTGAATAAACTAGAGACATTTTTGAGTAAATCAATTTGAATTGTTACTTGACAATTGCCGATGTTGACACTTGACTGTCCGCGTGCAAGTGCCAAAACATAAATTTTTCTTTGATTTGTAAAATCAAGTTAACTTGCTTTATGACTTGACTTGATTTTATTTGTATTCAACTTGACTTTTGTAAAAATGACTTGTTTTAAACTTGACCGTTACAATAAATTCAAGTTTTTTTTAATTTTATCCTTAAAAATACATTTTTGTAATTATTTAAATGAACAAAATTATAAATTAAAAAATTTTAAGTGTCAACTTCTTGTTTTGGGTTTTATATTTTCGACTATAAAGGAATGTTTTTAAAATCCACACGTACAGTAGCATGCAAAAAAGGGTTTTTGATGATGGAAAACTATGATATTGTGTGTGTATGAAATGGGGCTTTTTTACATCAATGGCATAGAAGAACGCATAGATGTTGTAAAAATGAAAGTTTTTTATATGCTCTCACAATCAGAGTTATGAAATTGTTTTTTAGTTAGTTTCAAGCGGTGAATTTTTGTGTTTCATGAGTAAGAGAAAATGAATCAAAATGATTAATTCACCTAGAAAAACCGAGGCCCAAACTTCCATCATCCACAAAGTATACATCTATAAAAAAAGTTTTCATTCACATCAAACGACCGAGCATGGGACAAGAGCTATACACTTTTATGATTTTACGTTTTTATGATAAGCCATCATATCCAATTCAATGTATGTATGTGAGTGTGTGTTTGTGAGTATTTCAAAGAGAAAGCAATGAATAGTTGGTTTCTAGCTCTAACCCTTTTTTGTGCCCTTGCATTTTATGATAAAATTTTTTTTTCTTTCTACTACTGCTTCTGATGCTGCTACGGCATGTTATGAACAATATAATTGTAAGCGCATGTCTAGGCCATTTCAGAGTTAGTGCTAAAGCATGAGAGTGCCTGCTAGCATAACATTAAATAGATATGAAAGTGAATATGTGTGTTTTTAGCTAGTTGAAGTACTTTTGATTTCAAAAAGGCACAAGGAGTGAGTTAGATGAAGCTTCATTCATCTTTCTTTCTCTGAATATATACTAACCCCGAGATATGAAGCATCTTGTTTGTATCGCACATAAAGCACATTCTAGAGACTATGATAATGCTATTGCTACTACTACTGCTGCTGCTGCTGTTCATTCATTGTAAAATGTACACACATTGCCATTGAATAATTTTTCTTCTCTCTATTTTGGTTAAAAGAAATGTTGGTAAATTTCAAAAGAGAATTTAGAGCGCTTTTTAGGGATTCTTCAAAATTTAAAAACTTTTTAAAATCAAATTAAAATAGCGGATTTTAAAATTTTGAAAAATAACGAACTTTTTAAATTTAAAATTGTTTTGCATTTTTTGTTTACATTTTAAAAATTAATTTTTTTTCACGATTACCGTCTTCCCTCGAATATAAGGACCGGTCCTTCTATTTAAATAAAAGGACCGTTGCTCAGTTTTTGTTTTGATTTAGTATGAAAAAAAGTAGGTTAAACTTTTTGAATTCAAGAAATTTGAATAGAAGAACCGGTCCTTATATTCGAGGGAAGACGGTAGCAATGTTTGGAAGATTTATTTTATTAGTTTTTAATCAATTAGTATAAACTAATGTCAATCACTATAGAAAAATCTTCATTCTTTCCAGCCAAATAAAAACCAAAATGAAACCAAAAGTTATTTTTTTCTTTTTAAAAAATTTGCAAGCAAGAAATGAACAACAATAATAACTTTTCTCTTGTTTTTCTTGAATAAAATGTTGATTTTCAGTGCGTATCCTGTGTGTGCGCTTTTACGCCATCAAAAATCCATCCATCCACTCGCTACTTTACTCATTCTATAGAAAAGGGAGAAAAAAAGAACAATATATGAGTACTTCCGACGACGACGACGATGCTGCTGCTGTTGCTGCTTTTCTGCTGATTTCAATCATTTTTTGCTAAATTTATTTTTTTCTTTCTCTCTACTGCCGCTGTTGGATGAGCATGATTTAAAAAATTGTAGAAGCGAAAGGAAAATGGAAAAATAGGCGAAAGGCATTATCGTTTTGTGTCTATGGTGCGTGTTGTATGCGAAAGAGAAAAAAATATAACGAAATTTTCTAAAGCAGAGAGAAATTTTTCCTGCTCTTCTCCATGTCGTTTGCTTTTATTGAAATTGATCTGTTATGTAAAGTTCTCGTTATTCAATTATGTTTTCTCTCTTTTAGTCTTTCGTCTCTTCATATCCATTCAGAATGAATTTGTTTCTTTGAAGGGAACGACCAATATGAAATTTATTGATTTCTGTTGAGATTGTGTACATTTATGAATTATTATGCACAGAATGAACAGGAAAAAATCTTTTTTTGTGTATATTTTTATACGTGTATTCATTGGGGAAAATACATTTTGATTGACATGAAGTTTTTAGAATTTATGCTAAATGAAGATATTAATTTTGAAAAGAACTTTTTTAAGTGCTATAAACATTTTCATCATAATTATATCAAATTTTATAGCAGTTATAGCAAAATTATAACAGTTATTACAGTTTTTAACAATAATAATATTTTGTAATAATTGATATAAAAAATTATTTTTTCGCCTAAAAAATTTGGCCCTGAATTCAACTTTATAGATCCAAATTTCTAAGTCTTCATGCCAGATATAAATATTTTTATTCCTGTAGAATCAAAAAATTATTTTTTTGTTCCCATTACCAGCAGTTTAAATAGCTAACATTAAAAAAGATAGTATGGTCATAAGTATTTAGCTTAAAGTATATGAAGCAACTCTTGTTCTTTGTATTTTTCTATTTTCCATTTTGTAACTCTAATCTGCTCAATTATCGAATGACACTTCAAAGTCTATCAATTTACTAACCTAAAGTCATCTAATTTATTACCACTCTTGGAATATGCTTTAAAACACTAACATCTTCATCTAAAATTTATAGTCAAACAATTTCAGACAAAAAACATTATTTTAAGTTAATTTAAATTGCATTGACCCCAAACAAATTCACGCAATGAATATTCAAAACAGTTTTTATTTCGTCTAAGTACAGCTCACTTCATCCGGCCTATTTGTTTAGCATAATGCATGAATGTCAGAAATAATTATGCGCTTAAAAAGAAGCAACGCAACAAAGAAGAAAAAATCACAATTAACTGCCCGCAAAAGTTCATTTTTTTATTTCTCTTTCTCTTAAGCAGCAGTACATATTTAAATTGCCATAATGATAGATCTCTGAGAAAGTAGCAGTCAATGCTGCTGACCCCTACGAATATATGTAGAAAGCACAAAACTTGAAATTATTTATTATTTAGAATTGCGTGCAACGAAAATTTGAATAATGAACAGTTAGTTTTAGGTAAAAGAAACTTTTCTGTGGTTCTCGAGACAGCACCAAATGGAAAATCAGTAGTTAGTTCACATAAGAAAATTTTATTTTGTGAACGAAATGAATTAATGAAAAACTCATTCTCCCTGTCATTTCTCAAACTGCAATTATATTCTTGTTTTTAGAACTCGAAGGGAAAATTTCATTTTGTGTATTCATAATTTAGATGTTTCTTTGGGAAAAATTATGGAATAATAGAAAACTACGCATGCATGCATATGTGTATGTAAGTGAATGTGTAAGACGAGGGATGGAAAAAAGAAAGTAAGTAAGTGGGTTGATTTTTGTTATGCAATATTTCGTGATTTAAATTTAAATAATGAGGGCAAATGCAGGGCAGAAAAAACAAAATTATTTCCTTTAATTTGTTTTCTGAAATCAGAACGGCCTAAATTGTGTCAAAATTTTAATTTAGCATTGTTAAAGTAATTCTTTGTATTTTTTTATAAATACGAAAACCCAATAGAATTTTTTTGAATCTTAAAATTCGATTATAGCATACAAATTGTTCTTGAATTTTTGTTAAAATTCAAACGTATTAAAAAGGTAATAAATTTTTAACGGTTGTACTAAATTTAAAATTTTAGTACAAAAATTTAAAACTTTTTTAGTACTTAACGGAATTTTGACTACTGTTGCACCTCTTGGTTATTAATGTCTTTCTTGCTTTCCCTCAAAAATTCATTCCATAGAAAAATAAAACTTTTTTCAGGGTCTTTATTTGACTTTTTCATTTTCCCATAAAAAAATTGTTATCAAACTTTCATAGGTACACACACACTCACATATTCAATTCAAATTTCATAATTTTTCCTTTTCTCATTCTACTTACTCGATTATAATCCGCTCGGTTCCCAAAACATTAAAAATCATAAAATTTATATTACCAAGGCACTTTTACTTTTTTTTCTTCTATTTATTGTGGGAGAGAGTCACTAGCAACTCAATGGGAAAAAATCATTTCTTTTGAGTACCCAATTTATATTTTTCCTCTCTTTTTACATCCTTTTTTGACTTACATAATAATAATTTTATGCCTTTATGCATAATCGTATATATTTCTATGTGTATATTCGTATGCAATTGAAAAATCATGGAAGCGATTTGAGATTTACGTCCATGAAGCCAATCAAGTCATTTTTTTGCGTACTATTCAACTCAAGAGTTTAAGAAATAAAATTTGAAAAAGAAGATTTAAATGTAAAAAATTTTCCTTGCAACTATGAATATGATAGATAGAGAAATTATTATATGACAAAAATTGTGTGGAAAAATTTGAAATTTATTAAAAAACGTGATCAAAATTTTCCTAATAAAAGTTTGGATTTACGTAAAGAATTAAAATTTCCCAAAAACATTTACGTAATTTTTCGACTGAAATTCATACGTAAAAATTATGGAATAAAATAGATTTTGCGACTTTGACAATTGCAAACTTATAGGACATAAAAACTGCTGTCCATTGTTCTTTAATTCTGTTTTTATTACAACATTTGATGATGATTTAATAATTTGTTATTTCAACAATCTTACAATAAAATGAATGACTGATAACGACGTAAGAAAATCAAAATTAACAAATGATAACTTCGCAATATTTTGAAATTTTTCATTCTAGAAATTTGTATAAAAAATTAAATCCACATTAGATAAAAAATTTCCTAATCTTTCTGATTAAAATCCCAAAGAGTGAAATCTATAAATAATGAAAATTGTCTCTAGAAAATAAAAAACTTTTTCTTTTAAAACTTTGTGTTTTTTAGATGAATGGTAAAAGGATTAGAAAATATTCTGCACCTTTATCCATCCAAACGCATGAACTATTATGTGTGTGTATGTTTTTAAAAAGATTTTTTGAAACAAGAAAGAAAAACTTTTCCATAATGTGTTCCAAAGAATAGAGAGAGAAAAAAAGTAGAAAGGTATTAGAAAAGTTCTTTGAAAACTACCTGACGCATACAGTAAGAAAAAAAAATTAAATAAAATTAAAGTTTTTCTTTTCAATAAAACATTCTCGGCACTTTCACTTTCACAATGTGTCCCTGGCAGAAACGCACAATGTGTTCATTATTGATTATTTTTCATTGCAATGTGACATAAAATGGAAGGCAGAGAACAGAGCAGAGCAAAGCAAAATTGTTCGAATGTGAAGCGAAAGAGTTTTGAAAGTGAGTTTATATGTTTGCATGTATATGTATGTGTAGGAATGAGAGATTTATTAATTAAAAATGTAAATGCCACACAAATGAAAATTCAATGCGGCTGCTGCTGCTGTTGCTGCCTTTTCCACCCTTCACTTTCACTTCTTCTTTTTGTTTTTTTTCCCTCGAAATAATGTGTGTGTATGCGTATATGGTTGTTTATTATGCTTTATGCTACTACCAACCCTTTTTCCATGTGTATATATGTAGATTTTGTGTTTCAATATTTTACAATAAATTCACATTTCGCATTCTTTTGCCTTGCTCTTTCCAACAAATTTATAATTTATTTTTATGATAAATTTTAAATACAAAAAAAAATCTGAAGTGAAATGAATGGATGGCTTTTTTTACTTACTGATTGCTTTCTCACAAAATTTATCCATCCATCTAAACATGAAATTCAAATTCACTCGCAAGTTGAGTTGAATGAGGAGTTGGGAGGAAAACTTTCCACTTTCTATTTTTCAATATTCTTTCCTGTCCTCGCTCACTCATTCTTTTCTACTCTTTTTGGCTATGTGTACTGGAGCACAATGTTCTTCTTGCTGTTGTTGTTGTTCGTGGGATGAGGAATTTTTTATTCTTTTTCATGCCATTGCGGCTGTTTTTGAGTTAAAAAAGAAAGTTTTTTATTTTCGAGCAGTTGAAAAGATGGCGAAAATTGAAAAAGGATGAAAAGCTGACGCTGCTGTAAAATAAGAGCAATAGAGGAGGAGAATGAGTTGGAAGAAGACATTTTTCTGATAGCGAATAAAAACTAACTATAGTTTGGTATGTTTGATGATTTTCTTATCATATAAAATTATGGTCCACACTTGTCCGCTGTAGTCAAGTGACGATGATGATTTTTGTCAAGTAGCAATTCAAGTTGATCTACTCAAAAATGTTTCTAATTCATTCGAATTTTTTAAATCGATCAAAACTTAATTAAATAAAGAATCATTAATTTCTTGGTATGGTTCGGCACTTGCACGTCGACAGTCAAGTGTCAACGTCGGCAATTGTCAAGTTATGATTCAAGTTGATTTACTCAAAAATGTCTCTAGTTTTTTCAGATGAATTTTAATTTGCTTCAAATTCGGCAAATAAATATGAAAATCAATGATTCTTCAATTTACTAAAGTTTCGACCAAACTAAAATTTTATCTGAATAAACTAGAGACATTTTTGAGTAAATCAATTTGAATTGCTACTTGACAATTGCCGACGTCGACACTTGACTATTAACGTCGGCACTTGACTGTCGACGTGCAAGTGCTGAACCATATTTCTTGGGTTCGGCACTTGCATGCATACTTGACTGATATGTGTATGTTGACTTGACTGTATTTATGCAAGTTGACTTAGAAAAGAATGTTCCGAATTAATTCAGAATTTCCTAAATTTATAAAGATTGTGCGAAATTGTGTAAAAGCCAATGATCCTTCAGTTTGCAAAATTTTGACCAAATAAAATAAAATCTGAAAGATTTAGAGAGATTTTTTGTAAGTCAACTTGCCTAAATATAGTCAAGTCACTACGTGAATTCTAGTCAAGTATACATGCAAGTGCCGAACCTTAGTTATTCTATATTACTATAATAAAATTTGTAAGAAAAAAATTTATATATTTTGTAAGAAGATTAACAATTGCTTTTTATTGCAAAAATTTTTTTTCTTTATCCTTATTAAAACTAAAGAATAAAGATTTAAATTTTTTATCATCATTTAAAAATTTTAACAATTTTCATATCAAATTTAAACGAGCACAAAATCTAGTGCCTTACATAAGACTAAAAAGAAAAGAAGAAGAGTATAAAAACTATGGTAATGTACCAACCAGCACAGTAATGTTAAAGCAGCATCAACTCATTCCACTTGCTCTCAAGTTCATTTCGTACATTTAAAATCACCTCATCTTTTTTCACCCACTAACCTCATCCTTTCCTACTACTCTCACTCTCAACAGCTCTGCTTTGCTCTTCGTGCCGACATCATACGCACTATCTATTATGCGCGAAATTATTTATTTCATTTAGATCGCTGCTTTTCGAAAAATTATCTCATACCATTTGCCATATTACCCCTTTCATTACGACACCCACACACTCCACTATATTTATATATTTCCTTTGCTGCTGCTGCTGTACTTAGCAAGTTACATATTTACATCACCACCTCCCTGTGTTTCTATGTAAAAAACTGAAAATTTTCAACTTTCATTTCTCCTTTCTTTCATGCCCATGGCTTGTGAAAAATGGGTTGTGCGTTTTGAAGTGGGCGCTGTATTAGTGTATAAAAGATAGATACGAACAATAGTATGAGAATATAGAAGGATGTTGGAAATTTTATTTTTTTCAAAATTAATACTAAAAATTATTTTATAGCGGAAAGAAAGAAAGGAAATTATTGATTTTTCCAGTACTGGTTTGCCAAAAAAAAGTAATGCAGAGTCACGCCATGTTGCGGAATGAAATCAATTCATTATATTAGAATATGTTTATTCTTCAATTTACTTAAATAATTACAACAACAACAATGACAGCATCCCTAAACAATAATAAATACCAAAAGTATCTCTCAATTTTATATTTTAAAAAAAAAATTTATTCTATGCGAATCAAGTGAAATGCGAAAAAATGTTGAATGAGGCAATTAACGTTAGCACAAGAGCGCTGAAAGAGTTGAATGAGAAGTTGGAGATGTACTGAATATTTTTTTTATTCTGAATGTAATTTAAATAATTCTTGTTTATGTGTGGGAATTGATGTTGTTTTAATTGTAGCTCTCAAGTGCCAACGCTCGTTGTTTTCGAATAGACCTAATTTTGTGTGTGATTTACATATTAAAATCATCATCATAATAATTATGAAATTTTTCCTTTTGTTTCCTGATGCATGAATAAATTACATGACTGTGTTTATCATTAAAATAATTGAAATGCATGCATCAGGAATAAAAGGGTTGATTTTTTTTATTATTTTGATGCTGTCATATTGAGTGTTTGTGCATTTTTTGCATCACATCTTTTGTTTTGAGTTAATTTTGCGAATTGATTAATAGGAGAAGTTTTTATAAATGCATGATGCTGTGAAGATTTTTATTAGCTTGAGTGCAATTTTTTAAATGATTCTTTTGTTTGAAAATAGAAATGCAAATTTTCATGCTGTGCTAAAAAACATTTTTGCAATCAACTTTTTAAATTAAGAAATTAATAAAATTTATAAAAGAAATTAGGAATTAGAGATCGAATCTTAATAAAATTTATTCTTGTGTTTTTTGTATCTATTTTTTTTGCATTTTTAACTTAAATTTTTTTCCAATTTTTTTTTTCATCAAAATAAACAAAAAATGACTTTTTCATTTAAAGCCAACATGTAAATCGAAAAACGTTAGGCTCACTAAGTTAATGATTTAAAGGCGCTAGACTAATATCATAAAAAATAACAAAGCTTGAGAACTCTTTGATCCAAGTTTGATTTTTTTGATCCCAGTTTGATCTAAGATCAAAAAAAATCAAACAGGAATCAAAAAAATCAAACTCGGATCAAAAAAAATTCAAAAACTCGGATCAAACAGTTCTCAGGCCTTGAAAAATAATGTATCATATATATTGTGAAATTTTGTTCAACTAGTAAATAATTTTAAAGTCAACAAATGTACCTATTTTTTAACTAACACAAAAACTGCATTTTGAATTCTTTTTTTTACAAATGAGAACAACAACAGCAATTGAATCATCGCAACGCACATTTTAATTTCATTCATTGTCGAGCTCTCGCGCTCCAAAAATTTAAATGCCCGCGAGCTAATTAACATTTCCTCACATCATCATAATAGCAAGAGCATAAAATACAATGGAATATATGCACCCCTCTCTCTTACATATTTCTGTTATTTCCCGTTATGCTCATGTAAGTGTGTTCAGCTTCATTCGACTGCCAATGCCAAAACAAAAGAAGAAAAGATTAAATTTTTTATGATGTGTGATGGATAAAAGATTTGCATCTTTCATCATGCACCAGATAACAAATTTTTATATGCGCATTCATCAAAAAATATAAACATGAATACATTTGATTTTTCTAATGTGAAATTTATGCTACTCTTTGATGGCATTACTTGAATTTTTAATTTTTAAAAAAGAATCACAGCAGTAGCAACTTAAATGGCATCTTTGCTCTTCTTTTTACAGTTTCTTACTTCATTGTTTATGCCGCTTGTATGGCGTTGACTTTTCTCTTTCTCTGTTGCTGCTGTTGAGTGAAATTATCATTAAATCATAGATAATGGGTTAGGTCGAGTGCATCTTTTAACATTTCTTGCTTTTTTTCTTTCTAAATTGTTTTTGTTGTTACGAGTACGGTCAATGGTCATGCTATACGAATGTTACGATACTTGATTCTTTAGCGGTGCTTAGCTGTTTTTAGATTTTTCTTTATATGATAAAATAATAAGAAGAAGAGTGTCCACAATGAGCTAGAGAATTTTTTCTTCTTTCTCTTTGGTCTTATTTGACTAACTGCCTAAATAATAAGAAAACAATCCACTTGATGCATAGAGATTAATACTCGCTTATTACTTTAAAATTGTGCGGAACGTGAGTCAACAGAAAATGGTAAAAAGAAGAAATTGAGATGAATATGATTATGGTCATAGATAGTTTTAGCAAAATTTGGACACGTGGTTGAATCAAAATTTTGGTTGCTTTTGTTGGTATTAATATTTTATCAAACGAAATGTAAATAGAAATTTGTAATAAAAAAATCAACAGCGTTATAATTCAATTCTTGATTTATAAATAATTAATAAATTGATGGAAGTATTTTTTTATATAAAATTTCAAAACCATAGAACTCTTTCTGAATTTTTTTTTTTAAATTTATAAATTACAAATTTTTATTATTTTCTTATTAAATTCCTTTATTATTATTTTATAAAGTTTTGAACAAATTAAATAAAATTCGAATGAACAAGAGATATTTTTTAAGTCAACTTGAATATACATAGTCAAGTCATATACCAGTCAAGTATGCATGCAAGTGCTAAATTCTAATTTTAATTGAAATAATGAGAAAAATTATCGAAGTCAACATTCAGTAAAAATTTCAAACCATTAAGCATTTTTGTTTCTTGCAAAATTTTTAATCTATTTTGCTCTCAAGAAGAAATCTTTTGAAGCTAACTCCATTAAATGATCTCATAAATGCTCATTTGTTGCTTATTTTTCACTGAATTCTCAAAAACAAAATAAGAATAACTAAATTGTGATCCCAATTGCTCATCATGATGAGTTTTTTTCTTTTCTCTATGATAGATTTTAAAGTTAAGATACACATTTTGGTTCTTTCTTCTTTCTCATGTGTGTGGCATTGTTTGCATGTAATGTCATTTACAAAATGAATCAAATTAGAGATTTTAGGTAATTTTAATTTCATTTACATTCAGAGTTAGAAATTCTCTTTGCATGAAAAGTAAGAACTTTTTTAAAGATTTTAATCTGAAATGAGGAACATTTATTGATGCAATTAAATCAATATCCTAGATATAATTCTTTAAATTCTATGATTAAAAATAGAAACAAAATTGAATCAAAAAATTCAAATTTCAAAAACTTTAATTCATTACCTATGAAAAATAACCACACATCGTTTGTGCACCACAATCCAGTTATTGCCCTTAAGCTAAACACAAATGCATCGTTTAATGAAAAAAATGAAAAAGTTCAAAGTCAAGCAAGAATGAGCAGGGCAATGTTAAAAATGCATGAAGCACCAAATGTAATAAGCAGTAATTTTAATCTAATACATGAAATAGACACTCTTATGCTATTATAACAATAAATACATACATTAACTCCAAAAGAACTTCGAAAAAGTTTTCTTTCTCTTTTTTATTGTTCTTTCTAGCTTCTAATTCGCATTCATTAAACACATCTCACTAGTTGAAAAGCAACAGAGAGAGAGAACTGAAAAATTCTTCTTATTTTCATAGGTTATTCTTTGCTTTGCTTATGCCTCAATTTTTTTTGACTTTTGTTGCGCACATGTAGATAGATGGAAGTGTTTAGATGGAATTGCTTTTTGCTTATTCTTATTATTTTGTTGTGTTTTTTTTTAGAAAAAGTGCAATGACATCAATGGCCATTTTCGGTGGAATGAACTCAACAAGCGTTCTATTCTCGTTACACAGTATGATGTGTGGCGAAAAGTTAAATTATTCGGCATTTATGAGATTATTCTTATTATTGCTAGTTCTGTTCTGTCATTGAGGTCATGTGGGCATTATTGTGATGAAATTGAAGATATTTATTGATGATTTATAAGTTTAGGTTTAAATATAATATTTTGCCAAATTTTGTAAAAATTTAATAGTGACGTTTAATATTTTGATATGAAAATTTAAATTCAAATCTTAATACCATAATTATGAGTTTTATAATTGTATATATTTTTTGTAATTTTTTTAAATAAAATATTGTTTAATTTTTAAAAAGTATGAAATGAATCTGTACGTATTATTATTTAATTCCATATCATTTCAAAGTTGTATGGGCAAAAGTTAATTTATCAAGAAAATCAAAGATAAATCAAGTCAAGTAAAACAGTTGAGTCAAGATGAAATACGTTTTCAGAAAAAAAAATAATTCAATAGTTGATCAATTGACAAACTGAAAATTTAGAGTCAAATTTTTATAAAAATTTTAACATTTAAAAATTTTTATAAATAATACAAAATTGAATATCACCAAATTGCATTTTGCAAAATACACTGATCTTCGATGGAAAAAATGCGTTACTGACGCTAGTTAATTTTTTTGACAATGAAATTTTAATTCTTCTTTCCATAAATAAATAAAAAAACCTTTTATACTTCTATTAAAATATTTATTTATTTATCAAAAGTGATTTAATTTTCCAAGAAAAAAGGGAAAGAAGTTGAGTGAAACTAGAAACTACTATGAAGCTATTTAATGTCATGCCGATACTCGACAACCATTAATGATTAAAAGGCCCCTCTCTATTTAAAATTTATCTATAAGCGAAAAGGAAAAAAGCATAAACGCTTTTTAATGAGGGTCGCAAAATAAAAATTTTCACTAAACAGTAAACTTCCTTTTTCTCTACTCAATATTATATCGCCAAAAGGTTTCGCTTCTTCAAAAATAAAAATTTTATACTTATATTTTTTCTCTTTGTCTTATCTTCCTGTGCGAGCAAGTGAGAGCACACAAAAATTATAAAATAAGGGGTTGAGTTGCTTGCGAGAAAGAAAGAGAAGGGTGGAAAGAATTTTCCGAAAAAATAAAAATTTAAATTTCTAATTTTATCTAAAAACTGATTGGGTATCAAAAAATGTTTCGTTGATGCCGCTCGTACTCATACTCTCATAACGACAGCGCGAAAGAAACCAAAAATTTCAACATCCACTACTCACCCATCACTTTTCCACCCTTTCTTTGCTATATATTTTCTATATCTTATTGCTTTCAAGTATTGAATAAAAAAAGAGAATGAGGAAGGCAGGCAAATCAAGGGGCTTCATGGGCAGGCAGCAGCGCTTAGTAAATGAATGAGAAATTTTTTAAGTAATTAGAAAATTTTCCTTCGTCGCTTTGACAGCATTTGAAGCGAAAGATTTTTTCTTTTTCAAAATTTTGAGATTTTTTTTATTCAAAAGACGAGCAAGCGAGAAACTCAAGATCTTTTCTTTTTTCTTTGCTGTTGTTAGTTAGGCCGTGAGGCAAAAAGGAAGAAAATATTTCTGTTAAATCATGAAATCAATAAAACGCGCAATGATGATTTACAGTATGCGGAGGTTGATGTTGATGAAATACTGACATTATTATTATTTTCCTTATAGAAAAAGGGGTGAAAAATAGCAAAATAGCAAGATGGTGAGATAATCATTATTTTTAGTTTCTTTTGTTTTTGTGATTTTATTTATTTCTTATCAATTTCATAAAAGAATTTAAATATTTTGCTTTAAAAATAACGTTTTTGCATTACTTGATATGTGCATAGTGACTTGACTATATTTTTTGTCAAGTTGACTTACACAAAACTGTTTTTAATTTATTCAGATTGAATTTAATTCAATTAAAATACATAGTAAATTAAAGAATCATTAACTTTCATACAAATTTGCTGAATTTCAAATGAATTAAATTCAAATTGAATGAATTAAAAACATTTTTTTCTAAGTCAACTTGCATGTATATAGTCAAGTCACTGCATATATCAATTCAAGTAAGCATGCAAGTACCGAACTTGAATAAAAAGAGTGTAAAAAATTTAATATCATTGTTAAACTAGAAAAAAGAAGCTTAATATGAAAACTGTGTATATGGGTTTCTTGAATAAACTTTTTCTCATCCGCCAGCAGCAGCAGCATCTTACATTCTTCATTTTCATGCCCTATTGTTACTCGTCATGTTTCTTCTCACCAGATCGCTTCTGCAAGGATAAATTTTTCTACGCACTCAAGTGCTCGAGTTTTCGCTTTTTCTTATTTATTCGCGTTCTTTTACAATAGCAGAGTCGATGTGGCTTATGGTGTGTGCTATTTAACTTGCTTCAACTCTGGAAACTTGAACGCACATTTGTATATACATTGAGGGTAAGAGAAGAAGCTTTCTGTACTTTCAAACTCTCTGTGTGCGGTGCTTATGTACGTGTATATCTATAGTTGATAGCAATTTTGATTTTACCATGAAAAGTTTTTTTTTTCGCATAGTAAATTTTGCGCGTTTTAGAGCAAGGCAAGCAAAAGCATTTCTTCTTTCTCCCTCACTTAATTCTTTCAACTTTTCTTCTCCAATTTTTGTCTTATAAGCGACGAGCATGAAAACGATGATGGTGATGATGATGGAAGGGTAGATTTTTTGCCTCCTTGCCTGTTTTGGCTTGAATGATATAACTCTTAGCTAAAACTTGTGTAGATTTCTAAAAGAATGAGATTGAAGTTATTAGATGGAATAAGAAAAAAGTTTTAAATAAAAATTTCAGAGAGAGGAAAAATTTTGATCATTTTTTCTGCTGGTTTTGCTGATTTTTTTTTATGATGTTGTAAGTAACTATAAAGAATAAAATAAAAAGATTTGATAAATAAAATAGTAAGACTTTTTAAATCTTTTCATAAATTTTAATAAAATCTCAAAGATTTAAAAAATCTACAGAAAACCATTTTGATAATAAAGCAAAATTCAAAAAAATAAACTGTCATTATTTGAAAATGAAAGTTAGTTTTAATTTTTATCTTCAAGTTTTGAGATTTAGATAGAGAATTGTCAAGCACAGAACATATGGAAATTCCACAGAAAAACATGCAAAAATTCCTCAGAGTTTCCACGAAATTTTAATGGAATTTCACAGAATTCTTTCAATTTTAACAGTAAAATTTCCCAGAATTTCCAAAAGCAATTCCATTAAAATTCTGGTATCATTTTCGTAAAATTTCCGTATGTTCTGTACTACAGAATCAGATATAAATATTAAACACTATAGGTTGTAATCAAAACTAGAATTTTAAAAAAACTAATTAATTTTTTAGTCAAAGTGCTGCTTCTGATCTTCTTTTTTCCAACGTTTTTTCTTCTTAAATTTCCTAAAATTTCATCATAAGGATGTAAACATTTAAAAAAATGAGTCTCAAAATATTTTTTATAAAGTGAAACTTTTAAATGTGTGAACACACAAGCATGAGAAAAATAATAAGAAGAAAAAAGCAACAGCAGCAGTAGCAGAGGAATCTTATAGATATATAAATTATAATGCGTGAAGAAAGCTCTAGTAGCAGCAGCAGTGAGAAAAATTATATTTCACGTATTTTAATTCATCTAACAGCATTCATTCTACGCGATGTAACGTCTTCTTCTTCTTCTTTTTCTTCCTTTTCTCGCTCTGCGCTTTTATTTTATTCCCTTAAAATGCGAAACGAACGTTAAAGGTGGAAAACAGGTGCTGCTTGTGAACATTAATTTTATTTATGTGTGTTTTTAGTTTGATTTTCTTTTACTTTCACTTTGGTGGCTTGAAATACACACATACACCATCATTCTCATTAGCTTTCTTCCTTTTCACCCTACAATTGCTGCTACTGCTTCTGCTGCTATACTGTTGGGCTCATAATAGCAAAAATGTAGAAACACATACACACTTGTGTTTGTATATGCGGCAATAGCAAGTTTTTGAGGCATAAGAGAATGAAACAGGAAAAGCTCTACGTTTTAGGCATAATTTTTAGCCATGCTATATAGCAAAGTAAAAAGGAGAAAGCAAAAATTTTGGAATTGAATTGAATGTAGGAAAATTTTATATACGCTTTATATAAAGCTACAGAACGAGGAAAATTAATATGTAATTACGAAAACGCACATTGCGAAAAAAGCGAGGCATAAAGAAGGAAAATTTCCTTTTAAAGAAAGTAAAGTAATACAACAGGAAAAGGGTGTTGCATGTGATTTGAAAATTACACGTTTTGGCATTTATTTTGCCCTAACTGCCGTTTTGCTTCTTCTTTTCTCATTTTTGATGCGATAGAATGAACGAAAAAGAAAAATTTTATCATTAAATTTTGTTTAATATTGAGAGTTTTGTACTTATTTTTGAATCAAAATTATTTTGTGAAAATAATAAAAAAATCAAAATAATATGGTTCGCACTTGCTCGCCAATAATTGTCAAGTAGGATTTCAAGTTGATTTACTCAAAAATGTCTCTAATTCATTCAATTTGACTTGAAGTTTAAATAAACTGGACTTTTTTACTTGACTTAAATTTTTACTTGACTGATTACAATTTAATTTTTGGATGTAAAATTTTACTGCTATAAAAATTCATAAAATAAAAAATTCGCATCAATCTCAGAAAACTTTTAAGCTCTAAAATATTTCTTCGTTTCATTCTCCGCCATTAAACCCTTTGACATAAAATCTCAAAAATCTCTTTCATTTGAAACTCCACAACAATATCACAAAATGAGGCTTTTCATAGTAACAACAGTTTTTTGGAAAACATCAGTGACACATAATAATGATAAATATTTATGAACTTTTTAGAGAAAGAGAGAAATGATAAGTTTTTGTTGTGATGATGACATTTTGAGTTCACTCTTTTCGAGGAAAAACATAAAGGATTAATTAAACTTTAATTGCCTTGATAACGAAATGATTCTAAATAAGAGCAAGAAGGGAAACTAAAACAGTAGAAAATTTTATGTGTGATAGTTTTGTAGTAAAAAGCAATTTATGATGATGATAATGAAAATAATGATGTGAGGTTAAGACTTTAAGCCCAAATATCCTTGATAATGGTTTCGGATTAGTCAGATACGCACATACGCATTCATTATGAGTCAACAGAGAGTGAAAGTAGAGAGGTATATTTTCAATTTTTAATATAAGATTATTATAGCCTCGAATAATTAATTATAAATTCATGCAGTTAAAAATTTTCACTATTAAAAAGTTCTAAAGCAAAAAAAATAAAAACTTTTTTCATCATTGATTAAAATTCATAAATTCATGAATAATCAACGCAATTACAAACACAAACACATACACATATGTAAGATATGACAGTAACCTTCAAAAATGCTACTATGGCATAGTAAATCACCTACAATCATCAATTTCCATCGGGAAAAATTCGACACATATGTGTGTAAGTATGTGCGTTTGAAGCTTATTATTTATAACAAAAAATTCTGATGTAAACTTTATATTACAACAATTTTCATTAAATATTATTTTTTTACTTGCTACTGCTGCTTCTGCCTCAATCTGTGCTGAATTAGTTACGTAAAATTCCATTAAAAAGTTTAACGTTTGATAGGTAAGCGAGACTGGGAGTTTATAAAGAATGTTTTAACTCATTCAGCCTCTTTCTAATGCTTATTCATTATGAATGGGATGTAGGATTAGGTAATACATACGATTAATGCTTCAGATCTTGCTCTTTAATTCCTCACAGAATGAATATTTTAGAATGCAGTAAATGAGCTTCTTTTAGAAAATAATAGTAAGAAAAATTATAAAAATTTATGAATTTGGAAGAGTTTAAAATAACTGAATTTTACAAAACATAAACAAAAATTTTAATAATTTAATTTTAAAAAATAAAATTTTCGTTTATTTTTCTTAAAATTAAATTGGGCTATTTTTCTAAATTTGATAAATTTCTTTAATTGGAAGATAAATATTTCAAATGAAAACTTTAAATATTTTATGTATGGTATTTGAATTACTTTAAAAACACTTTTTCATGGAAAATTGAAAAAAAATTCACACATTAAAAATGTTTAAATAAAAGTTTTGATATTAGAATTGTGTTTAAATAATTGAATATTTGTGCAGAATTGCACATATTTTAGCAAAAAATAACACCTAATTAAATTATTTGTCCTTGTTAAGCCTGATATATATGTAAGATTTATTTTAAAGTAATGTGGTTTAAAAATTCAAGTAAATACTTAATTAAAATCAAATCATTTAAATATTAATAAAATTTGATTTTTACAACTAAAAATTAAGTTAAAATTCAGAGTTATATACGTAGCGCTTTCAGTGCGTTTTCTGCGTTTTCTTGAGATTTTTGAGCTACGTGAATAACCCCGGGTTAAAATCAAATAAAATACAACTTATATTCAAGTAAGTTTCAACTTGATAATCAACTTGAAAAAGTTGCTAGAAAATCAAATTAAAGTTATTTAATTATAAGATTAATTTAATAAATAAAGATTCTTTATTTCTTTTTATGAAACTTACATTCGATCAAATAACATGGAACTACAATTGTATTTTTTTATAATAATATGTCGAAATAAAGTTAGTATTAGTTTTAAAAATAGTAGTAAAACAGTTGTATTCTATGCTGCTTTAAAAAGATTACATACAAAATTCTAATTTCTAAATTTGAACAATTTTATTTAAGACCATCTTGATAATAATCACAGATTTTAATTGACAATAATGATAAAATTACATTAAAAGATCTTTTAAAAAATATTATATGGTTGATACACAAACACAAATGCTTAAGGGAATTTAAAAGTAAATAGTTCAGCAGCAGAATAGGAAACAACAGAAAAAATCACATTCAGCATTTTCATAGTCATATAGTCGTTGAGGTTATCAAAAATTGAAAAATAAAGATTCGTTTGTCATTCGATGAAATAACGTTTAAATTGGCATCAATTAGACAAAAATGAATCAAACGCGAGCAGGTCCATATTACATTTCACATATTTCTCGCTTTGTGTGTGAGTTGAAATTCTCAATTTATTATTTTATTTTGCCACACGCACAAGATGCGAATGAACTGGGCCTCTCATAATTTCTTCTTCTTTTATATTTCTTTCGCAGCAGCCGCACATACATTGAGAGCAAAATATCAATTTTTTTTTCTTTTCATGACGGAATTTTAATTCTCAGTGCATGTGCCTGAATTAGTCGAGTGAGAGTCGAGCAAAAAAAACTTGAAAATCTTGCTACTTTACTTTTTGTCACACACACTTGAACGCGTTATCTTTATACGTTCGCAACTTTTTTTGCGTTAATTTGAATTTAAAATTAATAGAAAGCAAGTAGATCAATTTTTATGTCTATGTTTCGTTAATTGAAACGCATTTTATGTTGTAAAAATCAGAACTTATTTGATGATGAATTTTAAAATAAATCACAATGAAAATTTTAAATTTTTAGATTATAGCCAATTATTTTATTGAAAACATCTCTAATAACTTTCTCAAAATAAGACTTAGTTAGCTAGTCAATTATCATAGATCTACAACAATATTTTTTCATACCAAAATGCGCTAAAAAAATCGTTAGTTGAGCACAGAAAAAAGAATTTGAAAAAAAACGACACATGTAATAATGAAGCTGCGTTTTAATATTTTTTTGTGCGTGTGGTTAGGGACACACAATCAAGCGCGCCAAATAGCATCAAATGAATAATTTTTTCTTTTCTTGTTTTATGTTTACACCGAGCAACCAGAAAGCGAGAAAAAAAGAGGAAAAATGCGTGAATGTGAGTGGGAGAAAGATTTTTTGCGTTTAGTGAATTTTGATATTTTTGGATCCGTCTCACAAATTTGAGGAAGAAAAGAAAATGAATTTTTTAGATTATTTTTTCTACTGCTTCATCTCAGGAAAAAAATTATTTTCATACTCGACCTAATTTTATCGCAATCAGAAAACTCTTTTCATTTGTGACGATTGAAATTTTACTGCAAAATCCTTGAAAAATTTTATTTATCGTGAATAAAATAATAATATTTTTGTTTATTAATATATGAATTTGATGATGAGTTATAAATGTTCATTTTTAATTTTACGACATTAGCATATATCGTAAGTGTTGATAGAAAAAGAAGGAAGGAAATTCTAAATTTAGAAAAAGAATTTTCTTTCATTGTTTTCAGCTTGTAAAATTAGAAACATTAAATTTTGATTGGAAATCAATTAACCTTGACCTTTATTGTTATTTTATTATTCATTGAGGTGGTTTTGAATTTGAAATGTAATTTTTAAAGAGTTTTTTGAATTTCAATATAGAAAAATGGAGAAGTTTTTAATTTAACTTTAAAATAAAATTTAATAATTTCAAACTCAGAATCTATTTTTTGCTAGGGATTCAATAAAAAATATTGAGTGTCATTGGACCCTATTTTAAACAAAACCGTTACATTTTTTATTTAAATCTTTATGGATTCTGATTAAATCTTATGGATGAAATTTATTGTCATTATATTCATTTTTATCAAGGTTTAATACATAATTTTTATTAAAATTTAAAATATTCTAATGAATTTATCAAAATTTTGTTTGGAGTGCGTTCAAAAATTTTCTATATTCCTTGAATCTTTTCAAATTTTTTTTGAACACAAAGTAACGGTCATTTTTCTCTGTTCAATCTTCTAGGCTCAGAATTATTCTTGTAAATGTTTGTAGTAAATTTTATGATATACAAATATGCATTTCTGTCAAATTACCCCAAAAGAATAGGAAAAAATATCTGAGAAAATTTGTTTAACCTTTTCCAGCTATTAAAACATTAACAAGACTCATTTTATTAAACAAAACAATATAAAAATTTACAAATGTCTGCAAATATAGTTCTAATTCCAAAAGAAAAAATTAAATTTAAAAACCAACAAAAATTAATTTTTAATTTAACAAAAAATTTTAAATTGTGTAGACGTTCTAATAATAATGATTATCAAGATTCGACTTCTAATTTCTAATAAAATTTTTGATATTTCAATACTATTTTGTATTATTGATTGACAATTTTTTAATTTAAATTATAAATTAAAGTCGAAAAAAAACTTTTATACATCCATGTGTTGAAATTTTCATAAGCAAAATTACTGAAAAATTCATCATATATAAAACACACGACAAAAAACTTTAACACGCATTTAAAAATGAATTTTTCATAAAATGAGTAGAAGAAAAAGAAAACTTCAAATTAATTTGATACTCGTAAGTCTCTTGTTTCTCGAGAACAGATCGCATCAGTAGCAATAGCAACAGAAGCATACACATTTATATTCATGAGTCATGTGAGTTTCAATAACTCAAGTATACACACATCTCTCGCACATATTCTTAATAATATCATCTGTCATATAAAAAGTGCGTATGTATTAATAATAACTAACTATGAGAAAAAACGTTGATTGAAGAATTTCATACTGAAATTTATTATTATATTTTTTGCGGATGTGTTCTTTTCTATTTCAGAATGCCATTCGCCTTATAATCATCAAAAGTTGTCGTTTTATTTTACGCATACAATCAACGCATACAAGCGAACAAGTTTTCGTAAATGATAAAAAATTCTCTTTTTTTTTGCTTGTGCAAACGCATTTGTGCGTTAAAGCAATAACACAGGGCTGAGGAAATGCATGAATAAAAATGAAAAATCAATAAAAACGCACAACCCTTTCATTCGCCCTGCAACTCGCATATAAAAATAGCATAAGCAAACAAGTTGAAGGAATTTTTGTATTTTCTATAGCTAAATGTGTGCGTATATTTCAATTGTATGAAATTGAATTGTGCGTGTGTATGTGTAAATGGCCAAAAAACGCACTTCTCATTCCTTAAGTGGATTTTTTATTACATACACATTTTTTTTTGTTCATAGTGAATTGGCAAGTTGATGTTATATTCAATATATACACAACTAACATTGCTCTGGGAGATTTATTTTTATTGAAGTAGGTTCGTTCGTGCAGTTCCTTTGTTAGCTAGCTTTTACTGGCTAACTTCAAAATTGAACAAGAATGAAGTCATTCTTTTAATTATGCTATATTTCATATGTATGAAAGAATTGATTTTTTTAGGTTGAATTATTGAATGAAAATATTTTTTAATGATTTTATGAGAATTGAAATTAAGATTTAAATTAGTAAAATTGTCAAATAATATTAAATTAAAATTTAGAACTATTAAAAATTTATCAAGAATTCTAAATTCTAATCTTGTAATTTATTCAAAATATCATTTAAAGTATTTTTTGTATGATTTTTGCAAAAATAAATTTCTTTAGTAACTTTATTAATTTTTTTTTTCTAAATTATTATTTTTACCAAGGGGCGTGAACTCTATCAAAAAATTATCAAAATAACAAAAAACTATCAAATTATCAAAAATTTGTATGGGATTTTTGATAGTTTTTTGATAATTTGCATGAAGTAGCCTAGAAATTGGGATTTTTCAATGCCTACTTTATGAAAATTATCAAAGTTCCTACCCCTTGATTTTTACATAAATTTTTGATTCTAAAAATCACAGCTTATTTCATAAACTAAAACTAAAATTCTCAACTAAAAAAGACATCAAATAATTTTTCCAATACAATAATTCTTTCTCTTTCCCTTATCACCTTAATACATTGATTAATTCTTCATATAAAATATTTCATTTTTGTTCACTCGCAAACGAAAAACAATGAAAATCCATTTTTTCGCATTCTGCACGATAAAAATATTGAAAATGTCAATAGCAATTGAGACTTGTGGCAACCAGAAAAAAAAACTATTTTTTCATTGTCTCTGGGACTTTTTTCGTTAAAATAAAAACAAGGTTCGAGTGTGTGAATTGAAAAAAAGATTTTTTTTATATTTCGGTTCGCAGATAACGTGGCATGAAAAATATCGCATATAAAAATTGATAACACAGCTGAAAAGTCATAAAAAGTGCGTATAAACCGCAGCAGTCGTATAGTGACGTTGCCAGTGGCAGCATACTGCAATAATCTAACGCATGTCATCTAGCAGCAATACATTGCACAATTCCTGCTATTTTCCCTTTTTATATTGCATCCTTGCAACCCCACTTTCTCTCTCTTACACGTTATTGCAATGAATTTTAATTTTTATTCATGTGTGTGTAAGTAAAAAAGAAAAACTGAACCTGTATGTATAAGTATAATGCAATCGCAATAAAAAGGGGTTGTTTTTTATTTTCTTCCCTTTCAACAACCAACACACTCTTAAAAGCACTTGCAATTTTTTTTTCAAGACACATTTCTTTGCCTTTTAGAAAAAAAGCGCTGAGCATACACATGAGAGAATATGAATACATAAGGAAGCAGCGGCAGCAGCAGTGAAGATAAAAGTTCATTTTTTTGCTGTACATAGAAAGAGAGAGAACGATGTTGATGATGATGATGACGATGTGAAGCTCACACAGTTGAAGCTCTTAAGAAAAAAATAATTTTCGGCAATGGGCCGATGAATGCGAGTGTAGTTGAATTTTTCGGCTCTCTTTTTTACATTTTTGCTATATACACAATGTTTGCTTGTTGTTTAAATGTCACAAATACAATGATAAAAAAAATTCTCTCAATTTTTCGGCTCTCTTGCTCTCACACTTCTTTTTATATTTGAATTCACGAAAAACGCACTTCGCACAGTGCGGCATATAAAAAATACATACAAACATACATAAAATGTACATCTCAAAACACACACAATGACAGTCGATGATGTTTTTTTGGTAATGTTTTACACATACATAGACATAAGACTTGAAAAATTCTCTCTCGCTCTTTATCTATTGCCGAAAAATATTGAAATAATAAAAAAAGTTTTTTTGGTTGTAGCTTGAATTTGATTCACTTTTGACTATTCGGTTTTTGAACATTTGGGAGTGAACAGTGCACTAAAAATTTTTTATTTTAATTTTTCATTGAATCATAAAAAAGTATAGAAATTTGCTAATAAATTAAAATTCAAAAAAATAAATAAATAAAAAAAATATTTCAAGGCGGATTAACGACGAAAATAAAATTCTAGTGCATTGCGATTTTTTGATAAAAAGTAAAAATAAAAAAAATAATAAACAAGAGAAGTTGAGGAAGGAAAAGGAAAAAAATACTTTTTCACTTCTCTTTCTCTCGGTACGGTCGGCGAAGAAAATATTTTTTCATTTTTCAAATTTAATTAACTGCTGCTACAAAAAAGGATAAAAAATATTTTTTTATCTCTCGTGAGTGCAACGAAAGTGAAACTTTTTTGTACATCAAGTAAAAATTTTTATTTTATTTTTATTTGTTTTCTTCTCCTTGTGAAACAAACACAGAATTTTTTTTCTTCCGCTTGTGCATTTTTCCTCTTTCCTCGGAAAAACAAAATACGAGTGAGTTAGGAAGAAAGAAAATAATACACACAAGGAAAAAAGGAGGCGAGTGAAGAAAAAAAAAGAAAAAGTGAAGGAAGAAAATTTTTTATTATTTATAACAACAACAACAAAATAAAAAAGGAAGAAAAACCAACAAGTGTAAACAAAAATAAAAAAAAAGTGAAGTGCATAAAAATGAAAACTTTTCTCAATGAAAATGAACTAAAACTTTTTAAAATTGTGAAAAGTAATAAATGATAAAACTATCTGGATGTGCTGTCACACACACATCTTTTTTCAATTGACAGTGGACATAAGCAAATGAGGTTTCGTGAATGAAAAATTACAGCATCGCGAACGAAACTAAATCTTTTGGCAAAAATTATTCAAAATTTCAAAAACATTACTTTGGAATCAATCAATTTTTGAGAAAAAAAAAATTGACAAAAATTTAAAATTTTCACTTTTTGACACGAAACAAAATTCAAAAATTTTTTAAAAAAAGTTGAGAAAATTCAACTTTTAAGAACATCAACCACACACACAAACACACTTCGATAAGATCATCAAGTCAAAGAAAAATTATTTTCTTTTGCACATAAGCAACAAGCTGTAAAGAAGAGAACTTTTTGGCATAACTTCTATTGAAGACATTTTTTTGAAAAAATAAGAAAAAAGGAAAGAAGAATTTTTTGATAAGCGAAATTTTTACTAAAAGGAAAAACACACATTTTAATAAAGGTGAGTAAATTATTTGACAATTTTTATGATAATTTAAAGCCACGAGTCCATTTAGACAAGATAAATTTCTTTTGCTGATTTTTTTCTCTTCTATTTTTCTAATCAAAAGTTTCTTGACCTCAAAATGAGACGAAATATTTTATAGACTCGGGTTGAAAAAAATTTCTTTATTATGCCCCCGCAAAAAAAAAAAACAAATTCACGCTCAATGATGATGATATCAAAAAAAAATAATAATTAATTGAAAATTGTGTGCTTTTTTGCATTCTAATAAGAATTTTTTTTGAAATTTGTATCAAATTTACATTTAATTGTGATTGAATTACCTTGATTGACTTTTTTCCATGAAGTTCAAGTTCAAAGTAATAAAACAAATTTTTTGTGTATACATTGTAACAACTCATGTTATGAATTTTTATTATGTCATATCATCTGATCTACTGGTTGTTTTTTGTAGCTTTTTATTATTAATATAGTGTTTTATATTAATATCAAGTTTTTTAATAAAATTTCAACACGAATTGTATAAATTTAATTTTGGTATTTATAGCATTGTAAAATTTTAAAAGTGTGAAAGTAAAGTTTTCAGTAATAATTCAAATTATTAATTTTATAGTTTTAAATATTTCTTTTTTTAAATAATTCTTAAAGACCTTAAGAATTTTAGAATAAAAGTCAAAGATATCAAAAAATTCTGAAGTTTTAATAAAAGATTAAAAAAATTCCAATTTCATTATTGAATTGAATTTTGATATTTTGAAAAATTTTATTGTTTTCTAATCCTCACAAAGAATTCAAACTTGCATGCATATTTTACTTGATATGTGCATATTTTTTGTCAAGTCGATTTCAAGTTGACTTACATAAAAATATTTTCAATTTATCCAGATTGAATTTAATTTAATTAAAATATATAGTAAATTAAAGAATCATTGACTTTCATACAAACATGCTAGATTTCAAACGAATTAAATAAAATTTGAATGAATAAAAGACATTTTTGTGAAAGTCAATTTGAAATCAACTTGACAAAAAATATGCACATATCAAGTAAAATATATATGCAAATCCGAACCCTATATAATTTGATTTTTCTCTAAAATAGCTATAACTTTTAGCTCGATACTTTATTATCAGCAACAATTTTTTTTAAAAGATGACTTAAATATTTTAAGTACAACTTTGTAAACTTTTAATGAAATCGTAAATATAAAAAAAGAATTTTTAAATATTTAAAATAAATAAATTAAATTTTCTACAAAAAATTAATAAAGTAAAAATAATAGATAAACTAAGAAACAATAGAAGGTAAAATATTAGTGGATCATTAATTGTAAAACAAAATTTTTTTTCTTTAATAAACTTTATTATTAAATGAACTTTGGATCTAAATTTAAACAAAAATACTTAAATTTTGTTATTTTCATCTTCATGTAAAATGTTCTATTCAAAATTTTATCTTTTATTCACTAAATATTTATTTATAATAATTTCAAAAAAAAAGTTTTCTAATAAAATTCTAGAATAATTAATTTTACAAAAACTTATGAAAATCATTTTAAAAAAACATAAATGATCAGATGTATTACATATTTTACAATAAAAACTCTTTGTATAAAGCAATTCTTTGTGATATAGGAAAAAAAATATTTAATTGATTAAAGATGTTTCAGATGACATTTTCTTATTCACACTCAACATTTAATAGAAAAGAAAAAAAATATGAAAATGTATTTGTGACAATACGCACAAAATAAATTTATGCCAATAAATGTTTCTCAGAAATGTGAACTATTCGCAAAGAAGAAGCACAGATAACAGTGATTTTTTAAGTAAATTTATTCATCGAAATCATTGATAAAATGTCGTTTTTAAAATATTTTTTTTATCGACCTTCTCAATATGCGCCTAGTTAAGCTCATTTTATGATTTCATCATTGAGCGAGAATTTGAAAATAAAAGAATTTTTCTTCTACTTCTAATTCACCTTGAAATTTATTTCATTTTTTTCCTCCTCTAAAAAATCATTTTTGTGCGTTTCTGAAACAAAATTTTTTTTCTCTCTTCAAATCTTTTAAAAATAGCAGCAGTGCGAAACGCACACACGCATTTGTTTTTTTTCTTTCATTTGTTCATCCACAAAGTCGTGGAGTGTGTTGTGTATAAATGTATAGTATAGTTCGAGATAGAGACACTCACAATATTTTATATTTCTTCTCTAAAGAACACGATGAGATTATTTGGCGTGGCCATTTTTTCATACGCATAGACTAAATACAAAAAAAAATCATTTTGGTCACCAAGTGATGAAATGAAAATGTGCACAGAAATCTTATAAGATTTCCGAAAAAAAAACTAATGAGAATTTCAAATGAAGTCTTGTCAAAAAAAAATTTCAAATTCATGCAATATTCCGTAATGAATATCTTAAACTTACGCACAGTTTAAATAAGAAGTTGCTAAGTGAATAGATAGAAGAAATAAAAACCTCTGAAAAGGCATCAAAGCGCTGCGAATTGCGATCATTCACACATGTGTGTACACACAATTTACATTTTTTCTTTTTCATCAAAAAAAAAAAAAAAAATTACGAGTGTGTGTGGTGGAATTTGGAAACTTAGACGAACGCACTTCTTCTTTTTAATGCTGTTTTTGCAAACTAACACTCACATGCGTGTATAGATTACCCTTCATCGCTCTCTCGAATCGCGAGCTCATCGGCGTCAGTTGTGGTGGTGCATAGAGAATTAGAAGAATAATTTTTTTAAAGAATTTTTTTTCTTCTTCATCATTGCTCAATTCACGCATTAGATGAGTGATTTTTTACTACTGCTACCTTTGTACCCTTCTTATAAGAATGGATGGCATTGAAGGTATAATGGAGAAGAAGATTTATATTATTTTTTACTTTTAAAAAAGAGGGAAGTTGAAGAAGATTCTAGAGTAGTGAAATTTCTATTTAAATGATGGAATTTTTATTTATTTCATTTAAATAATGAAGCACTGATGTGTAAATTAAAATCTAAAAATTGATGAAGAAATGCATTTTTCTATTTGGTTATTTACAAAAGATTTAATCGAGTTGAAAAATAATTAATGGATATAATATAAACTTGTCTATTTATAAACAAATTATTTTTGGTTTAAAATTCTTGTTATTAATTGGGCAAACTTTATTTGATTATTCAGAATTTTCTTACATAAAAACTAGAAGATTAAAAGAGATTAAAATTTAAAACTTGATAATTTAAATGAAACAAAGTGTTAAGAGTTCAAGCTTGTTTATTTGATGAAAATGAATGCAAAAATTTCCATCGGTTGTAACTTGTACTTTTGCAATTCATAAACAAAATAAAATTCAAATGAACTTTTACAAAATAAAGGAAAAACACAAGCTTATAATAAAATTTAATCATCATTTTATTAGAGTTTGACACTTACATATATACTTGATTGGAATGTACTTGCATTCATACTTGACTAATATGCGCATAGTGACTTGACTATTTTTATGCAAGTTGACTTATAAAAAATATCTATGGTTCTTTTTGATTTTATTTTATTTGATCAAAACTTTGTAAACCTAAGTATTATTTAATTTCATACAAATTTGCAAAGCTTCAAAGAAATAAAAATTGGACTGATAAAAAAAATAACTAGTGACCACACTCTACTATTTTAAAAAAAAGTACTCTTTGTTCTGAAAAAAAAAACTCTCAGACAAAATTTTCTTCTTCTCTTGAAAAAATACGCACAAATGTATTTTGAAAAAATAATCTTTTTTGCCAAACGCATACAGCAGCAATAACGACAACGATTGTAGAAAAAAAGTGTGTAAGCAAAGCGTGAATGAGCGACCACAAAAAAAAACTTATAAGTGCCTTCAATAAATGAAAAAAGCAGCAGTGTAGATATGCGTGATGAAAAAATAACCCAGAAGTACATAAGAGCGCGTATAATAATGGAAAATAATATTTATTACAAGATATATAAATGACCTTGTATAATTCTTCTCGCATGGTTTTTATTTGAACACCTTAAAAATCAAAATTCGCTGCATGCCCATTAGTGCAATAATTTGACGTCATTTCCTCAATGATGTAAGCAAGCAAATGATAATAAAAAGTCTCGAAAATTGTCTCCGAAGGTCATAGAGCCAGCACAGAGCAGTAAATTTCCATAGAGCAAGCAGCAGCAAAAAAGCAATATTTCTCACGATGACGCGCGTCATTAATCAATTTAGTGTGCCATTTTTGCCTAAACTCAAAAAAATTCTAATTCAATCATGCTCAGTTTGTGATTTTTTGGGGCTTGCACTAAAGCCGGAATTGAAATGACGCACACAATCAAAATTCATTTTTGCTTAATTAAAGTATTTTGCTTCTCTTTTTTACGCGCGCGATTGAAAAATTGCATAACTCACAAAATAAGAAACTCTCTCAATTTTTTGTTTAAATTTTATGTGTGCATTTGACACTGCTGCGCCATAAAACGAGTTCAGGAAATTCCACTTCTATCTCTTTTTTTAGTTTACTTCTGCGAAGAGTGAATATGCATTTGAGAATTCTTAATAAAACAAAAACAAAAATTATATAATTCTATATGTGTGTGTATCTATATATTATGTAATCGACTTTAGAAGTCTCCAAAAAAAGAATAATTCTGAAATTCATCATCGTCAAGCGTGTCTTTGTGTGTTTCGCGCCATGCGATTGATCAATTTTGACATTATGTGCACACATGAATGGATGACGATTGAAAAAGCGGCGGTGGCCTTTGAAGAAGGTTCCTGTTTTAGGAAATTTGTATGAGTTCATTTTTTTTCTGTGTGACAATGCAAGTAGATTGTGCATCTTTGACATTTTAATTTTCTTAAATTATTGCATAACAATCGAGGTCTAAAGTTCCGTTTCATTTGTGTCCATTGTTGTTGTTTAAATAATCATTATGACAGGAAAAAAATCTTTTTTTTCTTCATATTCAAATTGCACAGCGATTGTATAATACAATTATTAAAAACAATTATTAATTTTATCGAAGGTCAAAAGTGTTGATTGTTCTTGCTTATTTCAAGTTATAAGCACGTGGTACTGAATTCTAACGCAAAAATAAAGATGTTTACAATAATCGCATTACATTCGAGAATGTCATGTTATTGCAGTAAATAAATAAAGCTCAACTGCGTTGAAAAATAATAAATAAAAATTGTTTTTATTTTTCTTTCACCTTGCATCTTTTGTATAATGAAATAAATTGAAATAGAAAAAAAAATTCCTACAAATGAGAACAATGAGAGGAAATTCAGAAAAGTAAAAAATCTTTACATGCACATAATTACATATAACGTAACATTAACAACGCATTAAAATTACCGAAAATAAAGAAAGAAAAAGAAGAACATGATGCGCTATAATCTCAGCATTTTTCCCCTTTCTTCTTCTCTTTCCTACCTATATCTATTCACTATAACTATTGTTTCGTTCATGAGAATCTATTATAATAACTACTACTGCTGCTGCTGTTGTTTTTTTTCTATTACTAAAATTATTCTGGAATTGTATTATATGCAATAGAAATGAAGAAATTATAAAGAATAATGAGAGCAATGGCATTTAAATGCACGCTAAGGTACATTTTTGTAAGCTATTATTCTTCTTTTGCGTTTTTTAGAAGTCAAAATTATTTATTTAAAGACATACATTTGTTGTGTTTAGAAGTGAAAGAAATAATGAAAATTTTAGCTAAGGTAAAAATTATTTTAAAATTAATATTACAAAAATCAAATAAATCTTAAGATTTGACTTGAAATAATTTGGATTAATATGAATATTATAAGATCGAATCTTGAGAATTAAAATGATTTAGGTGATTTTTTAAATTATTTTTTTGATATTTTATAATGTAGGTTTTTAAAAAAAATTTTTGTATAAGATTTTGGATAAAATTGCACAAAATTCCTAATTTCATATTTTTAAATATTTAAGCTGAGTTGTTCAATATACATTTTAATTATTAATAAAACTTTTAAAAATTAATATAAAATAAAATTCTAACAATAACAAATTTTAAATTCAATTCTTGTAAATTTTAGTGTATGTTTTTGTAATTTAAATTTTTAAAATACGTTCCATAATAAAAATCACTGAAAAATACCTCCGTACAATTTTAATAAAATGTGACTAACTTAACCCTTTTTTTTCTTCAAAACTACAAAATAAAAAAACTACACACGTTGTAACATTTTTTGATGTAATTTATAATGCGCGTAGAAGTAATAGAAATAATAGAAAAAACTAATAAGAATGCGTAGAAGCGGCAAAGAGGAAGAAAAAGAAGAATAGCTGAGCGTTGCACTTCACTGCACAATGTGTGTATTCTTATTCTAATGCTGTTGAATAGAAATGATTTAATACGCAATTTCTTCATTTGCTCTTTCTTTTTGAATGCGCTCAAGTGATTTTTACACTCGATTGTAAAGTAAAAACTTCGGCATGGCTCATGAAGCTGCCCAAAGTCATAATTAGCTGAAAAGAGAAATAAGAATTAGAATCGGAAATTAGTAGAGGCAAAGCTAGTTGTAATTAGAATTCTGCGGCCTCATGCACTCAAATTTAACAACATAATGATGATGATGAGCCATTCTCATATGTTACGAACAAAAATAAATAAAAATATTTTGTCATTTCCATGATTGCATCAAGCTAGGCAATAAATGTGACACATCAAGATAACTCAACAAAAAATATTCATCGCGAGCGTTGTGAATGACAATGAAAATGAATTTCAATGTCATTTTATGGCGTAATCTTGCTGCAGTGCAAGTGTTTCTTTTCTTTTCCTCGCGCCACAAATATTTATTCTTCTCAATCTTGCATCGTTCACGAGTTCACTTCATCTTCTTTTACATGCCGAAGAATAACCGAGAATTTCTTCTGCACTTGTATTTGAGAATGCGACGATGTGAAGCAAAATGGGATGCAATTTTTTGTTCACAAATACATTGAAATGGAAATTTTTACTTATGCATACAATGACTTTGAATTTTTAATGCAATTTTTCATTTTTTTAGAAAAGTTGAAGAACTTTTGAGTGAATTGATTTTTTTTAAAAAATGATTTTGTCATTTGAAAATTTGAATTTAAATTTGCATAAATTTTAGTGAAGTTTCAAATTTTAAAAATTAGATTTAGCAAACATTTTTTTGAAAGCTTTTTTAAATATTGAGAATTTTATTTCGAATAATTTTCATTTTTTAAAATTTCTTAAAGTGTTTTTGCCAATAATATTAAAAATTAAAAATTGATTAACAAAGTTTAAAGTATAAAACTTGAATTCAAATCTCAACAATGCTATTATTATTCTCTCTATATAAATGCTTTTTTTGCAAGTTTTAAATTTTTTTTTGTCGAAAAAATTCAATTCACTAAAAGATGCGAATTTCTTCATGCAAATGCAATCAATTCTAAAAAATAAATAAAAAATTCAACAAAATCAATTTTGAATTTCAAAGTATCTATCTAATGTACATTTGTCATCGAACCGCATCAATTGCAAATTTCTCTCCTTTCTGAACTTGAAAGAATACACGAAAAAAATTCAATTCAGTTCATGTAGAATTTTCAATGTCGATATACGGGCATGTAAGATAGGTGTAGAAGAAGAAGGAGTACATTTTAAGCGATTTATGTGTGCATATTTGAAATAGTATTTGATGACTCTCAACCGATGCCCGTACTTGAAATTGAATGTGTTTTTCGCAACTCTCGACACTTCCACGAAATTTTCTGTATGAGTAAAATTCTGCGCAGTTATTTTTTATAGTGTTTAACAAAAAAAAAGTCCTGACTCAGTATTTCCTCTTATTTTCTCCAGAATAAATTTTTCATGTATGCATTTTTATTAACTATGAGTTTGGAATGAGTAACATCATCATCCGGCTGTTACTGTTGTTGCATAGCATAGTGACTCGTTGTTGCCCGGCAACACGTATTCAGTTTGCATATTCACAATTTTTCTATTGCCAGGCATTCATGAGAATGAGCAAGAAGAAAAAATTGCATAACATTGCTCTTGCTTTCTCTCTGATATCGATCTGGTAATAGAAAGAGAGAAAGAGAAAGAGAGAAAATTTTTCCTGCAACACATCACATATACACACGCATTTTATAATATTGAATGCGATAAACCAGGCAGAATATATTTGTTAGAAAGAGAGCAACTGCAGAAAATGAGAAAAAGTGAATGTGTGTGCAATAACGAAATAACAGAGTAAAAAAGAAAATTTTTATTGCTATTGCGCCGTTTGCACTCTCCAAATATAGACTGAATGAAATTACTGCATGAAACTCACCCTCTAGTCATGAGGAATGAGAATAGAATTGAAAAAATCCAATATTTCGACATGTCTATCAATTTTATCGCCCCAACAAAATTGCATTTTATACAGAAAAAAAAGAACGGCAAACTAATAGAAAAAAGCAAAATTCATTTATTCGTCGCGAATGCAAATAGGTAAATATTTGGCTATCACAATCAGCAATTCTGACATTAAATCTAAAAACTTTTTCGTCCATAAAAATAGCAGAAATAGAGAAAAAATTGTATAAATAATGCAGAATAAAAGTGTTGCATATGGAAATTCTTTTTGCTGTTGTGCGCTTGAAACACACAAAAATTTTCAATGTCAAAAAAATATCGAGAATTTTTATAAATAGACGAGGAGAAAAAATGATGGCAACAAAGTAATTGTGCACGATATCCATTTCCCCATTCCACCCTGTTTTTGTATTTTTTAGGGTTCGGCACTTGCATGCAGACTTGACTGGTATGCGCAGAGTGACTTGACTATATTCAAGCAAGTTCAATTGAGAAAAATGTCTCTAATTCACTCAAAATTTGTTTAATTTCTTCAGAATTTAGCAAACTTGGAAAGAATCTAATGATTTTTAAGTTTGCAAAGTTTTGGCAGAATTTGATAAATTTTGAGTGAATTAGAGACATTTTTCTCAAGTCAACTTGCATGCATATAGTCAAGTCACTCTGCGCATACCAGTCAAGTCTGCATGCAAGTGCCGAACCCTAGTATTTTTGCACTTTTGAATTTGTCTACGTGTGTTAAAATTAAAAAAAAAAAAATTATTTATTTTTCATAAAAAATAATTAAAAACTTTTTTTTTTTTAAAATTAAGAATTTTTCTTCGACTTTGATTTTCTCATTAAAATGATCGTAAATCTATTAATATAAATTCTGTTTTTTGTAAACATTCATGACTTGTCTATATAGACACGTAGACGTCTA
Source organism: Polypedilum vanderplanki (assembly GCA_018290095.1). Classification (NCBI taxonomy): domain Eukaryota; kingdom Metazoa; phylum Arthropoda; class Insecta; order Diptera; family Chironomidae; genus Polypedilum; species Polypedilum vanderplanki. Next base: position 13,352,657 of record CM031380.1, on the reverse strand, counting down.
CAATAACAACACTGATTAAGACAGAACTTTAAAATTTCATAATCTCTAGATTAAAAATCAATTTTTATAAAATTTACTTTGATAGTATTGTAAAATAACTAAGACTCGGCACTTGCATGAATACTTGACTGGAATGTGAATAGTGACTTGACTATATTTTTGCAAGTTGAGTTAAACAAAATGTCTCTTGTTTATTCTAAATTTTATTTAATACGATCAGAATTTGCAAAATTAAGGAGTATTTACTTTCATACAAATTTGCAAAATTTCAACGAAATTAAATAAAATCTGAATGAATTAGAGACAATTTTTTGTAAGTCAACTTGCATATAGTCAAGTCACTATGTACAATCCATTCAAGTTTGCATGCAAATGCCGAACCATAAAAATATTTTAAAATTTAAAAATCGTATTAATAAATATTTCAACGAATCTTACAAATTTTTAAAACATTCATTCTTTTCTATTACATTCAAATTCATTCAATTGCACTTAAATTGCATTAAAATTCTGAGCGGTAGAAGAAGATCTATGAAAAAAATGCAAGGAGCGCATAAAAAAGTGCAAAATATTCACAAGCACATTCCAATTTCAAATACAAGGAAAAGTGAAAATTCATTCCGCTCATCACAATCATTATTTTCATCGTCATCCCCATATATACAAATACTATAACTTGAGTATGTATAAGTAGGTTGTAAGAAGAAAATATTTTTTTTTGCTGCAGTCGTGAGATGCTGCTCTGTTAAATCTTTTATGAACGTTTAAAACGAAGAGAATTTTCACTGCATAGCAAGCATTTGTGCTTGTTCCCTGTGCTATAACAAGGAGAAAAGAAGAAGAAGAACACACGGGAGAACATTTTTGTATGAGCAAGGACAAATCGAGCTGGGTGAGCAGCAGAGAAAGAAAAAGAGAGAGGAAAAATTACAGTTGCAGTTGCGTATTAGAATGAAAAAGTTTCTCTTTCTCTTTTTGCTTTTTTTTGCCTGCTAGCATCGCCTTACTGCGACGTCTATAATAGCTTTTTATTCGGCTGGAAAAATCGATAAGCATGATAGAGCAATTCCATCCGCATCTAAACACAATTGCGTAAGCTTGCGTGTGTGTATGTGAGTGCGAAAGGATAGAAAAATTAAATTTTTAAATTCTCATGCAGCAGCCTATGATGATGATGATTATGTGCAAGCATAGCTCTAAAAAAATTATTTTTTCTTTCTCTTTCTTTCAATTAACTCACAGTGGGTGATAAATGATGGAAGAGCGAGAATTAAATTTGCCTGCTCTATGATGGCGTTCGTAAGGAGCATCAGCAGGGGTGTATGAGAATTTCATAATTAAAGACGAAACGCGTTTAATTGAAAATTGTTAATTAACATTAGCGAAAGGAAGTACAAACGCATTCAGCATGAGATTTGGGTCATTAGTGTGTGCACAGCGCTTGCCAAAAAAAGAAGAAATTGCCATAAAATGTCCATAACATAAATTTAAACTTAATCCAAATTGCGTTTGCTGCCATCATTATAAGAAATTCCTAAAAAGACTTCTAACTCATACTGCTTTCTAACCATCCACCTACAAGAAAGTAAGCTATAGAACAGCAGCAACATACATAATGAAAAAAGGGAAAAATAGCAGGTGCAAAAAATACTCGTATATATTTTACTACCTTCATTACATTCGAGCTCTGGCTGACATGCTGTTGTTAGTGTATGTGAGCGCACCTTCTAGGTATAGTGTGGTGCGTGTGGCACACATAAAAAATAGAGAGATATTAAAATAGTGAAGAGCGCAAGGCTGATAGTCAGATTTAGTTTGGAAGCCTTACGTACATCACATATTTTATTTATAATGTACATTGCTACAGCTGGAACATACAAAATTTGCCTGCACTCATTTTTCATTTCTTCTATTTCTTGTGTCCTTAAAAATTATGACAATTTTTCTTGACTTTTACTTTCTTTCAAGATGGCAAAAAAAAAGAAGAAGAAAAAAAAGAAATCTATGTCATTGTGCTTTTTTTTCTTCTTCTGTTTCTTATAGCAACAACAACAACAGAAAAAAATGGAAATGTAATAAATTCTTCGAGGGTGCAAAAAATCAATCACAATTATAGATTTACGAAATCTGACAAATTGCCATTTACACTTCAAGCGCATTCATATTGTGAAATCTGTTTTTGAAATAATGGAAATATTCTCATGGGAAATTGATTTATTTAAACTTAATGTATGTAGATTGATTGGATATTAGAATGGAATTAATTATGGATCTATTCTTTAATGATTTAGATTTTAATATGAAATTTTAAATTTTTCTATGGTATGTCACATGCACGTCGACAGTCAAGTGTCGACGTCGGCAATTGTCAAGTAGCAATTCAAGTTGATTTACTAAAAAATGTCTCTAGTTTATTCAGATGAAATTTAAGTTGGTCCAAATTTGGCAAATCAATATGAAAATCAATTATTCTCAATTTAATAAAATATTGACTAAATTAAATTTTATATGAATAGACTAAAGACATTTTTGAGAAAATCAACTTGAATTGCTACTTGACAATTGCCGACGTCGACACTTGACTGTCGACGTGCAAGTGCCGAACTAAATTTTTCAAAATAAAAAACTTGAAAATCAATTCAATTACTTGACAAATATATACTTCGCAAGAACTAAAAGAAATTTTCTTACATTATAAAATTAAAATTAATTGAAAGATTTTTCTAATTCAAGTCTTAAATCTTCTAAAATTGTTCATTCCATTTTAAAAGAAAGCCAAAAATCAATCTTCCCTCCCTAAAAACTTTATTTCCATGCTAATCTTCATGAGAAAATTTTGAACATTGAACTAATTCACATATTTAATTAGCAACTTATCTCATTATGCTTGCTCTCGAATTGAGTTTTTTTCTACACAGAAAATATAATAAAATCACACGATGACATAAATTTTCATTAAATTATACACGCAAAAACCATGAGAAAAAGAGATGTGCATGAGGGAGGCTTTTAGTATTCTAAAAAGTAATAGCAAGAGCTCAACATACAAACACACTCAAAAAATGTCACGATAACACAACAAAACCATAAAAACCACCCGAAAAACTGCTTTTACATCGACTGTATGTGATGTATATCAGTGGAATGTAAATCTAAATATTAAATTTATGCAAATTAAATTAAATGAAAATGTGAGTTGCGAATGTAGTTGCGGCGCGCATAGAACCGAGCAACCACAATGACAAAAAAAACTTTTTCTTTCCTTCTTTTCATGCAGTGGAGGCTAAAAAAGTGCTTTTGTGCGTTTTCATCAAAAAAAGTTTTTAAATTTATTTTTTTTATTTCATAAAATCACGCATGCAATTTAACATTTTTTGGGGCAGAAAAAAGCAAAAATATGAAAAAAATGTCTAATGCATGCACATATTTTAAGCCTGATTTATTTGAGTTTGTGACTTAAGAACAAGAAAAAAATATTGCAAAAAATAAAATACCAAACCGCTCCTCTATACCACAATAAATGAAAAAATATATAAATATAGAAGCGAAGAAAAAACGCAGCTTGTCCTTGAGGCACATGTACATATTCTTGTTGTTGGCAACACACAAAAAAAAAATTCTCGCAGAAAAAAGGAAAAGAAAATGATTTTTTTTGTGTAAATAGAGTCAACCTAAGCTCGACCTCTGCATGCAAATTGTATAAATACACAACAACTCTTGAATGATGTCATGTCTGCACGAGTCGTGAGAGCTTTTTTGTTGTTTATTTTAGAGCTAAAAAATTCTTTTTTGAGGGTTGTTTCGCTATAAATTCCTCATAACTAAATTATATTTATTGTAAGCAAAGAAAAAAGACTTTTTCTTCATGTTGATACTTTTTTTAACTTGTGATGCTATAAAGGAAGGTAAGAAGAAGAAAAAATGTCTCAAAGGGGCTCCAGTAAACTTTACTGTATATTTTATTGATAGGTATTGGCAAATGTTGCATAAAAGCATACCCCAAGGAAAATTTAAACCCAAGAGCACTTTATTTTAATGTTTTCTGCACTGCTCTCAATGCTGATTCTGCAAATGTACTTTATTGCTACCATTTACCACCCTCTATCAGCACCATGCGTTGATATTTATCTGTACATGTCGCCTATACTTTCACAACGAGTACAAAAACAAGAAAAACGAGAAGGAAGTTTTCTTTGAAAGAAAGCTTTTTGTGCAGTGGGTGGTTGAAAAAGAAAAAAAAATTTAGGTATGAGAATGTGAAGCACTACATTTCCTTCATCACAAATGTGACCTTCCTAAATTGCGTTTTTTCCTTGCTTTCGCTTTTTTTTCTTATACAAACACACACATACATTTATAAGGACGAATATGTGGCGCGAATCACTCACACATTCTTGCCAAACTTTTTTTCTTTTCTTTTCCACTCTCTTGCTTTTTACTCTCACTCTCTTTCAACCCCCAACTTTTTTATATGTATTTTTTTTCTCGCTCTCTTTCGGCAAAAAAAAAGTAGGAAAAATATGTGTACATATTTTTTCTTTTCTTTCTTGATTGTGTGTGATGTGGCGATGGTTGAAAGGAAAAGTTGTCGCTGTAGCATGCACGACGTCAGAGGGTCGACGGTAAAATGTTTTGGAACGATGGAATGAGAATGAAATATATGATGATGTAAAGCGGCAGTGGCAGCAGTAGCATAATGTATGTCTTTTGCATTTAAATCATTCACATTCACCATCAACCGTTATTCACAGTCTTTATGCTTTTTTTAGGAAGTAAGAAATGTGCTTTTTGAACCTTTATCAAAAATTACTCAAATCAACTCGCAATGTTTTTATTTTTAGATAAAATTTTCTTAATGATTGTTTAGTTATGATTGAATCGAAATTTCACGTGAATTTTAAAGATTTTTTTAATTATGAAATTTGTCATATCAATTTTAAAATTATAATTTGAAATTGTTTTATATAGAATGAAATTCAAAAGATCAAAACTTGAATATTATAAAATATCTAGATTCTGGTTCAATTGCTATTTTTTTATAGAGATATGCAAACTATTTTATGAATTTAGAAAATTTTCTAAATTTTTTTATATTTAGAGAAATAAAATAATTTTAATAATATCATTTAAATAGAAAATTATTAATTTTAATTGAAAATAAATTAAAAGTTAAACTGAAATCACAAATTTTATTAAATTTAGTCAATATTTTGTCAAATTTATATGAAAATCAATAATTCTTAAGTTTACATATTTTTGGACCGAACTAAATTTAAACTGAATGAATTAGCGACATTTTCAAGTAAATTAACTTGCATGCAACTTGCAAAATTATATGCGCATGTACTTGACTACATGCATCAAGTACCGAACCCTATATAAAATAAATGACTGTTTTTTTTGCTAAAATTTTCAAAAAATTATTTTTTTTCATTCTCCTTCGAGAGTCATTTTCCATCATACACGTGTATTTAGATATTCATTAAAACCACAAAAAAGCTACTTAAATCTAGTAACATTAAAAAATATTTTTTAATGGCATAATCATCAATGAAAAAGGTAAAGGTAGTTAATTAGAAGTATGTAGGAAAAAAATGAAGTTATTAATGAATGAGGAGGACACGTGATAGATATAAAAAGGAATGAAAATTATTATCAAAAAATAATGATGGTAAAGGTTTGAAGGCAGTTTATTCGGTGCCCGGTAATAACTCCACACGGATTAATTCATGTATAATTCGCAATTTTGTTTCTACCTTAATTACACTTGACATTACACATTGTTATCATCTAACATTCATATATATGAGAGTATACAAGAGAGTAAAAATGTAAAAAAAGCAATTTTAACAACTAAATTCAATTAAAATGAATTATGTGTCATATATAATGCCATATGAGGAAAAAAAGAATTTTTTATTCCCTAAAATGAAATGAAAATTATGTATATGCGCCATCATGAGTTGCTGTGAGTGCGAAAACATTTTTCAAATTACAAAAAAGCGCACACACATTTTTTAAGCAGCAACAAACTTTTTTCTTTACATTTTTACAGAATAAAAAAAATGGCTTCTGTAACTTGATTATGTCACACTCATTAAATATTATTATTACGCATATGAGTTGAGTGGTTGCTTCTTCTAACAAGTCACAGTTGAGAAAAAATGCACAGCACCTTGCTTAATTCGTTGAGCATTTAACAGAAAATTCACTTTGTTCTTTATTTTGCATATAATGTTGTTCTAAATTTATTAGATACGGGAGTGATTGTAGGATAAAAAATATTCTTTTATTTTTAATAATCCACATGAGAGTTGGAGTAAAATGAAGATTGACTGCCTCCCTATCATGAATAAGTGCGTATGTGCGTATAAAAGCAGCAACCCTTTTAGAAAACGCACACACAGCACAAAAAAGTTCTTTTTTATGCAATTTCAAAAATTGCTCACTGAAGTTGAAAATTTTCTTTTTTTCTGTTTTCTGGTTGGGAAGTAGGCGAAAATTATGTGTCAATTTTAACTTCCATGAGTGTTGGAAACAAAAACATGTAAGAGAAAAATTTAACAATGATTTATTGCCACATCTTTTGCAGAAAGGTTTCTGACTTGAATTTTCGATTAAAAATAATTTTCCATATACGCATTTATAAATTTTTATGCTGACAATGCAACAAGAATTTTTTATGTAGCTGACTATTTGAGTATTTTTGGGAAAAAAATTATGAAGATTTGAAACTTGATTGTTTTAAAAAAAATACAAACTTTTGAAAAAATCATAATCATAATCAAGATTCGAATACGATATTCAAATTTTATATTGTTTTATTTAATTTTAATTCTTATAAATTCATCAACAAATGTCAATTTAATATTGAAACTAAAAATCTACACAAAAAAAAATCCTAACCATCAACAAATCTCTTAATCAAAATGCAATCCATTTAGTTCAATGAAGGTGACACAAATAAATTTACCGTAAAAAATCCAAATGAAAAATCTTATGTAGGTATGCAAAAAGGTGGAACTAGCTTAAACCAATTAGTCGCGCAGAAGAAGAAAAATTTATGACTCTCATCGGTTGCGGGGCAATTGGTAGAGCTTAACGCTACCTAATTAACGCACATGCAAATGTTTTACGAAAAAAAAGTTTTATCGTCCAAAACTAAAAGGAGTAGAGCGAACGTGGTTATCAAAATGAAATGATCTTCCCTTTTCTCGTAATCGTCAATTGCCCTTGAAAAGAGAATTGAATGTGTTTGTGGGTGGTGAAAATAATACACTGTGCTGTTGTTATAGTGCTGTTTATTGTGCCTCATTAAAAAAAGTTCTTTACCGCAGCACTAACAGCATTATGTCTATACAAAAGTTGAAATAAAAATGAAATTCATTGCATGTAGCAAGGTGCTTATGAGTGTGTGTCGAATTGAAGTAGTAGTATGATATCAAAAGTGCTATGCTACCCTATAGTCGTCAACTTCCGTCGTCCATGCGAGCAAGAAAAAGGAAAGAAATTTTTATGCTCATAGCACTTAAATTTTTTTTCATTCTACGCGTGAGACGCTAAAATTTCTTCATTTACTTGCATCGATGGTGCCACGGTTATTTTTTTATCTATTGCCAAAAATCTTTTTTACCATGCCCATTAAAAAAATGTTATTCAAACACGAATAGTTGCAAAAAAACTCACAAAAATTGATAAGGCCTAAAATGTAACTCTTCCATTTACTTTACACTTGCGTGTGCATAACAATTTTCATTCGAATGAGTTAAAATGTGACGGGGTAGATAGAGTAAATGAGTGAATATAAAAACACAAGTTCTTTGTTCAATTAGGAAAAGATGGAAGGATTTTGATAAGCAAACTTTCGTTCTCGCCTATTGCCAAAAAAATATAAAGCAGAAAGTCATTTATGCCTTTTTCGTTTTAATCGAAAGGAAATGCGAGAAAGCACATTTGAAAAGGGAAACTTTTTTTATAATTATTGCTTTTTATGATTGTTTTTCTCTTCATTCCTTGCTGTATTTCAATGTGATTTTAACATTTACCAAAGGAAGAAATTGGATTTTATGGCATTTTTATAAGCAATTCAAAATGTATGGAAAATAAAAATTAAAAAAGGAGTTGGCATTTACTAACTAGAAAAGTTTAAGGAAATGAAATCAAAAATGCATTTTTTTAAAATTTTATAGCTTTTGATTGTAAATTGACTGATTAAAAACTAATTTGATAATCCTTGAAAAAATCGTAAAACTAAACAATAAAAAGTGTCCAAAAAATTGACCAGAAGTGACTTTAAAAATGAATATTTTTGCAGATGAAAATCATAAATTTTAAGTATATAATTTTGATAAATTTATGATATTATTAACGAGTTCCGATTGATTTTTAAAAAAAATAGGTTTGATTCAAGACTGAGAAAAGAAATCTAAACAAAATGTTAAGAATTTTACAAAAAAAAATATAAATTTTAGAAAGAAAATGATAAAGATTAAAGTTTATAATATTAAAGTTACAGACAAGAAATGCTCTAAAAATTTTAAAAATTTTTTAAAACGATTTTTGGAAATTTAAAAAAAAATGGTTGATTTTTTTAATATCGAAATTTTCTTTTTGATTTGAAAAATTTGTTCATTTTTAAGTCAAATAGCACAAAAAGTTTACAGTTCTTGCTTCAAGTTTTATTCTTACTAAAATTCGAGTAAACAAATTTAAAATTCAATAATCAATAAAAATAACAGCTTAAAAATGATGACTAAGCAATTATGAATAGAATAAACATCAAAAACTTTCAAAATTGCATAAAAATATTCAGATTTTCTACCATTTAATTAAACAGTCAATTTATAAAATCTAGAACAACAAATTTTGACAATAAAGTTGTTCACACACCCACTCTGTAAATGTCACAACAAAACGAATGAAAATGCGAAATGTACGCACAGATATTCATCAAATCACGGCATATTCATCCATGCATGCACATCCATAAAGCACATACAACCGTTATGAGTATGCGTACACGTAAAAAGCATATAATAATAATAATAATAAAAAATAGTAGATTGAGGTATTTAGATAAAAAAAAACCTAAAACTAGATAGATAGAGAAGAAAAAAGCTCAACTCATTGGCATTGAAAATGAATGCATCAACATTCAAGCGACCATGTGGCATATAACAATAAAAAAATAAGCAACAATGAAAATAAACAAATCATTACATGTGTCCATAAAAATTAGACAATGGGGCTCAAACACATAGATGAATATTTTAACCAATTTTGAATATTGATAGCAACATTGAATGCTCATGCATTTTTCATTGATTCCCTAACTTAATATTTGATTTAGCTGTCAATGAAAAATTCATAACTCGCAGCGACAATTTAAAAAAAAGTTAAATTTATGGGAGAAGGTGAAAAATTGATTTTTTCTTCCTCGCTCATTCACTCACTCTCTTTCTTTATTTCTCGATATGTAATAATGAGTGACTGATTGTGTTACAAAATTAGATGTTCGAGTTGAAGTTGTTCAAAAATGTATGACATGAAAGTAAACTTTCGAAACGCACTGCATTATAATTATTGCGTTGTGCGCTACTGTAGTTTGTAAGTTAGTTTTGGGAAATCTCTCATCTGCGCGTTGTTGATCTGAATTTTTAAATTATTGAAGTTATACTGCATGTGCCATGAGTGAGAGTCTTTTTAATTTTTAATAATTTTAATGATAACCTTCCTACTCATGCATTATAAAATTGATGTTGAATAAGTAATGCACATATTGCAAATGAAATGTTTCAAATTAGATTAAATCAGAGTTTTTGAGTACGTGTGTATAAAAAAATATAGCGAGAGAAGAAAAAGATTGAAGATTTGTAATTATTATAATTTTTATTTCAATTACAAACTTTGAATTTCTTTTTGAAGAAAATTTAATTTATTTTTAATTAAAAATTTAGTTTTGAACAGTATTTTATAAATTTTCAAAAAAAAAATACAAATTTAAAAATGTTAAAAACATTCAAAAAAGTTCAAAAGTGTTTTTTTCAAATTCAATAAAAAAATTCAAAACTTTTGAAAAGTTTTCAAAAAAATACAAAACATTCAAAAAGTTTTCAAAAATTTTTTTTGAAATATCCCATAGATTCAAATACAAAAAAATCTTTAATCTTTTTTTTTTTAAATAATTTTCAAACCCTGACACTTTAAAGTCCATATAAAAATTTCTATCAACTTCTCTTTCACTCACTTGAATTTTTATAACAACAATTGAAGATAGATTTGCAAATCATAAAATTGAATACAAAAGAGAGTGAAAAGAAAGCAGCAGCACTATGTTCATGCACGTGTTGTTTGATGCACAATTTGATTGATGTGTCTATCACTTACAGAAAAACATTTTAATTGCATGGTGAGGGTTGCATTCGAGAGAGTGAGGATTATCAAACTTTTTTTCAATGTATGCAATTTTTGAGTTGAGGGATTTATTTTTAAAAGCAAATTGCAAAATGTGTCATTCACATTATGCCTTTCAAAACAGTCCGACGCTGCACCATTTGAGTCATATTTATTGCATGAAGCCCCTTCCACTTATATTATTTTCCAAAACTATTCACTCTTTTTCGACTGCTGCATAACAATTGCATTTGTCTATGAAATGAAAGAAGAAGTTTTAAATACGATTTCATTTTTCGGAAGGGTGAATAAATTTCATTCTTTGTTAATATTGCTCAGACTGCGACTGCCTGCTGAAAAATTTATGTTATATAAAAGAATTTTTTGACTATATTGAGTTTAAAATTGAAGATTTTTAAATTTATTGCAAAAATTTTAATTCAAATTTTGCAAAAAAATTTTACCAAAGTTTCAACATCTTGATAAAATAAAAAGTAATAAATTCTTTATTCAAAAAAATGCAAACTGAACAACAGTAAGTTGCAGCATAGACAAAATCGATATGCAAGTTGCATGTTTTTACCGCAATATTTTTTTTTTTTTGTAGACTATGATTCACCCTCACATTTGAAAAATAAATTTATTTTGTGATAATTGACTATTATAATTATGAGATTCACTCATTCGTGAGCTAATTTAAAATTCTTTCTCATAATGATTGTCATACGCATTCTTCTCACGCATTTTAAAATTTCCCATCAGTAAAAATGCATGAAGAATAAAAAGAGAACGCATTGAAATAGAAAACACAGAAGAATTTCTCATGTGACATTCACCCTTTCTTCACTATGAGTATTTTTTTCAGTATTTTGCGTAATTTATGCAAACCAAACTTCTTCTTCGCGTATTGTGCGTTTCTTGTTGCTGCCACTGCTGCCATTGACAAGGCTGGAAACATATAAATGCAAATTTTTCATTCCATTTCGACATCAACGAGCTGCACCGTCCATGAGAAAGATTATAAAGGTCGTCCCTGAGTTAGAGAATTACACGTGTGTGCATTTCTGTAGCTTCACAATTAACAAAATTTTTTTATTTCATGAAACACAAGCGACCAAGGGAAATGACAAAAACCTGTTTTAATGAAAAATGTGCGTTTTTTTTTGTGGATAGCCAGCATTAAACCGTACCTAATATTGTAATGCAATTGCCATTGTAAAATGTACAGAGAGAGAAAAAAAAATCATTTTCTCTTTCGACTGCTGTTGAAAATTAATTTATGCGCCCAACATAGTGAAATCTTACCGTCGAAATATAGAGAGAAAAAAATTTCACGAGTGCATTTATGCATTGATGCATGCAACATGAATAGCAGCGGCTCATTGTTACGTTAAAGAGATTTTTTTGAACTATGCGTACACGCATAGGCAATAGAAGGGAGTGAGGAGTGTGAGAAACGCAAATGCATGAAGAAATGTCTTCGCTTTGATGCTTTTTGATGTGTCATGCATCATCATATCGATCGTGAATTTGTAAGAGCAACATAGAGAAATGATGATGATGAAGAAGTAAAATAAAGACTAAGCTAAAGGTACTTATTGTACCCATCAACCTTCATGTTTTTTTTCAATTTGAAACACACAAATTTCATGTAGATTTACTTACACGAAATGCACTGATGTGCATTGGGCGGGCATGAGAAAATTGAGATTTCGAAATTGATTTTTTTAATTGAAATGTAAAGAGAAGGTTGAATGCAGGTTTGAATTTTTTTTGACTTGTAAATCTAGTTTTTTTCTATTTTCAAAATAACGGTTATTTGGAATTTAAAAATATAACTGTCATTTAAAATTTAAAAATTTTTAAATCTTCATTAACCGTTAATTTTATTTATTTGCAATTTCCTGAAAAATAATTTTATAATCCAACAAAATCAAAACTGCGCTAAAAAATTGCATCAAAATCAAATCTTATAAGTTACACAACACAAAGCGTTGAAAAAGAAACCCAACACCAAGTCTTGCACAATTCACCATTTAAACCATCAATATCTCACTTTCGGCATTGCATTAAAAATCACTTAACTCTCAAACAATGAACTGCTCTCTCTCTCTCTGTTACTCCAGCTCAATATATTTGTGAAAGTCTCGAATAATTCAATTATACTCCAACTGCTGCTGCTGCTACTGCCGTGCACCGAATAATAAATCCCAAAAAAGAAAGAAAAAAGTAAAAAATTTGAATTTCAGTGCATGAATTAATGACGTTTTAATCTAATTTGCTTGTTACACATTGTGATCGTTTATACTCGGGCAATTACCCATATGATGCTCTTATGTACGCATAAAGCTCTTTTTTATTGCGCCTAAAACTGTAAAAAAAATTGCTCTTTTATTCATTACACACGCATTATAAATCGAGCCACAATGAGTCGGCTGCAATAGAAAGAAATATCTCAACTAGATCAAAATCATCGATATATTTTTTTTTGAATAGAAACAAAATGAAATGCGAAAGTATAAAAAAGAAGAAAAAATTTCCCGTTCAATGAATGTGCATTTTATCGGTTCATGCGCATTAAACTGAATTGAAACGCACTTTTGTGCGTTATGATGGAAAAAGAAAACAATTTTTAGGTTTGTGTGAGTGCGTAGCAGTTCAATTACAATAGAATGTCAATTTTTGTAAGTGAATGTTGGTAAAATTTTTCCATTGTTATTTGCATAAACATGAATTTTTTTGATTTTCATTTTGTGATACATAAAATTATTTATTGACAAATTTTCTTTAAATTGCCTCAAAGGTAAAATGAAGAAATTTAAAAAATAAGTGAGAAGAACAAAGGAAGAAGACTATAAAGTTAATATGTAAATTATTTAAATTGCATAAAATTCTTTTCTTGCTTTTAGAATGCAAATTGACTTTTTTCTTTGATAAAAATAACGACTTTTTAAAATTTGAATTGAATTAGTTGAATTTTAACTTCAATTTAATTTATTTAAATTAAAAAAGTGTCAAATCAATTTGTTACTAAAACAAGATTTTCATTTTTATAATGCAAAGTTTATTTGATTAATTTTTACCAATTTTATTTTCTCACCTTGACTTTGTTTCATATTCCGAACTTTATCTGTTGATGATGACGATTTTATTGTCATTAAGCAAGTTGATCGCTCATCATTTGATTGTTTGAATTTTTAATTCATTTTTGGCGGGCTCGCTTGTAGGCATAAGGAAATGATGAGTTGATTCATGTTAATTTTATTCAAATGTCGCACACAAACAGAAGTAAAGAAACTTGTCCATTCGTTATTTGTCTTTTATCATTTTATGTTAATCAAGTAAAAAATGTTTAAATGGACAATCATGCTGCATGTGTTGAATAAAAAATTAATTTTTATTTATTTTTCTTTTTCAATTACAGAATAAAGAATCATTAAAAAAAATACGAAAAAATGGATCAACAACAGCAATATTGCTTGAAATGGAGCAATTACTCATCAAATCTGGCAACAGCATTTTCAAATTTATTCAACACAGAAACCCTGACCGACGTGACATTGTTCTGTGAGGGTAAGTAAAGCATAATATGCTACATATATGTATAAAACCCATTAAATTCCGGCCATTGAGATTTAATAAATCAATTAATTAAGAAAAAGAAACAATGTTCTCTAAAAGTAATAATTAAGAGAATCGTGAATAGCAAACAGTGATATTTCTTAATTACTTACACAAAATTGAAGAAGGCAGATCGAGAAGAATTTCCTTTTTGTACTCTTTTAGCAAGTACCATGAGAGAGAAAAAGAAAAGTTCAATAATCATGTTACGAGCGATAAACTTTAATCCCCATATCGCACTATACTTACATATCTCTCTTAAGATGTCTTATGGGAGGCATATACATGAATCAACAAATTATTCATAAGCATACACACATTTTGCTAACCGTCATCATCATTATAGTCATCATGTATATGATACATAAAATAATATTTCACCGCTTCGACCAAATCACGCGTGAATTTCTTTTTTTTGCATGGAATTTTTTGTTTTGTGCTTTTTACAGCACATTTTTATCGGCATGCTCAGACAAAAGTTGACATAAAAGGCTCACATTGTGTTTCATTCTTGTCTCTTGTTGAATGAAAAGAAAATAAAAAATGTATTTTTATGTATGCATTTATGAACTTCCTTATGTTTAAAGATGAATTTTCTTTTTTCTCTTTATTCTATGAAATTTTTCATTCTTTTTCTTTTCTCTTTGTAATTGTCATTTTATCAGGAAATTCTACTGAATTCTCTTCTTATTCATGTTTCATTTCTTTATTTACAAAGAATGAATATTAAATTTATAAGCAATAAAAATAAATTTGACGAAATTAGCATAAAAACATTTTTTTTCTAGAATTTCTTAATTCAAATCTTTTTCAAAAAAGTAAGCTGTTGATGAAAGCTTCTTGTAGTACTGAGATAAGTAATGCGATTTTTACATGATTATGTAAAAATAAATTTTTAATCTTTTAACGAGGTATTACATTTGTAAAGATATCTGCCATTTTAAAAGTAGAGAAAGGAAGGAGATGATAATGATTTATTATTTTTTAAAAAACATATCCTATTTCTGACTAAATTTAGTCCGGCTTCCAGACTATCAGGTTAATATTTCATATAAAAAATCTTATGTTTTTCGGATTTTTTGATATTTGTCCATTTTTTCGACTCTGGTCACCAGACTTCATCAGTCATAAGAAAATATTAGAAAAATATTTAAAACTTTTTTAGTCTGGCGGCCGGACTCGGACTGAAAAAAAAATTTCATGCATAAAAGGATGTGATAAATACTTTCTCAAGATTTGATTTAAGAATTTAGTATGAATATAATTTAATTCTATAGAAAATAACAAAATATGAAGCAAAAACAAAATTTTTCGAATTGATAATTTCAATGAATTCAGCTGATTTGAGTGCTTAAAATGTGTTTTAGAGCGACAAAAAGAAGCTAATTGAGTGTTTTATTAACAATATTAAGTTTTAAAAAAGAATAAAAGTCGAAATTAAAAAGTGTCCCAAAAATAGGTTTTCTGTCCCAAAATTAGGTTTGATTTTATTTTGCTAATAACTCAATAATTAAAGACTTATAGCTCTCAAATATTTATTAAAATGATAAAGTAAAGCTCTATCTTTATGTACAAAATATAATCATTGAGTCAATTCATGCATTGAAAGAGATTTTTGACCTTTTCTATTGAAACCTAACAAAAGTGTCCCAAAATTAGGTTCTTTACCCTATTATTATTGAATAGTTGAAAATTGCAGAGTTGCACACTGAAAAATAAATCAATAAATTTAAAATCTTAATTTTTATCAAAAAGAATAAACATGGAAAAAATGTTATAAATAAATCAAATTAAAACTTAATGATGCTTTGAAGATTCGTATTTAGAAAATTTTCTAATTGAAGTTTAATTTAAATCTTGATCTCGTAATGAATTAAACAAATTGTTTACTTATAATCTTTTAAGGATACAAAAATTTGCTAAAATATATAATAAATAAAGCTTCTAAAATATTTTTTTTGATGAAAACTCATTAACTTAGCTATTTTAGGAAATTTCTTAAAAGTTTAGTTTGTCATATGTCAATCTAAACACAAATCATAATAAAATAAATTAAATTATTTTTTTGTTTATTTAAAGACAAAATTACGAAAGCTCATAAGAAATCTTTTCTTTGTTGAAAAAATAGCATAAACTCATTGTATGTAAATAAACATAAATAATCAAAAGCATTACCTTATGCTTACTTACATGTTTGTTAATATCGAAATCATAATAAGAAGAATTAAATTATGTGAGTGTTTGTAAGATAAGACATCATACAGACATAACATCAATAAAGCGTACCTACTTATATGCTAGCATATGTATACATATATGTACATAATTTTTTTATTATGCGAACCATGTAAAGAAGAAGAAAATAAAAATACATAAGCATAAAATTATTTTTATTTCTTCTCTTCACCAAAAAACGCTTTTCTTCTCTCTCTCGCTTGCTCGTGCCTCTTTCACCATGTACATACGCACACACAATATTTTTTCGGAAAAAAAAAAAGAATTTTTTCTTTCTTGAGAAGGTCCGGGAAAAATATGGAAAAATGTTACACATTTATGTACAAATACGTTTTTATGTTTGTTGTTATGTTGCCGTTTTGCCGCCTTATTATGTTTATTTTTTCTTTCTTTTTCTACTTGCTGTAAATGAGATGCCGAGTGAGTAAATAAAGTTGAATAAAGTGTCTTTCTTTCCTTCATATATGCTTGCTATGTTAGCGATGGTAAAATTTTTCCTTCATTTAAATGTAGGCCACACTTTGACCTTTCTTATCTTTTTTTATCGCGAATGAAAAAAAGGGTATAAAATACCGGTCAAAAGACGCGTCTTTATGCCATTCACCCTTTTTTACTAAAATACAATTTTTTTTCATCTCATTGCCGTCTTGACGTTAATTAGGTCAAAATCGTAAATCAAAATGTTTGAAAGAACACACTGCAAAGAAGGATGATGATGAAAGAAATAAAAAAAAGAAAATATATATAAGAAAGTTGGGTGGAAGGGTGATTCTGTCGCGGTTCAGTCCATATTACATATACCCCTAAATATAAGACACAACTTTTTTTTCTCGTAGTATTTTTTTACGTGCGGGGGAGGGTAGGCATGAAAATAAAAAAGGAAAAAAAGGCGGATGGTAGAAAAGGAAGAAAAAGGGCAAAAAAATAAACAAGTTTTATATTGTTGGTATGTCTATCATTTCAATATTATAATCATTTATTATATTGTCTACCACCAGTCTAGAACAAGATGTTTTTCTTTTCTCTTACCACCGTTTTTCTCTCGTATTTATTTTTTTCTTCTCTCTCTCTTTTTTTTTTGCATCTCAGGGTAGACCTTAATTTTATCGTAAAAACGAGAATGAGACGAGAAATGTAATTTTTTTAGGTACACGAGAAAATATTTTTCTTTTTTTATGGTGGTGGCGGCGTGAGTAAGAAAAAAGGCAGAAATTTATTTGTGTTTGTAAATTATTATGATTCGCATATCCTACACATCATCATGTAGAACGCGCATTCTTCTTATCAAGGGGCGCCTTTTCATCGTAAATTTTTTTTTTTCATTCATAATTTTTACGAGCAAGAATTTTTATATGAGTTGTCCTAGGTTCAAATCTTTTTACCTTCTGAGAATTTTTATATTTTGCAAATTAAAATCACTTTATACCGGATGAAATTGTCTCGCATCATAAAAACAATTCATTGCAATTTTTTCTATTCACTTGAAAAATTTCTCTCAATGGAATTTAATTAAACTTGCGACTGCCCTTCCGGTTGAATGAAAAATTTTAACTTTTTTTATACATTTTTTTGTTTTGTTTGATGTCATTACTTCCCCTCTAATGGCAGGTATTGTCGCGCTGAAAAAAAATTCTTTAAAATCTCTCTCCATTCTTGTCTAGTATTTTTAAAGTTGTCGTTCACGTTCATTTTTGTTTCCTGCTTATCTGACAGTAGCCAGGACATATCAGGAATGTGTGTATGTTTTTTACCATTATTGTTCTTATACAAGAATGAAAATTGTTTGTCATGCATAGAATGGTATGTATATAACATAAAGCACACTGTCATCCTTTACACTCGCTATTTTTTTGTCTCTTCTTGTCATATGAAAAATATTGAAAAAGTGAGACAGAGTTGAAATTTTATTGAAAAATGTGAAAAACTAAGCTTTTTGAAAAATTTTCCTGGCTTCCTATCAAGGTTGATATAATTTTTGTAAAATAGAGATTTTAAGAGCTAAAAAGTTTTCAAAATTTGAATTTACCGTGCATTTTTATTCAAATTTGAAAAATACAGTAAAATTTTTATTTAAATAAGGAACAATTTTTTCCAAAATGAATTAAAAATTTAACGAAAAATCAAAATTTAATAAATTTAACGATAAGTTAATAAAAGTTCATCAAATTTTTTTTGCTTAGGAAAAATTTCTTAAAAGATTTTCAAAAAAATTCAAAGTTATTTGAAAAGTTTATTTTTTTTTCTGAAGTTCTTAAATTTAATTCAAATTAATACAAAATTTCACTTTACCTTGTTCAAAATTGTTTTTCATAATAAAAATATGAAATGTTAAGCTCACAAAATCCCAAATGAAAAAATTGTCCTTAAAGCTTTCATCAATTACTTACACACCAATAAGTTGCGAGCTCCTTTATTGTCTGGATTCTTTGCGAGAGATTAAAAAATTTATACATTGGACATATGCGAGTGGCTGATTGAAATTGATTGATTTGTGCAGGACTGTGAAGAGGATTTTCGTAATGGGCTGTTTAAGTCGTTTTAATAATCACACAAAAAAAGAGCTAAAAATATGCTTTCACATATCATACCTGAAAGAACAAAAAATTCAATAAAAAATTTTGCAGACTAAACTTGGTAAATATTGAAAGGGCATCGACAACGATGAGTTTAAAAACACACAAAAAGAAAAAAGGATTATTGAATTTTTTCATTTTGCCTGCTCGTTATGAATTTTCCATCAATCAATGAATGATACTTTTTACTCATGTCCCGTGAAGTATAATGAATAGTAAACATGCTTCTGTCTAAAAAATTCAATTTTTAAAAAATATCCTATCTTTGCTGAATGTGCAATTGCGATATCATATGATGATTGCCATCAAGTAAAAAAAAAAGTTTCTGCCTGAATGCTTCCTTTAGCATTTGGAGATGATTTATGAGTAGATGCTGCACAATTGGTACAAAAGGAGAGAAATTTGAATTTTTTATTTTTCCTCCTCTCATTCATTCAATCATATTTGCATAGAATCAATTTTACTATCTTTCTACTGCTGTTGATGCTCAATGTGAGCCATATGGTAAAAAGAATTTTATTTTCCTTTTCTGTTAAATCATGAATGTAAATTTTTCTCTCTTTCTTGAAATGAAAATCAATCAATTTCTAATCCATGCAAAATTCATCACTAACAAGGCGCAGCAATGCAATCAAAATAAATTATTAGTCAAAATATTTTCACATTTCATTATTTCCAATTTTAATAAAAAAAAATAACAAAATTTTGCCAATCGTGCGATAATGCGCTAAAAACAAATTTGACATAAATGACGATGATTGCCATGAAATTTTTTTTACACTGTGCACAAATAAAATTTTTTCATTCATATTCACGTAATAGAAATTTTTGCGTTGTCTCTTCTTATCGATTTCTTTTCATTTCAATATTCATTGATTTTTTTATGTTTCTTTCTCTCGGGTCTTGTTTGTGTATTAAGAAAAAAAAATACGCACGACACACCTACGGGTGGCTGGTAGACTGTTGAATGAAAGAAGATGACGATGAATAAAAATGCGAGCAAAAGAAGAAGAAAAAAAAAAAGCAGCAACATTGAATTGATATGTGTGTTATGCCCTAATATTATATGCGTTGCCCTTTTCAAGATTACGAGAGACGAAAATCAATGTTGAATATGTAAAAAAAAATTCATTTTATTGATTTTCAAGGTCACACTTGATTAGGCGCATCGCATACCAAATATTTCAAAGATTTTGTTTTCTGAGGGCTACACATGCTATAAACTTATTTCATGGCTATCAAGTGTCGAGTTTCCCTTTTGAAATGCATTTTAAATTAAAATCAATTAAAGTCGCTGAATACGGCAATTCTGATTGGTGCCCGCATATGCACGAATGCGAAAAAAATATGCAAGCGCGCTGAATTGGAGGGAAACACATACTTATGCAGGCATATGTGTATTAAAGTGCAACAATAAATTAACGATCACTAAGAAGAAGAAGAAATCTGTGCGCGAACAAACGAGCAACATTTTCTACCGTTGCAGCCAATAAAAAAATTTAGAGTTGTTTTTCAGATTGTGTAATGTGTGAATTTTTTTATAAATATTATGAAAATGAGGTAATTTTTTTGGCAAGCTGCAGTCATCGTTAATTTGTTTTTGCAGTTTTTAATTTTCTTTTTCTTTATATTTGGAACTTGAAGTTTTAAAAAAAAAAATATTTGAATTTATTTTTGAAGTAAAAATCATAAAATTTTTTCCTTAAGATTGAAATTTTAAAACTTCAAAACATTTTAAAAATTCAAGTTTTAATTCTTGATTTAAAAAATTGAACAATAAAAAAATTTACCATATCAAGATTGAAATCTAAAAAACAAATTCTTTATCAGAATTCAGTGATTCACATGATCATTAATTTATTCTAAGAATATTCTGAAACTGTGATGACATTTAGAATTTTTAAATATATAGTAAAAATGTCGGAAATTCCATTTGCATCAGAGTTATCAGCCCTCAATAAATAAGCAAAGTCATAAGACACCAGAAGAGTAAATAATTTATTTTATGGCTATTTCTTTACGTCACAGGCGTCAAGTAATTCTGCAGTTTAATTTTAAATGAATAAATAAGCCACATAGTCGTCTAAAAGAATCCTTGAAATTTTTTAAGACGCGCGTGTGGCACTTGCAGCAGTAAGGCATCGAGATTTATGTTCGAAGATGGTGTATATAATTTCGCCACATCATTGCGCTTCTGATGTCGTCGTCAATTAGCCGTATATGAACCAATGACAGAAAAATGACTAAAATGCATTTGTATTCGTATGACATACTTTTTCATTTTCAGTATCAAAAAAAAATATTTTTTTCATTCCTCTTCGCTCTTATATGCTCGCGAGCGGGCCATAGTGAAATAAATGAGTATGTATATAAGTATGTAAACACAAGACAGAGAGTAAATATATAGGTCAGCTTGCATGTGTTGCTGCTGCTGCCTCTCTTCATTTTTCTCTCCTTCTCACTTCATTCATAATTTTTTATTTTATTTTCATTGCACACACTTGTATGCGCTTTGCTCTATCTCGCTCACACTATTTAGAAGTTGCATCAAATTAACCATGACTATGTGCTAACCCAACTTGAAATTTATGTTGCCGCATACACATTTATTGAGGTCGTTGCATACAGAAAGTGAAATGAAACACTACAGCTGATTTAAATTGTCAGTTGCAATGATGCAATCGCCTTCCAATTCGACAACTTATTGCATTTCAATTAAAAAATTTATTTAATTACATTCACATGTGTTTGTTATGTAAGAGTCAAAAAAATTAAAAATTATGAAACTCACATGAGAAAAAATTGATTTTTGAGGAAAAAATTATTTTCTTGATCTAATTTTAAATGTGAAGCACTTTCCACACTCTGAGTGGGATGATCTTGAATGCTAATGAAGAATTATTATTTAATTGAGAGTTTGAAAAGTGAAGAAATTTTGTTTTTGAGATTTTTTTATGTGATTGAAATTAATGAATTGGATTTTTGAAAAAAATTTAATTTTCAAGATTTAAATTTTAAAATGTCAGTAAAAAGTCATTTTAAGATTTAAATAAAATTAGTTTTGAAATTTTAAAGATTTGGAACAAGAAATTCAATTTGATCGTGACAGTTTGCAATATAAAATAAACAAAACAAATAATCAATCAAAAATTTTGTCTTCATTCATAAATTTTTTGAAATTTTCTTCTTCGTTTTCAAGTTCAGTGTCAAATGATGACTTTTATGTTTCTTATCAGCAAAAAAAATACGCAAAAACTTATTTATTTCATTATCTTCTCATTAAAGTCTTTCGAAAAAAAAAATAGTGTAATGTCAATATTGATGATAATCATTTGTTATCATATTTTTTTCATTACCAAAAAGCACATGTTGAATAAAAATATAATTTCCAAAGACTTCCTGCTCAAAGTGCAGTTAAAAAATTTTCTATTGTTTTAAAATCCATATTGTTTGCTTCCACCTTTATAAACAATCATTAATAATCGACTTTTATACGAAAAAGAATAAAAACAGCAGCTTTTTAGTATGCACAAACACATTCAGCAGTTGATCACATGAAGCTTCATAAAAGTATTATTTTTAGAAGGCACAGAGTCTATTTGTGCAATCGTGTGAAAGCAAAAAAGCATCTTGAGCTCTCGAATGTTTTTATGTAATCATTTTAGCGCAGCAAAAAATTATTTTTTCTAAAAGTGTATAAATAACTGAATTGCGCATTTTGACAAAATAATAAGCACACAAAAAAAAATTCACTCGGTCAAGATAAAAAAATTTTTTTTCTTCTTCTGGTTCGAAATTCGAATAAAAAGCAAGAAAATGTGTGTTAGTAATGCAATCTTGTGTGTGATATTTTTAAAAAGAATATTTTTTCTTCTTTCATGTGTTTTTCAATGCTAAAAGCAAAATTTCAAACGAGGATGAAATGCTACAATGTTAGCATCACATAAGTTTATTTAATTTTTCTTAATTCAATCGAGGAGAAGAAAATTTTCTATTTTTAAAATTTAATAAAAAAAATTGATGAAAGTCCCTGCCCAGGTCATATGACTTTAGCGCATTTTTGGTGCCTAAATCGGTTATATTAACAATTATAGATTGTTAGTTTTTTCATAAATTTAAAATTAACGGCCAATTCAAATTCAAATTTTGTTTTGTTGCGTGTGACAAAAAAAATGTTGCGCGACAAAAAAGTTTGTTTACAAATTTTCAATTCGAAATTGTAATTCGCATTTTCCAAATTATTGTAATAAGTGACAACTTTTTAACTGTGCTTATTCACAATAGATTGATAGCACAAATCGAAAGCAAAAAACCGTAAGTCTCTAACTATTTTAGTTTTCGAGTTTTTTATGCAATCGGGAATCAAGAGTCAAACAAAGTGAAATTAAAACCTGCAATTTCTATACAAAAATGCGCTAAAAATTATTTTTTCCAATCTACATATATAAGTGGGTTAAATTATGCAATTTTTTCAAATTTTATTCCATGAAAATCATGATGAACTCACACATTCTCATGAAATATAAAAAATTTTATTTTTGGCAAAAGCATGTTGTGGTAGGAGCGATAAGAGCGATAATTTTGCAGTCAGCACTAGGTCACTTAAGCAAGAAGAGGAATCTAGCAAAAAATGAGTAAATAAATTTTGTTTTATAGCTCACTGCAGTCACTCAGTCATAACAATTGTTTGTTTCATTTTTTAATTTTTCTGAAGGTCAAGTTGTTGCTGACGAGTGCAGAAAAAAAGAATTTTTTGTTGTTTTTCTCGAATTTTTGTCGATGATGCAATTTTTAATTTGATAAAAAATTTTTTGTAAACAATTTTAATCACTGTTGAGTGAAAGGAAAAAAATAAAGCTTTTAATCATCGAGATTCTGTAAATAATACAAGATAATTATATAAGAGTTTTGAATGCAATCTTTATAAGCTTGTTTAAAGGAATTTTGGAAAAAAAATTTTAAGGGTGTAAATTTAAATATTTTAAGGTTATAAAAAATTTGTCTTAAAATGCCTAACCAAAATTTCAAAAAATTTTTTAAATTTTATTTTGTTTTCATTTAATTGAATAAATTTCACCTTCAAAAAAACTTGACAAGATTTTGATCTTTTAATAAATAATAAAATCTGACAATTGACAATAAATATGGAAGCTCTTGCATATGACAAATCACAAACATTTTAATCAGCAATTTAACGTTATAAAATAAAAAGAAAAAGAAACTAAACAGTTAAAAGTTTTTTATATTTGCAGTTTCAATTATCATAAATTATTTCATTAGAATGCCGCAAACTGGCGAATAATTTTTGCCATGCTTGTTAAATTGAAAGCTGCAAATGACCTTCAAAGTCATGAATTTTGTGTGTTTGCTTCTCTGACATTATCATCATTGCAATGACTGACGAAAGAAAAAAAATAATTTTTAAAATTATACAACGACTTGATGTCATCATTTGCATGCAAATAACAAAATAAAAAGTGATGAATTGCTCTACAGCCGTGTGATATCGCGACAAATTTTTACTGATAAAAAATACACATCGAATGCAATTTCTTATCTTTTACGGTATACAGAAAGGTTTCATATACATGTGTGCGCTATCAATGGCACAAATGGCCGTGATGTTAGTGTTTGAAAGAATTCAAAACAACAATTGCTTATTTATTTCTATACTTTGCGTGATAACACATTTATGTAAACTTCTCCTGTATGTGGGTTACTGATAGCATACAATTTACTCTCAAAACTGTAGAAGAATGAAAAAATACACTCGACTGCCTCGCTCAAGGTCGCACGTTTCTGAAGAGAACATTCATATATTTTTTTCAAGGGGTTTCAACTTTTGATAATTAAAATAATTTTTTTGTTCAAAATTAAATTAAAAAAAAATGGTTTTAAAAATTTTCAAAAAAAAAAACGATTTTTTTGAATTTTTTTTAATTTTTTGACTTTTTCAAAAATTTAAAATTTATTTTCCGAAAAAGTTGTAACCCCTTGTTATTTTTATTTTCTTTATTCAACCAAAAATTGAAAAAAAAAATTAGCTTTCTGATAATTATGAATTATAACATTGTTGCATTTTTTTCGGTCTGCTTTCAGGAACAATTTTTAAAGCTCATAAGCTGATATTGGCAGCATGTTCGAAAAATTTTGCTGATTTATTTGAAACACCCTCGTTGGCAACTGGATCAGTATGCGTCATACTTGAAGCAACGTCTGCAGAAAATATGGCTGCGTTGCTTGAATTCATGTACAAGGGTGAAGTGCATGTGTCACAGAAAGCTCTGGAAAGCTTTCTTAAAGCAGCTGAAAGTTTGCAGGTTTGTAATAAAAATCATAAAAA
The DNA here is from genome assembly GCA_018290095.1 of Polypedilum vanderplanki. Taxonomy (NCBI): domain Eukaryota; kingdom Metazoa; phylum Arthropoda; class Insecta; order Diptera; family Chironomidae; genus Polypedilum; species Polypedilum vanderplanki. The sequence goes on along the minus strand of CM031380.1, from coordinate 13,327,493 downwards.
AAAAACAAAAAAATTATTTTTTTAAATTTACTTAGGTCAAAGGATTAACAACTGAGCACGGTCGTTGTGCAACAAATAATTCAAATTTCCCGCAAGAAAATAATGCAGAACGAACGCCTGAAGCAGCAGCGCCAACATCTCGTCGCTTTAGAAATAGTTTTTCACAGCTTGATCCAATTACAAAGAGTGGAATAAAGCGTGAAACTGATATGATCATGGCAGGCGCTATTACATCCTTCCCGACTTACTTACCTCAGCCCTATATGCCCAGTCCATATGAACCAGCACGCAAGCGTCACATGAAAAATTTGTATACGAATACTGATCAACAAGAGACGCGTGGTAGTGTGCTGAGGGACGGATCGAAGACAAGTACAGGCAGTCCAAGTCCAATTTCCAGCAAGACAGGAAACTATAGACCTGCCAGTAGTGGCTCTTCAGCAGCACCTGAGGCAGATACGATGCAAACTGAACGCGATTCACCACAACAGTCAAAGTAAAATTTCCAAAAATTCTTTTTATATTTTAAATTTTCATGTTTAATTTTTTTTACAGTAGATACGAGAATCACAGCCCAAGCACAACTCAAGGTAATGGAACGTCTTCAACTTCGGAACGTGACGAACGAAACGGAACGGATAAGGCAACGGATTTGAACATTAAACATGAAGTAAGAATAATTTTTTAAATTCCTAAAATACGTTAAAAATTTAATTTGAAAAATTCGATAAAAAATTCAATTTTTAAAATACGTTAAAAAATTTTTCTTATAAAATTAGACTGGTGCTGAGGATTTACGAATGAAAATGGAAATGAGACAATTACAATCACCTATCGGTCCATCAACTGCTCCGCCCACACCAACTACGCCAATCGCGCCATATTCAACCGATCGAAGCAAAGGCATGCCCGTAGGCTTAGAAGGTACGATAGCAACAACCGATATGCTCAATGTCTTAAGTGCTCATAGAGAAAGTGTAAATACAGCTGACGGTAAGCTGATGAATCACAAATAATGAATCAAAAAAAAATACAAAAGATATAAATTGATATCTTTTCTTTTTGCTCTGGACGTTGTGTCAAAGAAAATTGGAATTATTTTGAGAAATGGACATGAGCATTTAATTACTTTGAGTTAAAAAAATTTATTTTTAATTTAACAATTTTTAATTTGTTTTATTTTATAAATTTAACAATTTTTTAAAATTTGAAAATTTAAATTTTAAAAAATTGTTAAAAATAAAAATTAAAATTGCAGGCAAAAAGCTACAATGTCCACTATGTGATCGACAATATGGCTACGAAACAAACTTACGAGCTCACATCAGACAGCGTCATCAAGGTATTCGTGTACCCTGTCCATTCTGTTCAAGAACATTTACACGCAATAACACCGTACGTCGACATATAGCGCGAGAGCATAAGCATCAGCAAATTGTTACTCCGTTTACAAGTTAAGTTGTCACAAATTTTGTTTTACGATGCGAATGTGCATGAAGGCAGACAATTGAAATGATGCATGCACATGCAACTTTTTTATAAAAAAAGAGAAAAAGGAAGAAAAAACAATGAAGAAAATCCATTTGAGAAAATATATTAAAAAAATCTATGTGAATCTCGTGCAAAAGTGTAATTTGGCAAAAATGAAATTGAAGAAAATTTTTCCTTTATAAAATTTTCTCTCTGTTGAGGGCTGGTAAAAGGAGTGAAAAAAATTCAATTTTTCATCAACTGTAAACTTTAATTAGTTTTCTCGAGACATTTTTTATTTTTATGTTATGCCAGCCGTTTGTTAATTACAATAGAATGAAATGTTAATGAAAACACTGCGATTATGCTTAAAAAATCACTGTTTATTTTTTGAAATAATGGAAAATTTTATTGAAAATTAACGCTTTTTTGAAATTTAAATTTTTTAACGTATTTAGAAATTTCAAATTTAAAAAAGTCGTTAATTTAAAAATAACTATTTTTCAATAAAATTTTCTAGACAACGCGATAAATGAAAGAAAAATTATATAAAAAAAGAGTTTATGTTTGAGGGGATACAAAACTGAGTGTAATTTAAAATGCCCTTCGCTACCATAACATTGCTAACAAACTACAAACAGTAAAAATTCACAATATGAAAAAAAGGAAACTTTTTTAATTAAAATCGAGGGATTAACTGAAAATTCCCTCTCATGCAGAAATCACACAGCAACAAATTTTCCTTTAATTTTAAAATGAATCACCACAAGTGTCATTATCAGTAAAACTGTAAATTGCAACAAATTTGAACTTCAACATGCAGCAAAAAAAACAAAATACAAATCATAAATTAATTTTCCATCTCTTTTCAATTTTTTTCTTTTGATGATGAATAAAAAATATTTTTTTGTAATCACAACAGCACATGCATAGAGAGCCACAAAGTTTATCAGTGCGAGAATTATGAATTTACTGAGAAATATGCAATTGCAGTGGCTTTTTTTATTGAAATTCATCATGAGTCAAGAATTGGGATAGAGAAATATTTTTTATAATTTTTGGACAGAAATTCATCAAAATTATCTCAAAAAAGAAAGCATGAAAAAATCAATTAGAATCAATCACATACAAAAAAAGGATATTTAGGTATTACATAATGTAACAATTTATCGTAAAAGACAACGAGTTGAAAAATTTGTTTAAAAAAATTTCGACAATATTTACGCTACGTATCATACGTCGACGTATTACGTCTATGTATCGTTTACTTTAACGTCTTACTTTAACGTTACGTTTTTACACGTAATACGTTTGCGATAAATTTACACTACGTAATATCAAAACAATCCCAAAAAAATGAATCCTTCATACAAAATGTACCTGCGGATGATATAAAAAAATATAATAAATTGAAACTATTGATTGGACTTTTTTAGTTCTTCTTTTTCTATAACACACAAATGACATTTTTTTAATTATTAAATTGCAAGACGACAATGTACAAAAAAAGAAGAAATATGAAAAATGAGAGAAAAATATATTTTACAAAATGATGATGAAGAAGAAGAAGAAACTAAAAAGATGATAATTTAAAGATGAAAAAATAGTATGAAACTTGGGTGCCTATAATTATTATATCAAATACAATTAATTATACATAAGTTGTTATTGATCTCATTATCACACGTAAATGAAATAGCAAAAAAATGAAATTTTCACAATTTTGTGGAAATGAAAATAACAGAAAGGGAAATATGTCAACTATTTTTTCTTTCTTCTCATAATTAAATTGCAATTTGCAAATGAGAAGAAAATTTTCATTGTATACTGTAAAAAAATATAAAAGAAATGTAAAAATTGAAGAAAACTCTTCCAGTCCATAAAAATAAACAAAGAGAAAATTTATCGCAATAATGAAAAAGTTTAATTTAAGGAAAAATTTTACTTTAAATTTCAATTTTGCCAAATAAAAGAAAAGCACGATAAAATGGCTGCAACGCAATAAATCAGCAAATCTAGTTGAAAAAAGTTACCGTTATACAAGTTTTTACCAATTTTTACTTTTTTAATAATGAATGAATATGGAAAATATGGGAAATTATTATTTTTCATTTTTATTAATTTTACTATTTTTCTAGCTATAAATTGGAAAATTCATTTTGCATTTTTTTATTTCAATTTCTTTTTCTTACATCCCAGTGAATTCTCTGTGATCAATAGTTAAAAATATTTTATTTTTTCTTCATAATTCGTCTTCTTCGTGTTCCTTAAAATAATATTTTTGTGAAGTTAGCATCTTTTTTAAATCTATAGTGATTAAATTTAAGTAAATCCACAGATTGAAAACGAAGGATTATGATTAATTTAATCGGTAGGTATTAGATTAAAATAATCAGAACGATTAATTAAAATTATATCCTCCGATTAAAATTAATCATTACGGTTTTGATTAAAAATCGAAATGATCTTAATTAATCTGACGATTAAATTAAAATTAAAACTAGATTTAAAATTAATCTTTCTCGATTAAAAAAATTCTACCTAAAAATTTTGCTAACTTCACAAAAGTAGAAATATTCTTTAAAAGATCCTTTTTCATTTTTAAAAATAGATAAAAATTAATAGCAAATGAAATGAAATGAAAAATAATAATTATTGAAAAAAAGTTTTTATAATTTGTTAACTAAATGATTAATTGAGAATTAAATGATGAATTAAAAAACGTGAATGTGAATTTTGTTTGATTACAAATTTAATTATTGGTGGAAAAGAAAGAAAACAAATGGATGAAAATTGTAATAGAAACTGGTTTTTAAACTTTATTTTCTTCCTTTATTGAAAATTTTCTAAATTCTTTTAATGAGGATTTCATTCAAAAAATTCCTGTTCTGATGAGTCTGAATTATTTAATGATAAAAAAGGAAGTTTTTGAAAATTCTTAAGAGTAAAAAAGTTTAGAAAATTTTTATTAAAAAGAAATGTGACATAAAATCTTCCTAATTTATAACTGAATCATCGTACAATGAGACTCAACAATAGAAGAAGCAAAAAAAATATAAACTTAAAATACCTCGTTTTTGTTCAACTATTTATAACTATCAACCAATTTAATAGACTTGTTTTAATTTTTTATTTCAATTTTCCAATAGCAAATGTTAAACTTTTAATTGCATTTAAATAATTCAACTTTTTTTATTTCTCTCAAAAATACGATGAAAAGTGAAAATTAATAATTGAGAAAAGAAAAAAAGTTAAAGAAAAAAATAAATAATAATGAGACTACAATAGAACTGTTGATATATGTTTTATACACACAGATGAAATCAAACTACCTCCATAGAAAATGAAAAAAATGATGAAATAATAATTAAAATAATAAATATTAAAAATAAGAATTAAGAACAATTTCAAAAAAAAAATAATTATGAGAAAAATAAAAATATTTTTTTCTGTTTTCTTTAAACGAATTTTTACTGTTACACAAAACAAAGCAAGAAAAAATTACACATTGTAAATCATAACGCCACACAGACTTAAATAGTTTAAAATAGTTAAAACAAATTAAAAAAGAAAATTTATAAAAGTTTTATTTGAATAAAAATAACGTATTTTTAAATTTTTGAAAACATCGTTACTTTCAAAATTATCTGAAATCAACAACAATCTTTAGAAACCAAGATGTAAATTTGCAATAACTTAAATTTAATTAACACATCGAAAAAGCGGCCAGTTGAGGCACAAATAAAACTGAAACTAGAAACAATACTTTAAAAAATTTTATACCGTTATTTTTAAAAAATTAAAAAAAATTAAAAAGTAACGATTTTTTCAAAAAAATAATATTCGTTATTTTTATTCAAATAAATAAAATTCAAAACAATCAAAAAGAAAAACTTCAAAAATGCAGGTTTTTGTTTTTAAAAAAGTCCTCCAATTTTGTTAAAATAAAATATCAGAAATATATCAAATCAATCAAAAAAATCTTCCTCTCCCCGATACCAATAAAACATTAATCATCCTTTTCCTACATACAAACACACACACTCAAAATTTAATTTTTAAAGCTACTTAATCTTTCTAAAAAATCAAATTAACAAAATTTATTGTTTGGAAAATTTAAAAATTATGATGATATAAAAAAAACTTTTTTCGGACTAGACAAACGAATGAAAAGGCAAAAAAATAAAAATTTCGAACTCTCTTTTGGAAAAAGGGCAAAATGTATAAAAAATGTTTTGAAAATGCAGAAAATGTCAAAATTCTAACAAAAACATCTTTTAGAAATGCAAAAAATGTAAAAATAAAAGTTTCGCGTCAAAAAAATGTGTGGACAACAAAATCGAAGTGTTTCGGTCAAATGAAAATAAAAAATGATTTTTGAGAAAGAAAAGCACTTTAAATACAAAATGATAAAAACGGCAAAAAGTGAAATGAAAGTGTGTGTTTAAAAATTTTGGTTTTTTCCTCACACACACATTTCTTCATGAAAGGATTTAATGGAAATGAATGAATGGTTTTCTTAGAAGCCAATAAAAATATTACTAATGTTTAGAAATTCTTTTTTCGCAAAGATAAGGATGAAAAAGTAAAAAAAATTGTTTTGATGTAAATAAGAAAAAGAAGAAAAATTTAAAAATCACACAAAAAAATTTCAAAAAAACGTACTAAAATTAAGGGTTGAAGGAGAAAGAATAAAAAAAGTTTTTTAAATCCTCACATTAAAAAATTCAACTTTTTTGAAGACAAAGCAAAAGAAGCTATCAAATAGCTTGTAAAATTTTTTTTGAAAAAATTGAAATTTTTTTTTCGTATCTATTAAGCTTAATTTTTTTTTGGTTCAACCGATGACGAGCATTAAGGGTCAAATTTTTAATCTATTTTTCTTCTCCATCCAACAAACAAAAAACTTAAATCTTAAAAATGGTGACAATTTCAAAATTTTTGAAATTATTTTAAAAATCTTTATTTGGTGTAAATAAAAAACAAACCAGGGGCGCTGCCATCAAAGAATACAAACAAATTTTTTTATAGATAGGAAACATGGAAAAAAATTATTTCTGTCTATAATTTTACTTTTCGGCTGATGTGTAAAAAAATTGATTTTCACAATAAAAAAACATACACACACTTTTAGGCATAATAATGATATTTAGGTCAAGCAACTCTTACATAAAAAGAGTAAAAATTGTGTAAAGTAAAAAATTAAAATTTAATATTAAAAAAAGAAAGGAAAAATTATACGATAAGGTAAAGAATGCAATATGAATTTAAAAAATGAGAAAAATTATAAAAAATAGTTTAATGGCAAAACATGAATGTAAAAAATCACAACTTTTAGGAGTAGCAAGAAAAATTTCTTTTTTGATATATTTGGAGTATGGAAAAATTGCTGGACACACATTTTCGATGTATACAAGACATAAAACATATATAAATATTGTCACCATTTTTTATAAGAAAAATTTTCCTTAATTTCTTCACTTTTATGTCTTTCTTCTTTTGAGTGATGAAAATTTAAAGAAAAGTTAAAGATTTCAAAATTCAATAGTAAAAAAACTTAAAATTTTCACAGTTGAACTCAAAATTAAAAATTTTTCTTTTAATATTCGACCTAGTCACAAATTATGGAACACACTCAGGTACAAAAAATTTCTTTCTTTAACTTTTCTAATTTTTCTTCCACTCCTAAATTGTACCCTCTTTTATGTCCTTTAATTGCTTACTTCAAAAAAAAAAATTTAAATTTCACTCAAAATCAATCAATCAATAAAAGAAATAGTAAAAATCAATCGAATGAACCCTTTTACAGTCTTCGATTAAAATTAATAATCGCAAGTACCAAAATTTATCTTTTTCCTTTTTTTTCATTCACTTATAGTGTCCTTCATACAATAAATAAAAATTTTTCAATATTTGCAATAGATCTGATAATAAATTTTTGTGTTTAAATCAAAGTTAGAAAGCAGTCTGACTGAAATGGCAGTTTTATAACTTTGGCTTGAAATTTTGAAAGTTTTTAGAAAAGTTTTTGAAAATTAATTTAAATTTAATTTTTCAATGCAAACCCACCAAAAATATCAACAGTCAAAAAATGCATAAGTAAACTTCATGTCAAAATTCATGTTTAAATAATTCTTTTCAAAAAATCGTATTTTTATCAAATTATATAAAAATATTTCTATAAATTTGATAAAAAATCTTCTATTTTGACATGAAAAATTTTACTATTATTTCACAATTATCCACTCAAAATAGCTCTCTTTTATCAGACAATAAATGTTCAATTAAAACACCAAAAAAATTCGATACTAAAAATTTCTCAAAAAATCAATTTAAAAATTCTGAAAATTAAAAATTTATTAAATTTGAAGTTTACATATTTTAAAAATTCTGAAAAAAAGTAAACAGCAAGTCTGATAAATTTTTAGTTTCACAGAATCAATCAAAGTTTCAATATAGTGAACACATAGCCTACTTATGTATTTTTCAAATAAGAGAACTGTTAAAGTCGTCGATGTTCACTATTTGATTACTTTGGAAAAAGTTTTCAAAAAATTCTTCTAAAGCTTTCAAATTTCAACACAAAAAGCTTTCACCAATTTCAAAAGAAAACACTCAAAAATCGGTCTTTAAAAAATATTTAATATAGTAAAGAAATTTAAAGCAATATTGTACAATAGCATGCGTCAAAATTCAAAATTTACATAAAAAATAAATTTTAAAGTTCAGCTACCAAAATCTAAAAATCCTCACTCAAACCATAGAAAAAATCTTTTTTTTAATTTCTCTTGAATCAAATTGAAACAAAAAAGTGATTTTGATGAAAAACTAAAAAAATTCCTAAGTTTTAAGAGAAGAAAAAAATTTAATTAAAGCGCTTATAATTTTATCATCACAAGAGAGAAGAAAATTATTTTTTTAAAAAATTGCGGGAATAATTTTTTGGTTAAAATTTAAAAATAAGAAAACTTGACGGTGATTGATTGAAATTGTCGACCAAAGAGAAAGTAAAATTTTAATGTTTGGCAATTTCAAAGAAAAAATCTTCAAACTTAGTTTATGTTAGAATATTCAAAATTATTTTTTAAAAAATTTATTTTTGATTTAAATTTCTCAATTTTTTAAATTTCATCTTAAAAAAATTTTGTGAGAAATTTTCATTCAAAATTGTGAGTAAAAATATCAGGAATTAAAATTTATTATTTAGTTATTCATAATTTCTTAACCACAATAATAAAAATTATTCAAAGCTCAGGTTTAAGGAAAATGGTAGTTGATAACATCAGAAAATAAATTTAATCTACAAATTTGTTTTATTTTTGGTTTTCACTATTTGATAATTTAAAAACATACACATAGCTGTTGTACAAGAGCTTAATCACCAATTCGTGATGATCGTGAAGAAATTTCTTGAAAATTTTCGACTAAATTTTTGTCTCAAAACTTTCACTTCTTTTTGCTCTTTTTATGATAGAAAAAAACTTTTTTCGTGTGAATAAAATTTAAGGTAATAAGCTTAAAAATTTGTCAACAATTAAAAATAGACATTTATGAAAGGAAAAAGATCCTAAAAATATTCATAATCATATGTAAATGTAGTAAAGAAAAAAATTGTCTCAGGGAATAATTTTTAAGTATTATTTAATTAAATTTGAAATTTTTGAGTTGTCTTTTAATTTTTTCATCAAATTCTAAGAATAAAAAAGACTTTTGGCTCATTTCTACTACCTCGAAGAACTTTCAGTACTGCCCAAAAATTTAAAAAAAAATCTTTTTCATTCAGGAACTAAAAATTCAGGTCAAAAATTAACAAAAATTTTCTCAAAAATTTTCAAACTTAAAAGAAAATCCTTCACGATCAAAAAATATAAAAATATTTTAGTTATTAGGAACTTTTTTAACAATTCGATAAGTTTTAAAAATTATGATAATTTAGGTAAACTCTTTCACACTTCGCATATAAAAAATCGAAAGTCAACAGAAAAAAAAATTCAGTTGAAAGAGTCTAAAAAATTTATAAATTTTGAATTAAAATTATTTTATTATTTAAGGGAATTTAAATTGGTCTTCCAAGAAATTCCAATTTCGTTCTATTATTTTCTTTTTAGTTATTTTTTTGTAAAAATTTCCTTTCTTCCTTCATCCTTTTAAAAATTACAGAGTTTCCTTAAACAACACATTTTTTATGAAAAAAAAATTTTTTAGTTTTATAAGTTCAAAAATGAATAAAAAATTATTTTTTTGCTTAAGTTTTTATTTTTAATTGAGAGAGAATGTTAAGTTGTTAAGAAAATTAATCAGTTACATGTAAAACATTAATTGATAAAATCATTTTTTGGAAAAATATAAAAATTATTCAAAAACATTTATTATTTGTTTTTATTTATTTATTATTTTTTATTTTACAGCCAACTACCATCATTACTTAATTCTTTAGAGGTTCAAATTGATCTATCTTATTCTGATTTAAAGATGTTTGTGATTTCCTTTGGTAAAACATTCCAAATAATATTTGTAACTTTTTTTTAAATTTTAACTTATTTTCTAACGTTTTTTTAAAATTCAAACATTTTATTTTTAACGATTTTCAAAATTTATTTTAAACCTGAATAACTCGTCAATTTTTTTTAAGTTTTGACTCTCTGGCATCATTTTTAACTATGAGAAGCCGTCCAGTGACATCTTCATTAATTGCAATAAAATGCGAAATTTTCAAGTTCAGAACAATTCAAAATAAGCGCAAAAATTTAGTTTTCAATTTTCTCCTATTTTTCTTATCTCTTGACATCTCCGACGAACGACATAAAAAATAAAAATAAATATTTTTTTATTGAACATTGCAAAGCATTTGAGCATTAAAAAGTTCAAAAATTACTTAAAGAAAATTATACGAAAAAACATAAGAGACAACGTATACAAAACTAAAATTTAAAAATTTGAAAAAATTAAGTGAGAAAAAAAGAAATTTAGGATATATAGAGTTAGGGTAAAAAATCTTGAGATACTAATGAAGCATAAGAAGAAGTTTTTTGTGTGTACAAGTAGATGTTTCAATGTATTTGATGACAGAAAAAAAAGTAAAAAATTTATTTCGGCATATTAAAAAAAGGAAGGAAATGACGAGTTTGTAAAAAATGTGGATGAAAATAATGAAAAATACATAAAAATGAAGTATAAAAATAAAACAGACATGGTAATAAGATGGATGAAGTTTAAATACAAAATTTTTTATTAACAAAAACAAAGCATAATGGAAGAAAGAAATTTGAGAGTTGTGGATTAATGAAAATGAGCAAGAAGCTTTAATTTTTTCTTATAAATTCAAAAAATTTAAAGAATTAGAACACTTAAAATCGTTTTAAAAAATTTTATATTTAAACGTATTTTTAAATTTCAACAAATTTTATATTTTTGATAATTCAGCATTTTTAAACGAATTAATTTTTTTCTTAATTTTTAAAATTTGTTCCACTTCGTTACAAAAATTCTTGACAAATTTTATTCAAAATTTGTTTTTAATAATCCACAACGACCAAATTTTTTCCTAAAAATACAATCTAATCATCATTACTGACAAAAAAGAACAAAAAACTTTCGGTAGTACAAAATTTCAGGGTTCAAATTAACAACAAAAGCAAGCTTAAAAAAGATGAATTTTTTGACTTTCTTTTAATTTTTCGAAGTTTTGTTTACTTAAACTTCATTTAAAAAATAAAATAAAACTTTTGAGATAGAGAAATTTTGAAGTTGGGATAAAAATAATTTTAAATCATAAAAACTTGACAAGAAAATTATTTTGACATGAAATTTTAAAATAGCATCATTTTGAGAAATTCAAAAATAAACATAAGTTTTTATTTTTATTTTCAAAATTAAAAATTTGAAAAACCAAGAAAAAACTTTAAATTTCAAAATTTTTCTATCTCAAAAATTTTCTTCAAAAAATAAAAATTCTTATCTTCACAAAAATTATTTTTAAAATAAAAACAACACAAAAGAGCTCTCACGATAAAACTCTTAAATAAATGACACACATTTTTCTCATACCTTGAAGTAACTAAAAGCAAATATCAATTTTTCGATGACTACACACATTAAATATAAAAAAAATTATTGATATTGATAACAAAATTAAGGAAAAATATAAAAAAAACACTTTATATGCTACCACGAGACCCGAGAATGCAAAAAAAGAAAAGAAATGAATGTGGGCAGGTTGTAGAGAATTGTGAAAATAAAGTTCGATGATGTACTAGAGAAAGAGAAAATTATACGTAAAAAGCAACAAAAAATTAATTTTAGTAAACTTTTCGGAAATTTACGACAAAATTAAGTGTTTTATGATGTACTGTAATTGGCATTAGAAAATATACAAAAATTAATTATTCTTTTAATTTTGTAAATATGGAAGACAAATGAAAAAAAAAAACATTTTGGGCTTCAAAATTTTAGAATAAATTTCATTTATTTTCGACCTTCAAAAATTACTTAAAATTAAGGTAAAAAAGTAAAACTTTTTAAGTTAAAAAAATGTCCCAAAAAATATTTTTGTTCCTTATTTGTGTATAAAAAAATTTTGGATAAAAATTTTAATTTTAAAAACATTAAGAAAAAAATTTCATTGAAAATATGAAAAAAAGCGCGCGGTTAAAAGTTCTGAACTGATAAGACTTAAATCATAAAAATTTAAGACACACAAATGAAAATTGAGAATTGAAAATTTTCTCATATTTGTGATGTCTTTAATTCTACTAGTTGTGTACTAACTAAAACTATTGAGAAATACGATTTTTTGTAAGAATTAAAATTAAAATGAGAGAAAGTAAAAAAAATTGTAATTTGTGGGTTGGTTAAGGAAAAATATTGAAAAAAATATGAAAATATCTCTAAAAGATGATTTTTTAATTTTTATTTTTCTTTCTGTTGCAATTTTTGTTAAAATTTCTCTCTTTCTTATTTAACATGCAAAAATATATAAAAAAAAGTGAAGAATGAAAATAAGAAGAAAAATTCTCACACAATTTTTAAATACAATTTATAATATACATTAATATTATCTGTGATTTATATAAAAAAATAATAGATGAAGAAAATGAAGATAAATATTATTAATTAAAGAAAAATATTGCATTTGTAATTAAATTCTACACAACAAACAAACAACAAAATAATGAAATATAACAATAAAGATTTATATTGATAATTTTTTTATTATGATGACAAATGAAGTTAAAATATCATTAAAAATACATAAAAAGAAGCAAGAACAAATATGAGAAATGTCTAATTGTTGATGATCAAAATTTTCAACATTTTGAGAATCACAATCCATACTTTAATTGATTTGTTTTGAAATTATTTTTTTATTTTGAAAACTTTTTGTTTAATGAAAAGTTCAAAAAATATTTTATTTTTAAAAATTAAAATTTCTTACAATCGAAAATTCTTTTTTCTTTAAATTTCAAAAATTTTCTGAATAATTTTGAAGAATTCTTTTTAAAAATATTTAAATTTCAAAATTATTTTTTGAACCAAATTTTTCAAATTTTTTGATATTTTTAAGATTAAAAATTTTTAAAAAAAAAATCTTTCAAAATTTTAAGAAATAATTTCAAAACAAATAAATTAACATCAACAACAAAACTCAAAAAACTTTTCGGTAATCACTCATTTTAATTTCAACACTTTCGGTAAATTTAGGCTACAAAAATACATTTATTCACCAAATACACAAACACATGTAATTTCTAACATTTTTTCTCTAAAAATTTAAAAAAGTAATAAATTATTTCGTAAATGTAAAAAATTTTTTTTAAAAGCAACTTTTAGAGACACACTGAAAAAAAAAAGAAAATGAATGATAAGTTTCGATAAATTCAAAATTATTGTAACATGTGAATGAAAAAATCGATTTTTTTCGGTCATAAAAATATATTTCATGAAAATATTTAAAAAAACTTTAAGGAAAAAAACTTTTGTAAATTTCATTTCATAATTTTTCTCTTTCTAAGAAAATGTAGAAAAAAATAATCTTTTGGAGGTAAAAAAAGTAAAAAAATTAAAATTTAATGACACAAAATTATACGATCGTATGGAGTTCAGACATAAAGAATAATTATAAAAATATTTAAAAATAAAAATAAAGATGAAGAAATAAAAATGAATTTGTTGCTAAAAAATATTGAATGTCTTTTTACTGTTTCTATTTTTCAGAATTTCATCAAACATTAAAAATATTTTTTAATTAAATTTGTATTAAAATTGCATTGAAAAAAATAATAAAAAGAAAAATGCGCACTATAAAAATAAAATATTTTTTTCTACAAGCATAATACGCATTCATATTAGACCGCAACAAATGTTTTAATATGAAATTATAAGGTTTTGTTTTTGAAAAACCATTTTTTCCGTTAAAGAGAACATCTAGTTTTTTAAGAAAAAAGAAAATTAATAAAGTTTGAATGTAAAATTATAAAATTTATATAATTTTTGAAAACTTTTAACGACAAATTTTAATTGTTTAAAAATGTTTGGTTTAAAAAGTGTTTTACAAAGCTTATTTAACTATCAAATTATATCAAAAAATCCATTGGCTGCAGTTTCTAAAAGTTACAAAGAATCGCTTTCCTTCTAAGTGCTGTAATCAAAAAAGTTTAAAATTTTATTTTTGAAATATTCAAAAATAATAAAAAACAAACTTAATCGATTTTACAAAGCTTTTTTTAGAATTCTAATGAAAAATAAATCAATTTATAAATATTTATCATATTTTTATTTTCATAACAAAAGAAAAACATTTAAAATATTTCCAATTTATTTTTTTTATCAAATCTGCTTTCTATTTATACCTGAATAAATCTTTTGTATTCTAAAAATGCCTAAAAAGAGCAAAAATTCTTCCATTTATTTCATAAAAAGTAAACGAATGAACAAACAAACGAAAAAAATTGTCGCTTCGATGCAAACACATCAATCATTGGCAAAAGTTTTCAGTCAAATATTTTTTTTATTTTCTTATTCGTTGCATATTTACGTAATTGTGTGTTGAAAATTTTAAATAAATGCTGAAGTTTAACCTTTTAAAAAAAATATTAAAGCTATTTTTTGAAATGCAAAAAACATTTAACTGGAAGAAAAAAAAACAAAGTTTATTTGTTGTAAATAATGTATCAAGACGCAAAAACAAATAAGAAAGAAATTTCTAAATAAATTGCAGCGTCAAAAAGTAAATCTATCTGAAAATTCATAAATCTTAGATACTTTTAAATTTTGCTGTTCAAAAAATTCAAATATTTCGTTATATTTGAAAAATTTTATTCTAAAAATTTAAACATTCGTAAAATTTTCCTAAACTTTTTTTTTGTTTATTTTCCAAACTCATCAAAAAAAGTCAAAAAGGCAAAAAAATTAACTTTATAAATTTATTGATTCTTAATTAATTTCCAATGAAAACAAAGAAAAGTTGATGTTTGTTGTTGTTGGCAAGCATAAAAGTTCATAATAAAAGCGAATTGCCTCTAATGACACACTTTCCTTAGTTCTTTAAATATACAAGAAAAACTTTTAGCATTTTTTCTCAATTGCCGTTTTCTGTAATTAATTTCAGTCCAATTAATAATATTGTTATTGCATGTTGCTCACTCTTTGAGTTGAAACTCACACAAACAAAACCAAATTAAATATATTTGTGTAGGTGAAGGACAGAATCCATCAAATTGATTATCGGTTACTCAAGTCATCGATTCACTTTCACTCGCCCACCATCATCACCACGAAAAACAATAAAAAGTATTTTCACAAAATTCCCTTTAAATCGAAAAGAAAAGTCAGAGATCGAAACATGATATTAAGGGTAAATGTATTTTTAAATTTAACTTCGCATGTGCTTGGAGAGATAAAAATGTTTATATTTAGAATTCTTTTCTATCCTTTATGATTTTATACATTTTTTTAAAGATTTTTTTGAGTACATTTTTGAATTTTTGAAGACATAAAATTTTTTACTTCAATTATAATAAAAATTTGAATATGTCGGATTGATATAAATCATTAAAATAAATACTATATTTTATGAGCTAAGTGCTATTTCAAACTTAAAAACGAGCTGAGCTCGTTAAGCTGTCTTTATTAGTGGTTGTCCCTTGTATACAAGTTGACTTACATAAATATGTCTTCATTTTGTTCATATTTTATCAAATTTAGTCAAAGTTCATGCAAACTTATATAAAAGTTTCATTTACTTAAATTAAAAAAGTTTTAGCCAAATTAAAATTTAACCTAAATAAATTAGAAACATTTTTTAGTAAGTCAACTTGCATGTTACTTGATGAAAGTAAGAGTCAAGTGGCGAACCTAAATTTTTTTATTAAGAATTCTAATGAATTTAAAATTTCTGCATGTTCACTAAAGGCTTGAAAAATACCTTTAAAATTTTAAAAACTATATTTTTTTCTTATTTTTGAATTGACCTTCAATTACACTCTAATTATTTTTCATTTAATTGTTGATTTTTATCTTATTCTCAAATTATTTTCTCATTTCCTTTGTGTTCATTATAAATTATCAACTAAACTGTTTTTTATTGCAGTAACAACAACATTCACAATTTTGTACACATACACTCAAACGGATATTTCTCATAACTTTTTCTTGTAAAATTTTCTTTTCATTATTTTTGTTGTTACAGACGGCTAGAAAATGCTGTCAAAATTAATTTACTTCCTGTCACACAATCTTTAGATAAAGTCAAGAATATTAATTGGAGGTGTCTTAAATGTTATCAAAGGTGAAAGGTAAAAAAATTTGTTTACTTTAATATTTTTTAAAGAGTTTTCTATAGAAAAATAAGAAATTATTATCAAGTATTTAACAACGTTTACCACAAATTAGACCAAATCATCAACTCTTCAACATTTTTCTTTCTTTTTTCCGCCTGCTTCATTGTAATGACTTCTCTCGCTCTTCTTTTGCTTCTTTTTGAAGGAAAGAAAAAAGTTTTACTGCCTTTTTTCTATGATATAGAATATAATGTAGGCCGAGGTGGAACAGATTGTGAAATTGAGTGAAGAAAAGAAGAAAATAGCAGATGGAAAAGCGTGATAGAGTGTGAGGAAAGATTGATGATTTGTTATAGCTATAAAAAGATTATTGAAAATTTTTTTTATAAATATGTCAATGTATTTTTTAAAATTAATATTTTTGTCTAACGGTTTTTAAAATTTGAAAATTTTTATTTTTAAACGGTTTTTTATAAAAATTTTGATCTTTTGTGATTTCAAGAAATTTTTAAATATTGTAATGACTTTTTAAAATTTAAAAATTATAACAGACTTTTTTGATTTAAATGTTGATTTTAAACAAATTTATAATTTTTTCTACAGAAAATTTTATGTTTTGAAATTTTTTCAAAAAACCTAAAAAATATAATTTTTCTAAAAAATATTTGTTTTTCTATGTCTTTAAATGTCACAATAAAAAAAGCGTAAACCTTTACTGGCAACATTTAACAACTTGTGACTTTTCTGTGATGACATTACTTTCTACTTTCTTTTTTACCAAACTTTAGCACAAAAAAAACTTTTTACTTTACGCTGGTATCGTTTATTTGTGGTTGATGTAGGAAGAATAAAAAAATTTCAACAATTTTTTCCTTGTCATAAATTGTGTGCAATTTTTCATATATGAAAAAGTTAAATTATGCATGACATAAATTATTTTTACCCCTATTGTCTCATTTTCCTTCCTCTGCATCGTTCTTTTTATTTGGCATGTCTTTTTGTGTGTCTTGGGGAAAAAGCTCTTTTTTTACTGCTGTTGAGATTTAAATAAAATAAAAATTTGTAGCATATGCCTACATTTTCACACATAACTCATTAAAGTTTTGATTTTGATTTATTTTCCAATAATTTTAGTAAATAAGTTATAATTTTAGTAAATAAGTTCTTTATCATACAAGGACACTTTTTTGCGGGAAATTTATCTCACTCATGCTTGTTCACTCATTCATAAGCGGATTTATTCATTCTTTCTATCTTATTCATCGCATTACACGTGAAGGAAGACAAAAATCAGATGTTTAAGCTTTTCATGTGTTTATTCTTGAACGAGAAAATTTCCTTATTTTGCCGCATCTACATTCTACTTCATTCATCGTGATAGACATTGAAAATCATCCTTTTTTTCTTCTTTGCTTTTTGCTTCTCATTCTTATGTTTTTTTGTTGTTGTTGGAATGATCATTATCGTATTAAAATGAATGATGTGAAGAAAAGAAAGAGAAGAAAAAAGTTGAGAAATTTCACGTTAAAAAATTTTTTTTCACTTTAATCTAAGCAAGAAGATGAAATAAAAATGTTGATAACTAAATTGTGCTGAAACAGAGTTGGAAAATTAAAATATGACTGTGACAGACAAGCTCTTTTACAAAAATTTCAATATTATCAAGATTAGAATAAAATTTAAAATAATTCTGTTAATTTTTAGTTAAAACTAAATTTTGCACTGCTAAAATTTTTAATTTTATCATTAAACAAATCAAAATTTCACAAATTGATTGTAAAATAAATAAGAAGTTTCAAATGACTGAAAACTTCTAAAAGCTTTTATAACCTTTAAAGTTGCAAATAAGTAAAAATTAAATTGAATCAAACAGCTTTAAATAACAATTTAATTTTTTATCGCTAATAACATTTTATGAAAATTTTAATAATTCAAATAAAAAGTGTAAACAAGCTGTTCAAAATGTAAATTTCAAAAAGAATAAAATTCGCATTTTGCTTGTTTTTCTTATTTCTGTTTTATCTCATTTCAAATATTTAAGCTTTTTTCTAGCAATAGAATATATAAGTAAATCAACATAAATTACAATGTGCAATGAACAGCAACAGGAGCAAAAAAAGATTTTTTTTTGTTTTCCTTTAAATTTTCAAAGCGAGCGAGAGAGAAAAGAAAGAGAGTAAAATGTGCAGGAGAGAGAAAATTGAAGTTTTTGCAACAGAGAGGAAACTTTAATTTTTTGAGAGAATTCGAGCATCATCTGATATGCAATAGTAAAAAAAGGACAATTTGATTTTTTAACTGCTTTATAATGTATCTAAGAATAAAGCAACCTTTTGATAAATGATACAAAAAACTCCTTTTTCGGTCATATTTCAAAAAAAAAATGTAAACAATTTTGTAAGGTCGTCTCATATAAATTCCATTTTCATCGCAATGTTTTCTCTTCCTCATACGTATTCATGTGATGAGACCGAAATTTCATAGAAATGGGTTTTTATTTCAGTACACATGCTTTGTCGGTTAGCCAGTGGCTACATCATGTACATAATTTTCATTGCTATATATGGCCAGTTCAAGGAGGTCAAAATGTATTCATTTCGTAGCTATTAAGCTCATAAATTAATTTTCATGTCTAACGTCAGCATTTAATGGCCAAAAGGAAGATGACTTGACTTTCTTTATCTCTTATTAAAAAGGTGTTAAATTTGTTGCTGTCACACGTGCAAAAGCATGCTGTAAATTTGACTTAGCTATAAAAAATTTTATTGTGAATTATTTTATAGTTCTGATCTGATTTGTTAATATGTGAGAGAAGAAATTTTATATTTTTTATTTTATTTTTATTATTTTTAAAAATCGAACATTTTTAATTCACGATTTAAATTTATAAAGCTGATTTTAATTTTAATCTTGAACTTGACCTTGGTTTTTAAAATTGACCTTGAAATTTGATCTTGATCTTAAAAATTTCAATTTTGATCTTGAAAACTGAACTTACTTTTGATCTAAATCTTCAAAAATGAACTTTGGTTTTAAATTTGACTCAAAATTTTTTAAGATTTTTAATATATTTTATTCAACTGCCGGAAAAATTTAAAAAATAAGTAAAACATTTCTATTATAAACGTAAATTTGAATTTTTTTATGCCATATATTATAAAATCCATGTTCATGTCAATTTATATTTCAAATCATTCTATATAAGAACAATTAAATTTAAAACTCATCATTTACTAAAATCAACAACAATCAAAAACTGCAAACAAAATTTTCGCTTCATTTCCAATTGCACATTTGTTGAAATAAACTAAAAATTTCCCTAATTAGGAAATGCATTTAACAAAATTACCACTCTAAAATTCCCAAATCACGTAAATTCTGAATGTGCACTTAAATAACCAAAATGAAATGCCGCAAACATAATAAAAGCAAACAATTTAATTTTCATATCTAGAAAAAATTTTATTTTGCCTTGCTCATGAGTAATCAAAGCGGTTTTTGATTTAAACAACCTGATTTTGAACTTGTTGAATGTTTGCCAGAAAATTTTTTTATGCTTGATTGCAAACTTGTTGAATTTCAAATTGGCGAGCATAGTTTTGGGTTAATTTTTGACTTCATTTCCATTCTACCTTCATTAGAATTTTCTCTCTAGATATTTCTGCATTCAACATCAACTTTATCTTTCGCTTCCAGAATCTGAAATTTTTCTACTTTTTTCTATACTAAAAAGGTCATTCCCAGACATGTACAGAAGTAGAAATTTTTTCAATAAAGTTTCGCATCTGCTTGCAGCTACATTTTATCAATATTTTGGCATATGAAAGCGAGAACAAAATTTTCTAATATAAACTCGCCCCCATTTAAATAAATTTTTATCCTTCCTTTTTATTCTCAATACATACCCAAAAATAAAACTTTTTATTCTCTTTCCTCTATAAGTCCAACATAACCGACAATCTACAAATTTGCCTCACACCAAGTCTGTATTTATTATGTTTATTTATCATTTCGAGTTAGCTCTTTTTATAAAAGGAGTTTGTAAAAAGGTTTGTTATAGAAAATAGCAATAAAGAAATAAAATTTTTGAAAATAACGGATTTATTAAAAATAATTTTGAAAACGTCGTTATTTTTTTGAATATGAAAAATTTGTTTTTATTCATTTTAAAAATTTTGCCTTTTCATTAATTCATATATTTAAATTTTAAAGTTTCGTTATTATCAAATTTTATAAAATCGTTATTTTTTAGATTCTAAAAAACCGTTAATAAATAAAATTTTGCAAAATAAACAAACGTTTCTTCTTGTTTCGCCCTTACAATCCTTTTCTATCACCTCAACGAACCTAATTTCATAAGTGTGTGTAAATGAATGATTTTCATTCTTTTATCTTCCCCCATTCATTCTTATTTATTTATACTGATCACAACGAACATAAAAAAAGGAAACATAAAAAAAGAAGGAACAGAAAAGCATGGAAAGTAAGAAATGAAGAGTGAACACACAAACGAGGGAGAAAAAGTGTATGAAAAAGCACACAGCAAACAAAATTTTGTTCACTACGTTCTCGTACACACTTTGCTCTCAGTTTCATGCTGAACTCGCAACGAGAAGGATATTTTTCGCTTCTCATCTCCTGCATTTTCCAAACGGAGTGAAAAAGGTATAAAAAATAATTTTTACCTACTCTCACTAACTTTCAATTTACGCTCTTCAATTTGTATGAATATCAGATAACAAATAATTATTGAAGTGTAAAACTTTGAACAACGATAAAAATAAAAAAGAAAAACTTTTTTGCTTAAAGTGCAAACGACAACGAGAATTTTTATTGTGTATAAACTTTTATGCGTGTGTGTAATTTTATATATTATTATTATTTTAAAGTGAACATCGCTGGTATAAAAAACGAAAGAAAGAAAATTGAATTGGCATTAAATTGAATTGAATTGTTATTTTTTCTTGTGTTCTTCATCCTTCGCTCTAGCTTAGATGCGAAATGAAATAAAAAAGTGAGTGAAGAAAAAGAGAAAAAAAATTTAATAACAAAAAAAAATTGTCAAGTGTGAGGAAATTGAAAATTGTCAAGATGTGCATGCGGCAGCGTATGGCATAAAAAGGAGAAAAAGAAAGCGAGTGATTGTTTATTATGAGTCTGAAGTGAGTTAGTCACTCAATATGGTTAACATGTGAACTTCAAATTCAATTTATTTTCAATTTTTCTTCATCGATTCAATTAAATTCTTTTTTGATGAAATTTTTTACATCTCTTTTGGACGAAATTTACCCTGAAACTATGACGGCATGAAACATCGCTTTCATTTTGAAGCTTTTTTGCAAATTTACCTAAATTCTCAATGTAAAAAATTTCATTTATTTCTTTATGAAAATTTATTATTTTTTCTTATCGTCTTAAATTCACTGCTGCAGTAACCTGGGCAACAATTTTCAATAACAGCTACATGGATTTAAATTTCAAATATTCTTTTCCTTATTCAGATTGAATTTCAAATTTATGATAAAAATAGGTCAAAAGATTTCAATTTTATTCATTCATTCATAATTCTCAATGACTATGAAATTCTTCTCTTTGTTGGTCAAATAATTTACATTTGCAAAATTGAAATTGACACAACTGTAATTGACTCAAATGCATATGAAAGTTCTCAATTGAAATTTCTCTATGTAAAACTGTATTTGATGATGACTCGTTAAAAAGAAAAATAAATTTCACAAAGAGAATTTTTGAAATTGTTTTAATGAAGCACAAAGTAAATTAAAATAACTTTGATGATTGAAAATTATTTGGGTTGAAAGTAAATGAAATTTTTTAAATTGAAATCATTAGTAGAAATTTAAAGTTAGTTTCCATTAGGATAAACATAAATAACATGCCAAATTCCTAAATAAATTCCAACTTCTTCTCAAAACTCTGAATTTGATTTTAAAATTCCATAGAAAAATCAATTAAACTTTCAAAATAATTTCATCTAATATTCAAAACTTGTTTTTATATATTTTTTATTTTTAACTCTATAAAAAACTATTCATTCCACATAAATTCATTAACTGTTTTAAGTTTCAAATTTTTTAAGCTTCTTTTAAAGCTGCAAACCTTTTGAAAGCAATTATTTTTTCTAGGAAATATTTATTACTTTTAAAATAAAAATAAACTCAAAGTGAAGTTCCGTATGTGTACAGAATATGCACTTTTTTAAAAGAGGATTATTTTTACAGAAGAGAAAGTTTCAAAAAGGTTTTTTAAAAATTCTTTTAATGAACTGCTGAAAAAAAAGAATTTTATTTTCATCAATTTCAATATTAATTAAAGTTTGTTCATTTGTTAAGTAAAAATCCTAAACACAATATTTTGAAATACTAAAAACTACTCTTAAAGATTTTGTTAGTTTTGAAATTTAATTTTTTGCTCACTCCTTTCAGTGTTAATTACAAAACAATTTCTCATAAAATCCAAAAAGGTCCAAAAAATACTAAGAATATTTAAAAAACTATGTAAAGTTTCAAAAAATTTTACATTTCATACAATGTTTTGAAATATAGGTAGAATAGTCCCAATATTTCTGGGTTTCATTTAAATTCAAACATTTTATATTTGTTTAGAGAAAATTTTCTGAAAATAGAATTTTTATCATAAAAAAAATTTCATAAATTACATAAAAGTATGGTTATTAAATTTTATAGTTTAAGTTATGAAAGTTTTCAGCTCAATCTGATATTATTTGATTTATCTTTTGCTTAGTTTATTTTACTCGAAACTTATGTGAATTATTTGAATTTCTCACTTTTAATAAAGAAAGTGATAAGTTTCTAAGATGTGTGCATATAAACTATTATACTTTTTATACTTACTTTTAAAAATATCCTGGTATGGGCAGACGACAGTTAGGAAACTTTTTTTGAATAAAAAATAGGTCTTGGGGTTTGAAACTACATTTCTTCGAAATCATTTGAATTTTCAAAAATAAGTTTACAAAAAATCTAAATATTGCTTTATAGCGAATTCTAAGCATTTCTTTAGATAAGTAAAGTTATTATTGATCTAAAACGTTCACTATTCGCCTTTATTTCATTTTAATATTTATTGATTTTCAATTTTTCGTAAAAATTTTTCTTCGTAAACATATTTCGAAAATTTCGAAAACTCAATATTATTTCGAAAAAGGGTGT
Source organism: Polypedilum vanderplanki (assembly GCA_018290095.1). NCBI lineage: Eukaryota > Metazoa > Arthropoda > Insecta > Diptera > Chironomidae > Polypedilum > Polypedilum vanderplanki. The sequence goes on along the minus strand of CM031380.1, from coordinate 13,304,056 downwards.
GCATTTAATTTGAAAATTTCAGCTGTCAAAATTTCGAGTGTCCCTACCAGGAAAAATATTAATATTCTGATTGCAAAATAAAATGTTTATGATATTGATTTTTATTTTATTTATTTATGTTACAGTGACATTTCACAGGTTATTCAATCATAATTTCATATTCATTTATAACTTTATAAAAAGTTCTGAAATCATAAATCAATTTGTCTTAAACCAACAAATAAACAAACCCACAAAACAATTTATTTTCTTTTTCTATAAATCTAATTTAGACTTGATCAAAAGAGAAAATTTCAACACATTTTAAATCGATATCTATTTCTAGAAATCCAATATACAACCACAAAGTAAATTGACCTATTTTGAGCTTCATCGAGTTTTACAATTTTCCTACGTAAACACACTCACACATTTGCTGATACAATAAAGAAGACATAATAATCTCTTCCCATTCTCTCTCCTTTTCAAAAGTTCATTACTGCCATTGCTGACCTCGAAGCAAAGTCAATTTCCAAACATCTAAAAATGACACTCAAGAAAATTTTCTCTCTTATCTTTCAGGTGTTAAAACTTTGAAAATTTAATAAAAACACACAAAAGAAAATTGAGACAATTTAAATATTTTTGTGATGAGAAAAAAGGAACAGAAAAGAAATTCCAGCTAAAATAATTTTCATCAACCTTCGACACTTAAAAGAGTAAAAAATTTGCTAAAAGATTAATCAAAAAAAAGTGAAGAAAGGTGAGTAAATAGACCTAAAATTGAATTTTTACCCAATTGAATCCTTTTCATTAAAAAATTATCGATATTTATTGATGTTGCCATGGATGCGGGAGTTGAAACCTACTTGAAATTTCAAGTTATCTTCTCGATGTTAAAAAGGATTAAATTCAATGTTTATTGATAATCTGAGGGCTGATTGGCTTATATTTTTGATGTTAGTAAATCTAAGCCAGCATATGTTCGGATATTGTGCATTTTATTCTAGATATTGCCATGGCAAATTTACTTTCTCTCTCTCTTTAATTTGTATATTTCTTGTATCAACATCTTTTAATTTCATTTACATAAGATGGAAATTCTATTTTTATAATCTTTTGCCAAAAACACAAGATAAATTTTCATAAGAGCTTGCGAGTCAAGTGCAGAAAATTTATTTTTATGCTCTCTACAGGAAAAGACCGAGTTTTCAAGGATACTTCTGAATTTTGTTTTTAAAATAAAATTTCTTATTTTAACGAATTTTAGAAGTTTAAACTTTTAAAGTTTTTTTAAATTTTAAGTTTCAAAGTTGTAAATAAAAAAAAATAATTTTAATAGGTATTTAAGGTTAAAACTTTTAATATTTCAAAAAATTTAAAAACTAATCAAAAATTTAAAATTTCAACTTTTTGAATTCTACAAAACCGTTAAAAATACATTTAAAAATACTTGTTTGTTTTTCATGACTGTGAAAGATGAAAAACAATTAAACAGCAATAAGAGATGGTAATGAGTTTATAGATACAGATGTAGAATAATAATCAGAAACCTGAAAATTTTCTCTCAATTTATAATTTAAGAGAGAAAATCAACACCTGGAAATTTTCTTTTTTGTCTTTTTCTTCTTCATCGTCTTTACATAGAGTTGATGAATAAATTGTAGATTCATCTGCATTTGATTTTAAAGAGAAATTTAATGAGATTTTAGCGATTCAATTTTGCTATTAATTAATTTAATTATTTTCTACAGTTCGTGGATAATTGAGTTAGAGTTGCGTAAATAATTAATAAATAACAGACATTTTAATGAATAAATTTTTAAATATTAAAGTAAATTTAACAACTTTATATGAATCAATTATTTTTAACTCTATATGTAGAAAATCCTTATTAAGGCTCATGAAAATCCAAATCTCGTGTTCCCCCAACACAATGAATAATTCACAAGCAATTGTTCTTTACAAAAAGGGCTCAAATCTTTTTGAATAGTGATTCTTTACTCAGGGGAAAAAGTAAAAGTATCCATTTTGATACACAAGTTTTCTTTGCTTCAAAATCCCCTACATACAAAGAAAGGTCAAAAATCTTTCAATAAAATTTCATTTTCAAGTTCATAATTCATCGTATTGCATAAATTATGTATGAATAGTGACAGCAAGTGATCCAGTTGAAAGAAACTGTTGGAAAGTGAAAAATTCATTTTAAATTTATTCTTCACACATAAAAGAATTCAATTTATCATGCATGAATGCTATTATACTCAAATACCATTTGCTCACTCAAGTTTTTTTCCCTTTAAACTTTCAACTGCATTTGAATGAATATAAAATTTATCTCTTTTACACATACATCTTCATTAAATGTTCTTTTAACCATCAATTTCAAAGAACTCTTTTTATTACTCACTTCCATTTTTTAAATAAATAAATCTTTTGCATTTTTTCACATGGTTTAAAGATTTTTTAATGAAAATCCTACAAACTTTAGTTCAACTTACTTTAAAGTTTACAAATTTTCAAAAAAGAGTTTTATTGTGCCATTTTGAGTTGAAAAATTTATAACTTTAAATTTTTTTAAAAATCAAATTTTTCTTCAAAATGTATTTCTATAGAGTCAACCGCTAAAATTTTTCTTTATTGTGGTTCATTAAGAATTTCTTCAAAGCCACAAAATTTTCAACCTTCTTATTTACATAGAATTGAAAAGAATTTTTATCAGAAAATTTTCATAAAACGTGAATTTTTATAAACAAAAGTGGAAGAAGTTTTTATTGTCATATCATGATGATTTAAAGCTATAAATTAAACTTCAAGTAAAATTGACATGCAAAGCAAGAAAAAAAGAGGAATATTAAAAATTCTATTTATGAAGATGAGCTTCAAAGAGCATGAGAATGATGGAAAAATTTCCACATCTTTACCCTCATTCATGGTAAAAGTCTCTTGAAGGAAGAATTTAAAATATTGCTCTTGTTTTAAGCAAGAAAGAGTGAAAATAATGGGAAAGGAAAGAAAAGGAAAAAAATTGCTGAACTATTTCGAATCTTTTATCCATTGAATTGTGCTTTTGAAATTCCAATCTCTTTAGAATGAATTTTTATGTGAAGCTTTTTATCGTACGATGATTATGATAGCAAGTAGTTTTTAAAAGATGAACGATTTAAAGAGTTAAGGAAAATTCTATTTTTAATAAATTTTAATGAAATTTTCCTCATTTTGTCTCCCTAGACATTTCCAATCAAACAATTTCACAAGAAGACAAAATTAAATTAATTAAAAGTGCTAATAAGTCAAAAAGAAAATAAAATTATCAGACAGCCGTCTAAGTCAAAAAGGGGTAAAATGAAGAAATTATAAAGTTACAAAAAAGATGCTAATAATGATGATTCAAGCAGAAAAAATTATTTACTTACAAAAAAGGTTCAAATTTAAAAGTTAGTAGGTTAAAAGTTTTTAGGCATGATTTGAACTTTCAAAATAAACAAAAACTGTCCACTAACAAGTAAAGAAAAATTATTTTTAATGCCAAAAAAAGTTTTGCAGTTTCAGCTTCAAGCCATGATTGATTGAAATCCGAGATGTTTTTTCAGCATTAAATCACGTTTCTCATGTAATTTCCTTTTTGCATGATGCGAGACATCAATTTTATCAACACTAGCTCTCATCGTCTATGTCTTCGTCATATCACATCACATTCAACGTCATAACGCTTGCTTGCTGCAATTGGAAAGCTTCCATTGTTGTTGTATGTTGAAATTTCATTGAATGAGATTTTTACTTGACACGCCATGACATTTCCTTAAAACGTGAGCAACGAAGAGAAAAAGACAAACGTGCAGTTTTGGGTTGGAAATATGTCATTCAGATATATCTTATGTAAGATTTACTGCAAGATGAAAAAAAGGAAATGATTTTGATGGTTGTAAAAGTGCAATAAAAGCAAAGTTTGTTTTTGCAGATATGGAAAACTTTTCGATTTATTTGCTAACTTTCTGTCAAAGTAAAAAAGGTAATGAAAAGCTTTCAAGAAAAAGATTTAGGTAGAAAATATTCTATAAAAGTTTGTGATTTCTTTGTAATTTCCTTCAAATCATGAAAAAACATTGAGAATAACCTAAAAATTTAAAAAAAAACACGAAGTTAGTTGTAAATTAAATTCAAAATTATTTTAACTGTCATTTTGAAATTTAAAATTTTTTATTTAAAAATAATTTAATTGTTTATTTTGAATGGAAAATGTTGACTATTTAGCTTTTTATATCACAAAAAATACAAAACTATTAAAATAATTAAATCCACACAGATCATCATTAAATTATTATTATTGCTGAGATAATTTGAAAAAACAAAAACAGCAGCAATATGTGAATAAATTAATTGCCAACTGAGTGCAAACTGTACGTTAAATTAATCATTTTCTGCAACTTTCTCTCTCTGCATGTAGTGGCAACTGATGTCATTGATAAATGTGAATTATCTGGCAGCAGTCTCAAATGAAAAAAGTTTCATTCTATGAATAGAAATGAGAGATATAAAAAATCACATGAGGTTTTTGAATGAAAATTTCATGAGATAAAATAAGACAAAAAAAAGAGAAATTGAATAATTTAAAATTTAAAGCCTAGTCAGCTGCTACTACTGCGTTTTTCGACCTTGAAAGTTATTTCCTCATTTCCATATCATCATCATCATTCTCATTTGCATTCATTATGAAACCAACAAATTTTATTCTTCAAAAAAACTTAAAATTATGAAAATTCTTATAGGAAAATTCAATTTTTCTCATTTTATATTTTAGCGTAAAACGTTTTGGTAAAAATACAAAATTTCTATAAGAAATTCAATTTATTAATGCAAAAATGTTATTTGAAAAGAAATAAAAATTCAATTTATTCTGAGTTGGGTTTAATTTTCATGTGGAAATGATTTTACAATGTGGTTAATTAAGTTTTCATTCTTTTTTCTTTATGCAACAAATAAAATAACTGTGGTATTTAACAGAAGCAAAATGAAAATAAGAAAATTTAATTTTATGTTTTGTATGCAAAAATTAGAGTAATTTTTGAATTTAGTTGGGCAAATAAACTAAAAACATGCTGAGAGTAATTTCGAAGCTAAATTAAAAGCATTTTATTATTAAACAAGGCTCAATTTTAATTAGATGTAAAAAATTAATTAATTCTTTAAAGATCTAAAAGTACAAAACAACTCTTGTTTTTTAAAAAAAAATTAATTTTTATTTGTCAAAATTTTTCCATTGGATCCTTTAGAATTTATTTTAAACAAAAGCTCACGAACAAGCCTCAAAAATAGTTCTATAAATAACCATAACCAGTAGCTCAATGGTCGAAAACAATAGAACAATTTCATCAACCTTTTAATCATTAATTCCCTTTTGTTTGCACATCCTACCTCGTCGAAAATTGCATTTTCAAAATTATTTGCTCTTTCATTGTGCCTAGGAATTTTCATCATCAATAAATTTACTCCCATAGCTAAATACATTTAGAAACGCATCGCAATTCTTCGATTTTATTGAGCTTTTATTGTTCTACATGCTGGTAATAAATAAATTGTTTGGGATTCGAAATATTGTGTACGTAGTTTTATGCCTTACTCAATTTAATAGACTTGAAAAAGAGAAGGCGAGGGTGAAGAGGAAAATGACGATAATTATAAGCACGTAAAAGTATGACTCTTTATAGTCAACAATTTTTCTCGTATTTAAGTATTCGAGGCATTTTATGCACTCGGCGGTACGTGAGATGGGAATTTTATGATGGTTGAATGATGAAAGTGAATAAGTGCTGGTACGATAAAATGAATCATGCATATCATGTAGTCAGCATATAAAGTTATTATTCTCAATAATAGTAAAGGTAAGATAAAACTCAATTCTTCTAGATTGATGAAGATTTTCACTATAATTTTTCAAAATATCAAATTTTCAAATTTAATTCGTTATTTTTCAAATTTCAAATGTCTGTTATTTTTTATAAAATTAGAAAACCGTTAAATAAATAATTTATTAAGTGTAAATGAGAATTTTTATTCAATTACGCAAAAAAGCAATTCGTCTAAATAATAAAAAACGGCTTAAAATAAATCACTTTTTCCTGTTTTTTGCCTTTATCCTTCCGGCCATTTTCATCATCATCAAATTTAACCTTAATCTCTTCATTCACATCAATCTCTAAATTCATATGTGAAAACTCAAAAAATTTGCCATAAGGCTTCAATTATTTAAAAAAAAGCAAGTGAAAATGAAAATGATATAAAAAATAACAAGCGTAATGCTCATTGAGTGAGAGACAGGAAAAAACCAACCGCGAAGTTATAATATCAAGTACATATATAAATATAAAAAGAGCGAATAGAATGAATGAGTGAATTTCGAGGGTAGAGAGAGTAGCTCGTAAATTTATGAATCTGAGAGTCAGTGAAGCATGAGAGGTAGCATAAATATTTGAAGAAGCTCCTGCTACAATATGTGTATTATTTATAGGCAGACAAACGTGAAATATAGACAGGTAAAAGGAAGAAATATTTATTGCGCATTTATATGCATGATCAGTTGAAGTCATTAATATTTGATAAGGCACATGTGCGCAAAGGAAATCAAATTTTTATGAAGAAAAAAAAGTTTTAATTAAAATCTTCAAAAATTGAACTTTGATCAAAAGCAGATTATCAAATTCAAAAATATCATCTTGTCAGATTAGAATTGTCAATGGCTTTTATATTCTACCATTTTGCTATTCAATTCATCCCATCGACCGTCTTTAATCTCTCGATAAATTGAAATGATGAGTGGATTATATTTTTACTACACAATTCGATTTTGTATAAAAAGGAAGTCTATTGAAATTTCATAAAATTAGAATTTTCCATTCAACCTTTTTTTAAATACTGTTAAGGATACTTGAATGTTCATTTTTTGAGAGTCAAATGCGAAATGTCAATAAAAAATATGATAAAATGACTCAATAAAGTAAAATAAATGTTCATAAAAAATGAGTAATTTTTGTATCATATAAAGCATTTTATGTTCATTGATAAGCTCTTTTACACCTTCACCTAAAATGACTCTTTTTTATCTCATTTTTCTTGTGCTTTTGTGTGGCTTCTACTGCTTAATATACGACATTTTGAAGCATATTATGTAGGAAGCGATATTTAAAGAAATGTTAATGGAATAAAAATAAAATTTCTGCAAAATTCATTTTTAAAATAAAAGAATTTTAATAATTTTTAAAGTTCCAATCAAAAAATATGCCAAAAATATTTTGATTGATGAAAAGAAATTGATTGTGTGTGAAAAAAAGCTAAATAAAAATGACTACAAAATGTGTTGCAGATAAGTAGAAAAGAACAATATAATCGCATGCCATTATTTATCCTTCATCATCATGCTCGATAAATTTCGACATTCAGACATACGCAAGCATTAATATTTATTAGGAATTTACTTGACTAGACAGGTTTGCTTTTTTTGAAAGATAAAATAAGGAAAAAAGGATGTTGAGCATAAATTGAGAAACGAGAAGATGAATTGTGTTCGTATATCTCTTGTAACATTCACCAATATGTATTCAATGAGCAATCTAGTCTAATCGAAAATGATTTATCTTCCATCATTTCCTTACAATCATTTGCTTCTTCTTTTCGAGGCTTCACTCTGCGGGTTGATTTTGATTGAATGCACAATTTTATTCCTAAAATTGACTTTTGGCCACTCAACTTGAATATTCATCTGATATGGATTGGAACAAGAAAAAAAATTCATAAAAATAAGTGTCTTATGTAATGAATTTTTATGGCATTCAATTGATCATGATTACTTACATGTGGATTAGTATAATATACTCTTGCTACATGAGACTGAACAAATTTCTCTTAGAAACAGCATGCAGTAAAAAAACTCTGAATAAATTCTTATTTAATTATTTTACTTAATTTTATTAGCATTTACGTCACATGAAAATAGAAAGAAGGAAGGAAATTTTATCTAGGTAGAAGGAAAAAATGTAAAAATATTGGTATTTTTATTATACCGGAAAAAAGGTTGGAATATTAAATTATTTCTGAAATTATTAAATTTTTAAACCTTAAGTGATCGTTAATAAAATAAACAATTCATAAAAAATGTTATGAAACAATAAAAATCACAACTGTCTTTAAATTCTTAGCAGGAGAAGCAAAGAAATCAAAAAAAGATTCATTAATAATATGTCATTATAACACAAGCGAATCATTTTTCACATAATTTTATTGAAGAACTTTCATAATCACAAGAAGAAACTGAAAGCTTATTAATGGCACAATCGTAAATCACAACCAATTGCGTGTTCAACTATTATTATGCATTATTAACAATATCTTCCATTAGTTTCACCATTCACTCACTATTATGATGTCTCAATCTCATGGCATTCATCTTTCCCATGTTTCCCTCTCTATATTGTATTTCTTAAGAGGATTTTGAAATACAATTTCTGTTTTACTCATGCCAATTCTCTTCTTGATTGTCTCGTCTATCACACACTGCATCAACATTGACGTTTGTTAGTGACAATGATATAAAAGAAGAAAGCTTCGTCCATTTTTCTGACATTTCATTGAATTTAAGAATCTCTTTTTTAGGAGGGTAGAAAAAAAAGTTTTTAATTAAGGACCAAAGAGAAAAATACAGAATTTGTGAATTACTGCTAATGCTGATGTTCATTTTTGATTGCTCAACTTGATGACAGAGAGGAAATAAAAACATTGAAGATTATGAGCTTTTTGAATTAGTCCTCTTTACAATTATGAATGCAAAGTGGACAAAGAAGAGCAAGAAAATTCATCATGAATGAAAATACGGATGGCAATTAAGATTTATTATGGTGATTTTTTTTGGTTGAGGTTTTCTCGCCATCAAAATTAAAAAGTCGAGTTTTCATTATTTGGAAGATTTTTTTATGGTTTAAGAAGGAAAAGCAGTTAATATTTTATTTATGACTTCATTATGGATTATGAGCTATTTTTATAAGAGAAAGCTCTTCTTGATGAACGTACTTAAAAGTAATTTCAATAATTTATATTTAAGAAATGAAAATTTATCATTTAAAGCTCAGGCAAGGACACTTGAAAGAAGATTCCAGAAAGATCTTAAAAGATCGTAAAAATAGCAAAGGTTTTTCAGTTTCTTTGCCTGCTTTAAAACTTGATATGGTATTTTATTAGTTTGTTCTTAAATTGTCTTTCAAAAAACATTTTTCCAATAAAAAATTCTCTTAAGTTATTGCCTTACAAAATTATTTTCAAATTTAAATTAAAAATGCCTTTTAATAAATCACTTGCTGTTCATATAAGTTTTTTGTCAAAAAATAAAAAAAAAATAAAAACCAAGCACAAATATTTTTTGTAAAATTTTTTTCTTCCTTTATTCATTTGTAAAACAAAAATTTTTTACAAAGCAAGAATTGTGCAGTGTATGTATTTTGATGAAAGAATTTGATCGAAAAAAGCAGAACATAAAGAAAGACTAAAATCGAAGCTGTCAACTGTATTATGATGGATTGAAAATCGGTAACCGAGTGTAAGCGCTTTGTTTTCTTTGTTTAGTGATGAATGATGGCAGCAGCTGGTGCATGATATGTAAGTGGACTATGTGAGACAATGGCTGCTGTAGCAGGTGCATGGTATGAGACAAGTGGTGCTGAATAAGTGTGATGTGTTGCAATATAAGAACCTGGAGCGGATGCGACAATTGGTTGTGAAATGAACTTAGCTGGTGTGGCGACATAAGTTGGCTGGGCAATAAGTTTTGTTGGTGCAACGCAACAATGGCTGGTTGAGCAATGATTTTAGCTGGAGCAGCAACACTGGAGCAATGATTTGGCAGCTGAATGGGCGTGTAACACGCATTGAATCCATTGACAGCATCAGCAGTCTAAAAGTTTAAAAAAAAAGTTCTAAATAATAAAAAGTTTTCTAACAACAAAAAAGTTTTACTAACATAATCAACTTGACGAGTTTACCAGTTGGTTCAAGAACAGTGTACTGCAAAATAAAAAATAAAAAGAAATCCGCTTAATAAAGTCATCAATTTTAACAACATTTTATGCATTATAATGAAACTAATGATTTGAGTGCATCCTTGAGTGTACAAAATGAACTAAAATACATTCACTTCGATGAAGTTGAGACGAGAAAAATATTTAATTAAATTCTCATTATGTCATGCAATTTTATTCCATCAATGTCGAACATGAGGAAGAAGACATGAGATATGACAGTAATACTGCAAGTTGCACAAGAAGAAATTCAATTTTAGGAAAAGAAGTGAAACATGTGAATGAAAAAGAATGTTGTTTAGGGATTCTTTTATATTCATGAATTATTAAGTTTTCATCTAGTTAAATTAAAATTAAAGTAATTTTTGAAAAATTTTAAATTTAACGTAATTAAAAATTTAAACTTTTTGCTATCAAATTTAAAATTTTGCATTTTATCTCAAACATGTAAAAAATAAATTTTTTAAATCCTCATATGAAATCCCAAAAGATTATCACAATTCATCTTTCTAAAACCCAATACGATGAAATCATCCTCATCAAAACATCTTATCACACACTAAATCACAATAAAATTCCAATTTGACATCATTTATGGAAATTTCACACAAGAGAGTGTGAGAATGTAGCAATTTATTCTTGAAAGTGGTGACAGTAAATTTCGAAATAGCATTGCAACATAGAGTGAAAAAAGAAATATTTTCAATTAATAGAATGGCAGTAGAATAAATTTAAATAACATTTACCCACAACAAAATGTCATGAGCTCTACAATTTTCACAACCAGAAATAAAATATAAGCGAATAAGATTGAAGAAAGAAGAAACTTTTAGTATGTAGGACTCAAGAGTGTGCAAATATTGGATACCATAGCGACATACATGTATTTTTTTTCATGAAGAAAAAATCTCTCTTTTTATGGTGTAAATGTAATTCGAATAAATTTCTTCTTTTTCATGACCACCAGGGACAAAAAAGGATCTCAGTCTTTATTGATTTCTATCTTTATATGTGTGGCAAAACAGACGACAATCTAAATCGCATGAAGTAAACAACAACCATGCAAAGATCCCTTGAGTCATTCAAATTCATTTTCATGCCATCACATATTCACGTACTGCCGTTAGCTAGTGTGCTTAATTCAAGGAAAAACATTTAAAAAATTGTAAATTTTGGTTATTAAACTTTCGATTTTTGAAACTTTTAAAATATTTCCATTAAGATGCTCAAAATATTCCTCATGCAGCATAAAATTCTAACAATTCTAACAAGTATCTTTCCCTTGAAGTAAACACGTTTTTTTGCTACAATTTCGAAGTGATGACAGAAATGTTTGTATGCGTGGCCTTCTTCAATGCCGACAAGCAGTTAATAAATTGAGTTCATTTTTCTTTTTTACTCACACGTCCGTTTACAACATCGCCGTCTCGAGTTCATATATTGCGATTTGTGATCTCCCGTTGTTTCATCGTTGACAGCATATTCGAAATGGTATTGTGGATGAGAGTCAGATGAGATTCGCCTGCATCTTCAGCAAGTTCATTTTTGGCTGAAATGATTGCAGCTGATGGTGCAATAATGGCTCCTGAATGGGCTTCAATGACAAAGACGACTAAGACAATTGATACAATCTGTGAATTAGGAAAATATTTGATTTATGTAACTGTGGATTGAAATTTGAAAGAATTTTGAAGGTAAAATTTTGAAATTTTGTCGTCAGTTATTTTTAATTGAATTAAAACTTTGTAGAACTTTTAGGCAAGAGATTGATTTATCTTCTGGGAAAGCTATTTTAAGAATAAAAACATAACTTTGATAAAAAAATCAATCAAAATTTTTATCTTCCTTTGATTCAATTTCAATCATAACGCCTTTTAACAACAAAAATATGTGTAATGTAATACGGAAAATTTACATAACTCTAGCATACAGAACATTCAACATTGTCAAATGATTTATTTCACTCCAGCTCAATTTCCCTTTGATTGTT